>JARWLC010000008.1:11145000-11745000 GCA_033318265.1 Phyllotis vaccarum
AAACACAAGTCCTTAGGCCAGATCGTAACAGAACTTCCAGGTATCAACTAAGATCCCCAAGCTTACAAGATAAACATTTTAACAACTGTTTCCTTACATTCTGTGTTTTCTCTCCCTCCCCCCCCCTCCCTCCTCCCTCCCTCCCCCCCCCCTTAGTGAAAGCAACAATGTTATAGAGCTCCATACTTGGGTTTGAACCACTTAAGATACATCCTGCTTATTCAAATAAAAGTGTGAATTCTGCTCAGCCTCTGACTGGCTGCTAAGGATGAGGGATGCAGCAGCTGCCAACCCATGATCCAAGGTTAGTTACTGAAATTCTTTCCATTATGTATCATGTCCAGCATTGGAGGGCAGGGTGGGGCTGGACTATAAGACAATGTTGCCTTGGCACAAAGGGTGGGAAAGTAGGATGTGATGACCATTTGGTACCACTTGTTCCTTCCCAATCCATTGAAGTGACATAAATAGACATTTTTTTTTCAGTGGTTGGTGTTAAAAATGACTAGCCCATGAGAGTGGGTTAAGACGTGGAAAGAATGATTCTCTCACAGATGTTAATTCTAGTTAAATTAAACCCTATTTGAAACAAGAAGTTAATAATCACTGCCTCACAATATACACTTCTGGGGCATAGTTAATAGTGATAAAATTTAAGTATTTCACCTTTAAAAAATCTTTCTCATGAGTAAGGGGCTATTGTGGCCTATAGGCATGGTGACTTGTACTTATATTCTAAGCTCTTGGGGGGCTGAGGCAGGAGGATCATTATGAAGTCAAGATCAATACAGGATACACAGTGAGTTACAGGTCAGCCTGGCTATAGTGTGAAACCCTTAGTCCTATACACATGACCCCCCCCCCCAACACAATAACCATAAAACAGGGCACATTGTGTAGTGGGTCGAGGACTAGAGACTAAAATAGAAACCTGTGGAGCCTTGCTGGGCCCCATGCAGTTCCTTGGGGAGCCCCATTTCTTATGCTCATCCTTAGCATTTGTATTCATAAAGTATAAGATGAGGTTCTTTTATTTCAGTCTACTCCTGATACCCTGCTCCCATGTGTTTTCCTTATGTAAACAGCAGATTATTCATGTATGCTTACTGTATTTGTCTATTGCCACCAGCTACGACCTCCAGGAATAAGAAAGTCTGCATACTTTCATCCCAGATTCATTAATGTCCAACTAGAATATAGAAGATAGTCTAGTTTGTTCCACTGAATGAAACAAAGAAGGGAGAAAGCTCTACGTGTGCAGCTTTTTATTTATGAATATATGCCTTTATCTTTAAAGGTTCATTTTCAATAATTTTGTCACTCGTGGGTCTGTCTAGTCAGACATGGAAACAAGGATGTGATGTAAAGTAGCTTAGTTGGAATGTGATGCTGGGAACCATGAGGAAACCATAAGTGAGAAGGAAAGATGAAGTAGGAGAGTGTTACAATGGCCATTGCGTCATGGGTAGCTACAGGTTCATTAGGCTGAGAAGATACAGAGATGGTTAGAAGAGCAAGGAGCCCATGTTGTCTGTTTGGTCAGGAAGCTAGGGTATGTGTGCACATCTCTCAGTTCTTGAGAGATGAAGATCCCGAGTGGCCAGGAAATGAAAAAGCTCAATCAGGGAAGCAGATGTGTATGACAGCAGCTCGATGGGAAGCCACCATGCTCTGAAACTTCACATCCATAATGTGACTGGTCCTGTTTTTTTATGCATTTCTCTAAAACCTGGCTGGGTCAGTTATTTTTCCTAAAATAACATTTCTCAGATTGATAATACTTAACCCTCATAGACCTATAATGTCCATAAAGGCAGACAACATGACTTAATCACTATTAGACACTTAAGACCTAATGTAGCATCTCACACGTATGTTTATAGGATGACTGACAGAGCTACAATAAGTACATAAACTTAGAAAGTTGTTAACTACTCAGATAGTGTAATACAACCTCATTGGATAATAAAAAATTGTTTTATTTGTTTTGTGTGATTGCAACACAATTTCTGAGGCGAGCTTACTTTATAAAGAAAAGAGACTTTGTGGGCTCAAATTTTTTTAGGAGGTTAAAGTCCAACATTGTTTGGCTTCTGGAAAGGCTTAATGACACATGATATCATGATAGGAGCATAAATGGAAACAAACAAAAAAACCCAATGCAAGACAGGAAGCTGAAGAATAAATTTGGAAATTCAACCCTGCACCTGAAAC
Organism: Phyllotis vaccarum; assembly: GCA_033318265.1. Classification (NCBI taxonomy): domain Eukaryota; kingdom Metazoa; phylum Chordata; class Mammalia; order Rodentia; family Cricetidae; genus Phyllotis; species Phyllotis vaccarum. The sequence continues at coordinate 11,147,215 of JARWLC010000008.1, forward strand.
ATGTAGCCATATTCTTACAGATACATTATAGAAAATATTGTAATTATCACTATTTAGGAGAAGTTTTAGATGAGGTCAGCAGGACAGATGAGATACATTAACTTTTTAAAACGATTTCTAATATCCTAAGATTATATTTCCTATAGGTAGCAAAGATAGAATTCTAATAAGAATAATAATGATCAAGGTCTACACTTTTTAGACTATAAAACAGGTCACCATGTTCTTCATCATAAAAATATTTCAAACATGGAAAGATGTACTTGGAGAGTTCAAATACGTATGTGTATATCAGATATGTATGGTATGTATGTACGTCCATCACGATGAGAAGCTGGATCAAAGAAACTTAGTCAGTCCTTCCCTACCAGGGCTTTACTGACTAAGAAATGTCAATAGATCTATGGATATAAGACTTTTATTTCTGGTTTGTCCTAGGGTACTGGTGTAGTTACAGATTTCTTTAAAGCCAGGTAATGGTGATGCATAACTTTAATCTCAGCACTCTAGAAGCAGAGGAAGGCAGATCTCTGTGAGTTTGAGGTCAGCCTGGTCTACAGAGTAAGTTCCAGTACAACCAGGGTTACACAGAAAAACCCTGTGTTGAAAAGTCAATTAAAAATATTTTATGCCTAGGAATGGCTGGGTATAAGTGAAGCAAACTTGATTTTGGGGGTGGAGAAATTAGCAACACACAATGGGGACAATTTCCATTTTCCTTCCCATTATGCTCATTTACCTGTAAGTGAAAGTTTGCTTTGGATAGATTGTTTAGTTCTGAGTTGTACAGTTTTGTTTTATCATTTTGTTTTGTTCTGACACAAAAAAAAATATAACTTGATTTGCCTCTCTCCATCCCATTATTATTCTTTCCAGAGACAGGTAAACAAAGCATGTATTATACAAGGGACAACTGAAATCAATAACATGCCCTAGATAAAAAATGTTTGCCTCTTCTGTAGATGCTATAGAGGACAGTTAAAGATGGAAAAAAATGAAATCAGTACACCAGTCATTCCGACCTGAAATGTATGCTTGTCTTACTATGAAATAAGTTCTATTTGGGGTTCATTTTTTGAACTGACTCTAAATCAAATGCTGCTGTGTTAAATATGTAATTCATCCTGAGAGGTTTCTTATCTAACTAGGCTAACGAAACTTTAAAAGACAAATTGCTTTTGGAGAAACAGCTTGCCTGTGCATTGATATTCAGCAGTCTGGGGAGAATGAGATACTTTGTCCAGAATATGCAGTAGCTTGGATCATGCTAAGTGCTGTGAGGCTCTTTAGTTCATCCAGCATTACATACTGGAAACTTGTGCAGATGCAGAAAACACGGGAATTGTTTGAATGTTGAATATTTTTCTCTCATTTTTTTTGCTTATCCCACAAACTTTTCTTCCGTGCTCTCAAAAGTCATGCAGATGGACCTGTATTGCACATAAAATCTGATTTGCTATAGATTGTAATGTACCCTCCAGAGAGTATGTGAAATGCATGTTTCAGACAACTGTAGAGATCCCAAGCACTAAACTATTATCTTACAGGGATTCTGAACATGTCTTTAAAATTTCCTAAGAGCCTTTTATAAGTTATAAAGACAGATTTTTTTTATCTCTTATAAAATACATTCTATGTTTACTGTTGTAGGTACATTGATTTTTGTCTCACAAATTGGATATCCAGTCCAGAGATTCTTTTATAAGATGGGTGCTTAAATGACTAGGCAATTACAAAGAGTCAGATAAATGAAGTCAGAAATCCCAATAGTTTTTGTATCTGTTCAGTTGGATACAAAACTGATCAAGTGGATGCTAAGGATACTGTTCTTAGAAATCTAAATATTCTGCAAAAAAATTTAAATTACAATCAGATGCCCAAAGGCGCAACATGTAAGGAACACAGGTGAGCCACAGGCCACATGGCAGGACAGATTAATGAAAATGGGTTGAGTTAAGATAGAGAACTAGCTAGCAACGTGCTTAAGCCATAGGCCAAACAGCATGAAATTAATATAAGCATCTGAGTCATTTTGGGCAGGGGGCTAAGCAGCGGCAGAAGGCTAAGCGGTCTGGGACAGCAGGTCTGTGGGTCTGGACCTCTGGCTGGCCAGGGCCCAAAAATCTTATGGTAACAGAGGTTCTCTAGAATGGATGCTTTTGAATAATTCTGAAATGTTTGCATACTTTTCAGCCTTATTGTCTTATGTACTTTAACATAGAAGGCATTGTTTATCTAATAAAATGTACTCTGATGACTCTTTCTAGGATAAGTTTATATGTCTCACTAATGATTAGCCATGCAACCTGCATGAACAATAAAGAGTGGGCAGAAATAATCTTTCTTCAGCGAAAACTTCATGAAACTGGTTATGGTTTACAGGGTCCTGTGGTTCTTATGCTTCTAGAATAGACACAGAGACCACACTGGACACTACAGTAATTTTCCATGAAGAGTGAATTCAGCATCCTTAATTACTGTGAACTGTAGAAACAAATTTTTTTCTTTATATTTTTCTATCTGTGAACTCTACTATCTATCCTGAGTGACAAACTCTCCTAGCTTCTGCCTAGCTTCTCCTGATGAACCTTCCTGAGGTCTGCTCTTTATTGGTTCTTCACCCAACTTCCTTCCCTTTTACATGAAAACTTGGGGTTGTGCAAGTAGGAAGCTTTCTGAGGCAAACGAATAAGGCTAATGCTATATAGACATTGAACATTAATTGATTAAATTACTACTTAATCAATAACCTCTCTTGGAGAAGAAACTATTAAACAATAGGAATGCTGTAAAAAAAAGACTGGAAATGTTGATTAAAACTTTAAGAAATGTTTAGACATTTAATGCAGTTGGTAAGACCCCTTGTCATCTGAGAACAAATTTTCTATTGGATAAATTCACTGCTTTGCGGTCCTGAATTTTCTGTACTACTACTCTTAAGGGACACAAAAGTGTCACATTAAAAGTAAAGTTTTACATCACATCCCTTGCTCTCAAGACTCAGGGATTATTGCAGAAGATAGGATGTGAAGACTGTAAGAGCCAGAGGTGAAGGATGGCTATGAGGAAACCATTATCCAAACACAGCAGAGCAGTTGCACATCTGGACTCACAGGGGTTGTGCCACTATACACAGATCTGTAACAGCTCGAAACAGGCAGAATCCAAACAGAACGGGAAAGAAGTGTGTGATGGAGTCCCATACATAGATGAGGAGCTAGGCTCAGATACGTTCTGGGAAAGGAGAGACATCTTTAAAGCTGTTTCTCCATGTAGACTGATTAAAATACAGTGGAAAGCCACACATCCAAAAATAGATGAGTAGTATGAACTGGACTTGTCCTCTCTCTCTCTCTCTCTCTCTCTCTCTCTCTCTCTCTCTCTATATATATATATATATATATATATATATATATATATATGTATATATATATACGTATATATATACATATATATATATGTGTGTGTGTGTGTGTGTACGTCTTTGTGTGAGTTAGTATGTTTGTGTGTAAGAGAACATAAAATTGGGTCAGGAGGAAAGGGGATGAATGTGGATATTAGATGAACATTATTTTTATAAAATTCTCAAAGAAGTAATAAAATAATAAATATCTTTTAAAGTAATTAAGTATTTTGAAGAAGAACTTTTAAATAATCTCAAAACAGCTATAGGTTTTAGAGCATAACACATTTTGAAGAGTGTTGTAGCTAGAACATGAAAGGTTCCCTATAGGCTCATGTGTTGGACACTTGGACTCCAGCTTACAAGCTATCAGACAAAGCTATGCAACATTTAGGAGATGGAGTCCTGTTGGAGGAAGTAGGTAGCTTGCAGAGGGGCTTAAGGTTTTATAGCTACTTAATTGTGCATGCTCCTGTGCTGTATTAGGTTTCTGGCCCAGACTTTCCAGCCTAGCCTCATGGCCTGGACCCACAGACCCACAGACCCACAGAGACACACAGAAGCTTCCATTAATTTTATGCTGACTGACTTAGGACCCCGGAAAATAACTTGCTAACTCTTTACCCTTAAACTAACCCATGACTCTTATCTTGTTCAGCCATGTGATCTTTGCATCTGCTGCCTTCTCCTGGTATCTCTGTGGCATCTCTACTCTGTTCTTTTAGTTCTCAGAGTTTTGTTAGTCTGGTAGCCCTGCCCACACTTCCTATCTGCCTTTGGGCAATCAACATTTTTATTAAACCAATATGCAGGACAATTATTTACAATGTAACAACATAATCCCCATTTAAAAAAAAAAAAAAAAAACAAGAACCACAAATCTAATTTCCTTTGTATAGTATTTTTGTTATTTCACCATTATCTATAACAACTTGTAACCAACACTGTAAACAAACACAAACATCCATAATCAATTTTGGGGGAATGTGGGACTAGTTCAGTTGGTAGAGCATGAAACTCTTAATCTCAGAGTCATGGGTTTGAGCTCTATGTTGGGTGCCAAGTGTTGCACAAATTCTGGTTGTAATAAAGGAAACTCAGAGCCAGATATCAGGGAAAGGCTGAGATATCAAAGAGAGGAAACACCACAGTCAGATCTCACACAGCTGTCTTCCAGCTTCCTCAGCCTCTCTCCTCATGGCTTCTACTGCATCATCTGTCTTCCTATGCCTGCCTTAAATACCTTCTTTGCCCAGTTGTTTCACAACCAGGTTAAGATTAAAGGCGTGGGCTACTGCTATTTGGTAGTTAGCCTTGAACTCACAGAAACACAGAATGATCTCTGTCTCTGGAGTTATGGGATTAAAGACATGGCACCACCTCTGCCTGCCGGAAGCACCACCATTTCCTGCCTGGGAGTTTGGAACTTCCTCTATAAACCAAGCTGGCCCAAAAGTCAGATCTTCTGGGATTAAAGGCATAGGTCACCACACCCTGTCTTACTATATGCTGGGATTAAAGGTGTGAGTTACCACTCTCTGATCCTCCTGGATTGACTGTGGGTAGATCTCTGATAATCCAGACTGGATTTTATTAAATATGTAACATATTACCATACTCCTGAAGTCATGACTTCTCTGCCATGGTATACTATACGGCTAGGAACTGTGAACCAAAACAAATCCTTCTTCCCTCAAGATGTCCATTATCAGATATTTTACCACAGAAATAAGGAGGAAAGCAAAGAGAGAGGTGAGAGGAGGGGGGAGATTGGGCTGACTCCCCTGGGAAGTCAGACCATCTCAGTGTGAATCCTTTACTAATACATCAAGAAGTTGGATCAAAGCAACAAAGCTAGTTCAGACTGTGACCACATTACATCCACCTACCTAGCTCCTATCAAGATTCAAACACGACGTGAGTAACCAGGACAGTCTCAAACTGTGGCTGCATAGACATTTCCCTTTCCTCACAGCAGCAGTTTAAATTCACAGCATAAAATCAATTGCTATGAGTCTCACACTCATTTCCTCACTTGCCTTGCGCAGGCAGAAGATACAACAAGTACAAAGGTGTTTGACTCAGCCTTTGGAAGCATATACAGACTAATGAGAAGAAGGGTCAAGAGGTCATCCACGAATCATCATGAATCCTCCCTGATAAGTGAGGACCTGTGAAGGCCATACGAAGAGTCCCAGACAGGATCTTAGATGAGAGAAAAGTATCTTATAGAAAATTATTCTTCTGGGATTTGTTATTAGGACGACAAGTCTTCAAAAAGCTGAGGCAGAAATCATTACATTTTAGTAATGGAGATTCAAATTCCTGTCCAAAGAGGTCTGACTGCTATCTACCATAACTGCAGGGTCAGCAGACAGTGATTTTAAATCAGCCTGTGGTGATAACTTTCCACTCAAATCATAATTAAATTGTTAAGCATTTAATTTTAAAACTTGATGGGTAAAATTGATGAGGAGAAAGTAATCCAAAGCGTGGCTACAGTCGAGATGGATCATGTACATCTCATGTCCTTCGGCAACCATGTCTGTCATTCTGTCACGGGGGATTAAAATCACATGAATAGAGAATTTAGAGCTGATAGAGACTCAGAGATTAGGCAGAATGTTGAGAACTCATTTAGTATTCAGAGGCAAGGAAAAAGTGCTATCTGTCAATGGAGCTGCTGTTGAACCTGGCTAAGGAGTTACTATTGCATCAAGTAAGGGACCAAAGCAGCTTTATAAAAGAGAATTAACTATGCTGTGATTCATAGTCCCTGGCTGTACTATAAATACTTTTATGGAAGTGTTTTTCTCTTCCTCCCCCCTCTATTTTTCTTTTCCACAAAGGCTGAATGGAACAGCATTGCTTCCAGGAATCATAACTGGACTTTAAAATCACAGAATGGTGGAGGAGAAGGAATCTCCAGCATCTCAAAGGCCTTCACCAGAATTTCTCAGGTGAGGTTATTGTGGGCTCCATAGAGTCAGGAAGGCTCCTAGGGTCATGGAGTTAGAGTGCCTGGCAACCCCAAAAGCCCAATCGCTGACCCTGAAGCAGAGTGCATTCCAACACACCTTGTCATTTTCCGATGTGGGCAAGGAGAGTGCCCTGGACAAAGCTCTGTTTCCTACAATTACGTCTCAGTCCTGGAGCCCTATGGAGCTGGAGAACCTGAAGAATTTTGCTTCCCAAAGTTCACTGGCATTTCTGACCACTACTTTAATGAGTAGGTATTTTTAGCTCTTTTTGCCCTAGGACATTCTTCAAGCTTACTCTCAGCACCACCAGGCTCAACCTTAAGGCCAGAATAACTTTTGAGTACTTTGTTATAACTTAAGAATGTCATTCTGATAATCCTTTAGAGAATGCCTTTGATGCATACAGCATTCCATTCTGTGCTTTGAGGAGATAGGTATAGATGAAATGGAATCTCTAAGTACCTTGCAGGCTAGTGTAGCACAAAGCCTGATAGGTATCATGACATAAAAGACGTGTGGGAAGCCAGAAAGAGAAAGCAGGGTCGTGAGACCTTGTAAAGAATCTGACAAATAGTATACTTAAATGTGCTGTGTTTCAAAACCAGCAGTCTTTTGTAATGTGGGCTGAACAGTACCTATTCAGTTGGATAACCTTGAAGGCTAAATAAAGAATATTCATGCAGATACCTGGTAAAAATGCAGTGGCTAAGGGGTATGAGAAATATTTACATTAATTTAGAATACAAAATTAACAAACCGAGATTATAGAGAAGAGTCCATGTAGGAGTTCAGAGACCATGGGGGCAGGCTAGGATGAGAAGGTATCCTTGAATGATGCCTTAGGCATCAATAGATAGAGATATGAAAGATGCCCAGTACAGAATCAGTATCATAAATCCAGCACTGAGTCAGGATTAGGCAGGATTTCTGGGTCTCCAGATATGAGGAACAGAAGGGAATGGGGTGAGAAGAAAGTCTGGGCAAGAATCTACAACTGTAGAGTGTTTTGTATGTCTAAGATTCTCCCATATGTCTCAAAACTCGACTGAAGATTTGTCAGGGGGTGCTTTCCTAGATGGTGTGAAAGCTCTAGGTCAAGTCTTCTAAACTAATATACATGTATTTATACTTATTTTTTTTACTGTTTTAATATTAGAGATATCTAGTCATATGTTGATTATGCATGTTATAAACTAAGGTAGTGACAATTTGACCCTTCTTTTTCATCTATATCCATTAAGGGTCTAATCTGATATATCTTAGAGTTTACCCAATGTTCAGTTATGATGCCAGCTGCTACAAGGCTTAGGATATAGCTCAATGATGGAGTGTTTGCCTGGACTGTGAGAAGACCAAGTCCCATCTCCAGCGCCATAAAAGATGAAACAGATGCTAAAATCGGCCAAGAATTGACAAAGAAATAAGATAGTGTGTAAAAGGAGGTTATTGGCCCCATCCAGCCAGAGGTCCAGACCCACAGACCTGCAGTCCCAGACCAGGTCATACCAAGGTTTATATTAATTTCATGCTGTTTGGTCTATGGCTTAGGCACCTTGGTAGCTTGCTCTTTTATCTTAACTCAGCCCATTTTCATTAATCTGTCCTTCCACGTGGCCAGTGACTTACTTATTTTGTTACATCTTGCTTCATGGGAAGCTGGATCGGGTCTCCCTGGACTCTTCTCCAGCTCCCCTATCTATGCTCTAATTTCTGGCCTATTTCTAAGGTGCCTGCCATAGGCGAAAACAGTCACATTATTAATGATATTCACAGCATATTGAAAGACATTACACATCTCTTCCCCTTTTCTGTCTAATCAAAAAGAAAGGTTTCAATTTTAATATAGCAAAATTACATATAACAAAACAGCTATCAAGCAGGAATTATAGTTAAAATATCTAGTCTCTTTGTATTTAGCAAAATTAAAGAAAATATGTTATCATCTACTTTATCCTTGTGAATCTAAAGATTCATATCTAATATACCTTTTGAAATTACTAAAGAAAACTACTTACAGCTATCTAATCTTTAACTATAGCAAAAACCACAGAAGGACATAATACTTCCTGAGTAAACAGGAAATTCAAGCAACTTCCAAAATCTAGAAATGACAGAGATGAATCTGACTATCTGTCCATTCATCCAAAATTCCTTTATAACCTTGGGACATCCATCTTCAGCCTACAGGCCTAGAGTCTCTAGTGTACCTTTCAGTGAAGCAGGAAATGTTAAGGATTGCTCTGACCATTCTGTCATAGTTCATTGTAGAACAATGGTTGGTTGCTTCTCCTTGCTTCCTGAGGAGTGTCTGTTCTTCCAAAGTTCAGAGGTCACTTTTCTATTGGTCCTGTATGTCCAGTTTATACAGCATACTGTCAGGCAGTCAATATGAGAATAGTTTCTTGTCCAGTGGCTAACTGTTGCCACAAAGAAAATAAATTCCATATGGAGTTTCTTCAATGCCCATCATTCTCTTGAAGTAGACTGGTGCTGCCAGGATCAGACCTGTCTCACTGTCCAGAAAAGTCTAAGTTCTTAAAATATTTTAAATGCGATATTCTGTAGGTCTTAGAAGTGTCTGAAGATTACCTATCTAATTAAAATATCTTTGTATACCAAAAAAAAAAAAATCAAGCTAACATGACTATAAATTTGGTTATCACAGATGACAATTAATTTGCATTTTTAATTACACATTACAATTTTAAAGGAATTGCATAAACATACTATCTTAAACAAGATATTATATACATACAAGTATAACAAAATTGACCTTAAATTTGTATCAATAAGCCAAAATCCATATGAATGTAAAATATTTTGATATTAATAGCTAATTTTTGGATTAAAATCAATTCAATAATCTATATTTTTTTAATTATTCCTTTGTTATATCCCCTATTTTTTCTTAGAAAGAGATTGACTATGACCATTAACCATTTGTAATGAAAACAAATATTTATAAACAATCTTTCGGGAATTTGGTCTTAGCTTTCCATGACTACTTCCAGCTGATTGATTGCATTGGCAATCTCATGGAGTCCTGAGGCTGGATTATCCTGAAAGTTAATGTGGCCATCTCTTCCCATCAGAGATTTTTTATTCAGGCAGTCTTGGTTGACCAAACCATATTATCCTGGAAGCAATCCACAGGTTCTCATCTTCCCACATCAATAATAGTTGGAGCATTGCTGCTCTTATAAGAGGACTAGGTTCAGTTCTAAAAAACCCATAGAGTAGCTCACAACTCGTTGTAACTCCGTACTCTTCTGAACTCTGTGGGCACCAGGCATGCATGTTGTATACATACATATGTGTAGGTACTCACATCACTACAAAGGTAAACCTTAAAACAGAATAACTTTGAAAAAATGGTAATTGAATGTAATGTGGGCTCCTCATATGAAAGGAAGACCTAGGAATAACACCAGGAACAATTGAACAAAATACAGACAATATGGTATAAGCCATCTATTTACACTGCTTCATTACAGAAAATGTGACACATTAATAAAAGTCGTTAAGAAAAGGAGTGACTGAATTCAACTTATATAAGAACTCTGAACCCAATCTTCCTGCAAATCTGGACTGTTTTCAAATAATATATTTTGGTTTGTAAAGATATAACATTTGAAACAAAAAATACTTTTTAATTCACTGGTCTGTCATACATACTTAGTAAAAGAAATATCCTGGCATATTCTTTAAACAGTTCCATTTTAAAGAACGGGCATTTTAACATGGAAAAAAAATCACATTTCAATTTTATTTAAATAACACTTTTTTCATTAATTTTACAAACCAACCACAGTTTCCCCCTCTCCTCTCCTCCCATTTCCTCCTCCTACCTCCCCACAAACCTACCCCTCCTGCTCCTCTGCTCTTCAGTCTCCATTCAGAAAGGGACATAAAATATTTCAAATACACCTCACTGTAGACATCTATTTGAGCGCTATCTTTATAATTTTATTCAACAGACTCTCTTTTTTTCTAAATTGCTCTTAATTACCACCAGTTGCATTGGCCCTGTCGAACTGCTTTTAAAAGTTCTGCTAACCAATACTGTAGGAATAGGTGTTGTCTGGTACATGTGCCTAGAATGGAGGTAACACACAGGAGCTACTTATGGCCATGGGTGTGATATAACAGCTTAGGTCTGTAGCTGAGAGTTGTATGAGGGGGGGTGGCAGAGTTATTAAATCAAGCTTCTTAAGTCATAGCAATTAATTGTTCATATCCTGAGAATGTTGGCATTGCCTACAGGCTTTTTTTGGCTGTCACAACTTAGGTGGTCAGAAGAAAGGAAAATGGCTTCTGGCATCTAGTAGGGAACAGATAGACACTGTACTTACCATTCTGAGATAGACACATCAACTCCCCAACCAGAAGAAGAGTCAATCCTGGATCAAACTGTAGCACATCTAAGTGAACACCATTTGTGCAGGAGGGAAAAAGAGCTGTCCTTCCACATCCTGTCCTTAGAGAAACTAGTGATTTTTTAGAGTTATGAGCATGTTTTACTGCTTCCATTCATATTAAACAATGTCTGCTCATCACTTGTTCTTATTAACTGATGATTTTAAAAAAATACTGTAGAAGATTCATCTTTAGCCAAGTCCCATGGCTGCTTAAAATTCAATCCCCCCAAAAACCACATAAAACAATCAATAGTAAATTGTCCATAATTCTGAGAGGCACAAAAGTGGGTCTAAGAGAAAGCTGTGTACACCCGCAAAGCTAAATCTTAATGCGATAACATCTTAGCTCATTGTTCTATATTCTCGGGATTTTTTTTCTTCATTTGTGTGGACACTCGAGTGCTTCTTGAGAAAAACCATGAGATGCTACTGCCATGCCATTGCCTCCTTCCCTATGATATAATTGCATACAACTAATGATACTGTTTGATTTCTGCTTTCACTTAATTTAACGGCTAGTTCAGGCTGCCAAGTCACTAGCTTATGAATCAGAAAACGAAAGTTTAAGCTTCTCTACTGCTTAATAAAGCACACTCCGTGAAACTCACTGCCAGACTAATTGTAGCAACACTAGTAGAGATATTCAGTAAAAATTCAGGTGCTCATTGATGTAATAGTATGTGTCACTCAGTCTCTCCAATGCCCTATATGCATCATCTCACTTAGTTTTCCTCAGCACCTCATATGTGGACAATACTACTACTGTACTGTTGATCTGATGAATTGTTAACTTAGAGGAGAAATGTTCTTAGTCAACATGAGGGATACAGTGGGTTCAAATCAGATGTCCCCATTCCTCCAAGTCTTTTCATTCTATATCCAGAACAGGATCTCTGTACCCCACATCCCAACTTCCGTACTATCATCATCATCACCATCATCATCATCATCACCATCATCATCATCACTATCATCATCATCACCATCATCATCACGAATGCTGTGGTTTGAATTGGAATGGCCCCCATAGGATCATATATTTAAATGATTGCTCAAGAGTGAGTGGTGCTACTTGAGAAGAATCAGGAAGTGTGGCCTTTTTGGAATAGGCATGGTCTCATTGGAGGAAATGCGTCACTGGCAGTGAGCTTCAAAAGTTTGAGATAGACCAGTCTTTTTCTCACCCTGCTGCCTTCAGATCTGGATATAGCAGTCTCAACGACCGTGTCTGCCTGCGTGCTGCCACGCTCCCTGCTATGATGACAAGGGACTAAACCTCTGAAAACATAAGTCAGCCCAATTAAAGGCTTTCTTCTTATAAAAGTTGCCATGGTCTTAGTGTCCCTTCACAGCCATAGAACATGGACTAAGACAAACACTCTCTCAAAGGTGATGTCATAGGAGTGCTTATTTTAATTATTATTTAAGTTTATATTTACATTTATATGCTTTCCTTACATGTCCATATGCTTGATATGTGGGTGCAGGTAATCATGGGGGCTAAAAAAAGGACATCAGATTCCTTGCAGCTGCAGTTACAAGCACATCTAAACCACCTCCTATAGCTGGTAAAAAACTAAATGTGGATCCTTTGCAAGAGCAGCAAGTGTGTTCTTAACTACTGAACTGTCTCCCCAGTCTAGCAGTATTTCCTTAATAGAAAGTATAGAACAGAGAATCAACATCAAACCCTTCAATGGGAACTATCCTTTGGGATCAATAAGCCAGAGATAAGCCATTGAATGTCATTTTTACTTCTAAAATGCCATTATAACACATAAAGTGTGGAATTTGATTCTCAAAGTATCAGTTTCCCTTAATGTTGGAAAACTTAGCACTCCCAAAGATGTAATGTCCCTACATGTTTTCACTCAATCCTATCTCCAAACAGTATTGTCCTCCTTCATTCCATCCAGGTGGACAGCCTTAGCAGATATTTTCTGATTTAAACCTCAAATTCTATGGAAAAAAATCATTTTCAAAAGATCTTTCCATCATTGATCACTCAGAAGGAACTGCTGACCTCTGTTAACTCTGGACAGGAAGTTTCCCACAAGAATGACTGGGTGTGACTACTATGCAACCTTCCTGGTATGGCAGTCAATACTTTAACTGTATTTTTGAAGTCAAATTCAGTTCAAGGAGCATAAAACAGATCAGATGTGTACAGAAAGTCCGGTATGTGTATATCAAAGCACTGAGACAGAAACAATGGTAAGACTATATAGATTGTGCCCACCACTTCCTCAGATTTATGCTGAAAGCACTTTTTTGTGGACAATCTACCCTGTGTTAAAACATAACCCTCAATAAAACTTCACTTGGTATTTCTTGCCTTTTTCTAGTGTCTATGATAAGTGAGCAAAGAACCTTGCTTGGTGTCTACACAAGCACAAACTCTTGAGACTAGTCACACGGCAGGATGGAAGTATCCAGAAATGGGAAGACAGGTACATTGAGACCAGACCATGTGTCTCCCAATGCTTTTTTGTGCCACAAAAAAATTTCAAAATTCTATGGATTCCAAATTCAAAAGAAGTCTTCCAAATTGATATAAAGCTTTGTTTACTGTGGTGGATGCATAGGAACTACTGTATCAACGCTGTGTTGGCTTGATTTATAACTTGTATGTATCTACACGGGGTCATTATGGTAGTATGATCCTAGAACTCAGGCACTTTAGAAGAGAGCCTGATATGATGTGCTTACTAATGCTCCTTCTCAGCCTTCAATCAAAATGCTTTCCTTTGTCTTTCAAATATTTTTATGTATTATCGTCTATGGATGGCCACTCTAGCCACTCAGTTTTGAACAGCTCTACTAATAGGAGCTAGCTGCTCTCTATTTTCATTATCTCATCCACAGAGCTTGCACAAATTGTATTCTTACTTATTGAGACTTTGTGTCAAATGCTATGCTCCCTGGAAACAAAATCCCCACTTTCCCACTTCAAAGTGCCTTCCTAACGCCTATAACCAGTATTCAGCAAGCACCTGTTTAATAAAATGTTAATGGAATATGGTCTATAATAGAGAAATTGTTAAATAGAATACACTCTTACATGTTATGTATTTTTTCTTTTCTTACTACCATGTATATTTATGTGTTCATATTCACAAGCATGTGTATGTCTATGTCTATGTGTACATAAAATGTATATTCATGCATGCAGTAGACAAAGGTTGATATTGGAAATTTTTTCTATCACTCTTCACTCTATCCTTTGAGGCAAGATCTCCCCATCTAACCCAGAGCTCACTGATAGGATAGTCTAGGCAGTCAGCTTCCTCTGGAGATTCCTTGAACTAGCCTTTTGAAGTTGGAATTAAAGCAGGCTGCCAGACCCACTTCGAATTTATTTGAGTTCTAATGATTCAAACTCTGGTCTTCTTCCTTGAATAGCAAATGCTATAACCACCGAGAAATCTAAGAGACCTATTTTTATTTTTTAAATAATAATACAAATAGTAATATCGAATATAATGTATGTCTAAGTTCATTGAGCAGTTCTCTCCAATTTCTTCTGGATCTGCCTTGTAGCCAGTTAGTTACAATTTCACTACTAGACAATTATTTTAAGAACAGCAAGAAAAAAAGACAGGAATCATTCGTTCATCTATATTGTGTTAAGGCAAATAGCAACTGAAATATTTTACACATTTTTCTTCTTCATTCTTCTAAATAACATCTTGGAAAGAACAAGAGCGTAAGAGCCAGAACTTCAAAATGCACACTGCTAAATAATGTCTTTGGTATACGACAGGGAACCCATGTAAGTAAATCTCAAGTTGAAAAGATTTGCTTTGAAATGAATGTTGTCGACTTCATGGTCATTAGAAGCTGCAATCTTAATTCATACACAAGGACAGCAGAGCTCAGAAAGAGACAACAACAGACCTTTAAATTGATACTTGTCTATAGAAACGGTTTGTCCTTAGCTTTGACCAAAATGTAGGATGGATAACCCCATTGCATGGGCTGTGTACATTTTAATGAGAATGCACATTTTGCCAAATTATATTTTCTAGGAAGAAGCAGCAGTGTGTGTGTGTATTATTTAAATAAAGTTATAGTTATATCACTTGGTGTGATGATGCTCACCCTGAAAGCTGTAGACTATCTAACAAAAATCTGAATGCTAAGCATGAGAAACCTTCCTTGGGGTTATTGGTTAGGAGAACCTGAGAGACTCACAAAATAATATGTTATTGCCACTGTCCTTGGCTGCCTATCAGATTTAAAGATCAGCCCCATTGCTTAAAAAATACATATTTTAGACCCAGGACTTGGCATAATTGAGCAGAAATTGATCTGGAAGCCTTCTTCCTTATGATAAGATGCCATAGCATCCAAGGTGTTATGCCAGCTGCCAATGGAGAAAAGCAATTAAAAATTCTACACGGCTGGCTCTAAAGCATATGAACCACAACAATGTCTTGCAAGGCAAGAAATCCCCAGAGGTATGATGATGGTGCTGCTATGTCAGTAGTAGCAAATAACCACATAATTGGATTTAAGGTTCACTCAATGGAGGATCATTTATGCCTGCTACTGTGATCCAAGCCAACTTCCTGTGGTTAGTGAGGTCATGTACCTTAGAGAATAGCCTACTACTTCCTCATTTCTAAACCAGTACTTTCAAATTGCTTTCCAAACACTTATCTTTGTACCTACAGCAAATGTAGCTCTCACTCCTCATCAGAGAAGCTTCCTTTTAGAAGACCGAGGCCATCACAGAAATCCCACAGCTGGTCAAACTACACAGAACAAATGACTGTCAGGAACACATCGCCAACCAATACATCTGTAAGAAAACTCCTACACTCAAGTCTTAGATTTGGTCCTATGTGACCGAAGTGGGTATAACCAATCATTAATAAGTTTGTAATGTAAACCAATCATTTTTCAAACTTTCTATTTAAATGGCACAATGTTAAATGAATTATTTTCATCGTTGTTTCCTAAGATCATTCTAATTTTTATTTATGACAATATATTTGTAGGCTCTCTCTCTCTCTCTCTCTCTCTCTCTCTCTCTCTCTCTCTCTGTGTGTGTGTGTGTGTGTGTGTGTGTGTGTGTGTGTGTGTGTGTGTGTGTGTAACACACAACCTTGAGTGAAGCCCAGTAAGTAAAACTGTTGATTCATACAGTAAGTGGATGGTGCCCTTGGATAAGAAGGTGCCAAAGTTTATTTCTCAAAGTGACTGCCTTCCCAGTTCATGAGCAGTATCTGGTGTACTTTCCTCTCCCCTTACAGTAATATTGGGCTCTGTTATCTCATTTATAAATGACATTATTTGTTATAATATGCTGCTTATCATGTTTATTTTTGGATTGTCCAAAAATTCATCTTAATTGCCTTGTAGAGTCAACCAAATCTTAGATTGTGAGAGAAATCCCATTTCACAGACAAGACTCCAGTAACTGGGTCTTGCCTTATAATAATGGTTATAGCCTTTTCCTTAACTATTTTCTATGGTGTCAGCCAAGGAAGAACTTTAAAAATTTAAGTGACAAGTTCAAGTGGCCTTTTACGGGAGACAGAGTCAAAAATTCCATTTCAGCACCCCATCCTTACCCTCTAAACTCAGTTGGAATCTGGGGAAGTTACCTGTGAGTGGTTCATAAGGAAATTCGATCCACTATTTGGGAAAATTAAACTCAAAATTTTCTTTTCTAATAATCAGGGATACTTCTTGGTATATTAAAAAGAAGTAACATTCAAAACGGGGATGTTAAGATTTTATAGAAGGGGAGCTTTTGAAATGCCAAGTATGAATACAGACCATGGAGGGCCTTTCAGTTCTATCCAACACAATTCACTTGATGCTACCCAGCCACCACCACATGAATTACCCTTCAGTTCTTTTTCTTATAAGGCTTATCTCAATTAAGCTGTTTTCCCCTAGCTTTGAACTTTTTAGGCAAAAAAAGAAAGATAAAGTCTGTGGGTTACTTTTATAATAAGTTATGTTCTTTCTCAATGAATTTTCCATGACATCTGTTTAGGAAAATCTCAGAATATACCAAAATGAGATAATGACAGGGTTTTATATTTATCAAAGGCTGCCTTACTCTTGTGCACAAATAAGCCTAGTCTCTATTGCATGGAAGGACTCTCATGTACGTTCAGAGGCATAGTCGGTGAATGAAACTGCTTCTGGCAACAATAATAACAATAACAACAACAAAATCCCTGAATTCTCACCGAAACCCAGAGCCATCTGAGAGTAGGCATCCAGATATACCTACCAGTTTCATTCCCATTTTGTGATTATATTGTCTGGACTTAACTATATCTAGTTAAATTTGAAAACACATTTAAAAGATAGTTCATCATGACCAGATGTTTTTGAAGAAGTTCCTTTACACTCCTGAGGCTTTATTTTCAAATTTTATAGTAGGTCTTGATGTCTGGAGACATCAAGAACTTGATTGGAGCAGAGCTAAGAACCACCAGTGAGAATGTAACAAGAAATTCTTCAGCCAAGTGTGCCCTGGCTCATACTAAAGGCATCAAACAATTTTGAGAGCTACATGTTTTACTCTCTAGATATTTTCAAATGATACTTAATTTGTTTTTATATGGGAACTCTCCAGATTAACAAACATAAACCTAGGAATGATTTTTGAGGTGACATACTCTTGCCCACTTTCATGGTTTTATTAATAGGATAATTTCCCTGAAAATTACAATATTGCAAATTTTAGGTGATATTATGAAATATCTATCTATATATATTAGAGTAGCATCCCACCACTATCTGAAGCTTCATTTTCTGCAATTTGAATCACTGTTTAGAAATAATAAATGAAATAACAGGGTGTTTAGCTAGTTGATATAGTGCGTGCTTAGCATGTGTGAAATCTAGGGTCCAGTCCCCTGCACCAACCAAACTAGGTATGTTCATATACATCTTTGACCTTGAACTTAGGAAATGGAGTCAGGAAGTCGAGAAGTTTAGGTCAACCTGATCTACATAAGACCCTGTCTCAAACAATTAAATAGAAAAAAAATGCCATGAATATGAAATTTGCAATTTATTGTCATTCTAAATGGGACAATATTATGTGGTTAATAACATTTTTAGGCCAATGGTAAACTGTCAGGTAACAATGTAGCATAGAAAAAAATACTAAATATAAGGTATTTTGTCTCTTTTCTTAATTATACTATTTATTTTATAGAGGATATGCATGCCATGACACATGTCAGAGGAGAGAGGACATCTTCCTGTGGCCATTTCCCTTTTTGTACTATGTGGGTCCAACAGATTGAATTCAAGTCATCAGGCCATCAAGCTTGGCAGAAATTGACTTTGTCAGTAGCAGGTTCACCTTACTGACTTCACATCTCAAAATGCAATATGATAATTTCTAACATATGTTCTTTTTAAGATTTTTGTTTGGATATCAGTTACATTTTCAACAACAGTAAATTGTAGACTTATAAAATCAGCTCTTTATCAGCTAGATTGTACATTCTTTAAAACAGCACTTCTATTTGTGGAATAAACATTTAAAATAAAAGATTTATTAATGTGTATTTTTAGTCATGTTACTATACCTGTTTAAATTAAAAAATGCTCAACAACTAGTTTGAAAGGGTTAATACTGCCATTTTGATAAAATTATTTATAGAGCTTCATTAAATATAGCTCAGACAAGTTCAAATTGAAATATTACTTGGTGAACCTTCAAGCTATATAGGTGATACAGTGATTTTAGATGAAAAGTCATCATGTTTCTCATGACAAAACTCAGAGAAATTGTCTAGTTGTCTAGAGACATTGTGTGACAGACCTATACCTAGAACTCAGGTCTGTAGAGTACATGCTATGCTCTACAATTCATACAACCACCAAAATATTGGAGAAAACCATCCAAACCAATACATCCTTCATAGAAAAGTACAGAAATCTAGTGTGTAGTTATAGCCAGCTACAATTAGTAATTAATGACAAGCTTACTGTTCAGCCTGAGGACTCCCTTGTTTAAAGAAGAATAGGTTTTTAATTTGGACATGTGCTATTTTACAAAACTTTTCCTGAAAGACACAACACAGTCACCTACTCACCCCATACAGGGAACCCATAACTGATCAAAGTAGAGATACCAGTCCAGCTTCATGAACCAATGAGTTTTGGGGAGGTTACTTACAGAAACAGAAATGACTGACAGATAACAAAGCTGGGAACCTGGAGCTCACTGCACAGTGTACAGATGGCTTAACAGGTTGGGGAATATCGTTTCTAGGTGCCTCAGTTGGTCTAACTCTCTCCCAGAGAGCTCAGCTTGTTTCTGCTTCTTCCATGTCAATGGTCTCACTCTTCTTTGTAACTTATCCCCTCTAAAAGTCTTCTTTGAAGCATGACTCTCCTCTTTTGAGAGGGACTCTCAATCTTTATTACTTAGTATGGCAGGAAGGGGCCTATTAAATTTTTTTAGTTTCAGGAACTTCCTGAATCTCCTTTGAGTTGTACACTTTTTTGAAAAATGGAGCGCTTCAATCCAAGAAGAATCTGTTACACTACAAAATGCTGTATCTCACTTCTACAGTAGTATAAGAAAATGAAGAAGAATAAGGTCTGGGAAATTATTTCTGCCCATGGGCTGTCAAGGAAGCAAAGATTAATCTAAGTCTAGAAACATGTTTCTGTATGTCAATGTCCTTGGTCTGTTCAGGATATTTTTATGTCTGTAGTGTCAAAATCAGTGTGAGAGAGAGAGAGAGAGAGAGAGAGAGAGAGAGAGAGAGAGAGAGAGAGAGAGAGAGAGAGAGAGAAGTCAGAAGTCTGGCAGCTACTTATGTCTTATTTGATTATAATATCCATGGGATGCAATATTTGAGAGATCACAATAATATTGTATTAATTAGATAGCAGTGAATAAATATTGATGCTAAAAACCCCAAACAACAGTCATATAAAACATTCATTCAGAGACTTCACAATCACAAACATAATCACACACAATTTCTCAATGCATTTACATGTAACATTGGACAGCCAACCAAATCACCTTTCCATTATCTTTGAAAGACAAGCCTTTATGCTTCCTTGAATGTTCATTTCATGATCTCATACACTCTTAGGTTTTTTTCTTATAGAATGCATTTTTGAAAAAAAAAAAAATAAGTTTTTATGCTATTGGCCAACAAAGAGGTTAGGGCCAGGGCAGAAGCTCAAGCAGGAACTAGGAGATTGGAATTTCAATAAGCTCTCTCATCCCTAAGATGGTTTTGGCCATTCTGTTTATCACAGCAATAAAAAATTTAACTAGGAGGAAGCAGATATTCAATTTTTACATATTGTTATTTATTAACTTTATAAAATTCTCACAATTCTAATAGTTAGGTCTTCATGCTCAGCTGTGAAAAACAGTGGCTAATCTTTCAAGGGATAGAGATTATTCTCAGGACTCAAATGGTAGCTCAAATTACAAGGGATTCACCATGGGAGCTGGAAATGTACGTGATAACTACACGTGCAAATGATTGACCCATACACATAAATTTGATTTAAAAGAATTAAAAAGGCAATCAAATACTAAATGGAAATTTTCAGTGTTGGTCCCCTGACCTCTGATCAAAAATCCCAGATTATTCCAAGGTACTATGTTTCCTTCCTTGTTTTAAATAATTAAAAACAACATACAATTAGCTGCCACATTTTTTTCTTTATATAAACCAATTATATACACTCTTTCTCTTATGATGGCCAAGGGCCTTTCTCTCATTGATGCCCTTATCTATTCCTCTCTGAAATCAGGAGTTTAAGTTGTAGACAGCAGCATTATGATCATCAGAAGTTCTGGCCAAAAGCCAACATCCAAAAACCAACATATCGTTTTACAATGATTACCCAGAATTTGTTGGGTTTTTGGTGTTGTATTTTTGTTTTCTTCTTATTTCTTAAAATACCTGAAAGCAGAAAAGCTTTGGCAAAATCTATTAGGACTGAGCTCCAGATTCTAACCCATATTAGTAAGCAGAACAGATGGCAATATTAACTAACAGAATTTTTAAACGGCTTTCTGCTCACATACATTTCTGGAAATGATAGGAAAGGTTTAAAATTCACCTCTTTTGAAATTACCAGTGGTGGAATTCTGTCTGTGAAGTCTGCTGCTAGTTCAACCCAACATAAGGAAATGGTGTTGAGGGCAGTTCTTGAAATGGAGCAGAACAGTTTTTTGCTATGGAGATCAAAGGAGATTTCCTAAGTGGGCACCTGAAATAATATAAAGAGAGTGATTAATTCAGTCCCAATCTTGTGTTTCCCATTTACTCCTCAACTCCCTCATTGCCTCTTTGCTTAAGCTTATGCGTATCATTAAAATGGCAGGAGCTTAAAAATAATTTTATAACAAATAAAGGGTTGCAAGTTTGCCAAATATTGAGTAAGCTCCTAGAAAACATTCTGGTTTAGTTCAACTGAAAATTTGGCCTGTGATGAGAGAATTTGTTTGATTGTTGGTTGACTTCTTCTATGATCCTACAGCAGGTTTGGAAATAGGGTTTGATTCCATGATACAACCTGGGGTTATTTCTTCTGTATGTCTGCATGGTATTCTTTAGCCTTGATTAGAAAGAAAAGCATTAAGCACCCACTTTGGTCCATCTTCCCAACTGTTATTTTTCTTTTTTCCATTTCTTCACAGCAGTTATCACATACCCTAACATAGCCAGACTTCCAAAGAGCTACTGCTATCTGCAATTTATTTTAATGATTCAGATCTATTTTAATTCATGTGAATGATCATTCTGCCTGCACATGCTTAATGTGAATGCCTGGTGCTCATGGATGTTAGAAGAGGGTAGTAGATGCTTTTTCAGAGAACACAAGTTCCATTCTCATAATCTATGTCAGGTATCTCACCACTGCATCAACTTTAGTTCCAAGGAATCTAGTATTGTATTTTGACTGTATCTACTTCACCCTCAACTCTTTCCACATCCACTCCCTCTTCCCTTCACACCTAACTCTTTGTTCCCTCACATTAAAAAAAAATTAATCCCTTAAGTTAAATGTTTGCCTATCATAGACACTTGGCTGTGTGATCTTCCAGTAGACTACTGACAATCTAACAAAAACCATACTTTAAAAAAAGTATTCCTCTCCCAACTGTTATCATATCTACTAGTGCCCTAGCTTTGGGGGAACTTAGTGCCCATCTCTCCTCTCTATCCTGTGGTTTTGTCTAGTTTCAGCTTTCACTGGTGTTTCTTCAGTCTCAACTGCTCTACTGTGTCCAGAAACCCTATGTCCTTGTAGTCACTCACCAACTCTAGATCTTATAATATTTCCACTTCATCTTCTGTAATAGTTTCTGAGCCTTGGGAGGAGGATGTATCCTATAGATATTCTGTTTATGGTTGAACATTCCATAGTTTGTTATTTGTTACAGTACTGGTCTATTTATTAATCACTATCTCCTAAGAAAACAAACTTCTGATGAGGTTTGAGAGATACACTAATCTATGAACCTATGGTTCATAATAAGTTATTAAGATTCAGTTTAATAATTTGTCCCATTAGCAGAGTAATTATAGCAGATTCTTCCCCGGGGTTGATAACCTGTGTCGCCAAAGGATCTTAGCCCTGATAATGGTGCCAATTGTAGGTTTCATCTTGTGGAGCAGACTTTCAAATCAAAAAGTTGGTTACTCTCCCAACATCCATGCCACTATTGCAGCAGTAAGTATGCTTTGCCAGGCTGACAATTACTGTAGTTTGTAGAGTTCAAGTCTAAATAAGATTAATGATCACTTTTCTCTTCAATAGCTTTTATTGCACTTTCCAAAACTGTAAAAGATAGCCAATAAGGGATGAGGCTTTCAGGTCAGAATCCATTTAACTTCATTTTTTTTTATGATTCAAATATCTGATGTTTTTAGCAATAGAGTCTTACCATAAAATCAAGTTCCGCATTATACTTTGACAACTGGAGACCATGAAGCCTCCAGGTCTACAGTTGACTAAGAGGTGAGTGCCTGACCCTCAGGCCAAGCAAAGACCACCATCTCCGAACCATGGCCCAGGCACACAGCCCCTGGCACCCCAACCACACCCAGCTCTGCCCTAAAATCAAAGAAAGCTGTGAGAGCCCCTCTCCAGCCCAAGCCCAGCAGAACACAACTAGAGGGTCATCCCACAGGCCACACCCTGCCCAAACCACAATCTGATTCATCATACACCAACACCTGGAGAGCTCCCACTGAGACCCCTGTGACAACTGGAGACAAACAGCTCCTTGGCCTACAGCCAACTAGGAGCCGACTAAAAGCAGCCCCTGCAATTACTGAAGATACTTAGCTCTGTGCTCACAACTGACTAAAAGCCGGCCAAGAGCTGACTAAGAGAAAACCGAGGAAGCAATTGGCAGATGCCAGTATGAGAATGTATATTACAATATAAAGAAGAAGACAGCACCAGAAGAAGCTGGTGGTTCTACAACATCAAGACCTGAGCATAACAATGAAGTGGAAACAGAAGGAAATGACCTTAAAAACAACTTTATGAAGATAATAGAAACTTTAGAAGAGGATATAAAAAACTCCCTTAAACAAATAGAAGAAAATACAAACAAAAAAACGGAAGAGAGAAACAAAACCCTGAAAAAAAAAATAAAGAAAACCAAGAAAAAGAAAGCAAAAAAGGTAAAAGAAAAATTCCAGGAATTAAAAATTGAAATAGAAGCAATAAGGAAGGCACAAACAGAGGCAAAGCTGGAAATAGAAAACCTGGAGAAATGAACTAGAACTACAGATGCCAGCATAACCAACAGAATGCAAGAAATGGAAGAGAGACTCTCTGGAGTGGAAGATTCAATAGTGGAAATAGGTACATCAGTTAAAGAAAACACTAAAACCAAAAAGTTATAACACAAAACATCCAGGAAATCTGAGAGACCATGAAAAGACCAAACCTGAGAATAACTGGAGTCAAAGAAGGAGAAGATCACCAGCTCAAAGGCACAGAAAATAGATTTAACAAAATCATAGAAGAAAACTTTCCCAACCTAAAGAAAAAAATGTCTATAAAGATACAAGAAGTTTACAGAACACTAAATAGACAAGACCCCCCTACACAAAGAAATCTGTTTGCCACATAATAATCAAGCCACTAGCCCAACAGAACAAAGAAAAATATTAAGAGCTGCAAAGACAAAAGGCAAAATTACCTATAAAGGCAGACCAATCAGAATAACACCCTACTATTCAATAGAAACAATGTAAGCAAGAAGGTGCCAGTCAGATGTTATACAGACACTAAAAGAGTATGGCTGCCAACTCAGACTATTATATCCAGTAAAACTATCAATCAACATACCATAGATGGAGTAAACAAGATATTTCATGACAAAACCAGATTTAAACAATACTTATCCAAAACTCCAGCCCTACAGAAAGCACTAGAAGGAAAACTTCATCCTAAGGAAACTAGATACACCCATGAAACCACAAATAATTGATAATCCCACAGAAGAAAAACCTAAAGAAGGGAAATAACACAAGCTACCACCAAAAGTAACAGGAAATAACAATCATTGGTCATTAATATCCCTTAATATCAATGGACTCAATTCACCTATAAAAAGATATATCCTAACATGATAAATACAAAAATAGAAGCCATCCTTTTGTTGTATACAAGAAACACCTCAACTTCAAAGACAGACACAGGCTCAGAGTAAAGGGGTTGGGAAAAGAGTTTCCAACCAAATGGTCCTAAGAAACAAGTAGGTGTAGCCATCTTAACATCTAACACAATAGACTTCAAACTAAAATCAATCAAAAGAGACCAGGACAGATATTACTTATTCATCCCAGGAAAAATCTACCAAGATGAAATATCATTCCTGAATATTTATGTTCCTAACACAAGGGCACATACATATGTAAAAGAAATACTACTAAAGCTTAAATCTCATCTCAAACCCCACACACTAATAGGGGGAGAATTAAATACCGTCACATTCACCCTTGGTTAGGTCAACTAGATAAAAACTCAATAGGAAAATAAGATATTTAACAGATATTATGACCCAAATGGACTTAACAGATATATACAGAACCTTTCACCCAAACACAAAGGAATTTACATCTTTCTCAGCACCCCATGGAACTTTCAAATTGGCCACATACTCAGTCATAAAATAATATCAATAGATACAAAAAATGGGAATAACTCCTTGTATCATATCAGACCACCATGGTCTAAAGCTAGAGTTCAACAACAAAAAAAAAATCACAGAAAGTCTACAATTTCATGGAAACTGAACATCTCCAAATTGAACAACCTCTGAATCAAGGAAGAAATTAAGAAAGAAATCAAAGACTTCCTAGAATTTAATGAAAATTAATTCACAACATACCCAAATGTATGGGACATCATGGAAGCAGTGTTAAGAGGAAAACTCATACACTACATGCCTATGGGAAAAACCTAGAGAAATCTCACACAAAAGACCTAACAGCACAACTGAAGGCTTTAGAACAATTAGAAGCAAAATCACCCAGAAGGAGTAGAAGACAGGAGATAATCAAACATAGGGCTAAAATCAATACAATAGAAACAAAAAGAACAATACAAAGAATCAATGAATCAAAGAGTTGGTTCTTTAAGAAAGTCAGCAAGATAGATAAACCCTTATCCAAACTAACCAAGAAGCAGAGAGAGAGAGAGAGTATCCAAATTAACAGAATCAGAAATGAAAAGGGAGACATAACAACAGACACCCAGAAAAATCCAGAGAATTATCAAGTCATACTTTGAAAATCTATACTCCAATAAAATGTAAAACCTAAAAGAAATGGACAGCTTTCTGGACAAGTACCACTTACCAAAATGAAATTAAGATCATATTAAAGACCTAAACAGACCTATATGCCCAAAGGAAATTGAAGCTGTTATTAAAAGTCTCACAAGCAAAAAAAAAAAAAAAAAAAAAAAAAACCAAAAAACCTGGGACCAAAATGATGCAGTGCAGAAATACCAGACATTCAAAGAAAAACTAATACCAATACAATTCAAACCACTCCATGTAGTAGAAGCTGAAGGAACATTGATGAACTTATTTTATAAGCCACAATCAACCTGATCCCACACCACTCAAAGATACAACAAAGAAAAAGAATTATAGACCTATCTCCCTCATGAACATTGATGCAAAAATACTCAATAAAATTCTGGCAAAGAGAATCCAACAACATATCCAAAAAAATCATCCACCATGATCAAGTAGGCTTCATCCCAGAGATGCAGGGATAATTCAACATATGAAAAACTGTGAGTGTTATCCATCTTATAAACAAACTGAAAGAAAAAAAATATGATCCTCTCACTAGATGCTGAAAAAGCCTTGGACAAAATCCAACACTCCTTCATGATAAGAGTCCTGGAGAGATCAGGAATACAAGGAAAATACCTAAATAAGATCAAGACGATATACAGCAAGCCAACAGGCAACATCAACTAAATGGACAAACACTCAAAGCAATCCCACTAAAATCAGGAACAAGACAAGGCTATCCTCTCTCTCCTTATCTATTCAATATAGTTCTTGAAGTTTTAGCTAAAGCAATAAGACAGCAAAAAGGATATTAAGAGGATACAAATTAGAAAAGAAGTCAAACTATCTCTATTTGCAGATGATATGATCATATACATAGGTGACCCCCGAAATTCTACCAGGGAAATCCTACAGCTGATAAATACCTTCAGCAAGGCAGCAGGGTGCAAAATTAAGTAAAAAAAAATCAATAGTCCTCTTATAATTTGCAGGCAAATGGTTGAATTTGGAGAACATTCTCCCGAATAAGGTATCACAAACCCAGAAAGATAGGCATGGGATGAACTCACTCATAAGTTGAATTTAGACAAAAAGCAAAGAATACTCAAACTGCAAACCACAACCCCTGAACGGCTTGGGATCAGAAGGAACTTAAGAGAGACAATCAGAGATTCCTCTAAGAATATAAAATAGAGAAGATCACCCTAGAAAATTGGGACTATAATAGGCTGAAACCAAGAATAGTTGGGAACAAATCATGAAAGAAGGAGATGGTTGAATGAGAGGAGCAACAAAGAGGGAGAAAAAAAAAGAGATGGACATCTTGATAGAGGAAGCCAATGTGGGGTGGGAAAGAGACCAGGTGCTAGGGAAACCTCCATGAACTCATAGAATGTCCCTGGCTAGGTCTCCACCCAATAGTGGAGGAGGTGCCTAAACAGGACTTTCCCTAGAATAAAATAAATAACCACCCTAAGTGTCATCACAGAATCCACATTCTACAATGAATAGAGGTGGAGGCAGAGATCCATGGCTGAGCACTGGGCTGAGCTCCTGGTCCAGCTGAGAGCAGGGGAGGAGAGTCTATATGAGCAAGGGGATAGGGATTATAATGAGAAATCCCACAGAGATGGCTGTCTGAAGCTCTGGGGAGTTCAGTGAGTCAAGAACAGCCACTGGGAAACCATCAGGAAAAAGAACTAGGCTTTCCAAGGAAAGGCAACTGTTGATTGGCATGGGCAGTATGTGGAGCACTGAGAGGTCAAACTGTGTTCTTGTGTGAGCTAGTACCTTGGAGCCCAGACCCTGCAGAGGAACACCTAACCCAGTCTTGATACTGGGATGAGGAAATCAGATTTGATAGGAGTGGATGTACAATACTAAGCTGACCCATCTTGGGACTTCTTGTCCTTTTGGAGAGGGAGGAGGATGAAGGCTGACTGGGAGGAACTGGGAGGAGAGAAGGGAGTATACGTGGATAAAAGGACTTTTTATGAAAATGAAATAAATAAAATAAAAATATCAAGTTCTGAAGAGTAAATAAGAATCTGCCAATATCCTGTAATATTTAGGAATCTATGGGACTTCACTGACAATTTTTAAAAAGGTTATCCATCCCTGACACTTAGCTCTTTATTTCTAAATATGTAGTGTTTAATAGGCCATTGTTGTTTCAATATATGGAGTACCTTATATTATTTTCAAGCCATTTTTTAGTTAGATAATGCAATTTGTGTGTCTTTCAACTCTTAGGTTTTAACTTCAGTTTGCACCTTAACAGTCCTTCACAAAACAAAATTATAAATTCTGATGATATTCAAAATTATGGTTATTTTCTTTCATGGATTATTGTGTTGATTTCATGTCTAAAAATACTTTCATCCCAAACTAGATCCTAAATGTTGTCTCCTTTGTAAGTTGTGGAATTTTACACTGTCGGTTCAAATGTATTCTACAAAATAATGTATGATCAGGAACACAGAGGAAATATTAATTGACCTCATGGCATGCTTATTTTCAATTTGTTGTATTTATGAATCCTGTATTTTAATAGAAATTTCAACTTATGGAATCCTCAGCAAAGAAAAACAATTCTTAAACATTTATATCAACAATAAAATTTCCTAAATGAAAAAAATCCAAATAATCTATGAGCTGAATTCTATGTTCACATCATTTTTACTTAAACGTAAATTCAATGTAGCACTTGAAATATTTCCCAGGACTGAATTTGGTCCAGAGAAAGATATTGAACTAAGTCTCCACTCTGACTTTGAGAACTTGTTCCCTGTTCTTGAGTAAACACCCAGAACAGCAAGGTCTGTGTGAGACTTCCTGTACAATCTCCCAGGATGAATAATCATTGGCTTCCAGATGAAAATTTTTAGAGAATGAGTTTTATTTTCCTAGTACTTCTTTTTTTTTTTAAAAAAAAAAAAGCAAATCTCCCTTTTTAGTTTTACCTTTTTCTTTTCAGTCCCAAGGCTTTATTCTCAACCTATTGCTTTCCTGACTGTGTATTAATAAGGACTCCCACACAAAGGTCAATCTACCCATTTAGGAAAACTAGGTGATATGACAGGAAGATGGAAAATCTGCCCTGGTGTGACACTCATTGGCTACCCATTGAAAATATTTGCATATACGATTATACCCACTACACCTATATTTAAAGGCAGTGGCATGATTGACGTGATTGTACATGAGGCTAGCCCAACACTGTGTTCCTATCCACATTCAGATCTGAGATTTTCCAGATGACACATACAAGAATAGAAACTGGAGCTCACACATTAAAATACATCAAAAAAACACAAAAATACAGGGCATGTTGCAAGAGTTACAGAGTGAAGGAGATAAGTAATGTCTTAGGCAAGATTTACCGAAATAGTTCTCTACTAAGTGCAATGTGCCTCCCAGGAACTATTTGGCAAAGCTTACAGACATTTTCAGTTGTCATAGTTGAGAAAGAGTCAGTGTGGTGAAGCAATATACCCTCATCTAGTGTGAAGGAGTAAAGGATGCTATGAAATACTAGGTAACGCAGAGCACCCCAGTCCTCCACAGAATATGTTTTTCTTCAAATGTCCATTAGAAGCTAAGTGCATATGTGTGTGTATAGAGAGGTGCTTTAGAATTATAAATTTTTCAGACATACAAATGAACTTCAAGAAGGTCTATGTCATTGACTGCATTTATTTGGGGAAAAATATTGGATATCTCTTTTAAGAAAGGGACATTCTTGATACTTCACTTCTCCAACATATCAGTGAATATATTCCAAGATTTCTATTGCCACATCGTAAAAAATATACTTTTCATTTCATTTCCTGGATGAACAAGAATGTCAAAGTTGTAAGTTGCCTCAATAATTTCCTGAAGACGTCAGTAAACAGATTATAATACTCGTCAGTTGAGAAAAATCAGAAGAAAATATCGGGAAATTTCCCTTTGGGGCAATACTGAAAGCCTGCAAACGAGCCCACTTTCAAGCTGATAATGTAACGTGTCCTTCCATGTTTTGAAGGAGTCACCATGTTGAAAAGTTATAAATGCAATACAATAAAATCACTATTAATTTTAATTACTTCCTCTCAGCATTATCATACATATGTACAGGAAAAAAAAAAGCATTCCCAAATCACCGTTTAAAATTCCAAATGACTTTCTACTGTTACTAGCTTTCATTCTCTGATGCTTTTACATAGAGAAATAAAGATAGAGAGAAAATAAATTGAGGTATAGATCTGTTATCAAATATAATGCTCTTAAAACCTTATAACAAACAATCTTCATCCTTAGTAATAAAACTGCTTCCAGGTGTGACTGTTGTTATGGATGAACAGATATGCAGAATTAGTCTCAACTGAGAAAGTCAATGTCTTCACCATAGCCAGGATGTCTTCTAAACATGGAGGATGCATCGGCAATAATTCTAAGAACTCATTCAATTCAACCTTATTTCCAAAAGTGGGATACAGGTTATGAAAGACATAAACCTAACGTGGTCCACCTTTATAAATTAGTGTAAAAACATGTAAAATCATTAATTTAATCAGAACTACAATTTGAAGTGCTAAACATGTTCATCAATAAACTTCGATTGAGATATGTTTATAATTGGATAATTCTTGTCTGGCATGGTGTGTGTGTGTGTGTGTGTATATGTGTGTGTATTGGTATATGCAAGTGATGACATATATGTGTGTGTGCACATGTGGGTATAAGTATGTATCATGTGTTTGGGGTATGTGTATGGGTAGAAAGACCACAGGAAGTGTTTATATAAAAACTATGGGGTAGGGGGTTGTAATTTCTGTGTTGTGAGTGTAATATCTCCATGTGTATGTATGTACAGGTGTGCTATCTTATGCAGGTATTTATGAAAAGCAGAGATTGACCTCAGAAAAGCCTCCTTGGTTATTTTCCATATTATTTTTTGAGTCATTCAATAAGTCTAGACCTCATAGTTTCATCTATAATGACTAGTCAGTGCTCCCTGTAGATCCACATCTTCCATTAGTCCAGTGCTGGAGTTAGGCATCAACTATATTGGTACTATAGATCTAAACCAGATCTGCACTTTAGCCCTTGTGCCCGAGACAACTTGCTTTTACCTTTGTTCCTGATTTCATATAGGAATACAACTAAATATGTATTAATCTATATTATACAAATGAATCCACCCAGTTACTGCATTTCACTTTCCATTTTATTGGCTCTAGACCAAGATATTGTATTTGAGTGTTCCATTTTCAGAAACTGTAGCCACAATTGGCATAAGAATTTAATTCTAAGAACAAGATAACAAATTTTATTTCTGAAAGGATTGTGAATTTAAGGAATACAGTGACCCAGAACTGCTAGATATGTGTCACAGCTTCTTTATCTTGATAATCATGACAGTTCAAAAGAATCAAACAAAACTTAGGAGAAAAAAAAATAACATGCATAAACATATTAAGTGAAGAATTTATTTGGTACTGTGCCTTCACTTTTTAACTTTATTATCCAAAATAGCTCTGAGTTGCCTCCTTTCTCCAAAGTTTTAAAATCAACCACACTGCAAATGATGAATGTGGTAGAGAGAATACTGAGTTTTACAAGTTACCAAAGACATTTGATAGTAATTGGTATCATTTTATTATGACTTCAGACTAGGACTCCAAATATAATCCCTTCAAAAGTCAGAACAAAGGTTGGTTTGTGTGGGCAGAGTGTACTCAAAAGGCACCAATACAGAATAGATATTTATTAAAATATAAACCAATACTCATGATACAGGTAACAGTTTATAGTAGCACAAATTTTCAAGTTAGAAAGTTTAAATCATAGGTAATATGTTCGTACACTCATTTTGTGTGTCTGTGTGTCTGTGTGTCTGTGTGTCTGTGTGTGTATGTGTAACAGAGAGAGAATACTTACAGAAGATATATTTAAGATATATTTTACTATTTGTTATGATTATTATTAGTTTGTTTATATGAGATAGTTACTGTACAATTGTAGTCTTCAGGGCTAACTTTAATCTATACAGCAACTGTAATAAAAGTTTTGAATTACTCATTAATGAGCCTTTTCAGAGACCAAAATCCTCCCAAAGACTTTTAAAAACAGACTCCATTGGGCAATATACTTTCTTGGCCTGTGATTCCATATGATCTACAGTGTCTCCCTTATAAAATGTGTCTTTGATCTCAAAGTACAACCACTATAAGCACCAGGTAAATGAGGGCAATTTTTCACCTGAGTACATTTTCTGTCCTAGAAAGAATAATAAAAACCACATACCACAACTGTTTAACTACCTGATGTCTTACATATGTATGTATGTATGTATGTATATATTGAATATATATTATTGAATATTATATTCTATATAATATATATTGTACTACCATTTTAACATTCAACAATCAATAAATTATAAAAGCTTTAGAAGCCATTAAATCTACTCTCTGCAGCAATATGCTAAATAGAATAGAATGGATGGGACTTTGCGTGCAGAGCAATAAAAAAAGCCATAAAATTTTTTGAGATTCACTTCATTTTTGCAAGGGATTTAGAAAAAAGAACTCATTTACTTATTGGACTGTTGTAGAATAATAAGTAAAGATGTTTTAACAAGGGGTATGTAAAAAAAATAAAAAGCATGTGCATGACAATCTTCTACCAATCTACCCTCTATTTTCTGTCTGTTTGTCTGTCCTCTATGTTCTGGGAACTGGAAGAGCAGCAGAAAGCATAGGCAAACCACTATCCTCAATTGTCTTAGTCAGACTATGTCAAATATACCTAAGAAGAGCAGCTGTCCATTTAACCGTGGACTGTATTTTAGGCTCTTCTGAATAATTCCTTTCTCACACTTGTCATGTAGAAATTTGCATCATTGAGTAAATGAGGAAACTGAGGCTCTGATGGCTAGAGATGGTGGCATTAGCCTTGGGTTAGGATGGCATGACAGTTGTTCTTTCCAATATGCCCCAACAACTTTTAAATCAGGTCAAGAAGTATCTTCCTAACTCCTAGGCCATTTCACAAAGAGTGATATTTCTAGTTTAATTATTGTGTGTATTTACGGATGGAGAAAGCTATAACCTCCTAACCTCCTCATATAGTACATTAATTGAACATAAACCTAACTCACACCAAAGCAAATAAAACATGGAGTCCTAGAAGTGGGTGAGCTCTGCTGGACATCAGCCCCTGATTCCTAACCCCATATCAAAAACAAGAGAGAGTATTTGGGGCAAGACCTATCAAAGCTAAAGATGTCCATGTGCCCAGGTTTGTCTTATCCTATAGTATTTCCTCTTCTCTTCCACTCAACATTACAAATTGTAAGAGGACATCACTCTCCCATAGTCACATGGTCCTGGTAAAAGTAAGCACCAGTAGCGTTCACGGAGTTTCTTATCCTTTGGCTGTCTCCATGGACTTTATAAGTCTGTTATTTCCTTGTCCCGTTTAGGACAGCTGCCCTCATCATGAAGATCTTGCAAAATGTTTACTAAGTTAGGGAAGAAATTGAGAATTTCAGCCTTTAGACAGTATTCAATTATTGTTACAGTATGTGATTATATAAGAGAAAAAGGGGGGCTGGAGAGTGTATATTGCACTTCCCAGAGCCTGAGTTTATTTAGTTCTCAAACCCACAACCTATAATTCATAACCTTCTATAACTCCAGCTCCAGGGAAGCAGTGCCTCTGTCCTCCTCCGGCACCTGTACTCACATACAAACACCAGCTGCGTAATCACATATATACACATATCTTTAACAAAAGAAGCAAAATAATTTGTGCTTATGCATGATTTTCCCATATAGTTTCTCACAATATCCCAAAATACAGTAATTGAAATGTCTTTTTTTAGAAAGCTCCATCACTGAGTTGCTACCTTTATAACGATAGTCTTTAAAAATAACATATACATATATGTTATATACATATATAACAACAATTGGGGGGAACAGAGAACATGAATTTGAAAGAGAGCATGGAGGGATTTAGAAGGGTGTTTGGAAGAAGGAAAGCAGAGAGCATAATTATGTTATTATTTTATAATCTCAAAAAAAAGAAATAATCTTAAAAGATAATAGAATGACACTTGATGGCTGCTCTAGAAAAAAATTCTGGACATAATGCTAGTATTTCTTCATTATAATACATTTTAAAGACCACTTGATCCAAACCTGTAGTAACACTCTTGATTTTTCTTGTCATGTTAGAATACAAGAGAGGAATAGGCTACTTTGTAAAACTATCATGTTCATCTATTTTGCAGCTATGGTTTCAAAACCTAAGGAAAGCAACTTCATTGTACTGGAGAAGATAAGATTAATATAATCAATGTTCTTTATCTAAGTAAAAATAACATCCATTGTTGCAATATGATTTTTTTATTTCTACATCAATCCATCTAGAAAATAATCCATCCAGCATTAAGAGCGCTTATGAATCATTTTCTTAATTTTTTCCATCTGGTTATTTCCAAGAAAAAGCTATTCAGGATTTCCAAGTAACAAATATATTAAGTTAAGTAAAATTTTGCTCACCCAATTTTTCACACAAACACTCATAAACACACACACACACACACACACACACACACACACACACACACACACTACAACACAAACCTACCAAAAGAAATGTACTCTCCACTTTCAAAGAAGTAGGTTTTTCTCCACCAATTCTGTCATAATTTATGAGTTCATTTATAAATGAGGTCATGCAAATGGATGGTCCATCAGAAGGCATGAGCCATGGCCACAATAGCTATGCAATATCTGTAGCATCTATGACGGTCTTGGCCAAAGCCAGGACTGGTGGCTTTGTAAAACTTTTAAATGATCAATTGTTAGTCAATGATTGCCTCTGTTATCTTGATGATGATAATATAAACAACCAGGTGTCATTATTTTCTCTTTTAATTATGTTGTTTGAAGCACTAAGGACGTTGATTTTACAAGGGAATAAATTCCTCTTTGATTATCCATTATAAACTCATTTGGTAGGAATAAATAAACCATAGAAAGTTTGGTTTATTTATCTGTATTGGAATTATTTGTCTCTAATGCTGCTTTCTGCCCACCTCACCCTCTTACTCATATATCTGGTAGCCTCCTTATTACAACAGTGGCTTTCAACCTTCCTAATACTAAGATCCTTTAATACAGTTCCTCCTTTTGTGGAGACTCCCAAATCATAAAAGTATTTTTATTGTTACTTCATAACTGTAATTTTACTACTGCTATGAATCATAATATAAATATTTGTGTTTTTCAATGGTCTTAGGTGATCACATGAAAGGGTCTTTTGACCCCAAAGGTGTCAGGACTCCCAGGTTTACTAACAAGGTGTCCGATCAAATAAAGCCAAGCCAAGATTTTTTTCCTCACTTTCATATTCTCACAGAGGATCCTCAGAAGGACTTCCAGTTCCTCTGAACTTACCCATGGTGATGGTTACACTCGGGGAGTGATTGGGCAACAATAATGGCCAGATTCAGTGGAACTTTCTTAGAAGTTGCTGATCATCTCTCTGGTTCCCTTCCTAATGAATGTCATCAGTTCCTATCTACCTGGGTTAAATATATAGATACTACTTTTATCTCCCAGAAAGCTAGAATCATCTGAAATATAACTAAAGGGGTACAATGAGCTTTGTTTCATATATTATTAAAATATTGACCTTTTGTTTATTCAATGTTCATTACACACTACAGTTGAGGGAACTACCATTTCTCTGGGCATCCACTCTATGTTGATGCAAATCTCTTGATTGGACGAAATATGGCAGTAACCAGCAGAAAAATTACAGTACATGGAGAGTCAAATGATGCTCAAAGCTTCTTAAAAGTCATTTCCCATTACTAGTCAAAAGTATGACTGCTGAGCATGCCACAGGAGTACTCTTTGCCCCAAGAATATTTTTCAAAAAGCATTAGGGTTCATACAAATATAGTTCGTGGAAACTATTAAAATGGTACTTTCTTAATTGTTAACAAAAAAATCACAGATAGAAGTTAATGCACACCTCACATCTAGCTCCACTGACTCAACTTATAAACATATGTTTGTCAATGAAAATATTTTCAATGGAACTTATACCTATGTTGTTATTGAGCTTTCTATTGCTGTGACCAAGTTTCTGAGAAGATAAATATATAAGAAGGAATGGTTTATTTTCACACATACCTTTACATGGATATCTATGGTCATTTTGGGGAGCGTAATGGCTAGGAGAGCAAAAATCAGATATTGGAAAGATCCAGGGTCCCAAAATACCTTTAAAGAATAGACTTCCAATGTGATAAATCCTTTTCAGAAGACCTTATTTTCTAGAAGTTTCTTCACCTCCTAATAACACTTCAGATTTTTGACTAAGTCTTTAGCACATGGGTCTTAATTATTTAGATCCAAGCATTGTCAGATATTATACTTCATGCATGCAATATTATCACTCCAGAGTCTGAGGCAGGAGTATCAGGACTTTAAGGTCATCCTGACTACAAAATGAGCTTGAGGCCAAAATAAACAAACATAAAATTTACAAAAAAAAAAAACCAATTAAAATAGAATTTGGTTCCATATTTTTTACTAGGAAATATAATTGTTGATAGAGTCCAGATTAAAAGGGTTTTTATTAAACTCTAATTAAAATTCTTTAAGGTGTTCTTATAATATCCTGTTTTGTTTTAACTCAGTCTACTACAGGGAACTTAAGTTTTACTCTTTTATTAAATGTTCATATTTGAACGTTAGCATGGTTTTATTTATGAAATATTTTGAGTTAATTTTATTCCCACAAATGAACTACAAACAAAACACAATAGTACTGCTGCATTATCTCTGTAAATATTAAGAGAGGGCTACTCAGGTCAGGCAGAAGTTATTAGAGTATATCATCCAAGCGAGATTCTCAGTCTTTTTGGACTTTTTGAACACAGTACATTGTTGTTTTGGTTACTCTCATTACTTTGATAAAATTCCAATTAAAACAGCTTTTGCAAAAGAATTTATTTTGCCTTATAATTTCAGAAGGAAAAGTCCCATTGTGGTATGTGAGACATGGTAACAAAGAAGATAAAGAGACAGAAGACTATGAGGGGTGTGGTGTATGTGTGTGTGTGTGTATGTGTTATATATATGTATATATATATATATATATAATATAAAGATATTATATTATATTATATATGCATGCCAACTGTTTATAATATAGTAATAAGTATTATGTATATATAAAGGTGATTTATTAGAATGGCTTATAGTCTGTAGTCTAGGTAGTTCAAAAATGGCTGTCTACCAATGAAAGTTCTGAGGATCCAGTATTTTCTCAGTCTATGAGGCTGGATGTCTCAGATGCTTTTCAGTTTATTCTGTAATCCGGAAGATGTAGGCTGTAATATAAGTGAAGGAATGGGCTTGCTGATGAGATCAAGAGAATGTAGAGCGAGCAAGCTTCCTTTTTGCATGTCACTTACACAGACTGCCAATAGAAGGTGGGCCCAAATTAAAGAAGGATTTCCCACCTCAAAGATCAGGAGAATTAAAAATGGGTCTTTCCATTTCAAAACAATTTAAGAAATTGTTCCTCACAGGTGCCCAGCCATTTGGGTTTTGGCTAACGTTGGGAGTCAAGCTGACAACTAAGCATATCCATCACATATTGCATCTTCACTTAGGAAACATAAATTGATGAATGTGTCTGTCTCCCTTTGGGAAGCAGAAACCTGGCCTATGAAATCTCACTGCCTTCATTTCTTCAACAAAGCTCTACTTTTATTAGTTGTACAGCACCACTAAGACCTTATAAGGGGCATGTTATATTCATACTACAGTGGGTGAGCAAGCAGATTTAGTCACTGAAATAAATACATATATGATGGACTGGACAGGAACTTCCTGGGGAGCAGTTTAAGTACATGTGGGCTGGTCTCTCACCAACTATTGGATCCTTGATGCTTAGTTTCTTTCAGTTCCTTTTTGAAATCTCAGATGATATCTCACAGGAAGATTCAAAGTAAGGAAGGAGAGACCATATTGTAGTATGAGGTTTCTGTTCCGGACTTTCAGGCCTAACCTCAAGGTCTAGACCAGCAGACCCACAGACCCGCAGACACACAGTTCCACAGAGACACACAGATGCTTTCATTAGTTTTCAGCTGAATCAGCCAAAGGCTCAGGCATATCACTTGCTAACTCTGTACCCTTCATCTATCCCATATCTCTTGTTCAGCCATGCGGCTCGGTACCTTTCTTTAAAGCTACATGGTTGTCCTCTGCATCCTGCAGCTTCTCTCTGGTGATCTTCTGGCATTCTGCTCTCAGAGATTTTCTTAGTCTGGTAGCCCCGCCTACACTTCCTGCCTGCCTTTGGCTAATCAGCTCTTTTTATTAAACCACTGGGTGGGACAATTATTTACCATGAAACAACACAATACTCCTACATATCCCCTTTTCTCTTTAAAACAAAAGGAACTCCAATTCTAAAATTCTTTTCCCCCTTTATCTATAGCAGTTTATAAGCAACACTGTAAATAAACACAAACATCCATAATCCATGTTTTGGGAATGTGGGGGTTGTTCTCTAGGCTACTTCCTGCTGAATGGGAATCCAAAGAAAAATGTAGGATTATGGACAAGTCTTTAGTGGAGTAGTCTCTAAGGCTGGGTCATCTCAGCCAGTCTCCTGAAACTGTTTTGGATTCAGAGCTCTGGAACTTCAACAGAGGTGCTCTGAAATGCTGAATCATCTGGTTCATCCATTTCCATTGGAGATTTTTCAGGGGGTCTTCCTCTATCAAACTTCATGTTCTTTTTCCAGGAAGAAATCCACAGTCTTTCATTTTCTGTGAAAATAAAAGGAAAACCTCTTCTCCAAAGTAGCGTATCTTTGCATTTCAATTTTAAAGTAAACTCATTTACAAAATATATAGGTTGAATTACTCCAACAACATTTATAATCAACTGTCTTTTAGCAGCTTTTACTAAGTCATTTTCAGTCAAGAAGCTTAAAGATAAGAGACAATAACATACAGTATCCAGACATTCCTTGTGTTTTCCATCTTAATGTGGCTTATTTGTATTTATTTATTTATTTATTTATTTATTTATTTATTTATTTATTTATTTATTTATTTATTTTACTCATTTCTTTCTAAAGGTTTTCACTACCTTTTTTCTTTTCTTCATCTAAGCCTATGTATCTATATTTTCAACACACTCTAAACCACTTAGACTTTTTTTATAAAAAAAAAAAAAAAACTGTCTTTACTGTATATTTATTTCTTAACTTTTTCTGTCTCTGACCACACCTTTGCTTGGCTAGGGTGATTGACTCCACCCAGATTCTTCTATTTCTTTCTGTTTCTGACCACACCTTTAATCTGCCAAGATTAAAGGCTGATATGATAGGTGGGTGGCTCCACCCAGCTCCTAGTTTAATTTCATAGAATTTATCTTTTTAGCCCAGGTACTCTGGGAATTTCAGGGTCCATATGATTACCAAGTAAAGCTTTGCCATCTGTTGCTCATTAACTCGACTTCAAGTATTAGGCAGCAGGGCCTCTTTAAAAATTCACAAGTGTTTTGCCTCTAAGGCTGAATCAGGAAGCTTCTCATAAAAAAGGCAAGCTTCAGTTTGCCTCAGGCAAACAGAGCTGATCCATGAAAACATGACACTAGAAAGCCATCTTTGATTCTGTTTCCTTTTTCTCTTTATGAACAGAAACCTTAAATAAATCATTTATAACCTTTTCCTTATATTGAGGGTCCTGTGAGACTTCAGGAACCAGCCATTTTACACCTTAAGCTGCACTCCAAAAGCCCGCCATTGTAGCTCAAGCCCATGTGCTTCACCAGGGTGTCTTTGTACCACGGCTCATGTGGGAGACACAACTCAGAAGCTGTTTTGGGCTCTAGACTATTTTCTTAAGCTTTCTATGGCTTTATTTGGGTATATTTGACCCACGTTGGGCTGCCATTTGTAGTATGAGGTTTCTGTTCCGGACTTTCAGGCCTAACCTCAAGGTCTAGACCAGCAGACCCACAGACCCGCAGACACGCAGTCCCACCGTCCCACAGAGACACACAGATGCTTTCATTAGTTTTTGGCTGATCAGCCTCAGGCCCAGGCATATAGCTTGCTAACTCTGTACCCTTCATCTATCCCATGTCTCTTGTTCAGCCATGCAGCTCGGTACCTTTCTTTAAAGCTGCATGGTTGTCCTCTGCATCCTGCAGCTTCTCTCTGGTGCTCTTCTGGCATTCTGCTCTCAAGAGATTTTCTTAGTCTGGTAGCCCCGCCTACACTTCCTGCCTGCCTTTGGCCAATCAGCTCTTTTTATTAAACCAGTGGGTGGGACAATTATTTACCATGAAATAACACAATACCCCTACACCATATCTTTTGAACATGGGTTCTATCTTCATTTGCATTGTTTCTTAACATTTAGTATAGCTGCATAAGCAATGGCCAAGACACAGGAGATACTTACTGTGGTTGTGCATGTAAGCCACATGACAAGACAAAGAGTTGTCTTTTTTTCTTCAGAGAGAGTTGGGACTTTTAATAATTTTCTCAGGGCTAGAACATTACAATCCACAGTGTTTGACTTCTCAACTTCAGTGTCTTGATAGTATATATTTTACATGTAGCACAATTGCGAACTTTTGTATATTTCCTATTAATGATGTTGCATATTATTCTATACATACGATAGTCTGCTATCATTATTTTGATAGAATGATCTTCATTGAAAAGTGCCTTGATTTCCTTAAAGTATTCAACTACCATGTTATATGGTTTGACTTTGAATTAGCATTGTGAAATTATGTATTCTTTCAATTAGTATTAAGAGTATTGTATTGGTTTGAATAAGAAATGATCTCCATAGTCTTTATATTTGAGCACTTGGTACCCAACCAGTGGCACTGTTTAGGAAGTTTATAGAAATACTATTTATATCTGTTCACTTAATAAGTTGGCTATAACATCAACCAGTGAATTTATTATTTTCTCACAGACTTGCAAAGCATCACAAGAAAAGACAAGACTTTTGTGTTCATAAAAACTATTTCTAAACCTTCTAGCTTGTCAATATAGTTTGTTTTGAGATAGATTCTCTTTATGTCCTGGCTTGCTTCAAACTTCCCATAAAACTCAAAGTGGATTCAAAGTCACCATCCTTCTGCCTTCATCCTCTGAAGGCTGAGATTATGCAAAGTTTTTAACCTAAGAATTTTTATGTGTATTGGAATGCCAGTTATAAAGATTATTTTTCCTTTTTATTTTTGCTATTTTGGAAAAAAAAGTGCCTTTCTTCTCTTTCTCCCATTCTTTTCTTCTTCATTTTTATTTTTCCTTTTTGCCATTGGGTTTCTAACACTTAAATGTTTGATTGCGTCTTCCATCTGGAGTTTATTTGTCTAAGACTCAGAATCTGATAAGCATAAATTGAGTGTACAGAAATGTCTGGGCAAACCTACTGTTTCTATGACTACATCACTTTTCATCAGTCCTTACATCCCAATTTAAAGCACAATTGTCCTTACTCTCTGACTTTCAGTATTACATTTTTCTTATTCATCTTACCTCTTCATTTCTTAGTCACTACCTGTCCCTACTACCATTTACACACCATCATTGCCAGGGATGCAAATGGTTCTACGATTTGTTAACATCCAAGAAAGGCCCTCACCTCTGAATCATTTTTTCCCCAAACATAAATCCTTGGGCCAACAAAGAAAAGTGGTATTTTTCCATCTCCATAATTCCTGTTATTTTAAGTCTATCCTTTAACCAAAGTGGCTTTGTGTTTCTTTTTCCTTGATAACTCACAGGTTCAAATGTAAGAATTTATTATTATAAGGAACAATTATGAGGTTCAAAGCACGCTGTGTGCATTCCATGCTTCTAACTTCTGGTACTGATATACGGAATGAAATACTTGTGGTTTGTCCACTCGCATGAAATGGATGAGCTCCAAATGCTGGTGGTGAAAGGCTTAATGAATGTCTGCCTTCGTCAGACCCAACAGGGACCTAGTATCATGGGAGGTCGCCCAAGTGTTGTATTGCAGCATCTCAAAACAAACTTTGACCATTTAATTTATTCATTCCAGTTATTCCTCTGCATCAACAACGGCAACCACCAAGGGGGGGGGGGGTGGCTGGCCTTGCTGCTTTTCTTGCTTTAAACATCATCCTGGGGTTTAAGATGTCAAGATATCATTTTTTCCCCACTAAACTAGACAAACGACTGACCTTTTTCAACAGCTCTGACATTTTGCTTCTTCAGCGCCATGTGTTCAGCATTTTGATAACTCTCTACTCAAAATCTCTTTAATTTAATGAGATAGTAAATTCCCTTAGCAAAACAAAATATAAAATTAAAAGCAAAACATGGCATTGTTTGTTTTTCTTTAAGCAATTGTTTACTTTTTATTTCTGCTTGAGTATTTTGTCTCTGTGTATGTATGTGCCTTACATTCATAAACTGCCTGCAGAAGCCATTAATGGTCCCTGGAAGTTGGAGTTACAGATGGTCATGGGCTGCCGTTTTGATGCTGGGAAACAAATCCAAGTCCTTTGCAAGAGCATCAGGTGCTT
This sequence comes from Phyllotis vaccarum, assembly GCA_033318265.1. Taxonomy (NCBI): domain Eukaryota; kingdom Metazoa; phylum Chordata; class Mammalia; order Rodentia; family Cricetidae; genus Phyllotis; species Phyllotis vaccarum. The sequence continues at coordinate 11,189,430 of JARWLC010000008.1, forward strand.
TTTAGCAATGACTCACTCCTCCAGACCTTCTTTTTATTTTTAATAATTACTTATGTATAATCAAAAATAGGACTACTTAATTGCTGTGTATTTTCTAATTTTCTATCTTGTTTTATTCAATAGTGGAATAATTATGTTTTCCTATATGATATTAATAATTTATAATATATATATATATTAGCTACTGTATACCTGCATCCCACTCCTAGAATAAAGAAGGGTTTACTTTGAGGTTAAATATTTAAAGTGAAATTCTTTATTAGTATATAACTAATATTCTATCCATTAAAAGGTAAAAAATCAATAATACAATTGAATAATAACACATGTATAATCTATGATCTGTGTGTAATATTTCAAACACCTCAAAATGTTCAGATTGTTGGAACATTTATATCATGCAATGTTCACCAATGTCAATAATGAATTGGTACAAAGGGTATAATACATAACATATCAGATATAACACACTCATTTATGCTGTTATGTTATGCCTTTGCTATGACAAAGCCTGCACATAGACATCAAAACCCATTGTTATTTGACACTACTCACATATACAGGAAGATAATTTATATCATTTTTTATAATAATATACACCATTATAGTTAAGAGTGGTCAAGACAGTACTGGTCAGAAATGGCCGGCAGGGCCATCAGGTGCAGTTCCTAACAGAATCTCATATATCCCTCTAGTCTCTTTCCACATCTGCCTCTAGAATAGAAAATGTTGAAACCCTCCATAAGGCAGAAATGTGAACTAGAAAAAACAGATTGTTTGGATAAACAACCGTAAGGTGATGTCTCGAGGAACATGCATTTCTAACCATAAAGTAACCTGGAAATATATGTGATGATACTGAATCCAAGGATGAGAGAATGCACTTGTCATGGTGCCTTAAAGGGGCTTCTAACAGAAAGACCTAAATTTTGTGTCACTGACATAATGCTAATGAGAAGTTGAGAAATGATTTGAAAAATGAAATGTGGTAAAACAATGGCTGCCAAGTCCGTGGCATTTCATTGAAGAACACATTATAAGAATCTGAATTACTATGAAAGCAAGAATATACCAAACCTAACATGCTTATTGGACCCTCAGTGCTTAGATACACAGGTAAAGGAACATTGTCCAGGGTAGTATTAGTCTCCTTTTACAATAAGAGAAATGTACGAAAACTCAAATGCTTTTAAGTTGATATCAGGGTAGATCCACATTCTAACATTTCAGGTTGATAAACCCTACTGTTTTTACACTGAGTAATAGAGATAAATATAAAAAGACTCTGCACGGGCATGATAATTAGTGAAAACAGTTTTAAAAAGTACAACTCTCAAAAAGATTAGTTCAAAGATACCTTGAAATATTATTTTAGCTGTTTCCCAGAGGTTACAATTATACTGCCTAGCACTAGGTGAGAAGGTGAAAAGGTGAACACGATAAGAGAAGTATTGTTATGAAAAGTTCAAATGTAGCTCTTGGCACAAAAAATCAACTACATAAAATGATTGAGATGTATATTGGCTTTACATAATCAAGTCGGTAAAGACTGATTTCTAAACTTTGAGATTAGTGTTGGGCTGGTCAGCTTTAATCATAAAGCTTCTTCAAGAAGATCAGAGGGGAGCTTGACACAGTGATGGGGTGGGATGCCTTGGGTTTCCTACTAGCTGGAAGGACAAGTATTTTCTATACGTAGCTGGAGAGTGAAGACCATAATTTGGTAACTGGAGAAACAGAATAAGAAAGGCTAACATAGCTCATCAGATCCCTTCCTCCCCTGTTCCAAGTACATCATAAGCTACATCTCCAAGCTTGCCGGGAATTGCCATAAGTGAGAAAATTGTTCATAAATTATCAATGAAAAGAAATTTATTCTTCAAGGCCTGGCTCATCAGTCTATGCGCACAGACTTTAACTCCCTTTGTCCTCAGACATTAACTAAATAAAGAAGACTTTGAGGCTTGTAGATAAACACAGGACATAAAAAGCCTAGATCCCTCAGTGTTCACTGAAATGATTGTCTATCTGGAAATACACAATGGGAAGGAGAAATAAACATTAGTTAGTTAGAGTTGTGCATTATTTTTTATAACTTGTATTAGGTAGGATGATGATCCTGTCTAAATACTCTATTTCCTAACCCCTGAAACCTATGAATGTATTATGTGTCAGAGAAGCAAATTAAGATTGCTGATCAAGTTTTAAATGCTTTTCAACTGACCTTACAATGAAGCGTTTACCCTGAGAAGAACGGATGTTAAAAACAGCAAAGGAGCCAGAAGAGGAGGACAGAACGATGCATTATCAAGATATCATCTACTGCTGCTGCCTTTGAGGTGAACAAAATGAGCAAAAGCCAGGGATTATAAAGAGCCTCTCAAAACAGAGAAAAAAGAAGGAAATAGATTTCCCCCACACACACCCAAGAAAGTTCACAGAATGGGGAAAGTCTTGTGAACATCTTTATTTTAATCTGGAAAGAATCATTTCTGGTTTCTAACCTGTAGAAAAAAAATGAGATAATAAATATGTATTATTCAAGCCACTTATTTTATGGTAATTTTCCTCAGCAGCTATAGAAAACTAACACACAGTAAATTAGTGTGATATGTTCGGTTAAAGTTAAATGATAATTTTAAAATCTTTCCTGCACTCCCTCCTTTTTATTCGATCAAAACAAACCCTTAGTCGGCTTGCTGATAGTACAGATAAAAGCAGAGAAAAACATACAATGGATACTCTCCAGAAAGATTTGAACTTTGGAGGAGAAGAAAGATTATGGATAATGCATAAATCTTTACCAGATGGAAGTTCAGTCTAGACTAGAATGCAGGCAAATTGTCATTCTGGCCTGTGAATGACAGTATATAGCTCTCTTAGTTGACCTTCCAGCATTCCAGAACCTTCCCTTATCTGATTTCAATTTTTTTTTTTCAAAAGTGAGAATGTTTGTAACACTAGGGAATCAAGTGCTAAGATAGCTCAGCTACACTCAAGATAAAAAGACATTTCTGTATCACTCTAGCTCCATTTTCACTGTCCAAAATAGAAGGAGAAACATGAACCACTCTTCCAAGTCTCTCTTTGCCCTAAGCTGCTGTGGAACCACATGAGCCCACAGTTCTCTAGCATTCATCAAGAAAACCAGGATATTACGAACAGAAATCTTTATATGTTTAGTATTTCCTTGCTGTAATTATTATCAGGATTTGATATGCAGAAAAAAAAAGAAATATGATAGTCTCGGGTAATGTTAAATTGATCCCAATAGTTTCCATGGAATTATTATTCTTTTAATCATCAAGTATTTAGGAATAATCACCTAAACATTTTTATTATTATTATTATTATTTTTAGATACAGGATTACTCTGTGACCCTTATTTGTCTGGAAGCTGTTATGTACACCATGCTGCCCTCATACCCACAGATATACACTTGCCTCTGCCTTCTAAGTACTTGGACAGACAAACAGCTAGTTATCTTATAACTGATAACATTGTTTTAAGACTTCACTACACACAGAACTGGAGAGATGTATCAGTGGGTACAAAGCACAAATTGTTCTCCCAGAGGGCTCAGGTTCAATTTCAGCACCCACACAGAAGCTTACAACCTTTTATAACACCAGTCCCAAGGAGTGTAAGATGTTCTTCTGGCTTCTACTGGTACTTCACACATGTGGCCCGGGCATACATTCAGCACAAAGACACTCATATACATAAAACAGAAATACTTCCCTTTATAGTAACCGTTCCCTGCTCCATTGTCAACTATCATGAAAAAAAAAAGACCATATGTACGTCAGGGTGAGGCTCTGAGAGCTCTGCCACAGAGAGGAATTCCTGCGAAACTCAAAGAGAGGGCTCCACACAGACAGCATTTCAAATCACAATCAAATGGCCTTCCTTCTTTCATTTTCAAATCTTCATTCCCTACTAAGACCCACTCAATCTACAAAGATAATGTGAGTCATTAGTATCTGTTGCCATTCTTAAAACTCTAGTCTTCAAGCTCTGTAAAGGTAAGGAGCTTTTCAAAAGGAGTCTAAAGCCTTCTGTGAGATTGGGTGTACTATATATTATACTGGTAAATTGTCATGTGCTTTGTAAGTTCATTAAAAAGAAACTGTTTCTAGAAGCTGTGTCTCCTCCCTTCAACACTGCAAACTTAAATATGTTTATCAAGTGTCTTCAAAGACCCCTTGGGGACTGGATGGTCTCCAACGCCATGATAGACAACATCAAAACAAGTCCCACAGTAAAACACTGAGTTCTTAAAAATAGTTACAAGTTAGACTCGGTCACTTTCATTTACCAAATGATGCGAAACCATTTACAGTGTGTTATGTTTTGATTTTGTACATACCTGTGGCTGGTAGATGGCACATAGAGCCTCAGGTTTGTGCAGCCTCGCAGTGTGGTGAGACCCACAAGGACCCAGGAAAAAGATGCACAGAGCAATGGGAAAGGGACACAGGCTTTATTATAATGAGAGGATAGGATATAGATAGATAGATAGATAGATAGATAGATAGATAGATAGATAGATAGATAGATAGATAGATAGATAATAGGTAGATAGGTAGGTAGGTAAGTTGATTGATAGATGGTAGACTGATAGATGATAGTAGATAGAGATATAGATGATGGCTAGATCGATAGACAGATAGATAAAAGACAGACAGACAGACAGACAGACAGACAGACAGACAGACAGACAGACAGACAGATAGATAGATAGATAGATAGATAGATAGATAGATAGAGGAGAGTCAGAGGGTGAGGAGTGTCCACCCGCTGGCAAGGTGGATAGAGAACAGAACAAGGAGGAGGGGGTCAAAGGTGGGAAGCCTTCTTAAATGGAGCTGGATGTCAGGAAGTCAGGCCATTGGCCAGGGCTTCTGAAAGTTGATGAGAATCCCAACACAGTGGGAAAGAGAAAATGGGGGTTATGCTGTGGAAACTCATCCAGGGAGTGGAGGCTCAATCAGGAATTCCAGCTGATGCCTCAAGGGACTTTCCAGTCAACTTCTGTGGGATGTGGAGAGCACCTGTTCTGATCATGTTTTACAATTTCTCATCTATCTACCTGCCTATCAATCAGGTGTTTATCTCTATCTCTTGCTATTCATACCTTTACTTTGATTGATTTATATTTATAAAACTTACTCATACAATAAAGGTATAATTATCTTAAAAATCATTCTTTAAACCCTATACAAAGGTGTGGCCCCTGTGTATGGTAAAGAAAATGTGAGAAATTTATTAATCTTGATTAAATTATTCAGTCTTTCAGCTCTATGGTGATTCTCTTGGTTGCTTGATTTATATGAAAATAATATATTTTCATTCTGTCAAATACCAGCCTAACCTCAAGAATTAAAGACAAGAAAGACAACTCTAATACATTGGAAGTGTGCTATTTTATGTTCAGACTAGTTTAGCAGATAGCCTTTTCTCACTGACCAAATTATTAAATCGGTTCCTTGGCAAGGGCCTTTTGTACTTTTCTGAAGATTCTCAGGCTCCAAACCTCTGTGGTATTAAACAAGCAGAGTAAATATGTTCCTTGCAGCTTACATCCCGAGTCTGAATATTTCCAAACATGTCAAACTCCCTTTCATCACCATTCCCCACAGGTTCTGTGTAGACTCTAGCTGCCAAAGAGCCTGGTTGAACTTGCCTTGGGAGGGGCTCTGTCCCAGAAGACAAGCAAAGCTCAGAGTGGACCAGCCAAAAGAAGGGTGTCCTGCAGCTGTGGGGCTTGACTTGGCAGAGGAAGACCTTAATAGCAGGTGTGCTAGCTGCTGATTTCAAGAGACAAGGCCTGGGAATGTGCCGTCTTTCCTATTTAAGCATGAAGACCAGCCTTCCATTGTATCTATTTTCAAAGAAGGGCAATTAAGCTTCCCAAGAAACCCTTCCATTCTTAGGAATCAGGTATATAAGCCAATCTATGGTTTTGCTTCTACTTAAGCTGCTTTTCTCAATGAAATAAGGATTTTCTGAGGCATCCAATAGAGGGAATTGGCTTGCGGTTATCTTCCCTCTATTGTACTTCTATATAGTTCTTGTCTTACATTATCTCATCCTAAATATAGTTCAATTCCCTTTGAAAGCAAAAGTAGCAGCTATGATTGAATATAGTTCAGCCAACAACTGTGTAAATGATTTATCTGCCAATTTACCTCAATATAAACAATAGTCTTCAACTATCTTTGGTAGTTACTGACAGCAAATTTTCAAACCACTTGACAATGTAGTAGGAATTAAAATATGATCAACATTATAATGGGCTCCAATACTCTCTGGGATTAATGGGGTACCCTAATGTAGAGGATTACCTCTGACGAATACCCTTCTCTTTTCCTGGAGGTTAATGTGTCTGGGTACTGGGCTCCATCCGATGTTTGCAGTAAAGCCAATAAGAAGTAGTAAGCTTCTGCAGTAAGGCCATCTGTAGGTGACTATGCGTTGGCATCTTCTTATAGGATTACCTCCTAATAGATGAAAGAAATGTTATAAGAACATGTTCACCACATTCCAGCCATCGTCAGTACCCCTAGATCCAGAGGTGCCTGTGGAGCCCACTAAAACTATGGTTTGATCTTCAGTGACTTCTCCCTAGATAGTTATTGATCCCAAGGTACACCACAGTGACAATCTTGACCTCTAAATTTTACTTCAGAACCATCTACCTTCAGGGGAAGCAAAACTTGGGCACAAAGCTCTGACGTGGCACCTTTTATAATCACCTATGAATTCATATATGTACAAGTAACATATGAACTGATTAAATTGTATTTATGTATTTAAGACTCTGTGTGTGTGTGTATGTGTGTGTGAGTGTACAAGGCAACTAAATAAAAAGATGCCAGAAGCCATGAATTTGAGTGATTCGTGGGATGCTGAATTAAAGGGTTTGGAAGGAGGAAAAGGAAAGGAAGAAATGATGTAATTATATTTTATTTCAAAAACTAAAATAAAGAAGTATGGCTGCATTTGTGGCAGGTATTGAATCAAGCACCTGACTGAATGAATCCAGTAGTATATTAAGTCACAAACACAGATATATCTGAAAGAATGGCAGCAACACCTACCTTGGCAGATTTTACAATCCATGTAAGGAGGCATCATAAATACCCTGGTCAACACACTGGACAGCTCCTAACCTAGGCTGATGACCAAGGATTAATCACATCTTATTCTTGAAGATGAGTTTTCCACAGAAGATAGATATTTGCCAATCTATATGAATATTATTTCCTCTCTAAACCTCTTGGTTTCTTCATTCTACTCAAAAGGAAAGTATTAAATTCTAAATCACAGGCCATAAAGATGTGTTTCTCCTTGGAAAAGGTACTACCCCTTCTGGATCCTGACCTTGATGGTTTATCTACTCCATTTTACATTTTAAGATAGTTACCCATATTACAAGTGCTACAACCCAGTAGACAGTCTTTCTCTGGGTTCCTAGAGATCTTTGACCTCCTGCAGTTGCATGGGTGAATCAGTGATCTCTGCTGGGGGCTTAGACATAGATGCCTCCCAAGTCTGAGAGCCCAGAGGCTGCTCCTATTGGCCATACATTATCTATTATTTCCAGTCAGTTACCTCTCCTGGGACTAGTGCTTGTTTGGGGTTATGATGCCATTCAGAGAGTGTGCTGGCTGGACTCCTGCCTGTGAGATGTGGAAATATCATGGGACTGGGAGGCAGGACATATGAGCCAGATGTTTCTTTCTTCAGATGGTAGGGCCAAGGTAGACCTGCTTTCTGGTAGATAGTAATTGTCCTACAGAAGACAACAGTCCTTATGACATAAGTTCTTTCTAGGCCTGATCATTCAATGAGTCATCTATACCTGACTGTTCCTGTTGCTCATTTCACTGACCGTGAAGCTACTGGCCACTGCCATGTGTGGGAATGCATTTGTGTGTGCTATATCTTTAAATAAAGGAGCTGGTTTGGGCCATGGCAGGTACCGTAGAATAGGTGGGAGGAGAGTCAGAGCTTAGGTGGGAGAAACAGGGCGGAGTTAGAGGCAGATCGAGAGAGCCGCGGAAAGAACAACATGTAAAGAACACGGGTGAGCTACGGGCCGGGCCCACGTGGGCCACAGATTAATAGAAATGGGTTGATTTAAGATGTAAGAGCTAGCTAGCAATGTGCCTGAGCCATAGGCCAAACAGCATAAAGTAAATAGAAGCGTCTGAGTCTTTTTAGGGACCCGGGCGGCGGGCGGATAAGCGATCCGGGCGACAGATCTGTGGGTCCGGGACCTCTGGCATACGGGACCCGAGAGAACCCACTACAACAGCCATGTGTATACACTTGCCACCATATCCCTTCCTGATAAATACCACACTTGAGAAAGACACTCAATTGTTTCATAGTCCCAGGGGCTGGTAGTTGGATTTGGATCTATGTTGACTGTTAATATTTATTTAATGAATATAAATCATCATTTATATTATGAAAAAAGTTATAGTGATATATAATAAATGCCAAGCTTAGAGGCTTGTGGGATGCTGGTATATATTAGAACACTAGATTTAGATAAACCACTGTTGGCTGTTTAAGCAACAGTACATTCAATGATAACCTATTTGACAACTGTTCTGTGAAAATCAGCTTCCTACTGTATTTAAAATCTTCACTCTACAAATGCATTTGGTCCTAAAGAGCCTTTCTGATGCTCTGTGATTCATAATGAAATTACAATGAAGACCAGAGTGCCAGTAAATAATATTATATCAAAAAAAATTTTTGAGAGCTCCACCCCCCTACTTGGCCCTGTTACGCCAGAATGCTAAAGTTCCCAGGAATCTAAGATGTTTCTATTCAAGCTTCAGGGCATTAATATCTAGATAATAACCCTGCCCTTCTTGATGGACTGGTTTGTGGGCTCAGTTTGTCAGTCACCAACCCTAGGTCTTGTTCTTGTTTTGATATAGTTAGAGATGTGCTCTCTCTCTCTCTCTCTCTCTCTCTCTCTCTCTCTCTCTCTCTCTCTCTCTCTCTCTCTCTCGCTCTTGCTCTCTTGCTCTCTCTCTCTCTCCCCTCTGCCATACTGAATCACTGATTCCATACCTCTCAGTTTTCACCAGCCTTGAGCCACCTATTTCATATATGGAGCCAATAGGATTTGCTCTGCCTGTGCATGAAACCATAGTTCCTAACCTAGACCCCGAACAAGTCATTTAATATTTTTCTATCTTCATAAAGGATACTAATATCCACTTCCTATCAATAATATCAATGTCTAATGCATTGATTAAACAACAGGAGTCATCTGTGGAGAAACAAAACCCTACCAAAAAACACTGGATGACTTAAGAACCACTTGCTATATGCAATTAGCCCCCTAACACACACAGTCAAAATTCCAATGGATTACATGACAAGATTTGACACTTGAGACTTTAAAAAAATTGTATATGTTAGTCTTCAGGAAACAAGGTTCCTGGGTCATATTCATTTGTATTCCTCCTGATCACACATCGGGGATTTGTGGTTTCTTCAGCAATAGGGACTTACCTTCAAATTCTGGGAGGCATCCAAGGGTAACATCAAAAGCTTATCTCATTTGGAGACTTGATTGGACTCCCTGATCAACAACCTGAAGATTGAATTATGCCTGCTGCTAATGTTCTCAGATTGTCCGTGACTCATGGTGGGGTGTATCCCCTCAAGTCATGCATGGAGGAAATCTTACGGGCTCCCTCCCACCTGTCGATAAAGAGCTAGAGACAGTTAATGACTATTGAGAGAGGGAGAATCACTCTTCCCCAGAGATGAGTCCCCCAACTGCTTAGTTGTCAGTACTAAAAACATGTACATATGAGCAACACTAATTAGATTCAGAAGAATGTACCGTATACACAGATGCACACACATGCAGGCACTCACACATAAACATACATCTAAAGAAAAAGAAGTCCTGAATTTGAAAGAGATCAGGGGCTAAGGAAGGTGTTGGAGGGAGGAAAGGGTGTAGAGGAAATGATGTAAATATAATATGTATATGATTTTTTTAAAAAAATAAAAATGTAATTTCTATTTGTTTTCTTTAACTGTATTCCACTTGTACTCTGGAATCGCTCCCTTCCCCATCTTGCTCTTTCCTTTCCCTCTTTCTTTCTCATATTTACTTCTACTGTAGCCAAGGTTAAGCCTTTGCAGCTCAAGGCCCCACCTCAAATACTGCCTAATTTGTTTCGATGGCTCTATAAAATTTATCTACATAGTTCAGCCCTGCTAGGCCTGGAGCCAGCTGAAGAGATGCTTCAAGTAAACATTGTCTTACATGTTCAGATGAGCTTTTGTTAATCATCATCAAGATAACAAGACATGACTCGTATCTTGGAACAAAACTGGTGTTAAAGCCATGGTACGAAATGAGGGAATGTAGTGTGGTGTGAACACAATCATAGTGGGTTATATATACATATAATATTGTCACCCATCTTAAAATAATTGTTAAATAAAATAATTTTAAAGCTATGAATATATTTAATATGTTTGCGATCACAGACATATAATTCAAAACTACATTGAGATTCCATCTTACTCGGGCTCTATAGACATGGTAGAACATACCTTCAATCCCAGAATATACGGGGCAGAAGCAGATGAAGCAGAAGTGAGTTCAAGGCCAATGTCAGTTTCATAGCAAGTTCAAGGCTAGGCAAGGTCATGTGAGACCCTGTCTCAAAAGTACAAGACAAACAGTAGCTAACACCAAGAAGATAAACCACAGCAGATAACGGTAAAATTGAAGGAATAAAATAACCATTGCACTCCACTGGAAATAATGAAAAACAGTGAAATCACCACAGAAAGAAGTGTGTAGCTGTCTGAAACAATTAAAACTAGCTGCCCCAAAATCCAGCTGCACGCACTTGCAATATTTGCCTGAAGAGACACCTATGTCAGCAGACCAGTACACGCATTATTCACTTTTGCTCTGTTTGCAATAACCGGCTCATGGTGACAGCCTAAGGATTCACCAACATTTGAGTAAAGAAAATGTAGACAGACAGACAGACACACACACACATAAATGCATGCAGTAGAGATTCATAAAGTTATAACGATGAATGAAATTATATAGAAAATAGTTGGAACTGCCTATTATTGTGGTGGGTGAAATCCAGCAGGCTCACATTGATAAGTATTCCTTGTTTTCTCTCAGGAAAAATAATCTAAATTGAAAGAAAAAAACCAAATACATAAAACATTGTAGTGGGGTTATGTTGTTCCATTGTAAATAACTGTCCTGCCCACTTATTTAATAATAAAGCTGATTGGCCAAAGGCAGACAGGAAGTGTGGGCGGGGCTACCAGACTAAGAAAACTCTGGAAACAGGAAGAACAGATCAGAAATCCCACAGAGAAGCTCTGCGGAGATACCACGACAAGATACTAGTACATACAGAGGAAAGAAGTTGAAATGCTGCTCCGCAAAAAGGTATCAAGCCTCATGGCTGAACAAGATAAGAGTCATAGGTTAGTTTAAGAGCAAGAGCTAGCAAGTTATATGCCTGGGCCCCAGGTCAATCGGTGCACAATTAATACAAGCGTCTGTGTGTTTCCGCGGGACTGTGAAAGTCCAGGCCACCAGGCTAGGCCAGAAAATCTAGGCCAGGAAACTTATACAAAACATGAAGGCATAAAGGGAACAGTTAAGGAGAAAGGGGGTCACTGAGAGGTGAAGAGGTGATAGACAAGGTTGTTTGGGATAAATTGGATAAATGTGTATTTTATAACAACTTAAGGATGTCATATTGAAACTCAAATTTTTGTAATGAATACATAGAAATTATAAAAACATCAAGCTTTCCGATCTGAGGAGAATGCAGTCCAAATCTAAATAAAACTAGAGAATAAGACCAAGGAGTATTAATAAATGAGTATTTAAGTTGAAATTATTTTGAAAGTGGAGGATATGAATTTTTAAAGAATTGGCTAATTTTATTTGAGTAATTGTGATTCATATATATCATAAAAATCTACCTTTTTAAAATGTTATTTCATGGGATTTCAGTATATTCACACCTTGTACGACTACACCACAATCTAATTCCAGGACACTTCCACCACCACATAAATAACTCACATCTATCAGTAGTCCTTCTGGGAATGGAGAAATTGATTCGTTAATAAACTGTGTGCCTTCCAAGTACCAGGACCCTGAGGCTGAGTCCCAGAAGTTATGTTTTAAAAATCCAGCTGTGCTAGCATATATGCTTATGGCTCCAATACTGATAGGCAGCAATAAGCAGAACCCTGGGGCTTGATTAAACAGACAGCCTAGCTTGTTTGTCAAGTTCCTGGTGAGAGATTAGTTCTCAAATAAAGATGAACATTGCCTGAGGAATGACACAGGCACAGACATACATACATACATACACATACACACACACACACACACACACACACACACACACACACACACACACACACACGATGGAGAAAGAAAGAGAGAGAGAGAGTCTCCATTTGTCTCCATTTGCCACTTGCCTAGTCCTTAACAACCACAAATCATTCTATAGGTTTGAATACTGTAGACACTTTACTTCAGAAGGTATTGCTGGTGTTGAAATTTCTCTATCTGATATATCTGAAGAGTCTAAAATGTAACATATATCTTCTTCATTTCCACCAACTAATTCTCTCCAAGTTTTGTCCTGATGTTGCAGTCCTCTTCATCAAGATTCAAACACACTTTCTCCATCCTTCCTCTGTGTTATGGTTGAAAATAGAAGGTTTTCCAAAACACTCATGCATTATTCTGGCTTCCTAGCTACTGCATCCCGTCACCAAGTTTCCACTATGAGCATGGATAACTGACTGGTGCATTGAAGATTCACGGCATTACTGGGAATTTTTTGAAAGCGGGATTCAGATAGAGGAAGCAAAAGATGCAAGCCAATAATCCTGTTGTGGGAGTCTTTTTAGAACAAGCCCTCTAATACCAATGACAGTGGAACAGAAGAGATGTTACCAACGGACTCAAGGTGGCTTCCTAAAAGGTTTTGACATCAGGCCCAGTTTGCATTCCCATTTTTTATTCTAAAATCACAAGGCAAGGTGGGCAAGCAAGAATTTACAGAAGTGTACCTGGAAATTATCAAGCTGTTAAGAGCAGCAACCCATTGTTTCATTTTTTTTCTCATGGTCATTTTGTCTCAGGTATCAGGTGAGGTAATGGTCAATAGGCAGCACAAGAAATATCTTAAGTAAGTCACTAAATAAATCAATATCTAATAGTTTGTCTTTTCTACAATCTTCTATTTTAATCCCAACATTCACGCTCCTAAAACAGGAAGATTGTGAGTTTGGGGCCAACCTGACTGACAGTTTGGATGACATAAGGAGACCCTATTGTGAAAAAATAAAAACTAAAAATATATCAGTAAATCTTACTATTCTGTGAAATATAAGTAGAGTAGACTGATTAGAAATTTCTAACTTTAGATGGGTTATATTGCAGTAAATCTTATGATAACTTGCTATTAATACAGGTAAGAAGCATAATTTAGAATTGTCATGGCCATTTAGATCATTATCTTATTGATATTTTATACGTTGATAGGATGTTAGAATGAGAAATACACATTCAATGGGCTCTTTTTTGTAAGCCATCAACCTCAGAGAGTCTAATTCCTCATGCACAAATGAGAAGAAATCACCATCATGCCTATTTCTATCCACACTGAAGACTAATAGCCTTCATTTATTCTCAGCACGATCATGTGAATTTGGGAGGTAGCCAATTTATTTCAACAAGGTTTCTTTTGACATACATCTTAAATGTTTTTGTAATTAACTCATACTGTAACATTCTTTGGAAGACTTGTCAAGTCTTAGAAACTGTGCTCTATAAAGATTAATATGATAATTGCTCTGCCTTATGGATTATGTAGGTGGTGGTAGATAAGAAAAATGTGAGCTGGGAAGCAGACGAGATCATGAAAGTGTGACTACAGAAAATGTTTAGGTGTCCAAAAGCTTATGCTATATGAAATAAAAGTATTTATAAGTGGTTGGGTTTTTTTGTTGTTTTTTTTTTCCTGGCCAAGTCTATGATCATTTGTTCCTTCTTATCCATTAGAAAATCTGGAAAGCATTTGTACAGTCCACTTTATACCATATTGTATATAGACCTGCATGTGAATTTGAACTTAATACTTTGTCCTCATGGGAGGGGAGGCAGGGGGTATAAATGCAAGCCCTGGAGTTCATCTGTGGGAGGCATTGCAAAGAGAACTTCAGAACTCCTTACGTGCTCCCTCCATCAACTCTAGTCCCCAATATCGCCATTTAGCTGAAAATTGCAGAGGCTAGTAATAAAGCAAACACCTCCAGGTATTTATTTCTCACGTACAAATTCATGTACCCAGCAATGAATCATTTGGTGTGATCATTACCAATAAAAGCATTTTAATCTATCACTCAAATTCTAATCCACATAGCATTTAATTCGGAGAGAGGTCTGACCAATGAGACCTCTCTGAAGACCAGAATTTATTTTCTGAGAGCCAAATGCTGAAAGAAGGAAAGCAATTGTTACCAAGTTGTCTTCTGGCTACAATGTGCACACATGCCCCCACACATAAAAAACAAATATATAAATAGAATTTAAAATGTTTACCAAAATAAAGGTAAAAGCAATCTACATAAGGAGAAAATAGTTCTGTGTGGTTGTTATGTATATTGGTGCGTGTCAGAAGAATGCATATGTGATTGGATCAATCCATTTGCACTGATGGTTCGCTCTGCATATATCCTGTTTGACGTCATACGATATTAGAGGCCATGTATTATTCTCTTAATCTTGCACAGAGAGAGTATACCGAGTCACACACATAGGAAGATTAAATAATAAAATGAGCTGTGGGGATTAACTGGTTAATTGAATACTTTGTGGGAACCAATTGGTTAATTATCTCAGGGCATCAATGTGGTAAGATCTAGTTATTTTTTTCTTTGTTTACCTAAATACAGAATGAATAAGCAAAAATACTCCATGTATTTCCAAAGCACAATGGTTGTTGATAGAGATGAGATTCCAACACAGTAGTATGGATGCAGAGACTATATCTTTAAGCCTTACATCAAATAATCTGCCCTAAATCATTTTGCTAAAAAATGGGAAAAACAAATGTCCTACGCTATACTTAATTTATACCATACTGCTGTCAGTTTCAGTTCAAACCACATATTTCTATGTACATCATTTTTGTTGATTTCTGAATTATTTATTCTTTCCTCTGGATTTTCCTATCAGTAAGTAAATAATAGGTAGGTAGATATAGACAGACAGACAGATAGACAGACAGACAGATAGATACCTACATACATACACTCACACATACATACATACAGCTGACAGAAAGATGGGTTTTATATATAATGATAGGTGATAGGCATATATATATATATATATGTATACATAGGCATGTATATGTATATATAGACACATATATATTGCATGAGTAGGGAATAAATTAATGAATTATAATATTATAGGAGTTAATAAGTAAATCAGTGAATTCTCCAGGACTTACATATTACCATTTCATTGATACCGTCTTCATTTCTTCCATTCCAGTCCTTCTTTACCTTTATTCCTTAAAAGAAAAAACCTGAAAGGCTGACTGTTAGAATTTAATCCTAAATTGTATCCCTAATTCTCATGTGTTAAAGACTCGATAGCCAGGCAACCATTGGTCTTCGGAGAGTAATGGGAGCTTAAGGACTCTGCCTTAACCGATGCTGAATCCATCAATGGATTTATAAACTTACGATGGCATTTCTGGGGAGGGGGTAGGAAGCAGGATTTGAGTACAGGCTGGGGAGAGTAGGTCACTATGCAACTGCCTTAGAAAGATGGCCGTTCCCCTTTCTAGCATTTTTACTCAATTCCATGGCTACCATGAGGCGAGAATCTGTACTATCACATGCTCTGCCATCATGTGCTGCCTAGGCTCCTTCTTTTAAGTTGTTTTCCTTCAGTATTGTGTCACAGCAGTGAAAATCTAGCCCTGTAGTAATATATTGAATATTTAATAAAATATTCTGGAATGCCAGGGGACAGAGCCACCCGCAGACCAAGCCAGCCATGAAGATCAGGGAGTGGTAAGCCATGTCTTTAGTTCCTCTGGATCTCTATGATGTTTCAGCTTTTCCCCAATATCTGGCTGAGTTTTTGTTATAATACCAAACAGAATTCATATAACATAGCACACCTACTATGACAATCCACATATGTCTTTTATTAATCTTATATGTACATGAACATATTCATAGACTTTTCCCTCCCTTATAGAGTCACACATGAGCAGAATAAGACACCAAGTCTTTGATAAAAGTTTCTCAACGTTACCACTGAAAAAAGCTAAGGACTACGAGTTGGATACCAGAAAGCTAATTTTATAATTCTTAAAAATTTGAAGAGTCTGACATCATTAACTATCTTAAATCTTCCCTTTAAAATGTCATCTATATATAAAAAAATTCTTTATTGAGTGAATGGAGCAGAGATGGAAGAGCGAATGTAGACAAAATTAACTGACCTATGAAATTTCAAAGTGAAGCAAACTATAATATTCATTCTTGGCCTGGAAACAAAATTACCTGAGGACATTTGAAAACAGTATCTAACCCATGTCTTATGCCTAATAAATGTCCTTTGATCCTCTATAACATTTTTAAAAAGAAAAATCAGCTCCCCATGCATGTGATTCTTGCATTAGATGCTGATAGTGGAAGCAGATCTATTTTTGCAAGTCAGTGTTTGAAGACAATATCACCACACATATTGGAGGTCTGTTGAATATGGTCTTGGAACTGGCTAACAGTTAAAATTTCTCTCCACCTGTTAGTACCATTTTCAGCAATAAGCCCAATGATGGTGGTTCTGTTGGAAGTGTGAGTACCACCAAGGCTGGAATCATTGTACCGTAACTGAGCAGCTACCTAAAGACCCTCAGTCAAGGGCACAATGCTTCAGTTTAATGTCTACTGTCAACTCTCGAACTCCTTTCCTAAGTTTTATTTGTTTTTTAAGTCTATACGTTGTATTTCATGTGTATGCATGTGCGTCTGAGAACATGTCTGTGCAGCACTTACATGCTGGAGCTGGCAGATTCAGCAAAGGTTTAGGGCCCCTGGGATTGGAGTTACAATAGTTGAGTACAATTATGTGCCCCATATAGGATAGCATTTAGGGACTTCAAAGGAATGTTGCTAAAGAAATAATAAGTAGAGGCTAAAGGATAGTTTGACAGATAAAGATACTTGCTGTTGAGTCTGAGCCTAAGTACCAGGATCAACAAATTATCTTCTGACCTACACACACACACACACACACACACACACACACACACACACACACACACACACACACACACAAACACACACTAAACAAATATCAAGAATAGATTTCAGAGTACTAAAAATAACTATTTAGCAATTTGTGAAACACAGTTTACAATGTGGAAAATGGGTTTATTGAGGTGTCGCTAAATACCCACAAGATTGGTGGACAAGTCAGTTGGTTTACTGGATCTTCCTTGATCTACAAAGGAGAAAAAGTGGATATCTCCTTTTACCCCACCCCGTTTCAATGCAGCAACAGAATCTGTGAACTGGACTCCTCACTCTTTCTACTTCACCTACAGCAAGATTACATTTCCCAGACTCCCTAACAGTAAGGTGGCCAAAGCCAAGTACCACAGACTAGATGTTCTAAACAACAGAAATTTATTTTCTCACAATTCTAAAAGCCAAAATTGTACACTGCCAAAGTGTCAGTTGGATTTGCTAGCTTCCTCTCAGGTTTCTTTTCTTGGCTTATCGATAGGGGGCTTCTCCTTGTACCCTCACATGCTTTCTTTGCCTTATCCTCCTCTGTGCAAATTTTCCTTCCTTAAAGACAGTCATTTCTTCGTTAGATCCCAATCTAATGGCCTCATTTTAATGTAACTACTCCTCCATAAATACCACTGTGTTCAAATGTAGCCACATCTTGAGTTACATCCATTAGGGTTTCAACATGTGAATCTTGGGATACAGAGAAGCCCATAACTGCACTCACTTTGATGAGAGGAAAATAGCAGTAGGTATAAATGCCACTTTCAGATCAATTCGATAAATGACTTAAATACATATTCAGATGTTCTCTTTTCCACTTCTCCCTTCAGATGGCTAGAAGAGACCCACTTCTGAGGAAACTTAGAAGCCTTGTGTGAAAGCACAAGGTAGACCTGTCCCCAATCAGCATTTAAAGAGGAGTCAGGGCCCCAAAAATATCCTCACAGGACTGTGGTACAAATGCAAAGCAAGTAGCAACCATCCCACGCTCTGTTATTTTCAAGTTCAGCTTGTACAGCAGGTAGGAGTGATGGCTAAGATAATCCTTCCATGGGGATTTAGGAAACCCAAGAAACCATGCTTGCTTTACTTTGGTTATGCAACAAATAATGATCACAGAGTGTTCAGAGCTGTCCTCTCAGTGTTGCAGAGAAATAAGACGCATGGTGTCTGCTGTCAGTACTACTGGAGAAGTAAACAACAGAAGGATACCATGAGACGCTAACTCTCAGAGAGACACTTCCTCCTTTCTTGTTTAAAGGAATGGATCCGTTGTAGGGTCCTGGTGTCTGGAAGGGTCCAGTGGATATGTGAAGCTCGGCAACTCTTCTGTCAGCATCAAAGATGTTCTTGAGGGAGATGCTTGCACACATTTCTTTCTCTATCAGACTACTGAAGCCAAAAATATACAAGGAATCAGTGTTCTCCAGAAGTTTTGTGTTGTGAGAAGAAAAAGGCTAAAGCCTGATGTCGTCTGGAGGAGGCACCTGTCTCCCCAGCTGAGATCTCTTATCACAGTCCTGACAACTCATGTTAACACTTTGAAGGAAGCAACATGATGATGAATTGGACTATACCTAGAACAGGACTTCTTGATGGAACATGCCATCAGTCCTCTATTTAAGCCTAAACCTCATGCCAGGATCCCACATATGGACGTTTTGGGTCATTGTGTCTCTGTTCTTCCTTCTAACATGGCCATATTGGACATATCTCTCTTGATCTATTGTGGGGTGGTCACACCTAGCTTGGAAAGGCTAGCAGAATATTGGCTTTGACTGGAACAGCCTTGGTGATGCTGTGACATTGTTCTGTCCCATCCAGGCCCTGTAGTCTGGATAAAGCTCTCCCACTCACAGTCCTGTAGTCACTCAGTACCAAATAATCCCACAAAGGCTTATATTAATTACAAACTATTTGGCCTATGGCTCAGGCTCATTACCAACTAGGTCTTATAACCTAATTCAGCCCATTTTTATTAATATGATTTGCCATATGGCTCTGTGACTTTACCTATGTCCCATTACTTCTTGTTTTTATGGCAGCAGCTTGTAGCATCTCCCAGGACTCCACCCATCTTATCCTTTTTCTCTGCCTGAATTTCCCACCTGCCTCTAAGTTGCCTTGCCATAGACCAGAACAAATATTTAATGAACAAATGGAAACAAAGTATATTCACAACATACATAAAGACATCCCACATCACCTTGGTTTGACTTTAAGAGGATTCTAGACTAGAGAAGGGTATCCCAGGAAATATGTGTGTGGTTGCATCATGAGCATAATGTCAAACGTGTAAAGAAACCAAATATCAGTGATATGAGTTAAAACTATCTACCAAATATACCAAGAGATTCCATCTCCCCAGCATTTAAAATAAAGAGAGAAAACCAGCGAGCCCCAGCCAATTTCAGCAAAGCTCTACAGGTCATGACATTAAGTTGGGTCACTTAAGTGCTTTCTAGTCTCACACTTCACTGGAAAAATGCTTTCAAATTTCTCCTAGTATCGTTGGCCTTGATTGTCTGCTTGAGTTCCCTACACATGCCTCTGAGCATCTCTTCTAGAGCTTGAGCAGGGGAACCAGGACTCAACCACAATGAACTCCTTCAATGCAGCTTTAACCTCAATTTTATTTTTCTTCTTATATTTCTAAGTCATACACACACACACACACACACACACACACACACACACACACACAGAGAGAGAGAGAGAGAGAGAGAGAGAGAGAGAGAGAGAGAGAGAGAGAGAGAGAGAGAGAGGAGGGGGGAGAGAGAGATATTTGGATTAACAAATAAAATACCATCATCAACCTTTTGTGAGCCCATTGCTGTTTGAATTTAACTTGGTCCTTCAGCATCTCCTTTGGCCATTTTTAAAAGCTTCCAGCCACTGTTTCCTGCAGCACTCAGTAATGCTACAGTAATGGTTTTTCCATTGAAAAATACCACAAGTGCAATATTTCCGATGGAAATACCACAAGGACAGCATCTCCACCAAACATGCCACAAGGGGCTGCATTTGTGGTATCTAAATTCTGAGATGAACATGTAATGTTCATCTGGGATTCATTATAACTAGGGCCCCTACTTTCTGGAAAGCACTGAAACAGAGTTGGAATTTTTATTTGTATTTTTTTAAAAAAATTCAATAAAAATAAAAGTTGGATGATGCCAAGATGCTTTTGCACTTGCTTTTGTGAGTAAAATATAAATAGATTTAGCAAGGAAGAGGAAAAGGAAAAAAATCATAAAATATACAAAGAGGCTTAACAGCTGGAAAAGTGTGTGTGTGTGTGTGTGTGTGTGTGTGTGTGTGTGTCTGTGTGTCAGAGAGGGGGAAAAGAGTGAAAGGAAGAGGGAGAGAGAGTGTGTGTGTGTGTTAAACGTCTCAGCAGCTGGGAAAGCAACAACCTGTGAAAACATTTAACATTTACAATCTTACAGCCACTTGATGGCTGGAAAACCAACTTCTCATAAAATCAATTTAGCATTTTGGTCACTGGTGAAGACATTTAATGCATTCATGTTTATATATCTGTGTTTATACTGCAGCCCCATGGATTTCAGCGGGTTTTAATTGCTGTAAACTCAGCGAGATCATTCGAAACTGGTCAGCTTATGTAAAATTTTTGTACCACTGACAACCACAAGGGGTTTTGACACATACAGGCTATTTTTAGATACTTTGGAGAGTGTACCTAGAGTCTGATTAATTACAATCTCCTTATTAAAGTTTATATTTGTAGCACGTTACTGATCTGTAGTGTCCTCATTTAAAAAGTCTTTCTTCCTTTTTTTAAATTTCCAGTTGGAATCATTCTTTCATTTTCCAGGAGTTTAAGGCTAAGCTTCTCAGATACTAATCTGCCTGTAGGTTGGCAAACAAAGATATCCGTGAGTGTAGGGTCCCCCATTTTCCATTCCCCTTGTTATGTCTTGAATCAGTTCAGTTATAGAGAGTAACTATTTTTTTCAGTTGATTTTGCTTTGCTTTCTGATTAGATCCAGATAATGAACTTGATTACCAACTTAGTCAAAGAAGGTTTAGATGCCCTCTCCCCACCCCCATGAGCATGAATTAAAATTAAGTAGAATTTTTAAAAGATTTCTTTACAACAGTAGAAGAAAATATACTGAAAATATGTTAAATCTTATTACATGGCTCACTGTTTTATAGATAAGTAATCTGGGTAAATGAAGGATACATCTTTTTTTTTTCCCCCTTCATTTTATTATATCTCTTATTTTTAAAAAAAAGATCTTTTTTTATCCATGTATCTCCCTGACCCTGCTCCCTTCCCTCCTCCCAATCCCTCCCAGTCAGGCCTTCAGGCTCCCCACTTCCCACCCACCCATCCCCTCCCCACAAAGGGCAAGAAGTCCCAAGGTGGGTCAGGTCAGTGTGGCACATCCATTTCAATAGGTTTACTTGTAAGATATAGCCAGCTATTGCTGGTACGTTTTTCTAATTCTTCTTAAATATTTAAGGTTTGAACATATATGATAGATCATATAGGAACAGATTAAGCTAATGACAAATTCCAACATTTAAAATATAGCTGCAAAACTGAATGAAAAAAAATAAATCTGTCACTGTTGATGTTCCCAATGGAGGTGATGTAAATAAAGGATTCATCAAATTTCTAATCATTTAATTAGGCATGTTTCTAGACTCCCATTGATTGAACGTTGGTGTGTGTTATAAGAGTATGTATACATTTCAGCTTGTATGTGTGTGGGTGGGGATAGGCCCAGCATTCAACAACACATGTTTTCCTTTATCACTCTATTTTCCAAGACAGGTTCTCTCCCTAAAGCATGGCAGAGCAATTCAGACAGACTAGCTGGGCAGGAAGCCCCACAGATCTTGCTGTCTCTTCCTCCTAAGCACAGGAGTTACAGTCATCTATCACCACACCAGGCTTTTATTTTTATGTTTTTAGATAGGACCTGAAACATCTCCTCCCCTTGCAATGTGAATACTTTGCTAACTGAGCCATCACCCAAGGCTCATGTGGGCCATTGGTTTTATTCACTGGGAAGATCAAAGTTTGCTAGATTGGGAAATATAAGAATAGAATACACAGGTGAGCCATATGGTGATCATTATGGATATAAATAGTTCTTTTCATCTTTCTGTCTGTCTCACATAACCCCAATAGGCATTTATTCAAAAAGCCATGTCATCTTACTTGAGATTTGAATTTTCTTTGTTTTAAGAAAAGAAGCTATAAGTAATTACATTATGGTTTTCTCAAAGCCAAGCTGGGGTAGTAGGGGGACAGATAAAGACCTAGATTACTATCCTAATATTTCACTTCAGGGAAGGGAATGCTATAAGTTTTTTTTTTTCTCTCCTTTTCCTGCCCCTCCTCCTTATAAACGTAATGTAGACAGAAAATTTGAGTAGCGAAATCCTCTTCCCTAAGTGTTGTTTTCATAGAATAAAGCCCAAATGACGTAATTGTTACAACAATGTCATAACAGTGTTAGGTTCAGGACTGAAGAGATGACTCATCAACTAATACTTACTGCTCTTGCAGACGGCTTAGGTTCAGTTGCCAGCACCCTTGTGGAGGCACTCAGTGGCCTCTAACTCCAATTCCAAGGAAGCTGAAATCTGAAGCCCTCTTCAGAACTCAATGGGCTCCTGCGTGCATATAGTACATGAAAATTTGCTTATACACAAGCTAGAAAACAATAAACAAAATAGTTTTTAAAAAGAAAATGTCAGGTTCATAGGAAAGAAACTGAGCTGAATTAACTTTCATATGAGAGTTATATCAAGAGAGTTAGTATCATAGTCATGGACAGCTGTAATGCGGCCGTAGAGGGAGGGACAGACCCTTTAGTTCCAAAAATACAGAGAGGTTTCTTGCTTTTATAGGTTTTCTTCATGGGGATCAGTGGTGGCTGTCATCACCTGACTTAGCCTGAGTGCTATAAATCACATGAACATAGAGTTGTAAGTCAAGGTTGCCTTAGATCTGGTTTATGAGTAGAGAAGCCTAACAACTACAGGGGGAGAGGGAGAACTCTGATATCTGCAAGATCACAGCTCATCTGCTTGTCAAGTATCTGTCCAGGGAAAGAGCCTGGGGAGGTTGTGTGTCCTAATTCTTGGGAGAGAGAAGACACAGACGGAATTTAGAGGTTCTGCAACCTAACAATTATGACAGTGTCATGTTCTTAGCAAAATGTGCTTCCTAGAAGACAAGCAGAAAGCCTTTGGCAGCCAAATAGAAACATGGTTATCATCTCAGTCTTAACAGTTCTTTGTCTCTAGGTCACAAACACATCCGAACTGAAGGCAAGCATCAATAATTAATTCATATTTAAAACATGATAGACAGTAACCAGTTTGTTCCAACCTGCTCTGTCATGTATAGACTTTATAATTGAATTGATTTCACGTATTATTACTAAGAGAACATTGAAAATGAAATAGGAAGTGTTAAGTGTTAATATTTTGGGGTATTTTTCTTCATAGAACATTTACTTTCTTCTAAAATACTGAAAATAACAATCAAGATTTGGGGAAAGGTGTTTCTGAGCTTGGTCAGTTCATAAATATGCTTGTTTTGAGTCCAATAAGAGAAGTACATCTGAAACTTTGTCCCCAAGAGAATCAACTCTCAAGATGCCTTAGTGGTGAGATATGGATATTCGAATTTCATAGAAGACTAACCATAGAAGACTGGAAAAGATACTGTTTTTAAATGTTTAAACTTTAGGACTTAAGCTAATGATACAAAATATCTCAACCAACTCTCTGTGTTCCGGGTCAGTAGACAGGATTTCCAACAGGACCCAAACCGCTGGCCTTCCCTCCTCCCCTGGAGATACCCAAATAGTGCAGGTTAACCACAGACCCAAGAGCTGTGCAGTCATCCTTCCTGTGCGTAAATTGTGAGGTCTTTGATAATAAAGAGTCTTTCAAGGCTAGAAATTTGTAAACAAGAAAATCAAGACCTATTATGGCAAACTCAAGAAGAAATGGAGACAATGGGACATCAGATTCTGGTGGACTCCAGCTTTTCTCCTGCCTGATGCTAAAAAGGTTAAGATTTTTGTGTTACATGTTCAATTAGAGGAAATATAGATGCTCAGAGAACCAAGGGACCGGCCAAAAGAACTCAATTGGAGCTTCCCCCTGTTCACATTAGAACTTTAGAAAATAAGATATTTATGTTATTGAGGGTTATTAAATGCAGACATTGTTGCAGTGTGTTCTTGGGGGGCAATGCCTTTTTAAAAATAGATAAATGTGGAAGATAGCCATACCTTCTTACATAGAACACAGTTCCTATGCCTTTTAAGAAAAGAACGTTATCATTAGAAACAAGATATGTAATCAAAATTTGGCAATGGGTGATGTTTGGCCCCACATCTTAACTCATAGGATTCAGTAAAGCCTAAGTGGTAAATGAAGTTTATTTAGCAAATCAGCATATTTACCTTCTTCATGGGCTACTCTTAACTTATAAACATTTTTTTTTGTTCCTGACCAAGAATTCAAAAATAAGAGATAGAATATAAAGATGAAAGAACATGAGAACATGTGGGGAATAAGAAATTCCAGGAGTCATCACTGAAGACACAGTTGGATCTAACAGGGGAAATAAAACTAAAATGAAGAGGAGGAGAAACTTCTGGACAAAGATATTCTCTTGGCAAGGTGAATGGAAAAATAAAACTGCAAAATGAAAGGCTGTTAAAGAGACGTCCCTAATCTTCTGCCAGCAATGGCTAATTTGTATTTCTGGAGCTCACAGAAAGGATGTCAGCTGAGGCTCATGTTAGAGGCACCTTGCGGCAAATGTTCCCCCTACACATGTGCAGTCAGGAGGAAGGGAGAGGAATTTAGGATGCAAACAGTGAAGAATGACTTCAGGAACCCTAAACATCCCATTCCCTACCTTGAACTTGGAACATATGTGCTTTCTTTCTACTTGGCATGGAAAATAAAGAAAACAGGGTCTGGGATGTCAATTAATATGTGGATTGTGCTCCAATAAAAACAAAATAGCACCCATACACTTAAAATGTTTTTTTTTTTTTTTTTCTCGTGAGGTCTGAAGGGCTAAGATTGACTCCAGGAAAAATATCCCAGTGGATGATTCTAATGATTAAGAGAGGTAAAGAAGCTACAGATTAATACTGCCCAGATTATTATTTAATTTGTTAGTTAGCATGAAATCTAATCAGTGTGTGTGGTTGGTTCTTTTTTCCATATTGCTTTTCACACTATTAAGATGTATGTTGCATTTTATTTTCCTAGAAAGTAATCCTTTCCTCTAATCCCTTCTCTCTGTTAGTGCACGTGTTCATTTGCAGATTTCACTCTCACTTGTACCTGACAGAGGCACATGGATATCTATAGCTTTCCACCTTAACTTTGGGAGTCTCATACTGAACCCAGAGCCTGATACTTTGACTGAGTGGTGACCCAATGTCCCTCATGGAACCTTCTATTTCTGTTCCTCCTCCAGCACCAAGGTTCTAGGTGTCTCATACCAAACCAGGTTTTATTTGTGCGTGTGTGTGTGCGTGTGTGTGTGTGTGTGTGTGTGTGTGTGTGTGTGTGTGTGTGTGTGTGTGTGTGTGTTTCATGAGTGCTAGGGATGCAGTCCCAGGTCCTCAGGCTTTTTCAGCACTCACTGACACCTCTGCCTAGCTCCTCTACATTTGTTTAGAGTCAGATTTCCTCCCCATCACCCTTGCAGCCTTCTTGTAATCTTATTTGAACATACTCCAGAGTCAAGATGGAAGCCTCACTCACTGTAGCCTGGCAGGAAATCTGGGTGTTCTCTTCTAGCAGCTACAAAAGCCCAAATTGTCCTGTGATATTCAACATAAATTATACTTCCCTGTGGCTAATTTTATACAAGTATAATCATCTAATGCAACCTCTCTTGTCTTTGTCTTCTCTTTGTGGGCATCAGCAACACAATCGTATTTGTATGTACACAGTCCTCTTTTAATGCCCACATACACTACAACTTTAGTAATGCGCTCTTTCCCTATAAATGTTTATACATGTCAGTAGGTGAGCATGCACTAAATACACATTTTGAACACACACAGAAATTATGTTATAAGACAAAGTTTGTGATGGCATATCATACATTGAACACCCTCCTCTTTACAATCCCTGCGTTGTTCGTTATTATTATTATTATTATTATTTTTGAGACAGAGGATGGTATAGCGTAGGCCCACTATGTAGGCAAGGCTAGACTTTAACTCCTAATTGAAGTTCCAGCTCTGCCTCTCTCCCAAGTGCTGGGATTGCAGGCATAAACCAGTATACCTATAACTTAAAGTTGTTTTTGCTAAGATGATATGAGTTAGTATGTTTAATATAAGTAAAAAAAACCATGATATCAATACAACATCTGCACTAGAGAACAAAGGTCATACTATTTATACTTTTGTTCCTTGTTCTATTGACACTTGAGGTTCCGTTCTGTTATTGGTTTGCTTTGAATACATTAGCTTTTTTATTACATACCTATGCATTTCGGGGTGTTGCATTTGCCTTGAAATGTGGGTGCATGTAGAGATTGGTAGACAACTTTAAAGTGTTGGTTCCCCCTTCCTACTGTGTGTGGCTTAGGAATCTAACTCAAGAAAGCAGGCTTGGTTGCAGATGTCTTTTAGCTATGTTGTTAATTCTCAGGTCACTTTTATTTCTTTTGAGTTAGTATCTTACAATGTAGTCACGGCTGGCTGGGATTTCACTGTGTAGAGGAGATAGGCTGGCCTCAAACTCAGAGGTAGAAATGTGTCTGTCTCTTCCTCATGACTGCCAGGATTAAATGTGTGCACTAATGTGCCACCCTACATTCTTAAGGAACTGCATGCAGAGGGTGCCAAGAGAAAAAAAAAATCTTAGTTAGTTTTCCTGATACTATGATAAAATTCCCTGACAAAAGCAACTTAAGAGACAAAGAATTTATTAAGCTCACAATTCCAGATTATAGTCCATTGTGTCAGGGAAGTCACATAGGAACTGTGGGAAACAGGTCATCTTGCATCTACAGTAAACAGCAGAGAAGACTCAGCCTTCTTCTTCTACTTTTACAAAATCCAGAATCTTTATCCAGGAAATGGTGCTGCCAACAGTGGACAAGTCTTCATACTTCAATTAATCTTTCAAATTAACGCCCACCCTAGACATGTTCACGTATCTCTCAAGTGATTATAGATGTTTTTTCAAATTAACAATGATGACTCAGGATCAAAGATGAACTAAAAAATCTTCAAGGCCTAGCACACAACAAAAAAGACAAACTGTGCGGTGGTTTGTAGAATGTATGGGCTTCTAAGAGGCCTGGAGGTCAGTCCAGCCTCAGCCCCTGCAAACTGGTAATAACAAGTGCCTTAAAATGTACGCCTAAGCTATTCCACATAAGCCAACCTAGGTCTGCCTGGGGCTTGGAGGAGGGCAGAGTCCAGACACAACATTCCTAAGCCAGTGAGAGACAAGGGCTGGAAGCCAAGAGACCACCACCAGAAGCCACACATACCAACAAATTAAAGCCCTTCCCCTGGCTTGGGGGGAGGATCTAAAAAAAAAAAGTATGTAAGATCTCCCCCTACCCCATGATAAAATTGAATTTGCTTGCTTCAGTCTGTCTCAGAAGCTGCCTCTGTACAATCTTGGCACCCTTCCCCAAGGGGAGGGGCAGGACCCTGAACATAGAGGCGACCCAGATTCCTGATCCCAAACCACACACCCCAATAGTGGTTTTAATGAAATTATTTATGTAGTGGAATGCTTAGCCACCAGGCAGTGGAACTCTTTGATAGGATTAGAAGGATTAGGATTTATGGCCTTGTTGGAGGAAGTATGTCACTGGGGATGGAATTTGAGGTTTTAAAAGCCCATTCCAGACCCAGAGTCTCTCTCTTTGCCTGCTGATTTAGAGGTCAAGACTTAGAGCTCTTAGCTCCTGTTTGCAGCACCATGTTCACTTCCATATTGCCATGCTCCCCAACATAATGGACTAACATTTGAAACTCTAAGCCAGCCCCCAATTAAATTCTTTCTCATATAAGAGTTTCCTTGTTCATTACGACTCTTCAAAGCAATAGAACAATGACTGAGATATGCTTCTTATTCAAAAACGCTCTAAATTCAAAACATCAAAATCCATCACAGGATGCTGCAGGGCATTTGAAATTCTAATAGTCTTGATATTATTTGTTATGGTGATATCTAGTGATTGGAATTCTTTAGCAAAGTTAATTTATTATACAATTTGCTTTTTGACATACACTTAGTAAGATTCATTGTTTTTGATATATAGCCCAGCTTTTGTTTTAGGCACGAATGTTGACTATAGATTTTTATACATGCCCTAAATCAGTTGAAGGAAGTTCTTTATTAGAGCTAGCTTACTGAGAGCCTTTTCTTCACCCTAATCAAAAGCAAATGTTGGATTTTATCAAACACACTTCTTTTTCCACTTAGTCTCAGCGTTTACAATATATGTCTACCTTCGTGTAATATAATACACTTACACATAGTTTATTTACCTTACAGTTAAGTATTCCTAATTCACCTTTCCCATCTGTCGTTTTATCATTTTGCTAAAGCCTAAAATATATCACTACTCATTTTTCTCCAGCCTTTTATAGTAATTTAATGTAACAACTACTGAATTGTATGCCTACCTTAATTACTCTTGGCCATTTTATTTCTTTGTACAGTTTAGTGTTTCTGGCATCCCATTGCTTCTGCTCATAGAAGACAATTTAGCATTGTGTACTGTACTGATCTCCTGGTAACTAGTTCTTCCATGGCTTCCAGGTCTTTATTTTCCATTGCACTAAAAAAGATACTTCTAGGCAAAGAATTCTGGGTTGGTGTTAAGATGTTTCAGTGGATGAGAGTGTGCACAAAGCACCCATGTAAAAAGCCAAGGCATGGCTGTGCATGCCTCTAACTTCAGTATCAAGATAGGAAGATACGGAGCGCTTGCTGGTCAGCTATTCTAGCCAAAGCAGTGAACTTCCAGTTCAGTGAGATGCTCTGTCTCAAGATACTGAAGTACAGAGGTATAGAAAATGGTACCTGGTATATCTGGCCTGTGCTTGTACATGTATAGGCAATTGCAAACACATAAACACACACACATACAGAGAGAGAGAGATTCAGGGTATCAGTTATAGAAGTTCCTATTAATATATTTCAGGTTGAATAACTACTTCTCTGACTATGTGGAGTCCCCATGTGAGCCTTTCCACACGAGAGAGAGGCGAGTGATCCTTCAGCTGCATGTTCTTTATATAACCTCTGGATATGAATTCGTTTGGAGACATCATTGTTTCAAATATTGTTCTTACAATGATGCAAACTGGAATTTTAATTCAGTGTGACTGATGTACTTATAAGAAGAGCCTGTGAGATAGATGCACACACAGGAATGCTCCAAGTAAAAGCCTTGACGTCCCAGACAGAACAGCCAAGTAACAACAGGGCAGAGTCTATAGATAAGCTTGCAAAAGCCAAAAGGCAGAAATGGTTGTTGGTAAGCCTGCCAGCCTGTATGTGAGTCAACCATGTGCATGAGTGTGTAGACACTGGAGTGATATCCCTCTCCGTGAAAGAACACAATAATGGCACCTACCAGAAGCTGAGAAAGAGCCATGGCACAGAGTCTTTTGTTGAGTTGTCATGAAAGAACACACTAGGCTATGACCTCGATATTTAACTACTTAAAATGCAACCTTAAACAGCTAAATTTCTTCATTTCAACCAACACAGCTTGACATATTTTGTTACAGTGTCACTAACAAAATTAATACATAGTAATAATATGAAAGCAGAATGTCCAAACTGAGAGAGTTGCTGAATGGTGTTCTTTCTTTTTCTTTAAAAAAAAAAAAAACCTGCTTAAGGAAATATCTTCCCAGATTCATCCAACAAAGGACACACAGGCCACTTTAGCTACAGTAGAAGGGGACAAGACCATGTCTTGAGCTGGCGGAACTTGGTAGCACTGATCACACATTCTTGGCATAAAACAAGCAAGAGTTAGAAGGAATGGGAGTCATAGAATCTTGAGCTGATGTTTTAGGCAGCTACTACGGCCAGGAATTGAGCCATAGGATTAAATTCCAAGTAAGGTGGGCCTGAGGTGGTGGTAGGGAATCCATCAATCTGTGAAGATGGCACTCAAGTTTGAATGGAGACCCCAGCATGTTAGAGATGCCAAGACCTCAGGATATTTGCTAAGTAAAGCTTCAATCTCAGGTAGAAGGAAAGAGGCTCTGCATGCAGATGATCTAGATATGTGAGCTACTGTGAGCTCTGTAACCTTGACAGTGCTACCAAAAGTCCTGGGTGCTAGGCATGAAGCTGCTGGATCCTCGGTTACCATGGTAGGTTTTGAATTTTTTTCTTCTTTTCTAATCCTGACATTCATCCATTCTTCCCTTTTGGAATGGAAATGTTTGTTTTATGCCATTGCATGAAATGTTGAAAGTACATAATATTTTTATGGGGCTCACTGTTTGTCTTGTCTCTCAGGAATGAATTTTCACTTTTGCTATTTCAACAGTATTGGGATGGCTATGGATCACAGGGGCTTTAAGGTGGGGAAATAAAGTCATAATGAGATGAAAAATGAGACTTTAGGAGATGTGATTTAATGTGATGTTTGATGTCAGTTTGAGAACGGTCTGGATATGACAGCTAATATTCACTATCGACCTGTGTGAATTTAGAATCACCATGTAAACATTTCTCTAGGGGTGTCTGTCTGACCATATACAAGGAAGTATAGCCGTGAAGGGAAGGTCCACTCTGGATGTGGGTGGCACCCCCATCCCATAGGATGGGGTCCTAGATAGAGAAAACGTTTTAATAGGAGAAGGTAAACAAAATGTAAACGAAATGTCAGCATTCAATTCTCCTGACTGTGGGTGCAGTATGACTAGGTACAAACCAAGGAACCACGTTACTTTCTTACCATCCTCATCCAGTGACTCATCATTGTGCTTCCTCTGCCTTGTGAGTACTCCCCTTCTTATCTCATTCTCCATCCTTAGATGACCACTACCCAAACTGAAGCACTTACCTTTGTTCTCCATGCAACATCTCATCAAAATGATGACCTCATCACCATCCACCCATCCTAGCACCTATCAAGGCATACATTCCCAACTTCTTTTAACAAAGTGCCAATGTCTTCTAGGTTTGTCTCCTTCCTACACTAATATCATTGTGACTTCTTGCCTTGAGCTTAAATTCCTAATACCAAATAGATTTTAGTTCTTATCATCCTTCAGCGCACAAATACGTGTCGCTCACTCCACATAATGTTGCTTATACGTATGTTTTCGGCCCCTATACTTAACACGCTAAGAACTCTGGAGTAATTTTCCCTCACTGTCCTTTTCCTCACTGCTCTGATTTGGTTTTCTGATTCTCTGTGACTGTTATATAACTGCCACCAAACTGCTTGACATTATATTCATGCTGTGCCTCCCCACCCCCTAAATATGCAGGCTGGTGTAATCATACAACATTTATCACTTTCTGACAGACTGATTTCACCAACAACGCTGTGTCCTTCCGTTTCATTTATGTGGTAAAGAACCAATCAAATGTCATAGAGGCTCACAGACTCGGATAGTCAGAAAGTCAAATGGCAGTAGCAAGGATCTGGGAGATGGGGAGAATGGGGAGTTTTTGTTAAATGGGAATATGGCTACAGTTGTATAAGATTAATAACCCCTAAAGACCTGCTAAATAGCACGGTAACTTGTAGCACGAATTCTGGTTGTATTAAAGAAAACTCAGAGCCAGATCTCAGGGAAAGGCTGAATATCAAAGAGAGGAAACACCACAGTCAGATCTCACCCAGCTATTTTCCAGCTTCCTCAGCCTCACTCCTCGTGGCTTCTACGGAACGGATCTGTCTTTCTATGCCTGCAAATACTTTCTTTTCCCAGTTGTTTCACATCCAGGTTAAGATTAAAGGCAAGGGTTACTACTATTTGGTAGTCTTAAACTCACAGAAATATAGAAAGATCTCTCTCTCTCTGGAGTTATGGGATTAAAGGCATAGTGACGACTCCTGGTCAGGTGTAGGTCACCACTCCCGTTCTTTCCCCATGCTGCAATTAAAGGCACAAGTTACCACTCTCTGGTCCAGGTGGATTGACTGTGGGTGGATCTGTTCTCTGATATTCCAAACTGGTTTTATTAAATACATAACATATCACCACTGTGGCTATTGGGAGTAACATGGGATTGTGAACGTAATACTTTATTGAAAGGAGCATCTTCTGTTAAACACTGTTCTAAACCCCACAAACTAATGGCAAACAAAGAATTTTAATAGGTCATCAACAAACCTTAATTATATTCTAGGAATATTCATATGTTCACACTCAGCATTTAAATGTATACAATTGTTTTCATACACCAGTTATTTCTCAATAAGCTTTTAAATGACCAAAGAACCTATAACTTGTGAAGTAACATTGTCCCTTCAGACTCAGAATATATTGGTATAATTATGCTTATTAATAACTTATAATAAAATTTTATTTAAAATCAAATAAAAAACCTTCAGAAGATTCAAACTCACCAAGTTTGTTTCAATTTTGTGCATATGGTAGACTGGAAATATGTTATGCACATAAATATGTATTTACATAAAATAAATAATACCAATCATTAATGTGGTATCTGTATATCATCATTAAAATTTCTGATTATCTTAAGTAACATGTAAGACTATACTAATATTAGGCTATATTTTGCTATATGGGATAATTAATTATGTTAAAATGTCTATCAAATATGACAAAGATGTTTCTTCTCCTATAGGCCTGGAGAAGGAACCCATAGAAAACTCAAAAACATAAATATGTAAATATTCCCTTCAGAGTTATAACTGTCCTTAGAAGAAAAATACATTAAACTCATCTAAGAAAATGTGGCAGGCCAAGACCTTTGCTCTAAATATCAGATTAGCTCTTTAACTACACAAAATCTTGATGCCAAGCCTGACAGAAGTATTGGCAAAATTGTGGATAATGGTAACTTAATTAATAAAACTCAGCTCTTGTATTACAACCTGGTGAGGTAGTGAATAACAGGTACCCAAACAGCTCATTCATTGAAGCGTCTAATACGCATAATCCCATCGCTTATCACTTCATAGTCTTCAGAATATATAGAAGCTCATACTATTTTCAATCATTTATTAAATGTGTAGATATAAATGGATTAACTAAAAAGCCCTAGTCATATCAAAAAAAAAAAAAAAAAAACAAATTCATTTGGTCTTGTCTAGGTCCAAGTCCCATATCACTCTCTCCGCAAACCTGTTACTGGGCACTCCATCTCCAGGTAGTTTTACCTTTGATATTAAGTAGTTCACAAAAGTTGCATATGCTGTCTGTTGCCCCGGCCAGTTGCCCCGGACATCCATGTACCCCGCATGCCCTTTAAGAGTTTGCCAGATAAAGAAAAATATAAAAGGCAGAAGTCTATTAGATTGACTTCAACCATGGAAACTTGCCTGACACTGCTTAATTCTGTATCCACCTTCTTCAGTGCGGATGCCACCATCAGATTAAGCACACTCACTAGCCTGATCCCGCTCAGCCAGTGACCTAGAATTGCCTTTGATCAGCAGTGAATGTGGTTTGTGGAACTGACTGATTTTTGATGCCAAGAAAACAAATACAAGGATTTCTGGGAGCTGGACAAACACTGGGAATGCTTACTAGCAACCACAGAGTTAGTGTATTTGATCTTCAGTGCTTGACGTCAACACAAGTTTTTTAAATATCCTTGTATTTTGGCTTAATTTCAGTTTAGCATTTGAGACATTTATAGATATTGTCATTAATAATATTGACACACATAAGGAAAGAGGATGTTTACACGGAGAAAAGGTGCCATTTTCAATAACATACTAATTAAAAGAGTAGCACTTGTCAATCCTGAATCGTCAGAGACACTTTCAGCAGTAAGGTGTGTCCTGGGGGGAGGGGTGGGTATTCTCATGTGTGTGGATGGGTACATGTGCCTGTGCATGTGCTAAGGCTAGAGTCTGACTCTGGGTACATACATATGTCTCTACCTTAGTCCCTTAAGACTAGGTCTCTCACTGAACCTGGAGATAGGCTGGCAGTTAGTAAGCTCCAGAAATCTTCCAGTCTCATCCTCTCTTCCCCAACACTGGGATTCCAGGTCCATGAGTGGCTCTGCCTTTTTACATGAGCACTGGGATGTGAACTCTAGTCCTCATGCTTACACAATAAATGTCCTTGCCTCCTGAGCCATAATCTCCTCAGCACAAGAGATGTTTTTGAAAGATATAAGCTCCAGTCTCGCCCAAGTCAGATGGAATCTGAATCTTCTAGAAGGATGTAAAAGGTAGCATTGTTGCTTTGAAACTTCTGGGATTGGTTATCACAGGTAGTCAGTATTTAAAAGGTGTATTAGCAATAGTTTAAGAATCTTCAATACCCTAAAGGTTAGAAAACTCACAGACCAGATTGCTTTTTAATTTCTTTACTCATAGTTTAGTGTAAAAAGCACATAGCAACTGGTCATGTTTTAAGAGCAAAGAGGAGGCTTAAAACCAATGCTATAGAAAAGGAGGTTGATACTATTTGGAGTCAACATTGATTACATTCTCTAAAAGTAGAGGAATTCACTTATGAAGCAGATTAACCGACCCACAGTACTACCCACTTTTTATTTTCTTTCTCTACCTGAATGAGCAGTCAGAGAATCCACTCTAATTGTACCTAATGTGAAATCAATTCGCTTACTATTGAAGAACAGTGGTGTCTTATCTCTGCTGTAACTGTGTGTTTTCTGAGCCAGGGGCTGGATATTCAGCATTCCTCAGTGTCTTCTGTGATGACTTTTTTCTGGGACATTGAGCATAACAGGCGTCTGTCTTCCCCACAGATTCAAGGGAGGGTGATTACTGTATCCAAATACAAATATAGATGACTGCTTTGTGTGTATCAGGGAGGCGATAGGCACTTTTTATGCCTCATTTCACTTTCCTGATAATAACCCTATGCCAGAAGCACTAATGTCACCAACAAAGGTCTTTCAATGAGCCAGTGGTGTTTCCTTCATCAAAAACCATATTTCTTTGATGCCAATCTCATTCTATAGCTAACGTAATGTAGCCTTAGTTAAAACACACACACACACACACACACACACACACACACACACACACACACACACACACACACACACACAAACCCATAAAAGTGCACACTTAAGCAACATCTTGTTCCCTGGGTTTGCTGACTGACAAACGATCTAGCCTACATTTCTGTGACTCTAACGAGTAATGGTTCCATAGCTAGTGCAATATAGTCTCTTCAGATACACATTCCTCTGTGAACTCCCATCTGCTAGATCTCAGACTATATCTCTGGGTCTGTACTGTTAGTATTCATTCTAAGAATCTCTAATGTGCATTACTTGCATTTTATTTTCATTAATAAATGTATTAATATGCTTCTCATGCTATCAGTCTAAGCTTATTGCCCTAAAGGAAGTGGCCTTGGGCTTAAACGTGTGTGAGGTCTGTTTTTTGAATAAAGCTTTATTAGATCCTAGCCACCCTGCTTGGCTTTTGCATAATCTATGTCTGTTTTATGACTGAAGAGTCAAGTATTCGCAATAGAGGCTGTATGGCCAACACAAGCAGAAGACATTTCCTATCTGGCCTTTAACAGAAGAAGGTTGCCAACCTCTGTCCTAAAATGACTCTCCTGCTAAATTTTGGCCAAAAAAGTGTGGCTTGCTGATTAATTTGGAAATTTCTCTATACCTAACATCATTTTATTTGCTCAGCTTCTTGGATTCAATGAGTATATGGAAAACATGTTTTTTTTTTTTCATGCAAGACATATTTTTCTTTTTTTAATCCTTCAGATATGCTTGTCAGATGAGTGTTCAAATAAATTATATTATCTCTTTGTGTTAGGTCCTGGTTAGTCATATATACAAAGGCCAAAATTTTCTCTAACATATAATCAAGGAAAGCAGGTGTTCTCCATCAATTCTGTGTGACAAATGGAGAAAATGGTAATTTATTAATAATGCCCCCTAAGTTTATTTACTTCTTAAAAGTTAGCAATCACACAGACCTTTCCCCCACTGCCATATACTCTAAAAAGTAATTTAAAAAAATAATAAGGAATAGAGCCAAGTGACATTGGTGGAGGTAATGCCTTCCAATTGCTGACTGTGAGGAAAGTTAATCCAACTCTTCCTTCCAAACCTATCATTATGTAAAGGAAATAGTCACCACATGATGTCAAAGCCCATTTGAACTGGAGGGATAAAAGGACACACTATCATCAAGACATAGAAAAGGAGATAAGTAAGGTCAAGGCTAGCGACCAGACAATGTAGTTCTGAAGCTCAAAGATGGCCATTGACAAAGAAGACAGATTCATGCACTCATGGAATCCCTTAAGAGCATGGAATGCTCAATGTGTGTTGCATGGATGTGCTTAGAAAAACAAAGTTGAACTGAAAGTTCCAAAAAGAAAAGCCATGCGAAGAGTTTGAAGAAGAAAAACAAAAATATTAGTTTTACACATAATCGCAGCATACTGTGAATGATCTCTAAGTATTTCCCCACTAGGGAAAATAAAATCTCAAATTCCTCACTTCGAGCTCAGTTTCCTGGAAGCGCTGAAGGTTTGACCAGGTCTAGACTACATTTTATGTGCAGACCTTTGCCAGCTCCTCTGGCATAAGTGGCTGGGTTCCAGTCACGGCTGTTGCTCTCTCCATACTGGCTCTGCAAACTGTAGATTTCTCCATCTGGTTCAATAGGAAGTATGTACTGTTTGTGGGATGCCATTGAGCTATTTTTAAGAGCTGAGCTACATGCAGGTATTTATGACTCTAGACACAATTTGGGGAAACAAAGTATTTGCCAACACAAGTACAGTGAATGGTTTCAACAGCCAGCCTTATGGCCTCAGGATGGAAATGGTCCAGGTGAACAGCTGGAACAAGACCCCTTCCTGGACCCTGCAAAAACCATCATTTCCTTTCACTGGGCCATAGTACCAAAGCCTGACAAGTGGTAGTCATTTGCTGACAGGAGTGGGTATTGCACTCTTATGTAGATTATAGGAATGGCAGAGAATTTTAAACTCTGTTTTTCACACCAAGGGTCTCATAGAGACTCTACCTTTGCTAGTGTAGGTTTACTGGAAGTTTTACAAAGTTTATATTAAAGCTCTTTTAAAAACAGAAATAATGGGGTATAGATATTTCTTGCCTCTATATTAAATTCACTATTCAAATCAAATTTTCTGTCAAAGTTAGTCAGCCCACAGTAGATAACACTTAGCCTTGGTCTCTCTATATTTAGCTGACAATTCACTCTCAGTTGGTATTAACTATGTGATAGGCAATTTTATGGGCAAACTTGACTAAGTCATAGGGTGACCAGACATGAATTATACAAGAACTGGATTGTCTGATTAATTAAGATGGACAACTTTAAAACATACTGGCCAGTGTCCTTGTTCTAACTCAAATGCTAGAGTTCGCTGCGAAGCAAAAAAGAGCCTCCCTTACTTAGGAAAAGCCAATTTTATTCCATTTTTGCTTTCAGCTGATTGAATGAAGCCCACCCACCTTGGGGAGAGTGACTAACTTTCTCCACTGCAATAATTTAAGTATTAAGTTCATCTGAAAACACTTTCACAGAAAATACTCATAATAATGTTTAAACAAATATCTGGGCACCTTGTGGCTCAGAAATATGCACATAAAATGACCTATTACATAGTTATTGCCAACTGAGTGTGAGTTGTTAGTTAAACATACTGAGTCCAGGGCTCAGAATTACCTAGTGTTATCTAATTGACTTTGACAGAAATTTTGTTTTGTATTGGTACCAATCCATATTTGTGAAGTAATTCAAGTCATTAAAAAAAAA
The DNA here is from genome assembly GCA_033318265.1 of Phyllotis vaccarum. NCBI lineage: Eukaryota > Metazoa > Chordata > Mammalia > Rodentia > Cricetidae > Phyllotis > Phyllotis vaccarum. The sequence continues at coordinate 11,227,796 of JARWLC010000008.1, forward strand.
TCTGACAGCACAGAACATATGGCCTTTTCCAGATTTCATTGATTTTTTTCATCCTGAATCCATAAAAATGAACTTATATCTTCTGTGTACTCTAAAGATTATTTCATTAAATACTTTGTTCCTGTCTTCCCCTAGCTTAAAATACTTTACCCTACTGTCTCTAGAGAGATTCATTTACTTCCTCACTGACATTTCTATATCAAATACTCACTGACCTTGAAAGACCACATTTCACGTTCCTATCTGAATACTATTCGCCTTTTCCTTCCCCACTTTATTTCCTTCATTTCTTCTACATGCATTTCTGATATTGAACCAGTCTGTAAGTAACTTGGGAACAAAAATAGAGTCAAACTTAATACAAATCTCAAAGATCTTTCTATTTATGCTGACAGCAATCAAAATGAGTTTACTCACAAGAAAAAGAGAAAGTTGGTGTGTCAATTACCCAAGAGTGAAGGACAAAAGGAAGCATTTGTGAGAAGAGTTGTAGGGATGAAAAGCTCTTCACGAGCAAGCTCGATGCAGTCTCTTGACCTACAGGAGGCTCGTGGACTGAACAACGAGACAGAAGATCAGGAAAGCACTGACAAGAGCCTTTAACAAGATGAGAAAGAACAGAGATCTTTCTGTAACCGTTGGGTAGTGGAGAGCAATGGAATCTGGAAGAGCCTCAAACACAAAAATGACTCATTCGACCTAACACCCCAGCTGCAGGTTTAGAAAGAAGCATTAAGGGTGAACTGAAGGACAGAGGGAGCCCAGGCTCCTGCATTCCTGCAATGCCTGCATTTCTGAGTCTCATCAGAAGTTAATGCAACCCTCTGTCTTCAGAGACCCTGCCTGATGGGCCATAATAATTAATAGTGGATGTTTGGAATTTGGATTTTCATAGCTTAACTATTAAATTATTCTTAATGATTAGATTGACTGAATTTGACAAAAAGCTCTGTGGCTTCTAGCCCCATCTTCTCTAAACTCTAAGTAATCAAATTCTTGCCCTGGACTTGCAGACGTTTGGGGAATGGATGCATCTTTTACAAAGATTCTTTCCTTGTCATTGCTCATTTTTAGAAAATATTCCAAGCAATAAAAATAGCGATACGTGCAAGGAAACACCTAATTCAATCCTCAAGTTTAGGTGAATGAAGAATCCAATAGAATGAGAATCCATGTGTGAGGCAGGCGCTGCCATGAACTGTTCAAGCCTTAAAATTCTACTTCAGGATGTAAAATAATTTCAGGAAAGAAGAAACAATAATGAAGATAAGAGGTCTGTTGTAGTTTGTTGTGGGGAAAAAACCACTTATTTAGAGGAAGAAAGGGTTTGTCTGACTCACACATTGTAGTCCTTCTTCCAGGGAAGTCAAGGCAAGAACAGAAAGCAGAAGTCAAGAACTCATACAAAGATCATAAACAAATGCTGATGACTATGTGGCTTTCTCTGGCTTTCTCTGATACCTTTCTTATGTAACAAAGCCCATCTGCCCAGAAAGGGTGCCACCCTGGTGGGCTGGGCCTTCGAACACCAGTCGTTAATCATGAAAGTCATAAACCTGCCCGCAGACTGATAGGTCAGAGGCAATTCTTCAACTGAGGTTCCCTTTGTTTGGGCAATTAGTTTGTGTCGAGGTGAAATAAAAAACACTAACCAGTAGAAGGGTATACTGGTGAGAACACAGTGTCTCAGAAACTATACTAAATAAAAATTCTAGAACTTAAAAAAAAACTCCATTTGTTTAAACATGCTTGATAGTATGAATACTGCACTGAAACCCACCAATAGTTAAATAGCATAAATTGCCCAAAATAATACACACACATGCACAGATTATATTATATATGTATATAATTTTTTTTTCAGAAAAAGTTACCTATAGAATAATATTATGTAGAATGTGAGGGAGAATTATTTAAAGAGTTATTAGAGACTATGATGATAGCACATACACTTAACCAATGGAAGCACAGGAAGGTGGATCTCTGAGTTTGAGACCAGCCTGATCCTCTAATTAGTTCCTGGCCACAGTTGAGAAAACAAAATATAATGGATGTTCTAGAGAGATGGCTCAGTAGATAAGAGTGCTTGCTTCTTTTTCAGAAGACTAGAGTGCAGTTCCAATACCCATGTCCCTTGTGCAGCTCACAAATGCCTATAACTTCAGCTCTAGAGGATCCTACACCTTCTTTTGGCCTTAGCAGGCAGGTTTATTTACATAAACATATAATAGGCATGTACTCGTGCACACAAATATAGATAAAATAAATCTTTTTACAGAAGAGTTAATGGTTAAATTACTAAATTAAAAAAAATCAAAGGTTCCAGTTTTAGTGGCAACAAAATACAAATTATATTATAAATCATATTTAACAAAACTGTAGAAATCCAAGGGAAATGGTAACATTATTGAAGAGAAAGGGGAGCCTGTGAAACAATGACTCTGTTGCTCTTTGGTGTGGGGATTTAATAAAGTTTCAGAAGTTTTGGAGATATCAGAGGAAATCTACCCACAGTCTATGTGGGGGGTTAGTAAAAGCTCCAGAAGTCCCAGAGCTCTAACCACAGTCAGTCTAGGAAAATCAGAGTGGTGATTCAAACCTTTAATCCCAGCACAGGGAGTATCCTGGGAGTGGTGACCTACACCCTTAATCCTAACTGAGTCAAGGTCACTTCAGATTATAGAAGGAATTCCAGGCTCCCAAGTAGGCAGTGGTGGAGCCATGCCTTAATTTATGAAAGGGTACTTAAGACAGGATTGAAACACAGAAGGAACCATTCCAAGGGAAGCGAGGCTGAGGAAGCTGGAAGACAGCTGAGTAAGATCTGACTGTGGCGTTTATTCCCTCTAGTATCTCCAACTTCTTCAGAGATCTATCCCTGAGTCTCATTCTTTCGTGCGACACTTTGGCTTTTCATTTCTTTTTCAAAATTTATTCTGCTTTCATGCACTGCATCTGGACCACAGTTTCCCCTCTCCTCAAGATCTACTGCTCCTCCATTTCCCTTCAGAAAAGAGAAGACGTCCCAGGAATACCAACTACACACGGCAGAAGAAGATACATTAAGATGAGGCAAAAACTCTCATTTTAGGGCTGGATGAGACAACCCAGTAGGAGGAAAAGGGTTCTAAGAGCACGTGAAAGAGACAAAGACACCCACATTTCCAATAATCTCTGCTTAGTCGATTCTACTGTTTTCATCAAAGCAACTTAGGACAAAAAGTCATAGCGGATTGTGTTACAGAATCAGCAAGTGAAGATAAAGAACACACAAATATTCTACCATTTGGGAATTCTATCTATATACCTAGGGGAGCCCGCAAAACAGAAGGCAAGAGGAATACACTTCACATGTGTAATGTAAATGCCAGAAGAGCTGTCAACAGTAATCATTAACAGCAAAACATTGCAGAAGCATCTCCAGCCTCCAGAGAAAGGGTAACTGTGGAAACCCAGGCACCAGATTACAAAGGTGAGTAAATATTGAAAGAATTGTTTTTCCTTTTTTAATTTCCTTCACAGGCAGTTGACTCTTACATAGATGAAATATCATCAATACACTGGAGTTTGTACCACAGGAAAAGTCAATTAAGTAAGGTTATTAAATAAGCAAAGGATTAGATTAGGTAAATAAAGAAACCATGAATTAGTGACAGCCATAGAACAGTGGAAAGAGATGAGATACATGGTAATATTCAGTGTTTGGGAGAAAGGATACATTAACTGGGCGTGTTATATTTTTATGTGAGTATATGCTCATGTCCATATGCGGGTGCATTCACATGTGTGTGGCTGTGAATATATGTGCAGAATCCATCAAAATGTTCCAAGCGTCCTCTTCTATCATTCTCTTCCACATAGTTATTTGTAACTGGGTCCATGTCGAACTCATTTTCTCATGAAGCTGAAAGCCAGCAAGCCCCCACTCATTTCCTCTTGCTCTTATTGGAGCTGCAATTATAGACATATCTAGGATGCGTAGAGGATTACGTGCGTGTTGAGATCTGAGACCCATCCTCATGTCTGTGTCCCAACTGTTCCCAACCACTAAGTCATCTCATTAGTCCCTCTATATTATACTTTTGTGTAGAGTAGGGAAAAAAGAGAGAGAAAATAGAGAAAAAGAAAGAGAAATAATGAAGGAATAGAAAGCTGGGAAAGGCAGAAAAGTCTTCAGACAATGAAATCAGTTACTTAGAAATATGACTCTTTCGAAAGTCTATAAATGACAGAGTCAATGAAATATAAGCTCATCAACTCACAGCTCCCTCCATTTTGATATCAGAAGCAAAAAAGAAAGGTTTTGATTATTTCCTCTTGAGTTGATCTTTTAGAGAGCACCAGTATCTTGTTCCCAGAAAATGGATAAAATATATCTAGCTCTCCACATTTTTTCTACATAAATTGAATTGTGGTTTATTTGATTTACAAAGATTTAAGAAAGGAAAAAAAAAATACCAAACATACTGTAGCTAAAAATCTAGTTTATAAAGCATAGGAGGCAAATAGCCTCAAAAATCACCCTGAATGTTCCTTTGATGGTGTAGTCTCTAGGAACATTTTTTTTAAATAAATAAATAAATAATTGTATACATACTTGGTTAGTACAAAGGATGATTGTCTTTTTAGACACCCTTCTTGATGTGGCTGGAAATTGGAACAAGTCCGGAGAGCAATTTGACATTTTATAGCTCAGATATTTCTTCCTTTGCTTTCTCCTTTGAGCAAAATAAGACAGTTCACAAAAGAGAGCAGCCGAAACAGTGGAGCATACTGGTGAATAATCATTGTCAGATATGGGTAACCTGCAAATCTCTGCAGGATGCACCTTTAGAAGTGCACTAACTTCCTCTTCTATTTTATCCAGTTTCCTTGGGAAGCCACAGCAGAGTACAGGGAAGAAACACGTTGACAGTATTTCCAGAGAGATCACTGAAAAATGTTTTGTATATTCACTACTGTATTGAGATTTTTTTTTCTAGTTGAACCTGGAAAATTACATTAGGTTGGGTGGTTTTTCTGTTTTGTTTTGGTACAAAATTACTCCTTCCAAGCAGCACAAGAGAAGATGAAAGAAACTGATATTTTATTAACGTATCCTCTAAATGACCATCAGAAGAAGTGTCCAAAGTGCTTGTGGGAAAGTAGAAATTGCACCCTGCATTGTTGAGGATTTTGCTGGCCCAAAAGTTTAACTTACTTAATTCCCATTCAAACACCAAACAAGAACCCATGGAAAATGTTGAACTTTCACAAGGGGAAAGTAAATTTTAGTGATTGACTGGGCCAGGGCTTGTCCAGTTTTTGTTACTGTAACTAAAATACACTTCAGATGCGCTTATTTTGTGTTAGCAAAATCTTTCTTTCTAGTACTTGAGCAGATTCAGCTGAGTACGAACCTCTTTCAATGATTTCTCTGTCAAGTTTGATAGTTGCTTCTTCATGGAGAGCAGAGGCCACGAACTGTTCTCTAAAAACCTGAGTTCATGTAGCCATCTAAGGAATTTCTTAGCATCTGCGTATTGGGTATAGCCAGCCTGGATTCCTTAAGTAGAAAATAATGAAATGTGACCATCATCATTAAAAAAAAAAAATCTAATGTAGGCAGGAAAGCGGCTCATTGGATGATAGCACATGCCATCTAAGTGTGAAGACACTAGGATCCCCAGCACTCATGTAAAACATCAGGCATGTCTACTAGCTGAGGGAAGTAATATATGTGAGTATTGTATCAACTTGTTGTCCAGGTCCAGGATCAACAAGAGCAACCTATCTTCAAGGAATAAAGTAAAAGGTGGTAGAACAGGACATTCTATAGCTTCCTCTGCCTGCCTCCACACACACCTAATGAGTGAGACCATATTCACTACTTGAAATCATCCAGTTGAGAGGACTGTTCATCACTTTGCATTCTGAAACTACTCCGATAGTGCTAAAATAAGTAACAATGTAATAACTGAACAACCACCTTTCTGCTCCCTCTTCAACACCAGAAAGCAGACCCATTCCAGATGCATTGCTCCTGCCTCTTACATGCCCCATTTTACAGAGGATTAAATGGCTCTTAGGGAGTTTATGCTTTTTGTTCAAACCTGTTCATAATAGCAAAATGTGCATTTTCCCTCTGTCTGCTTCATTCCAAAATCTATGCTTTAGCTGAAATTCAAGGCAGAAATTCCAATCACCTTGATATATTTTTGCTCTTTTAGAGAGGAACAGCCTGTTTAGATTAGGACAAGCATCAAATGTCACAAGATAGAATTTCCATTTTATCCATGGAAAAATCAAACGATTTTTAGGTTATGGAATTTCCCCCTTAATTGCATCTGACTCTGTTTGCTTCTTTCTTCCATCACCATTCTGTGTAAATATACCCATTCTTTGCTGCAGTGAAAGCTTATTAACTCAGGGCATTTGTGACTGAGATTAGATGGGTTTAAATTCACTTTATTATCTATGAAGAAGGAGCTTTTGAAGAAAGTCAACACCATTAAAGAGATTTCCCAGAGTTTAATTTACCTCAAAAGATATGATTCTCAGGAACCCCAAACTAAATTTACATTAAAATGATTAGTTTTCAAATATCTCATTAAAGTTATCAAAGACAGAGAGCCTGAGACTTTAGTCATTCTCAAACTTAGTTCTAGCTGATCTAAAGATTTACAAAATAGCATTCAAGGCACTTGCATTTAGTAATGTTTGCAGACTCCTCCGATTATATAAACTGTTCAGAATTTTACAAATTTCCCTGTGCTCTGTGTTATTGGTTTTCCAAGGCATATTTTTCAAAGATCTTTTCAGCCCATCAAGGACAGGAATTACACCTTTTCATAACTGATTTTGTTTGTTTTTCCATTGTTTGCGCAAAGATTCTAATCTGAACTCTGCCTTTGATATAGTTGGAATTTAAGTAAGTTATTTTGTCTCTGAACTTGTTTCCAGTAAAAAAAAAAAAAAAATAGATAAAATATCCAATGAACGTGTAGTAGTGAAAAAGAAAACCTGCCAAGTGAATGTCAACATCAAGCAGTGGGCAGGTATGTAGTGTCAGCACACACACAAAAACTTCAGTTATCATTACCCTTCCCATATTGCCTCATTGCTTAGTCTCAGCATTCCTGTATGGTAAAGTGTGGGAGACTGTTTCATTGTAAATATTTGTCAGACCCACTGGTTTAATAAAAAGCACTGATTGGCCAAAGGTAGGCAGGAAGTGTGGGCAGGGCTACCAGACTAAGAAAAACTCTGAGAACAGGAAGCACAGAGCAGAAACGCCAGAGAGAAGCCGGAAGAAGCAGAGGACAACTATGCTGCTCTAAGAAAAGGTACCCAGCCACATGGCTGAACAAAATGAGAGACATGGGTCAATTTAAGGGTAGAGAGCTAGCAAGTGATATTCCTGGGCCTTAGGCTGATCAGCCAAAAACTAATGAAAGCATCTGTGTGTCTCTGTGGGACTGTAGGACTGCGGGACTGTGGGACTGTGGGTCTGTGGGTCCTAAACCTTGAGGTTAGGCCTGAAAGTCCGGGCCAGAAACCTCATCCTACAGTAAAGTTAGCTTTAATTGGTCTACTAAACAAACAAGCAAACAAAAAAACAAATAAATAAATAGGCAGTGAGATATTTTAGTTGGCCAAGTGCACAGTATGTAAGCACAAGGACTTTTGTTCAGCTTGCTTGCCAGAATCTTCATAAAAATTCTGGGCTCCCTGGTGTCCACCTATATGCTGAAGAACTGAGGAACAAGAGGTACAATGGAGACTCCTGCATCTCAAGGGCCAGGAGGCCAGGAAAAGCTGTCACACAAGGAGCTTTACTGTCAATGGAAGACTCTTGCTCAGGGATAACACATAGAAAATGGTCAAGGGTGACACGTAGCATCTATGCCTGACCTCTACACTCCCCCCCACCCCCGCGCCTCACACACACACATAAGCACATACACACATATACATGCACATACAAACACACACCTATACATACATTTCATACACACACATGGATATAAATGACCCTGTCTACCTCATTCCTCCCTCATTTCACATCACGCCATACCTCTTTCTCTACCCTAGACACAGCCACTAGGAAAGACTTCTGAAGCACACGGCATCCTACAGTGTCTAGTCAAAGAATAAATCACAGGGACTGAGACTGAAACGTAATGATTGAGGTAATAACAATAGTGGCAATATCATTGATATATATGTAATATAACTGTTCCACTATATTCAGATGACACACGACGTAGAAAATTAAAGATAAGGCAGAATGAAACTGGTTATTATTCATGTGATATCTACACTTGGGGGCTGTGACCTCAGTCTTTCCTCTCAGAGTAAGGAGGGTGATTGGCTTAAGTCTTTGCCTTGTATTTTAAAAACAACATATAAGAGAGAGATAATGAAGATCACTCAGGCAACTTCTTAAATAGATAAGTCCATAATCTGGAAATTCTTTTTTATATGCTACTGATTTGCAGAACACACTTTTTTTTAATTTATCAAATCTGTGAGGAGGCTTGTTATGGAGATGAACTGGAAACGTGATCTGTACTTCGGATTCTAAGGTGGATGAATAACCACATATACCAGGGTAAGACAAGAGCATATCACTTGAAATGAAAATTTTGTTGCTTTCTTTAGAAAAAGTGTCCCAAAGAAAGGGGTGAGTTTGTGAGATGGGCTTCGTGTTAATATCTAACTTGACAAACTCTAGTATCACCCAGGGGTACAAAACTTTGAACATGCCTGCTTTAGATAATTTGACTGTGTTAGGTGAAATAGTATGACTTGCCCATTGTGGGTGGCGCCATTCCCTGGCTCAGGTTCTGAACTACGTCAATGAAGAAAGAGAGCTGAGCAGGAGCAAGCATTCATTTCTCTTCTCTTCCTGACTAGAGGTGGTGTGGCTAGCTGCTTCAGGATCCTTCATTCCGCCAAATAAGCTGGAATAAACCTACCTTTACTTACATATTGCTGTTATCACTGTAGCAGCTAGCATACTAGAAGCCATTCATGTTTAGGGCTTTACCCATCTCAAAGCTGGATGATGACCTGAGGTAGGAGCCACTGTTACTGTTTACTGTTATTGCTAACATTATCCTCATCACTATGCTCTCATTCTCTATAGAGGACATGAGGAAGTGTTTGAGACAATGAGTGATTATGGGTTATAACCCACCAGCTCAAATTTGAGTGTAAGGCTTGATAGAAATTCCCCTAGTGCAAAGGCAGGGATGTTATTCAGACTCATATTTGTCAATCATCGTTTATATGTCCATGAGGGCATTGCTTTCTTACATCAAAATAACAGTGTTTAATGAGGTAATAAAGATATGGAGTCGGACTTGTGTCTCTGGCACCAATATCCAAAGATGCTTCATCTCTACTACTGATACCTATACTTATTTACTGACTTTTCACCTTTAGAAAACAGAAGGATTAGGAAAAAACATAAGAATTGACAGCATATGGCAATGTTGCTGTCAATTCTACAAGCTTGGAGAGCTATCTTTTTTTCCATTTTCTTTTTTAAAACACTCGAGGAAATACGGCAGAAAGACTGGATAAACAGCACTGACTTTCTGGTCCCTCAGTGCACTTCTGAACTCCAACACTCAGAGTCCCTGCGCCAGTGTAGTTTGAAACTGTTTTATGATCTCTGATCCAGGACAAACACAAGAACCAAATTATATTCCCCTAACCAATCAATCCAGGTCTTCAGAGGAGGCAGAGTACTTTCCTAGACTGAATAAAGAACTCAAATTCAAAGAGAATGTCTTCCATTTGCAGGTGGGCCAAGGAATTCACAGACCACAAGATGGGGCCGAAAGTGCCTACCCTCGGGATAACCTTGGCTCTGTGTGGAAAAAGGGAAAGATGTGGCGCAAGGCTTTCAAAGAGCTGAGTACCTACAGACACCTTTAAATAGAAACATCAGTGTTTCAAGAAACATAATTTATCCTATCCATTTTTATCTGTAAAAGGGGCTTTCCTGGAGGTCTGCCATAAAATCAACATATTCGTATCACTTGAGCTTTATTAATCTGACAAAATGTCAGCAATACAGGATGATTTGGGGCAGATACTTGGCACCAAATACAAATAGCTCCAGACTAACGTATGGGGTTGGGAGTGGGGTGAAGGAAGATTCTTCTGGAATCTCTATAAGCCCAAACATCTGGCACTTACAGAATTTTCCAGCTTGGCCACCTACTGAGGAACGAAGTTAGGATCACCCCTAATACTTAAAGGATGTGCTGCTTAACTTTTATTTTTCTTATTTTTTTTTTAATCAAAATGCTACACATAACTTCAGTAAAAACCATTAAGTGAAAAGACTGACAAATGTTAATCCAGATGTGGTAATTACCCCTTCGGTTCCAGATGTGGTAATTACCCTTTCAGTGTTTACCCTTCCAGACAGCTACAGGTGCACAAACTTTACGATTTTCCTGTTATCTTAAGTCAGTGTATTTGTTTTAGAAAAATAGAAAAATAGAGTATTTTTGGCTGGGGAGATGGCTGAAGGGGTACAATGATTTTTTTTTTTTTTTTTTAACAAAAAGAGGATCTGAGTTGAATATCACCATCTATATAAAAAGTCAAGCATGGCCTCACATAGCTTTTGTTTCAACAGTGGAAGGCAGTGTAGAAACAGGAATATCCTGGTAACAATTTGGCTAGCCAATCTAATAAAAACGTAAGCTACAATTTAATTGAGAGACCCCATCTTTAAAAAATATTATTCCTTTTACTTTTTAGATTATAACTACATCATTTCACCTTCCATTTCCTCCATTCACACCCTCCCATGCATCCCTCCTTGCTTTCTTTCAAATCCATCCCATCTTTTTTTTTTAATTACAGTAAATAAAAGTGCCTAACATAAACCACTGGCCTCCACACACCTGTAAATAGGCAAGTGTATCCTGGAAATATGCACACAGAGTGGGGGATGGAAATATAATTGTAATGTATAGGTCCCATAGCCACTAACACCATCACAGAAAATTAGAATCAAGTAAGAAAAATAGAAAATGTTTTCAAGTATCACGTTTCCCAGAATTTTGATATTAATATTCCCTGTATGCAATTTTATAAAGAAATAGAAATATTCTAGCGTATGTCCTTATCCCATGAGATAAAACCTACTTTCTGATTCTGCTGTTAGCCCTATACAAACTTGCAGTTCAAAAATATGTAGACACATCATCTACATATTGTAGGTTACTAGTATAACTTTGGAATTTCTTCATATTTTTAGGGCTTGCTAATCAGAGGTGTGCAATTTATCTACTCAGCATCACCTGATGAATTGGAACCATTTACTCATAAGCCAGCAGTTACTGGACTCTATTGTTTATCTTTATCATTGTTTCATAGGAGAAAAATGACATCACACATGTTAGTTAAATAAAACCAAATTTCCCTTTAATGATGGTCATTCCTGTAAGTTAAACAGATGTCTCTATAGGCTCTGTTCTAAGTACACGTAATTAAGTGAGCTCTCTTAGCAATCCTATATACAGTTGCTTCTGGTTTCTTCACGCTTTCATAGATGGAGAAACTGAGGCATGAAGCATCATAGTTACGAAGCTGAAGAAACATCAGTAATTATAGGAAGGGAAGTTGGAACACAGTCTGGGCAGTTGGGGTATAGAATTTACTTCCACATTTTGGTATTTGGATCTCTTATCCATATCCATCCTTGGAACAAGAGTCTCCCCTAAAGTGTTACTTTGGGGCCAGAAAACCCCTTCACATGCAATCCTGAACAGATTTTTACCTTATTCGGTAGCAATGTTGCAATGCTTCAAGAAAAATTCAAAGTAAGAGGAGAAAGTGGAAAAGATTAGGTTTATTATGATGAGGATGTAAAATAAGTCATCCTTTGCCACTTGGTTTATTGCTATTCTGAGCAAAATTGGTTGTTTCAGTTTGCAAAGAGGAAATTAGGGCGCTAGTAACATCTGTTAGATAACCAACTAAAGGTGTTTAGAGTCATCAGCTTCAGATCTGTATCTTTTGCTAGCCTAGGCAAGGTCACAGCCACAATGGGAGAGTGTCTGTTAGCTTAGGCATGGTCGCAGCCACATTGGAGAGTGTCCGCTGATATAGGCATGGTCATAGACACAGTGGAGAGTGCCTGAGAGCCTAGGCATGGTCACAGCCACATTGGAGAATGTCTGCTGATATAGGCATGGTCATAGATGCAGTGGAGAGTGTCTGATAGCATAGGCATGGTCACAGCCACAGTGGAGAGTGTTTCGTAGAATAGGGATGGTTATAGCCACAGTGTGGAGTATCTGATAGCCTAGGTATGGTCACAGCCCCAGTTGAGAGTGTCTGTTGGCATAGACGTGGTCACGGCCACAGTAGAAAGTGGTCCTGGGTAAAAAGAAGGGTATTTGTTCAAGAACACAGAGCTTTTCAACTTCCAGTTTCTATCTTCAGTCTCAGGGGGAATAAAAATGAGTCTGAGTTTTCATGACAAGCCAATTCTATCTTGTGTGTGCAAGTCCCATTGAAGATATTGTTTCTCACAAAGGGCGGCCAGCCAGAGATGAGGCAGTCCATGAGGTAAGTCATTTATGTATAAAGAGGAAGGATGACACATAGTACCAACATGACATACAGAATATGATATGTACTCTGAAGGCAATGCATCCTGAGTGGTCAGCTGAGCTAAAAATTCAACCAAGGATCAGAATATGTGTACACAGACCAAGTATAAGCTCTGTCTAAACTAACCTGAGAAGAAAAGACTTGTTTGAAATTCATAAATATAAACTGCCCATACTTAGAATCATATCTATAAGGCACATGTCAGGATGTTTGTACCTGCCAGGTGTGGTGGCTCTTACCTGTAATCCCAGAAATCAAGATGCCAAGGTAGAAAGATTGCCATAAATTTCAGGCCATCCTGACCTACATAGTGAATTCTGTTCCATCCTTGGATTCAAAGTGAGGTATTTTCTCAAGAACAGCAATATCTAAAAGATCTCAAGTCTTAATCAGATATGGCTAAGCAAGAAGAGAATGCAAAACAACATCTCAGATTCAAGAATAGATGCATTTGCACACCAGTGTAGAGTCAGAGCCATGTATTTACCATCCTATCTCTCAATATCCAACAAAGACTAATCATTGTTAAGTCCTGCCCAGAGCAGATTTAGGATTCTGCAAATAGACAGTCTTCCATCCGGTGAATCCTTACAGTTCTTACTCAGTGACCATAGCAAATAGGGACTCTTGGGGGCTTTCATTTAAACAAACAAACAAACAAACAAACAACAACAACAAAAAAAAACCAAATCCTAAATAGCTTATTCAGGTGAGACAAGGTTTTGATTGATTTTTACATAAAACCTAAATACATCACCCTGTATTTTTTCAAGTGAAAAATTCGCTGCTATTTGCTGTTCAAGAAGTTTTCCTCCTTTGAAACTCATGAAAAATGAGTTTGTATGTCTCATTCTCCTACTGTAGGTCATTACAGTTGTAAAGAAGTGATGAGCAAGGCAGATCTTGGTCTCTAAGAGGAGGAGGCAATCAGAACCTAAAGTTATATCCATGTACGCACATGCATGACCACACGTACATGAGTATGTGCATGTACCTACATGTGCACATACTTCTGATACTTTTTAACCTACAGAGCTTTTCTGCGGAGGCTCCTCTTCCTTCCCACAATTTAGGTCTGACCTTTAAGAGGATCCGAATATGTTTCTTATTGGAAAATGAATATTTAAATAAATAAATCCATAGAAATGTTCCTCCTGATTTAAAACAGAAGCTAACCATTAAGACAATCTCTTGGGGCACAGGGTGGGGGGTGGGGGCAGCAGTCTTGGAAAGTCAGAGGAGAGACCAGCAGTGCATTTTATCAAGGGCTATTAAGAAAACACACCCAACACTTTTTATCAAAGGAATGACAGTCACGCTGGATTGCTAATTACCTCCAGCTTTTTCTCTTTCTAAATTAATATCCTCCGCTAGTCAAAGGCTGAAGAAAGACTCTCCTGGCAACAAGGAGAGGGTACTGTGTATCCAGGTGGGTGAGCTGGGGACTCAGAGATGCACAGACCTCTGCTTCATCTCAAAGCTGAATATTCCACTAAGGCAGAAAAGGTCAAGTTTACAGAGACTGGATCTGGTACTTCACTGGCAAGGTTGTTTGCTACAATCAAAACAACCTGCTACTAGTCCTGAACTTGAGCTATTTTTGTTATTTTTCATCTAGTTTTTGTTTTGTTTGGGGTTTTTCATCAAGGGAAAAATCAAGGCATGAAAATCAGGATAATCTCATGATGGCTTCCCATGGCTTCTTTGTTACTGTCGCTACCAGTTAACAATTAATCTTGGTTCCGAAGCTTCTTAGAGAAAGTATTAATAAAATAATGTATTCATTTACATTGTCAAGGGGAGAAGACATGGAGAAATTGGCACAGAGTTTTTCTTCATTGTGGCAGGATCATCCACTTACGTGATCCTGACATCTAAGAGAAGCCTAGAGAAGCCTGGAGTTATCTTCTGTAAGACTTTCTAGTGCACAGTGGCCCTTGTTTTCAATGGATGCACACATATCCTAGCTCTAACTGGTTCCAGAAATATAAAGTGAAAGATTCTTTGTGAATATCTGATAATGGTGGTTGTAAGATGTGTGAAATACAGATTTGTGTACACTACCACACCACACTTCATTTGTCTTTAGGGGGATGGAAAAGATTCATTCTTAAGAGGCCTTGATTCTACAAACAAGATTATGCTATAGACGGGTCTCCCTTCTCTTCTGCCCCTGGTTCTCCTTTCTGAGGTCTGAGGCAGATGGTTGATCAATTCAACCTTTTTTTGAGTGGTTATAGCTTCTAGCAGCAGGAGAGGGAGCTGGGATGTGAGGGACGGAACATTACAGGAGAAGGCGGCAACAACAGGGATTTGTGTCATGCTTTCCTGAGTTGATGTGAAGGAAATATAGATATTGCACAAAGAACAATCTAAAATAGTTTTTAAATATAATATTATGCTCTAACATTATAAGGAATTACGTGAAGGCAGTAGCCTTCTATTTTATCCTAGCAGAAGTTAATAGCAGCCCAGGAGCTGGAAAACCAACTTCAGAAACACTTAATGTTTAGATCCACTTAGTGGTTGGAAAAAACAACCTTTTTGTAAAATGCTTAAGAGCTGCTCCAGCAAACGAAAACAGCAATTTCTTGTAAGCAAACCTTTAATATGCAGATATTTCTCAGTGATGGAAAACCTAACTTCATAAAGTCATATTTCTGAGAATTCTTTTCAGCTCTTCAGAGATGAGGAGAAAAGTAACTAAATTCTGTCAGTTGACGCTTCAAATAAACAAATGTGAGCGAGAAATTCTCCATATTGCATGTCAATTGAGTACATGGCTGATTAAGCTGTTGCAAACTTTGAGTGCCTGTCAACTCTAGAAAGTAATCATCAGTTCAGAGGAAGAGTTAATATGCAGTCCACAGTGTGAGCTGCTCCATGAAGGATATTCATGACAGTTATAGGTGTGACATCAGTGATGTTTGTTTCCAGATATATCTGTATATTTCTAGCTATAAAAATGGTTCTCATTAAGTTCATAAACTCAGGAGTGCTACCTCTCTTCCAGTGGGTCACAAACTCCTCACTCCACCCTCACTGTAACTTAGCTACCCAAGATATCATCAAAGTAGGGCAGCACCTATGATGTAAATCATGTCCCTAATGTTGGAGTTGGTCCCTTCTCTTTGTAGGAGAGAAAGAATTGAGGTATATATACTGAAAGGCAATTTAAATAAAGCTTCCTGTGCAGCCTGTCACTGCTATTCAGTTGTGCTAAAGAATTATTCTTGAAGAGCTAGAAACCTTAGAAATGTCTTCATACTATTGCAGCAGTAATTTATTGTTCTAGTAGTATATAACCATGGCCATTTACCAACATATAAGTGTGTGTGTGTGTGTGTGTGTGTGTGTGTGTGTGTGTGTGTGTGTACATGGATGTTCGCTAGTGTGAGCATGTAGATAAGCCTATGGGTTTGTGGATGCCTGAGGTACACATCATGTATCTTTCCTTAACCTCTCCATCTTAAGTTTTTGAGACAAGGTCTTTCACTGAACCTGAACTATATCAATTTGGTAGATTGGCAAGTCAATGAACTTGATGGATCTGCCTGTCTCCACTCTTTGTTGTTGGAACTGTAGTCATGCATGATCACTCAAGTGTTTTATGTGTCCTGGGGGTACAAACTCAGATACTCATGTTTGCATGGCAGACACCTTACAACTGAGACATCAATCTTACCAGTCCTTTGAACATGTTATTCAATCTACCTATGGTTCACTTGCTATATACATCCAAATGGTAAAATGATACATGTTTTACAGTATAAAAGGTTAAAAAGCACTAGCCATATGCATAACACAGTGTGGACTTAAAAAAGAAAGATAATTCTAAGGTGAATTTACTTAACCAGTAGATTTTAGAGAATAATTTTATTCAGCTCTCAAAGAAAATGTTTTTTATCTGGAAAATGGGTCTATTAGAGAGTTAAGTGGTGCATACATTGAGATCTCTAAGTAAGTGGTGTCCTATATGATTATGTCATAATATGTTTTATTGAATATGAGCTTACACTTTCATGTCATGTTTGACTTACAATGTATTAAGTATGATATAAAGTTGAGTATTGTAGGTACAAAATCACAGGTAGGGGTTAGAAAGTTGGCTCAATAATTAAGAGCATGCACTGCTGATGTGGGAATGTCTTTCCATATGCTGTGAATATCAATCTTTAAATAAAAGAGCTGTTTTGGCCCATAACGGGCACCATAGAAAGGTAGAAGGGGAAATCAAAAAACAAATAAAAATAGACCAAGTCAGATCAAATCGAGCCAGCCACAAAAAAAAAAAATCATACAAAAAACACAAATAGGCCACAAGCCACATAACAAATTAATAAGCACAAATTAAATTAAAATATAAAAACAAACTAACAATATACCTAAGCCATAAGCCAAGCAACATAAACTTAATATAAATGTCTAAATAAACAACTACAAATAACTAAAAAAATATAAAATGACAAATCTAAAGTCTAGACCTCTAGCCCTCTAAAAAGCAAAAAAAATATTATAACACACTGCTCTTGCAGAGCACCTGAGTTCAATTCTTAGCACCCCTATCTGGCAGCTCATAGCTGCCTCTAATTTCCACACCAGGGAATCTGTCCACCTATTTAGATCTTGAATAATATTTTTCTCATGTACACAACATTTAGACACAGGAACTAATATATAAAAAGGGAATAAAGAAAATAAAAAATAAAGTAACACACATATATGTATTTATGATAAAGTAGGCAAAATAAACAAGCATTCAGTATCTTTTTCTTTGATTAGATCAAACTGTTTGGCGATGTAATATCCAGATGGTAACCCCTGGCTTTTGGTACCTAGGAGCATAAAGTAGGAGACTATGGCACTTTGATAACAGTTTAAAAATAGTTGGAGAATCCACATAGGGAAACACGTTCAAAATAGACTCACTAGATGTTCACAGGGAAAAGGATGCTCAATGTCACTTTGTTCTGTATCCTCTGTAACTACTAAACTCAAGTTCTAGTACAGAGAAATGGTGCATTAGAAGTTACTGAAAGCCAGAAGTGAGTGTGCAGCAAGTGTCCTAAATCCCATTCCATGTACAGCAAGCTATGTTTCATTGCAGTTGGTTCCCAGACACCCTGCAGGTGCCAAAACCCAAGGACATTCAACTAACTTACTGACAGTTCTGCAATATTGCATATATGTATGTACATCTTGGTATGTGCTTCAATGCGTCTCCAGACTCCTTATAATATCTAACACATGTGTACAGTATCTAACACAAAATTATCTATGGAATTAGAAGAAAAGGTTAGATGTCTTCAATAAAAAGGCAACTTTTGTTTTCAGAGTTTTAAGTCTGCAGTTTGTTGAATTTCAGGAAGCCAAATTGTATCGTTTTGCATAGACACGATTGGTGTAGAACTGTTTCATTGAGAAGACGAAATGGAGATTGTGTGTTAAAGTTGAACATGAATCAAAATCACTTGCCCTTCCCCAGTATTCTTGATCCAAGAAATCTGTAGTGTGGCCTAATAATTCTCATTTTGATCGAATTCCTAGTAAGGTTGTGATGCTCATCTAGGGATGCTGATGCCATGGTAAGCACCCTAAATTTGAGAGCTAATTTCTATTTATTGGCCACTGGTCTTTCAAACTGAGATAATTCTCATTAAATTATATCAGATTAAAGAAGATAGCAGAAGGACTGGAGAGATGGCTTAGTGGTAAAGAACATTGGCTGCTCTCCAAGAAGACCTGGGTTCAATTTCCAGCACCTACAGACAGTTCATTACTATCTGTAGCTCCAGTTTCAAAGGATCAAATACCCTTTACAGGAATCAGGAACACAAGAGTTGTACAGACATACATGCAGGCCAAACATCCACACACATAAAATAGGAATAAAATAAATAAGTTAGATAAAATTCATTTCCAGTTTTAAAGCAAAAGGAATAAAAACAGAGGGATGAATGAGTATTGATATCTCTGACAAATGTGTCGAGCTAATGGAAATATGGAAACATCAGATCATATGTGGTTATGATAAGTATCAGGCAAGAAGACAAAGAAAGAGAGAAAAACAGAGAGTTGGTGTGAGTGAGAACATGCTGTAAGAGCTGAGGAGTGAGTCAACTGTCTGCGGCATTCATACTGAGCGTTTCCCAGTACAGGAGGGAGGAGATCATATGTGTTTAGGAAGCAAGCAGAAGTCCAGTGAAGGTGGAGAATCATGAACAAGTCAGAGCACTGTGGGAGTTGGGGTCTCAAAAGTCTGAAAGAAAGAGTTTTAAGGGTGACACTTCAAAGTCATTGGTACATTGAAGGTCATTATAAAAACTGGAGGGTTTTTTTTTTAAAATAAAGAATAGCATCAATGGAGTGCTTATTCAGGTGAGGCAGCTACATCACCCTTCCCTCAGAGGATCAGGAACTATCACGTAGGAGTGAGCAGAAGGATTGCTAGGGTTAGGGTAAAGAAGCCCAGAGTGAAGCAGTGTCTTCTACACATGGCAAGACCTCTTCACTCATCAACTCCCAACAGCTATGGGTCCCTGCACACAATCAATCCAGTCACCATTCCAGAACTATGGGTCGTGGTGTTCTAATCCCTACTCCTAGATGAAGATCTATTGACAATTGATAGTTTCTTGGGGAGGAAGAGTCAGTTTTCTTCAAGGATGTAGCTACAGATAGATTATTTGTGCTCCAGTGGATGGCCACACACCCATGAGTACATGGGAAGCAGAAATTGGTGGATGACTGGCTGGAAGTTGGGAAGGGTAAGGCAGTAGAGAGTGAATCTAGGAAGAGATAGAGAGAAGCAGTATAAATATAATGAAAATACACTGAATAAGATTATCAAAGAATTAATAAAAAAATTAATAATTATAAAAGTTAGAGCTTTCACTTTTAATTTGGTAGAAAAGTCCAAAGAAAAAGTCACACTCCCATTTAAGTCTTAAATGTTGTCCATGATGCTTAACATTGTCCATCTGACAGAATCTATTGAGGTGACAAATCTCAGGGTATTTCTAGCTTGGGTTAGTTGAGATGAGAAGATCTGCCTGTCCTGCATGTTGATGACACTACTCCCTAGGTTAGGGTACTGAACTAAATGTAAAGAAGAAAGTGAGCTGAGAAATGACATTCACTGCTGTGTGGTTAACTGCAAATACAGAGAAGGCAGGTCCTCAGGTGGCTGTGGCCAAGGCTTTCCTGCCATTATTGGATGTATTCTCTGGAAACCAGAGCAAATCTCCCTTAAAAGGTACTTCATCAGATGCTCTCTTACATCGATAAGAAAAGTCATCGGTAGAAAGTCTCTATGACCGTTGGATTAAGGACAGACTCCTGGCTGGAAGAAGATATAAATAAATCAAATCTTGAAATTTTTTTTTCAGGAAAAGAAAGTCCACAAAGAGTCTATGTGAGTGCTTCTCCTGCTGATAGAGGCTTTGACCTGGAATTTAGGGGGAGACTGGTTGGGCAGGGACATAACAGAAAAAGTGAATCAAGGACCTCCCCAAAACCTTTGAAAGGATGGAGTTTCCCAAGATGCAGTGTTGTGAACACAGGCTGCTACAAATTGGGGGAACAGTGAGTGTGAAATAATAATATTTCAACTTTAAGGATAAAAATAGAAATATGATGTAGGTGCCCTTTACTTGCTTAAGGTCACACCATGTTTAAATGTCTAAATTAGAACAAAACACCGAACCACTCCTTGCCTAGAAGCCTGGTATTTCTCTGCGGAGTCATCAATGGCCTTCCCTAAGAGAACTACAGCCAGAGGTAGAAACAATGGGCGTTCCTGTTGCCACCCAGAGCACATCTTCATTCTTCTTGCCCCACCTGTTCAAACTCCATCCAGGGGTCACAAGCCAAGGAGACCTTAGCCTGATAAGGCCAGCCCATGTGTTTGGTTTGGCTCCTAAAGTTTTAAAAAACACAATTCCCATTTGCATGTTTAGGCTGGGTTTGTACTTTCCAGTTCAACCACAGTGTGCACACCACTCCCTCTGACCCAGGTCAGCACATTTGGGTCTCACCTGCCCAGCCCCAGAAACCATTTGAATTTGCAGCCAGAAGGTCACATCAATGAGCCAATGGGAATGTAACAGGGAGAAAATATTTGTGATTAAGAGAACAAGGGCTGAGACATAGCAATAACACACCCAACCCTGTCATTTATTATCTACATGACTTGGGCAAGTTAGACTTATATTTCCCTGTGTGTTATATAAAGAGGATAGTGTCCATGTTGAATGACTATTCCCTAGAACATATACAGTGGCATACACTATTAAACAACAGTGATCAGTAGTCCATTTTTTCAGTAGATGGTTAGACATTTTAGTGATGTACCAGGTGCTCTCTCTCAGGACACCTCTGTCTTCCTATGTAATATGAAATTAGCCCTCAAAAATACCATGATGACTCATATCTATGAGTCATCCTGGTAAATAAAATCTCAATAAGATTGCATGTAGAAATACATGAACAGGGCACAGTTGTCACAGGACCTTCATTGTAAGTCCCATTTATAAAGTGCTGTGACTTGCATGTACATACATATCTTCCTCACATTTGGATGTGAAAGTTCTAGGTTCCTAAAGTGGTAGGTATTTGGAGTTCAGGGACCTTGACAAGTGCTCAGTACTTAAGGGTAAAGGATACAAGAATGTAATCCTTACCTCATTAAAAAGGACCTCTGAGATATCACAGCCCCTTCCATGAAATAAGGACTCAGTGAGAAAAGCAGCAGTTGTGAGGATGATGGCCTGAGCCAGGAACTGAATCTGGGAATCTTGATCAGACCTTTTCAGCATCCACAACTGTAAGAAAATAAGAGGACTATATATTTATGTGCTTGCTTATTATTCACTGGTTTATTGAGTTTATGCATGTGATGTACAAGTGTGTGCAAGTGGAGGTCACGTGTTAAGTGTCAAGTGTCTCCCTCAATCATTTTCCACATTATTATATTTTTTTGAAATCTCCACTCCTCTTTCTGGAAGTGATGCCTGATGTGGGAATGTCTTTCTGTATGCTGTGAATATCAATCTTTAAATAATGGAGTTGTTTTGAACCTTGGCGAACACCGTAGCCAGAGACAGGAACACATAGGTATGAGAAGGAGTGCAAAGTCAGAGACAGATGAAGCCAGACACCCAAAGAAGAAACTAAGGAACACAGGTGAGCCATGGTCCACATGGCAGACAGATTAATGGAAATGGGCTGAATTAAGATGTAAGAGCTATCTAGCAAGGTGCCTGAGCCATAAGCCAAATAGCATGAAGTTACTATTAGCATATAAGTCATTTGGGGGGGGTCTAAGAGTGGTGGGTGGCTAGGCACTCTGGGACAGCAGGTTTGTGGGCTTGGACTTCTAACCAGACAGGGTCAAAAACCTATTGTAACAGATGCCCATGTTAGTTTTGAGGCAGAGTCTCTCACTGGATCTGTAGCTTGCAGTTTAAGCTGAACTGGCTGGCCTGCAAGCCTCCAGGATCAGCTATGCACACCACCCTAGTGCTCAGATTATAAAATGTATCCCATATCATCTGGTGTTTTACATGGCTACAGTATATCCAAACCCAGGTCCTCATGGTATGTGGCAAGTACTTACTAAGTCATCTCCCCATCCAGAATGTTTGTTTTTATGACCTTTGAAGTATGGAATTTTATTATAGCAATTTGAGATGACCTAGATATAGAACAGTCAAGGTGCTGTTCCCAAACTTATACCATTGCTCACCTGACCTTTTCACTTTCCCCGATGCCTGCCTATTGGCTTCAGTCACAGAACATACTGTATCAAATAAGTAACCAGTACCTTGTACTCCTTTAAAGAGTCCCCATCAAAAATAAAAAAGAAGGAAAAATCTGCAGTGGCCTCACTTAATGTCTAACAGAGCTGCTGAGAATTCTTTTCCTGGGAAGGGAGGCATCCCAGGAGGCATGGTATTCTTTGGCCTAATGTCAAGTAAGTGTAAATTAAACAGTGTTCATCCTTAGACTTCTAGAATCTCAGGGAACCAACAGCTTCCGAAAGGTTCAAGAACTCCTGAGAGAAGTCCACATTATGGCTTGGTCCCAACCTCTGAGAGGGCAGAAAGGTTTCTGCCCTTGGCACTAAAGGGCAACTCTGCCACCACATTTCCCATCCTTGGACTTAATCAGGGTTTTGATTTGCAGGCCATGAGGGAGATGTTGCTGGGTAGTTCCCACTGGAGCTATTTTTAGAGCTTGGCATTAGAATGAGAGAGAGAGCTAGCCAGCGATAACACTGCCCAGTGCTGACCTGGTCTACATAAGTCCTGGAGTTAACTTAGGTCATTTCCTCTTGCGTTTCTCCAGAGTTGGGAGTTGATTGATGCCTTCATCTTCCTCAAGAGGTAACGTCTTTCCACTTTCTTCCTCAGTGATCTGAAATCAAATTTCAAAACAACTTACGTGTTTTGACAGAAAAAAAAAATATAGAAGCTAAATCATTGAATCAAAAGACGGAATTTTGAAAGGGATCAAAACTACTGAAGCTTGTAAGACTTCACTGCATCTCTAATTTTTACCCAGGTATTAGCCAGTTTGCTTCTAATTCATAATGAGGAAGGTAAACTTTAGCAAATGCCATTCTGTTTCCTTACCTTGTAGTCATGCTCAAAGATCATCGTCCTAATCATGTAGTTCTGGGTGCAGAGGGTTAAGAGAGGACTCAGTCTGAGTCGTACTATGACACTGGTCATAGAGGGCACCATACTGAAGTCCCTCCACCGTGAGACCTGGAGCTACTTCGGGAGCTGAGAAGTTTTTAGTCCCCTATCCTGAGAAGTTTCTAAACTCCCAAGGCCAAGTGCCCTAGGTTCTAGGTAAACAGAGGATGTTCCAGCCCAGTCATGAAGCATCTGCTCCTTCTCCCAAGACAACCAATTAGCCAACAGCTACCCACCTGACAGCAATAGTAAACTCTGGGCTCCTCACCTCCCAGCCTGATAATGGCATTTCTATGGTCTTTTTGATCTTTGTTTTTAAAGAGCCTTACTTTTGAGTAAGAGGGCGCTCACTTCTCCACTGGCACTGGTGTGTGACAGTCAGGGGCTGAGCTCAGCTGTACAGCTGTAATAAACCTTGCTTTGCATTTGCGTTCTGAGAATCAGTGTGATTCTGGGGATCTTTCTAGAGGTTGCTGAGACTGGAAAGTACACCATCAAATATCTTTCTGATGGGCTGCCTCCATATATCCTGGAAAGCTGCACAGCCTCGAACTTCAAAAAGCTCTGTATAAGTTCACTTTCCATTGCTTTTGATAAAACAGCTGAGAAAATTAAGTTAAAAGTGACTGAGGTTAATTTAGCCTCTTTTCCATTTGTGGTCAATGAGTTTCATTTATTTCAGGTGAACAGATATGGGGTGGGGGACAATCATGTCAAGGAAACTGTGGAAGAGCAAAGCTGCTCAGATTATGATGGCCAGGAACAAAAAAAAAAAAAAAAAAAAGCAGAGGCTCCTAGGCCTCAATATCTCCAGTGAAAACACCAATAATAACCTCCCTTCCTTTTGTTAGGCCCTAACTCCTAAAGGTCCCATTGTCTTCTGGTGAAACCATCAGCTGGTCTCCAGAATGTGCAAGGGGGACATATATCAAAACCATCATTGTAGCCTCCCCAAAAGCAAGAGCTCCATTTTGCTGATTCTTGTGCTTTTGGGGGTAAAATGTCTCTTCTTCAGTCTACTTATTTTGGTGGCTCCTTTGTTCTTCATTTTGAACTCGCCTTATCAGTGTCTCCTGTAGTAGTGAGGTTTTTAGGTCTCGGGTAGCCAGAGGTCCAGACCCACAGACCTGCCGCCCAAGACTGCTTAGGAACCCGCCGCCGCCGCTGCTGCTAAGGCCCCCAGAAATGACTCAGACGCTTATATTAACTTTATGCTGTTTGGCCTATGGCTCAGGCACATTGCTAACTTGTTCTTACATCTTAAATCAACCCATTTCTATTAAACTGTCTGCCACGTAGCCGGTGGCTCGCCTGTGCTCCTTACATGTTGTTCCTTTGGTGGCTTGCTCAATCTGCCTCTGACTCCACCCTTCCTTTCCTACCTATTCTGTCTGATTCCTCCTCCTACTTCTTCTATAGTGCCTGTCATGGCCCAAAACAGCTCCTTTATTTAAAGATTGAGATTCACAGCATACAGAAAGGCATTCCCACATCAGTCTCCCAATTTTCTTGTAAACAAATAAGAAACAGCTTTGGGAGACTGCTCAGGGGAGTAAAGTATCCTCTGAGCAAGAAAGCATGACTGTGTGAGTTAGGATCCCCAGAGTTCACATGAAAGTCAGGTGTGATAGAACACATCTGTAACCCTAGAACTTGGCAGGCGGAGCAGGGACTGTTAGGTGCCAAGGGTTTGCTGGTCTGTCATTCTAGCTGGAACAGTGAGCTTTGGGATCATGGAGAGTCCCTGTCTCTAAAACTCAAGGAAGAGACTGATTGAAGAATGATATTCCCACATCATCTTCTAGAGTCTACACACAGCCACAGTCAACAAACTGACCCATATTTATACCCCATGCACAATTAACGAATTAATAGAAAAAGGAAGATGTCACCTCTGAGTCCAAATACTAAAGGGAGATAACTCTCTCTTAGGACTCCATGCTATTGACATATCTGTTGCATTTTCTAAGAGTGTTAGAATTCACCTGCGTGAAAATGGCAACTGAACGGCAAAGAGGAGATTCAGTTTGCTTGGGTCTTATAGCATTCCTTAAGGTCTTATAATAAAAGATGGCCACAGGGTGGGAGGCGCTTTCTCCTGGGATGTGTTTTGGGCTTGGGAGCTTTGTACTCATAAATGTGTTCAGTTTATAATAAAATTTCTGGACAAATGGGTTCTTTCCTCTTATCTCCCACATATGGGGACACATAACTTCATTTACATTGGCCTCTGTGTCTTCTGCCCTGTAAGGACAGAGGAATAAGAAAGCCCTCAGCAGGCCAAATGTCAATGCTTTGATCTTATATTTTCCAGCTTCCCAGAGCTGTGAGAAAAATTTCTGTTCTTAAAAAAAAAAAGGAAAAAATCATCCAATCTTAAGTATCTTGTTACAGCAGCATAAAACAGTCCAAGACAGCCAATAACAGGCTCCCCAAGGGCCTGTGCTGTCTTTTCTGAATTGACATGCAGCCAGTACTGACCACCATGGTAAGAAAACTAGAGGCAGAGTTGTACAGCATCTCTTGGAAAGAGACACGCTTTTCTGAACCCTGGCTAGTTCTCCCAGTGACCTCCTACAAGATCTCAAGAAACCACACTGAAAGCAAACAAATCAAACTAGAAAACCTATCTAACCATCATGTTTTGCCTCATATCACGCCAAACACTTTCTCAATGAATCAACTGGAGCAATATGTTTAAAACATGATTTATGTTCATAAATGTTCAGTGCTGTTCTGTCTTTCTCATAGTAAAATCCCGGATTCTCAGGGGCTGGTTAAATAGCATATTTGATGAAGTAACTTACCTGACAAATATAAATACCTACATTAAACTCCCAAAACCTTTGCTTTAGCAAAAAAAAAAAAAAAAAAAAAAAAAAAAAGCTAAATACTGTGGCATGCATTTGTAATCCCGGAACTGAGGAAATAGAGACAAGTAGTTCCCTGGGGGCTGAGTGACCAGCCAGCCTGGTCTTAATCTGGTTTATAGACATTGAGAAATTTTGTCCTAAGGGAGATAGACCATGCTTCTGAGGATGATACCTGAAGTTATTTTTTTACCTCCACATAAAGGCACATACATAAATGTACACCATGTACACACACACACACACACACACACACACACACACACACACACGCACTTGGACATTTGGTCTACTTTCATCTGCTCACTACCCACTTTTTCCCTTCCCTCTATCATCTAGTCATTGTCGTTTGGTTTGTCTTGCACATCATACTCCTTCCTGTCATGGAAACATGATGATATTCTCTCTGCCTCACTCCTATCCCAAAGAACTTTCATGACTGTGCCCATCACTCATTCATGCCTTAGAGATACTCACCTCGCCCCTCTCTGCTTGTTTATCCTAGTTGGCTTTCCTTCATTGTACTATTTAAAATCATTTTATATAGTTTTTTCCTCCTTATTTCCTGTCCATCCCTTGGGATAGAATTGAAGTCAATCTTTCTTTTCTTCATCTCAGCAATGTCTTGAAAATAGTTGGCAGATAATAGATGCTCAATGGATATTCATAGAATTAATAAATGTGAAGAGAAGTTCAATCAGAGAGTTGAAAAAAATGTGTCAGTCTTTGGAGTTTGTTCATTGAACTTCTTCTGGAACAGCATTCTCAAATCAAATGTTAGATAGTCTGGACTAGTTTGAGCAGGCTGATAGTGGAAATATACAAATATTTTGGCACAACATAAGTTGTCAGCTAACTTAGATTTCCTTGGTTCCACTTATCCTCTAGAACTGCCCAATTTCACCAGGATTCCATGATTCAAGTGTCACCTATGACTGAGCAGAAGACTCCCTAAGTTTTCTTCCCATTCCTATAGCCACTGGCCATTGTTTATTTTAACGAATGATATCTAATAAGCACTCATTGTGAAACATCTGAGCTATAACCCCTAATGGGTAGATATACTATTAAAGAAGATGCTCTATGGATGGTGGGTATCTGGTCACTAAATAAGGGAAGGGATGATCAGAAAGAAATTTAAAAAGTAAGCTATCAAACAGCTTCTTGAAGCCTAGCATAGTTATCTTCCAATGTGGAGAGAGAAAATCTGCCCCATCATTCCACTTGGGAAACAATAAAGGAAAAATCTGGAAAATCACTATGAAGCACACACTTGCTCTTTGCACTACCAATACCACATGAAGAGAAGAGTAATTATGTATTCGAATATCATTGCTGGGAAAAGCTCAGTATAACCCAGAGTTCAATACTCAAACACATTGGTTCCAGAGGAGATTGTCTTTCATGGTGGTGTGACCTTTCTCCTCTACTGCCTTGTTTCTTCCAAAGGAAATCAGATACCGCATCTATTTCTCGGAATGGGATCTAATAAGGGCATATTCTTGATTACAAAGCTACTACTATGATCATCCCTTTCTTGTTAAGGAACCACATGAAATGAAACAACAGAAACCTGTAAGTGTGCCCCCAGCTAATCACTGGACCAGCAGCACATTCAAAAGTGGGAGTGAGCTTCTAGAGAAAAGAATCTGACCTGAATGTAAGGAAATGATGTCAGTATCATGGTCTTCCCAAAGTCCGGATGGACACAGAAAAACTCACGCGTCATCCCCACCTCTGTGATCGTTATCGCATACTTGTCCAAAACCATCCATCCTTCTTTAGGGAAATGGATGATAATATCAAAATCAAGCCTATATTCTCACATCTGGAATCCGATGGCCCAGCTGCTAAATCTACACTCCCACATTGTGTTCCCAGAACCTACTAGTCTCCTTTAATATTCTAATAAGGAAGTGATTCGTGTCTGTTTGGAATTTCTGTCCTCTCTCAGTTTCCCACTCCAGATAGTGGAGTAAACATTTGTTCTCAAACACTCCCCTGTCTGCCTTTATGAATGAACATTCATTCCAAACCCTATATCTTGCAACTAGGGTCCTACTCTGTGACTTGCAATTATCAGTCCCTTTGAATGTGATAAGAGCCGTAGCATGGATCAGATTCTCTACGTGGGCACCTGTAACACACCTAAACTGTCCACACATCACACTTTTTCATGCAGAGTGGAATTTTTTATGTGATTTGAAACATTTTTCCTTTAAGCATAGACTTTTGAGTGTTCTATAGCCAAGATAAACCTCCCCAGTAATTCTTTGGCCCTATCACACCTGCCTCTTTCTAATGTCTGTTTCCCAACCTGGTCTCATGTGCATCAGGCTCCCTTCAGCATATATTATCCTATAGTCTCTCCACTTTGCAAGAATTTAGTCCACTTGGGTTAAGAAAATTCATCCTGGTGATTTTGTGAGTTGAGAGTGCCAAAAAAAAGTTCATGATTTTATTATAACAGCATACCTAAAAACCAAATGGGAAAGCCTCCCTCCCTACAAAGTATAATTGTGAAGACCAGAAGTAATCTGTTCACTGGTGAAACAGAGTTAGGTAGGCTTCTATTCCCTCCATCTTGTTACTTTTTAAAAATTTGTCTATTTAAGGAAAACATTCTCCATTACGTAGAATAAAACAAAAAAGGACCAAGAGGGGTGTGTAACATAAATCCATCACTCTGTAAACTTTTCCAGTTACATCTATTTGACTCTGACATCTGCCCAGATACAAATGGCAAGGATGTCATTCTTTCCATTTACAAAGCAAATATCTTTCATTGAAAATAGTATAAACTATGGTGTTTAAGTCTTCTTCTTCCTCTTCCTCCTCTTTTCCCTTCCTCTTCCTCCTCCTCCTCTTCACTCTCCTTCTTTGCCTATCCATATTTTTATCTTTATGACCTTGTTCCCTACCAACACATTTCTCTTAATATGCACTTTTCTAGAAGTAAAACAGTTCGTAGGTCATTGGTAGTGTGGATGATATTTTTATTCCACTGATACCTACAATCAGAAACTATATTTCTACTTATGTTAAGATCAGTTGAGAACTTTAGACGAAGCCACATTCTATGAGCACACTGACACCCCCCCCCCCGGCAAAAAAAAAAAAAAAAACCTAGAAAATGTAACCAAATCTCGAGCAGCTGTAGGAAGCTGTAGTCCACACTCCATTTGCACTCAGCAGGAGAATCTACAATTTGTAAGAGGTAAGTAGATAGTTTCCACATGAAAAAGTTACCAAGAATTTAACCTGTAATTAAAACTCTGATAATCTCCAGAAATGAAAGATGCTTAGATGATGGGGCTTGGGGTTCTTCATGAGTTCAACGAAGCTAGTTTTCTCTATAAATGCGAGACAGAATAAGAACGGTCCATGTGGACGTTGCTATATATGATAGCCAACAAAAGTTTAGACTTCATCTTTAAGTCATTAAGTGATGACTGTGGGCACATTTTAAGTCCCTGTATTAGGCTGCCCAAGCTTATGATACTGAAGGACACTAAAAGCTGAATCTTCTCCACTTATTTATCAACAAGACAGAAACCCTGATATACTAATAATAGTTACTGTTCTGTGCAAAGACCATGAACACTTTAATGTGTTCATGAAGAATCCCTGGACAGCATTACACTCAGATTCTGAATCAATAGATTTGAATGAATTGGACATAAAAAGTCCTCTTGTGTTCCATAAGCCACCAAAGAATAAGAGTGCAGAGGATTTCTGTATCAGCAGTGCTTCACATCTGTAACAGATGACCTTTAAAATGCCCTTCAATGATTCTCCTTTCCTAGAACTCAGACTCATATATAAATCTCTCCTCCTGAAGGCGAACTGGACCTTATAACTTACTTCCAAAGTCTTGAATTTGAAAAACATGATAGTACTTCTTTTCTGAGGTAAGTTAGAAAAAGACTCACTTCTGCCTGGATCGTACTCAGTTAGAAGCTAACCACTATATATTGTAAACTTCCCTCAAAGGAGACACATCATGAGAGACTTAGCTGAGATCTTTGTGTAGACAGAAGTTTCTGGTCTATCTGTCCTGAGGTCCAGACCTGTAGTTCTATAGCCACTTAGCCCCAAATAATGACTCAGAAACTTAATATTAACTACAAACTGTTTAGCATATGGCTCAAGCTCATTTCTTGCTAGCTCTTTCAACTTAACCCATTTCTAGTAATCTATATCATGCCATGTGGCTCATGAATTATTTGTACTTTTACATCTTGTATTTTTGGAGGCAGCTCACAGCATCTCCCCCTGACTCTGCCCTCTTTTCCTTTTATCTTTTCTTGGATTTCCTGCCTACCTCTAGGCTGGCTTACCTAAAACAAAATATCCTGTTTATTATCCAGTGGTAACTCATGGTGTTCAAAAAGACATCCTATATCATTGCCAAAAGCTTCTTTGCAGCTTCAAAAGAAACATTTAGCTAGAAAGATCCTCCAGGGCCAGGCTCAGATTTATGATAAGCACAGGAAAACAGTGACCTGATAAATATTTGTTATTTTAATTGCCTAATATTACAATAATTTGTTAGGAAGAAATAGATCATTAATATAATTTCATACATGAAATATCATGTTTATTAGGTGAAAAAATATAGCTCTATCAAGAAAGAATATCTCAATAGCTACTTATAAAGGCAAAAATATTTTGGGTACCCGAAAGATGGGTGCTCTTCCTGTTACCATCTTTTAAATTATGTTCTGTGGACCACAAAAATAACTTTATAACTTCGATTAGGACTTAGAAGATTGCTTCGTATTGATGTCCAAGCTGGATTAGGTAGTGTAAATTCAGAAAGTAGTTATTTCCAGAACCATTTAAAACTTTAAAATTGTAATCTTTTGAAGATGGCTTTAATGTGAAATCCAGAATGTCTGGATTTTTAAGACTTACTATTATTACTTAGACACTTTAGATTTGTTGGTTTTCTACAAGTTTTGGGGGGCAGATAGAATGTAATTCTATTTTAAGTAAGATATTTACATATTTACAAGGGATTGCTGTATCATGATCCTCTCTGCTTTCTTGCTTCTAGACATGTAGCTTCCTACTCTGTCACCTTAATTTGTTCCTACTGAATTCTCATCTCCAGTGAACTAATCCATTGATCTTAATTTAAACATGTGTTTCATTGAGTTATATTTTTTCCTATGCTAAAGAAAAGGGTCTTTGGAAATAAACAATTTGATGCTTTGATGGACTAATAGATAAAATTTGTGCATATTTAATTGTGATTTAATTTTGCATAATTCTAGTCCTTTCCATGCCTTTTATGATGACAGTGATCTAAACATTAAAAGAGTGGATAAGACTACAGTATCTGGTCTTTAGTTCCTAGATTTTCTAAGTCATAGTGTCATTCTTCTTGGCATTGCCACACTGTGGAAGTGATGAAGGTCATCATTCACTACTCTAAGTCCTAGTCCAAACTTGCCTTTTGAGCATCATCAATTCCTTAAACCATTCAGTTCTGAAACATGAAACGTGCTCATGCTATTTTGTCTTCATGTATTCTCTATCTTCTTCCTACATTTAAAAAAACAAAAAAAACAAAACAAAAAAAACAAAACAAAACAAAAAAAACAAAAAAAAAAAAAACATTGTTCTGTGGCCCAGGGAGATTGTTCAATAGGTGAGTCTCTTACCATGAAAGCAAGAGGACTTGTGTTTGAATCTGTAGCCCTCATATAAATGCTAGGTGAGCATGGCAATCCACCTGCAATTCCATACCTGGGGTACAGAGATGAGGGAATCCACAGAGCAAGCTGGTTAGCTAGAACAGACAAATGGGAAAATTTCTGGATTCATGGGAGACAACTTGCTTCAAAATATAAGGTCAAGAAAAATAGAAGAAGAAACCCAAGGCCAACCTCTGGTTCCTATAACTTCCCCCACACATGATCCCACACGCAGGCAAAAAACGGTAGACGCCATGCATACATTTGTGTGCAAAATGAAAGTCCTTCAAATCATCGAGACGGGTGTTGATCCTCTTCCAGATGATGTTCCTACCATGAAAGCACTGTTAACACACATACAACTTGCTTAAAATTTGTTCTTTGTACCCTATTTTCATGTACAAGCATGACTTACTGCTCAAGCATCTATCTTTCTTCCAGAAAAAAAAAAATTCTTACCAAGTCTTTGCCACTTAGCTCAGTCTGGGCCCGCTGTGGAAGACACAGTTTTCACATTGACTCTCTCGCTAAAATTAAACTTTGACTGTTTCTTTTCTAAAAGGGAAAATGAAAATTTTAAGGATGAAAGAGACTCTATTTCTAGCAGCCACTTCTTTTTCAAACAAATATTTTTCGTATTCCAGAGCCTCATTCAAACAATGATGAAGTCCATGTCTGTGGGTCAAGTTAACAGAACTTAGTATTCCAAGTGTTTGGGGCAACCAGCAAACTTCTAGGAAACACAGACACAATTAGAAAATCAGGAACTAAACAAGACCATAAAACAATTAAATTATCCATATTGTGAAAACCACGCCACGCTCAGAGCTCCTGTTTCTCTCTCTGCATGCTTTGCTTCAACAGCATGGACAGCTCATCAGACTCTGAAAGGCATCTTTCTTGCTCATGCGTCTCAACTAGTTTTGGCGTGAGCTAGAGTGCACATTATAGAAAAGAAAATACCCAAAAGTCTGAATCTACTTTTCCAGACCTCTGTTACATAAATTAGAAAAATTACAAATGAACTTTTTGGAATGTTTTTTCATAACTTAAAATTTTACTAAGGATTATGTGTGCCAGACCTGACAAATGCACAGACATTATTAAAATAGGTTATGACCCCTTAACTCTGAACCCAGAACTTACCCCTATTCTATACCAGATAACTTGGTCCCCAAATGCCACTCGAAAAGAAACAGCATTTGAATATTTAACAAACTTCTATGATTGGTAGAACCTGAAAAACTCTATGTTGAATAAAACTCCTGGGAAACAATCCTAATTGGCACCAAAGACAGATATGGTGATGTTACTTAAAATAAGTCTCTCATAAGGCAATAATAAAATATAGGTTGAAAGATGATCAGATAAAGGCAAAAGAGTTAAAGGTACCCAGTAAGGAAGCAAATAATTAACTATGAACTCCTTGTTGCTACTGTGGGTCTCTAGTCATAGCCCACAAAAGCTGTATATGTACAGATATAAGCATATGTATATACACAAATGCACAGAGAAACACATAGATTTTCACACACTGATTACTGAATAATTCCCAAGAAATCTGTATAAAACTATGAACACAAGGTTAATAAGAAATGTGCTTGAATGCCCAGTATTTAGTTGCTATCATGCTGGCCCCAATGATGTATGCCTATAATCCCAGGACTCAGAAGACAGAGGAAAGAGTAGTATTCACAGTTCAAAGCAAGCCTTGACCACACATAGTAAGACATTGCCTCGTAAATAAGACAAAATGTAAACTGACTCTGAATGCATTATATGTATAGACTAATTTATATCATATTGTTTTCAAATTTTCATTTTTCCTTTTGCTTTCTCAACTCAAAGACTCCAGGAGATAAATTATACATTTTCTCTAAACGTCCAAAAACATTAGGCTTTCTTTCGAGATTATAAAGTATACGCCTGACTAACAAGCAAGAAAGCCTAGTATCACCTTGTCAAAGGAGTATGCATGCATTTATGCACCTGTGAGTAAGTGCATGTGTGAAGGTATACTAATTTAAATGCACGTGTATACATGTGAATATATTTGTATTATGAGAGAGTATATTAGATAATTCTCCTCAGAAGAAAATGGAAAATTACTGGCCTTTGTGGAAACTAAACAAAAACTTAATGTGGAAGGACTTTTTGTAAACAGAAACATCTTACTATATGTTGTTCTACTCGAAGAGTTTATACCACCCAGATTTTGAAGTCTTGCTGAAGAACACATGTCTCTAGAAATATGAGAATTTCTACTATGGTAGAAATGAGACATCCATTACTTCTGTCTTGTTTGCCAAGTCCTGTGACATTTGATGATATTGTGAATGTCCTGGAAATACTAAGCTATCTCATACATATTCACACTGGAAAATGTACTCACAAATATTCCAGTCTGTTGTCTCCATCTGCGTGTTGATTCTTCTGTCATAAGTATCACTGTGTTTATTTCTTTTCTTTTTAATATTTTATTTTTAATTTTAATTTAAGTGTATGCATGTGTGTGTGTGGTGTGCACGTGTGTGTATATGCAATGCCTATAGAGGCAAGAGAGGTCACTATATTCTCTGTATCTGGAGTTATGGGTAGCTGTGTGTTGCCCAATATGAGTGTTACCTGACCTTGGTTCATTTGCAAGAACAGTGCATGTTCTTAACTGATGGACCATCTCTCCAACCCTCATGGTCTTCATTTTACTGAGGCTCTACAAAGGTGCAAAATAACATTCTATTTTAGTCACAAAGCATTAAAAAGAAGTACTTTGCACTAAAACCATGATTGTGCTAATTACTAAGTTTGCAATACAAACCAAAATTGTGTAGTTATTCACGCCTCAGTTTCTTTGCAGTATGTATACTGCAAAATCTAGGCCCACCTGAGTCATAAGCTTCTGGAAATGCCCCTGGAGTTTTATATTGATTATATTAATTGATGTAAAAAGATTCAAGTGTGGACAGACCATTATCTAGGCAGGAATGTTATTACTGTTCTCTACTTGTTGATTATGGTTGTAATACAACCTAATGTTTCAAGTCCCTACTACCTCGACGTCCCTGCCATAATGAACTAGAACCCTAACTGTAAACTAGAATAAATCCTGAAGCTCCTTTGAGCTGCTTTTGAAAAGATATTTCAGAATAACAAAAAGAAACTAAGAGAGTACTTTACAACATTATTATAAGTACAAAGGGAGTTAATGAATGTGAATGATCAAGACAAAGTCTGACACAAATTAAGCACTAATAAAAAATATAGGCTTATTATTGTGCTGCTGTTATTGTTGGTGCCGTTATCATTGTTAATTAGGGCAAGCACTAGATATTTTGATTACTAATCCAATATCCTTCATAGAGGTAATGTGATATACACTGCCTTAGTTAGAACTACAGCTAAGAAGATATTTGTTTTCAGAGTAAAATGTCTTAGATAATAGACACACAACAAAATATGCATAAAATGACTCACCTACTGATGGGTATTAAAGACAAAATAGCAAGGAATCCAGAGCTCTATTTCCCTCTCAGCTGTAACTGACATCACTCTTCAACATAAGCATCAAGGATGTAACTTAAGCATGATTCGGGTGTGCTGATGAGCTTAACTGAACATCTCCAAAATACTTAAAGAAAATGCAAGGGTGGAACAAAGCTGCTAAAGCAGTAACTATTTCTTGGCAATATAAGTTTCTCAAACTTCATTTTTCCACCTGCCAAGGTACCCATTCAGCCAACTAAAATTTTCAGTGTGAATACGTGGTCCTCCCAAGATGTAGGTCCTTCAGATGGCTTTTCTGGGGGCTTGTTGCTGATTGCTTCAAAGATAGATGAAAAGAGCATGGAGCTTCTTTGGATGAAGATAAAATAGTCAAATATGTAAGAGAAATGGTAACAATCTCCTCTTCCTTTTTCTGGAGCAAGCACGCCTTCTTTGCTCACTAACAATCTATCATTGAGTACCACGGTGCTGTTTCAAATCAAGATTTCAAAAACCATTACAAGCCATGTAGGTATTGGAGGCTCTCAACCAGATGTGAAGTTTCCATTGTTGTACTTGGTGCATGGAAAATATTACTAATGGCTGGTGTCAGGGGAAGCTTAACTGACCCCAACTGGCCAAACTCATCTGGGTACATTTCTTTAAATCAGAGACTCTACTATCTTCTGTTACTGCACAACCCCCTCTCACATTTTATGAGATGTTTGACTATTTAAAGCTCATTGTAGGCAAAAGGGAAAATCCATGAGTGCATGAACAGGTGGGCTGGGGACCTAAAAGAGAGGTGGAATCTCTTCCCTGGAGTCTGAAATGTATTTACAGGTAATCGTTGACTGTCTTCGGGTATAAAGATAAAAGGCTGAAAAATTCCATCCATTCTGTGTTCTTGCCATTAGCTGGACAAAGATTACAGCACTTCGCAGACCAAACTGAGTCAAATTTCACCCTCTCATCTGATTTCTATCCACTGTCTCTGACACAGCAGCTGAAAAACAAGAAAGTGGTCAGCATTCAATTCTTGCCTTTAATATACAAGTTGTGATTCAATATGTAATTTGTGATTTGTTCACATATATCAATACTCAAATGTATCTAAGAAATATTTGACTTTTACAGGCATAATGTAGTCCAGTTTCCAAAGCAATGCAGTGTTTACTGTTGGCACAGACTTATTCTTTTTATAAAAGACATCAGAATGAAGAAGAGATTTTCTCATCTTCTTACTCTATGACTCTCATTCATTAGAAATGCCCTTTATTATCTTTTGTAAACTTGACATTTTCTCCAATATTGAGTTCATCAAGACACATAGTTAGCTCAAATGAATGAAAAACAATAATTGCTATGTTTTCTCCTGAACTCTCTTTGTTGGGACAACTGGGTTGGAGACTCCTGAGCTTGCTAGTAATTAAAACTTTTCCTCCAGACTCTAAGTTTAAAAGGTTAAGCCATATGCCAGGGAGATGGCTTGGTGCATAAGAGTATGCCACACAAGAATGATGAGCTGAATTTGATACCCAGAACATGAAGTTAAAAGCTAGGTGTGGTCCTGAGCACTTGCAACCCCGGAGCAAGAAAGGTGGAGATATACAGATCCCAAAGGCCAACCTAGCACAGTCAGCAGTACCCAGGTAAAGATGAGAGAGCCTCTTCTTAAAGCCACGGTGAAAAATAAATAAGACAGGCACTCAATGTTGACTTGTACCAGCCTCACCCTTTCCTTCTTTCCTCTCTCCCCCATACTCATATATATGTATGTATGTATGTATGTATGTATGTATGTATGTATATATATATATATATATATATATATATATATACACACATAGATACTCACACAAACGTTAGTCCAAAAAACGTTATGATAATTTCAGAAATAAAGACTGTTTTACTGATCACATTGCCATAAGAAAAACTGTTGATGAAACTGGATTTTATTGAAGGGAATTCTGAACCTTCTTACAATCAGGATCTAAGTGTTCCTTGATCATTTCTTTTTCAAATACCAAACAAAACCTATACATCCCTGGATCCTCAAAGCTGGTTTTAAACTATACATGTGACAAGCATATCATTAATGAAAACTGTGTCAAATAATAGCTCCATAGAGGCTTTCTTTGTGCATGCAGCCTCCCTTCTGATATCTAGGTGCCATGTTTGCACTGGCATCTTAGTTGTTTTTATTGACCATGTGAGTCCTTGTAAACAACTGCACCTTGCTGAAGTGGGTAGTCCCTCAGAGACTTGTTTTACTATTGTGCAAACTTCCAGAACCAAAGAGGCAGCAAGAAAATAGTGTGTCCACCCAGAGAGAAGCCTCATGAGTCTGAACAAACTGAGCATCCTCACAAGTGGCTGTTCTGAATTTCACCGAGTCCTCCAGCACTGTTTCTAAATGACTGAAGAAACCAAGGTTTCAGAGCCTGGAACACATTTAACACTTTAAGAGAATAAATGAATGCCGAATGAAGGAAAGCCTTCCTCTAAAGAACCGTGAGCAATTCCCAGAGCATGCCACTGTCAGCCTGTATGGCAGAAATATGATGGGGCTCCTAATTTGCTTTAATTAGGAAAAGTAAACATCACCCTCAGCATGTCATCGTGTTTATATAGGAATCCAACCAGCTGACTGTCTGCTGGCAAAGCCCTGGAAACACTCAGTTAAATAGCAGGGCACAGTTGCTTTTTATGAATGAAATACCATTAGTATGAAGCCAGAGATTTTTTTTTTCTCCCATGTTTCATTGGCTGTGACCATGCAAGGACAAGTGGCCAAACACTGCACCTCCCAATTTTAAACTAACCAATGATCATTTCCATGGCTAGAGCATTTAGAGTCCTTCTTTGAAAGCATGAAATTCTTTGCTTAAATGCCATTTTGTAGAATTAAGAAAATAGCTTCTCGTGATCTTAACAGAAGAGGCCCCACATGGAGTCATCCTAGAATAAGAATATTGTTAATTGTTTTAAAGCTGAAGGAAAACCTTGAAAGTGTTCTTCACGTCGCAGATTCAACAGTTGTTCAAGTTTCAAATGACATTGTTGAATATACGGACCTTCTCAGCAGCTTTGAGTCAACTATTATTTTGCTGCTCTATCAACAAATTAAGAATCATAATTTGTATGTATGTGTATGTATATAGATGCGCATGTGTTGGCAGGTGTGTGTGAGTGTGTAGGCAAAGGACAACTTCAGTTTTTATTTCTCAGGTGTCTAGCTGTTTTAGGAGACATGACCTCTCACTAGCCTGGAATTCATCAAGTAGGCAAAGCTGCCTGGCAAGTGACTCCCAAGAATCCCCAGTGCTGGTATTCTAAGCATTCATGGTCACACTGACATTTTTAATGTAGTTCTTTGGCATCAGATTCAAAGTCCTCATGCTTGTAAGGCAAGAGTTTCAGTGACTGTGACTCTTTCATACTCCATACTCACATAATTCTTTTGTTTTATTTACATAAGGCACTGAATAATAAATGCAGAATCTTACAAAGGTCAACAACTGAGCTCTGTCTCCAGCCATAGATCACAGTTTGTAACATTCAAGGACAAAATTGATTAATTTTGAAGTAAGTCACCCACCACTGGTATCAAAATTGTGCCTCATATTGAAAATCTGGGCACAGTTTCTACTTCATGTTATCCTTTTATTATCTGGTTTTAGAAATTTGACAAATGACAGCCTTCCATATCTTATTTTTTAACATGAGAGTCATAACATTTTCCTTGATCATAAATTTGTTACAACCCAAAGATCTATCCATCAACTTAGCAAATTTAGCAATACCTTGCAGAACAATATTCCAGTCAAGAGTGGACCACATACATCATGAGGATCATAGAGATTGTATCATTTATCAATGCCACTGCTGTTCTTAATTTAAATAGACTCTATAATATCCACACAACACTGAAATTTAGCGAGGAAATAGTTCCCCAAAACTACCAAGATTGTCAAAGGATGTTTGGCAATATTGTTTCTTTAAAGTTTCGAATGACCCTTCATTGTACAGATCAGCACTAAAGAGAGTCAAGCCAATCAAAGTAAAAAGAAGTGAAAATCAAGGTGTATCTGGGCAGCTCTCACAGGAGAGCAAGTGTAATATTCTTGATGTCACCATAGATCTATTAGTCTTTTATCTCAATGGAGCTGTGTTTAATTTTCAAATGCTGTAAAGGCAGTTTAAGTATCTATTGCAATAATGGATAGCTAAAACACACTATACACAAGGTCTAGCTATTAATACTGATATTAGTTCTTCCTGGGTGACTAAGTGCCATCTCAACATCTACATGCCTAAAAT
Source organism: Phyllotis vaccarum (assembly GCA_033318265.1). Taxonomy (NCBI): domain Eukaryota; kingdom Metazoa; phylum Chordata; class Mammalia; order Rodentia; family Cricetidae; genus Phyllotis; species Phyllotis vaccarum. The sequence goes on from JARWLC010000008.1 coordinate 11,267,501, forward strand.
CAACCCCGTTCCTCTAAAGCTTCAATGATGTGAGAATGTCTTTCTATATGTTGTGAATAAAGGACTGTTCTGGTCATGGCAGACATGGTAGAGATAGGCAGTGGAATCAGAGCATAGGTACAAGAAAGAGGATGGAGTCAGACACAGATTGAGCCAGACACCCGGACGAAGAATCATGCAAGAATGTGGCAGGACAGCTAATGGAAATAGGTTGAGATAAGATGAAGGAGCAAGCTAGCAATGTGCCTGAGCCATAGGGCAAGCAGCATGATGTTAATATAGGCGTCTGAATCATTTTTGAGGGCCTGAGCAGTGGTGGGTGGATAAGCGATGTGGGACTGCAGGTCTGTGCGTCTGGACTTCTGGCCATTCGGAACAAGAAAACCTTATTATAGCACTTCAACATTTTTTACATGTCCAACTTCTATCCAAGTTTTCAAGCTCAAGATATAGATCTTGCTTCCTTCTTACATTCCGTCATAGACTATCTTTCTATACATTTCTCTCAACAGCTATCATTTGTATCTTTATTGATTTTTATCAGAGTTCCATCCACCATTTTCTTTCCTAGTTTAGTTCCAGTATCTCCAATTGGTCAGTATAATCCTCTCTGAACACAGTACATATCGTTCACTCAAATACTGTATCAGAAACATAAATCTAACTCACAAACATGAACAGGAAGTTAAAATGTGAGATGAGAGCCTAGAAATATGACTTGTTTTGTTAAATTGAAGTGCACTCCATTTTAATTTTCTATAAATAACAAAATTTACTGAGATAACCAGTTCTTACCTAAAGTCCTAGCATAATTATTTGACTGTAGTCCTCTTTATTTTTCCAAACATCCTAGTTTGAATAATAAGCCACATGGCCATTACATATTTAAGCAGAATTTCATATATTAAAACTGCAAACCTACTTATGCCATTTCCTGAGTAAAACCTTAAACATCTTCTACCAGTTCTTAGAAAAAAGTGGAAACTCTTTGAGCTGATTTTTAAAAACCTTGAATAACCTTTTTCGACTCTGGCTTTCTTTCCGGGCTAATGTTGGGTAAATTTCAAACCATCTCACTTTCAAGGATACTAAGCTCATGCTATGAGCATCCACGTCTTTGTTCATTATAATTTCTCAGTTAATTGTTTGTTTAGCCCACAGAGTTTAAACTCTGAATGCATGGATGTTGTCCAATTGTTCAGCATTATGCTCTCTGCATACGGTATATATTGGTCGCTGAAATACTGCAGTCAGAGCAGAAACATAGACCTGGAAACATGCAAACATGAACTGGAAGTTAAAATGGGAAATGATAGTCAAGAAATATGACTTATTTTCTCAAATTTGAGCATCATATTTCACTGCTGATTGTAGGCCAAAAGAAATTGTAAATAAGACCAAGTAGTAAAAAAGAGAAGAATTATTCTTATAGATTCTCACACAACTATGTCATCAATAGGCAGAAACTATATATAGTACTCTCTGGTCTCTCTGAATAATAGACAGTCAATACCACAAATATTTCATCATCACCCCAAGTTTTGGTGTTATATGACACATCTTTATAGTATAAAAATTTAATTAAAATAAACTACAGGAGATAGAGAATCTACCACTTAGATTGTAAGCGTCCTATCTTAGTTCATTTCCCTATTACTGTGCTAAAATATCTGAAAGCAACCTAAGGGAAAAAGTTCTCAACTGCTTCTCAATTCCAGGTTACTGTCCATCACTGAGGAAATATAGCAAGGCACCAGAAACTGAAGGCAGCTAATCCCACTACATTAACAGTTTAAGAGCAGTGAAAACTAGATTGATGCATGATTGCTAGAGCGTAGCTCACATTCTCCACTCTTACACAGTTCAGAATTGTTGTATTTAGTTTGCGGGTCCCATGCCCCAGAGGTCTCGGATCCACAGACCTGCCTGGCGCCGCTTATCTGCCCGCCGTCCGACCCACAGACCTGCCGTGCCAGACCCCTCAGCTGCCCAGCCGCCCAGGTCCCCAAAAATAACTCAGAGGCTTATATTAAGTTCATGCTGTTTGGCCTATGGCTCAGGCACATTGCTAGCTAGCTCTCATATCTTAAATCAACCCATTTCTATTAATCCACGGGCCACGTGGCCTCGGCCCGTAGCTCACCCGTGTCTCCTTACATGTCGTCTCTTGGGCGGCTTCCGCGCGGTCTGCCTGACTCCACCCTGCTTCTCTACCTAAGCTCTGATTCTCCTCCCACCTATTTTACAGTACCTGCCATGGCCCAAACCAGCTCCTTTATTTAAAGATACAGCACTCACAAATGCATTCCCACACAGAATAGCTTGCCTAGGAAATGTATTGTGCTACCCACAGTGGACAGGTCATATAGGATTAATTAATTAATTTTTTAAGGCCATAAATTTGAAAAAAAATTCAAGGAAGATGGCATATAGGAGGATTTGGGTGAAGAAAGGAAAGAGAGATGAGTACTTATGTAATAATCTCAAAAACTTTTAAGACTTTTATATATTACATGAGAAATGCTATAATGTTTATCTCTGATTTGTTTCTGCTATGTCCCTGGTAAGACCATATTTGCTTCATCCATTTTTAGACTCCAAACTCTGCCTTTTATTGGTTAGGAGCCCAGTAGCCAAAGAGTAAGTGAATACCCAAACTTTCTCTTCCCACAATTAATCATCTAATAACATTTACTACTATGACAGCCCGTGTATTTCTGGTTACAAAAGTAAACATTGCTGGTAAAAGAATAGGAATAACAAAAAAAAATTCTGGCTGCACATTTCCTTCTTGAAGCATCTGCCCTACTGACCAAGACGGGGAAGGGTGAGCCTTGAATGAGCACTTTTCTCTAAAACCAATCCACTTCACTCAGTTATCCATCATTCTCCAGCACTCAGGAAATCCCAGAAAGAAGATGGTATGCCTAGTTGCAACTCAACAGAAGAAAACATATGACTTTTTAGTTTTCTAGTCCATATTTCTCCCACATAAACTTTTACATTAACTAAATAATCATCCCTGGTGATATTGAGGTCAAAGTTAAATATGTAAGTAGGACGAGCAACAAAATTAGCCCCCCTACCTTTCTATGCTTTTGAGTAAAGTGGGAAAATATCTGTATTTTGGATATATAGTCTATCAACATATAATTTACCCAAATAATCACAGTCAGTTGTGAACTTTTTTAAAAATTGTATTCATGAAATATTACATCACCAGGATCTACTTCCAGACCATGTTTATAAATCTCAAAACAAGAAAACTGCTATAACCTCTGTGTGGTAGTTCTCACTCTTTATACCCTTCCTGCTATCAAATATTTCCTGCCTCAAAGGCTGGCTTGTTAGATATTTTCTGTTAGTGAAATTGTGAAATAGAGTAATCCTTTGTACCTAACTTTCTTCATTTAGCATGTCAGCTTAAGAGTTACGGCAGTTTATGTCATGTATCAATGCTTCATTATTTTTACTCACTAAATAATAATCTATTATAATCTGTAATCTATTATATGGATACACTGCATTCATTTCACTGTTGATTCATTGGTGACATTTAGTTTAGCTATTTTCCTATTAATGATAGCATAAATATATGTGTGCATGTTTTAAGTATATATAATCATTCAATTTCTTTGGGCATTATACCATGGAGTGACACTGTTGAGTTATATAACAATTTCATGTTTTATTTTTGGGAAACCACTCAAGTGTTTTCTATAGCAGCTGCATCATTTTATACTACTACCAGCAATATATAAACATCGTAATTCCTTCCGTCCACACCAACAATATTTTTAGTTTATAATTATCCTGATGGCTTTGAAATGGTTTTTCATTGTATTTTTAATATAAATTAATTTTTTCTGATGACAACAGTGTTGAGCTATTTTCCATTACTTTACTGATCATTCAAATATCTTGCCAAGCAATCAATTCAAACATGTTCACCTTTCTATTCCTTAACTATAATTTATATTTTTATTCTTTTGTAATATAGTTTTAAGTCTTTTGGGACCATACACATATGATATATTTTGATCATATTCACTTACTTTATCTCCTACTTCATCTCCTAACTCCCCCCAAATACACACTTCACCCCCTCAACTCGTCATCCTGACCCATTTAATGTCCTACTGCAATGGTTCTCAACCTATGAGTCACAATCCCTTTGAAGGTCAAATGACTTTTTCACAGGGGTCACCTAAGACCATCGGAAAACAAGCATTATGGTTCATAACAGTCGCAAAACTCCAATTATTAAGTGGCAATCAAAATAATTTTATGTTTGGGAGTCACCATAACATGAGGAACTTTATTAATGGGTTTTAGCAGTTGGAAGGTTGAGAACCACCACTGCCCTACTAAGTACAATTGGTATTGACTATATTCATGGGTGTGTGGCTATCTAATGGAGCATAATCAACTTACCAGGATCCATACCTCTATATAAAAATTCCTCATCCCAAAAAACCATCAAATGTCTGATGTAGGAATGAGTTTATGTATGCTGTGAATCTCAGTCTTTAAATAAAAGAGCTGTTTTGGGTCACGACAGGCACAATAGAAGAAGTAGGAGGAGAAATCAGAGCATAGGTAGGAGAAGCAGGGCGGAGTCAGAGGCAGATCAAGCAAGCCGCCGAAGGAGCAACATGTAGGAGCACAGGTGAGCCACGTGGCAGACAGATTAATAGAGATGGGTTGATTTGGGATATAAGAGCTAGCAAGCAATGTGCCTGAGCCATAGGCCAAACAACATGAAGTTAATATAAGCATCTGAGTCATTTCTAGGGGCCTGAGCGGCGGGCGTCTAAGCGGTCTTGGGCGGCAGGTCTTTGGGTCTCGGACCTCTGGCTGCCTGGGACCGAGAAACCCTACTACTACAAATGTCAGTAGCTCCACGGGTAGATGTGTCTGCTTATAGGGCCCTCTCCTTCCTCTATGTTGCAATGTTGACTGTCTTGATCTTATGCAGGTCTTATGTAGGTCATCACTACTGCTACAAGTTCATCAATGTACTAGGCTTTTCCTGTAGAGACGATTTTGTTTCAATCTGGTCCTCCCTGACCCCTGGGTCTTATAATACTTATACTTTCTCTTCTGTCCAAGCACCCAGATGGCAGCTCATAATCATCTGTTACTCCAGTATCAGGGCATCTGATGCTTTCTTCTAGCCTCCAAAGGCACTACGTGCACATGGTTCTTAGACATACATGTAGGCAAAACACCCATTCATATTAAGAAGAATAAAAAAAAAAATAGAAACACAATGGTTTCATCTACTCAAAATGTTTTCACTTATTTTTCTGAGAGCTTGATTGTTTTAGTTTCCATAATTAGCTCTTTTGGCCATGCAGAGTTAGTTTTAAGTATGTCATAAGTCAGAGTTTAACATCATTTTTTTTTTCTTTATGTGAATATCCGGCTGTTTTAAGGTACAGTTTTGAACATATTGTTTTTTCCCTCATTGAATTATCTTGGGTGTCCTTGTCAAACATTTTCTTTGTTACTGCTCAATTGTTGTAAAAAGCAACACCATGACCAAGATGCTTATAGAAGAAAGCATTAAATTGGGAGTTTGATTACAGTTTCAGAGGTTAGCCTGTGATCATCATAGATGTGAGCCTAGTGGCAGGCACAAAGGTGGTAAAGCAGGCAGGCATAGCACTGGAGTACTAGCTAGAAGCTTGCATCCTGATCCACAGGTAAGGAGAGCAAGAGAAATTGAGCCTGCAATGGGACTATGAGTATAAGAGCATTTGGGGTCCTTTCTCATCCATGGCATCACAGACATCAACTTTATACTATAAATAAAAGAAATTTTTATGGGGCTATAAATTATATTCTACCAATCCAAATCTGTACCCATATGATAGACACATTGCCTTGATTACTGAGTGATTTAGGTTTTGAAATTTGAAAGTTTTATTTCTCCGGCTCTATTCTTCTTCAAGGTCTATGGCTATTTTAGGTTCTTTGTATTTAAAGTAAAATTGCAAGATTAATATATACTTCTAAAACATTCTAAAAGATTGAACTTCATTTATAGATAGATTTCAGGTTTGTCATCTTAAGTTTAAATATTCCAATTCATTGTTAAATAAGATAGTTTTCAAAGTATTTGATATCACCTTTTCAAGATTTTTTTTGATGTGGCAACCTATGGTTTCTAGAAGGAGCATTGTCCCCCCCATGTTGGATAACCTCCCCCTTTAAACTCTGTATGTATTATTTTCTTCTGTGTAAAAGTTTTTCTGTAAGGAGCTCACACAAAATAAGACAGCTATATCACATACTCTCAGGGTGGAAATATTTTAAAAGCCAGAAGTCTGGAAAGACTAGTCTGAAACAGTGTCTTCGGAACATAACAGGTCTGCTGCCTCATTTCCTGCCCTCATAAACTCACAACAGCTGTGGTTGCCTCCACAAGACCTGTACAGGATCAAACTAACCAACATTTCTGCAAAGGCGGGGGAGGGGCTCATAATCCTCCCTCCTTCCCTTAACTTAGAGCTATTAGCAGTTAATGCCTTCAGTGGAAGTGGAGTCAGTTTTCCTCTGGCTTGTGGCCCCTAGTGGGTTGATGCGTTCTAGTGAACTACCCCACATCTACAAGCATAAAGGCAGTACTTATTTCACTCCATGGGAGTATTTATGAATAGAGACGGAAAGTTGAGTTGCTAGGGGAAATCCAGGGAAGGTGTAAAGGAGGAGTGCTGGGGAAGTAGGAATAAAACTTGCAGATAAAATGCCATATGGATATAATTGCAGAAAGCGTCAACAAACTACTTGCAAGTTATTCCACAATATATAGAGGATTGTATCGTAAGTGAAACTAAGATTTAGCCAAGAATGGAAAATAAACCACACCAGGTGCCACACAAGCAGAATGGAGGGGGAAATTCAGGAAATAGAATAAAAAGACAGAGCTGTTTGAATCAAGATAGAGTCATTCTCTCTGAAAAGACAGAATGTCCAAATTTATAAATTTAAATGTCTAAATTAACCCAGGAACAAGGAGAGACATCACGAAGGCTCCGAATTAAATCTCTTGTCCTTTTCTGTCACACTGTCTTAGGAGCTCTGTTGCTGTAAAGAGACTCCACAACTATGGCTCCTCTTATAAAGGAAAATACTTAATTGAGGGGGCTCACTTACAGTTTCAGAGGTTCAGTCCATTATCACCGTGATGGGGAGCACGGCAGCGAGCAGACACACTCAGTGCTGAAGAAGGGGTTGAGAGTAGAGAAGGTGCTACATCTTTGATTCAGAGACAGCAGGAAGTGATCTCAGACACTGGGCGTGGCTTGAACTTATCCGCAATGATAAAATTCCTCCATCAAATCCACACCTCCTAGTAGTGTCGGTCTCTATGAGCTTATAGGGGCGAGTACACTCAAACTACCACACATGCCCAAGGGAAAATTTCTTCTAGGAACTAGAGAGGAGATGACAGAGAGGTTATACATTTTATTAATTGTTTCCACCTGGGCATTTTGCTACAGAAAAAGCAGCCCTCTAAGAGAGCATAAACCTTTTTATTTCTAAGAAGTGAGAATAGCTGTGTTTCTGGAAAACTCTCTAAGTTTTCCTGATGGGAGATGTATGCTTAATTATCACTTTAGATTCAACCCTAGTTAACATTTAATGGCCAGCTTGGCACAGCTTGGCATCACCCAAAATGCCACTCAAATAAGTGATTGTTTTCATTGGGTTAGTCTGTAGGCATGTCTGTGATAGATTATTTTGACTTTTAATTAATTTTGGTGAACTCCACCCACTGTAAGCAGTAACGTCCCCTTGGCAGATGGTCCTGGACTGTATAGGAAAGCTAGTTAAACACGAACCTTTGAGCAAGCAAGTGTTCCTTCACAGTTTCTGCTTGATCTTATGCTCCCTTCTCTCAGCGATAAACTGAGACCCATACAGATCACCCTCTTCAAAGTGCTTTATCAGTGCTTTATCACAGCAGCAGAGAAGAAACTAGACCACATTAAGTCCATAAAACTAACACTATAGTTTAGGAATCTGATCATATTTAATGACTCTCTGAAATGCATTTGCTTGAACTTTACTATCTAGGTTAATTTAACCCAAATACCTGTTAGCCAGAAATATTTACCAATATTTATTAATGATGATATGTGTTTTTGTTATTAAGGAAAAAAAACATTTTCCTCTCCCATATGTACTAAATAGGGCATGGACAGTTTTATAGATTGGAAAAGGTATAGCTGAAATTTCTCAGGAAGAATAGAATAAACCGTGCTTCTAACCACAGCTGCTCAGGATTTAAAACCAAATCAGACCTTCGGGGGTACGAACTCACCTACTTCATAAACTGCAACTTCCTATTTTGAGAGGATAAAAGACTTTGAAAGTCAAAAGGATATGGTTCAAAAGGTGCCCAGCACATCAAATAACTTTAACAAATCCTGTTTGATGAGTTAAGTGTAAAGGAATCAAGAGCATGTGGATTGTGTTTCCTTTAAAATACACATAGGTTTAATAGAAAAAAGAATTAAAAAAAAAAAAAAAAACCAGCAGACCCAGTATGGTTCTGGCTTTTTTGAATCAAACACTTTTGGAAAACAGCTCCCAGTGGTTAATGAAGCTCACAGCCAGTCTGCCTTTCCTGCAGTCGGAGTGTGCTGGATTTCAATTCAGTTTATGCTGATTACTGACAACTTTTTTTGTCACAAGCACTTGTAGGAATAAAGAGGAAAAATGTCTAAAATCTGCACAGGCTTGGGCTTGTCTAGAATATGTTGAGCGTCTAAGAGCCTACCGTCTGCAAGTCCGGGCTTCTTGGTCCTCATTCCCAGCACTCACAGCCCTCTGATGTGGTCTGTGGTCATCTGAAGTCACTGCTCCAGAAAACATCCCCCCTCCCTTCCTTCCCATGACCATTATTACCATACAACACCCCCACCAAGTAAAAAGGGGAGAGGGGGCAACATTTCTAAAATGGTCTCTAAGCAATTGTTATAATTGAACTTATTTAGGAAATGAGGAGGCTGATAAATCATATTCCCAGGCTGAAATTATTATGTCATTCCTGGTGATACAATGAGGCTTTTTACCTAGCATTGTGTCTTAGGAAATGACAATTCCAGACAAGGAGCTAGAAGAGCCAGGGCTCCCTCGCTAGGCTCAGTGGCTGAGCATTAGTCAGAGAATCGGACTCAGTGAGTCAAGCCTTCTGACTGTAGCAGGAAGTTGTCTTAACCAGTATCCCAGGTCTCCTTAGGCTCACATACATGTAAGCTGCCACATCCTGCAAATCAATGCCAAGCATGGCTTGGATGTTGAGTCACTGGAGATCTCTGGGTAATGCTACCTCTACAGTGGCAGGTCTAATCGTCCCCAACTGGGCTTATTAGGCAGAACCTGTCTTCTTTGAGATGTTAATTTTAGAGACAGTGCAGCAGCTACCGCTCCACTTTCTTCAGTCTCTGAAATGCTTCCTTTTAAGGGTATGAACTAATTTCATTTCTGCTCCCTCTATGCTAATTTGAAATCTGATTTCTACCCACCCCATGGAGGGACACTTTTTAGTTTAACAACCAAAGTACAAGCAAAGCACATCACCCTCCACTAGTTCCTTCTTTCCCAGCATACAGTAATCTAACTATTTAACCCATCAATCAGATTCCCCAGGAAATGTTGCAGTATACTGAAATGGGAGGGAAGCCTTTGTATGTTCAATTATAGGAAAGAATAAGAAGGGAAATTATAGGTGATTGAAGGTATATTTAAATGCTGAGGCTGAGCAGACTAGCCACTTTATGCAGGGCTCGTTGCATGGCATGGGTGGTAAAGCCAGGGGGTATTCATTGTTCTTACTGACTATGGACTGCCTAAATCTTACCTACCATCCGTGTGTCTGACTTTCAGGTTTTCTCTTTGGAAGTCAGCAACTACAGGGGGTAGGCAATAGATGGCTCATGGCATTGTTTTTAAGAGTATGGAGTATCTTACAGATTATTAAAGTCACTTGTCTATTCAAATTGGTTCAAGACCTCAGCCTGTCTCATTAGTTAGTTTTGCCTTGCTCGTTGCTAATCTGCAATTTCTTTCTTAGGGGATGTGTGATCAGATACCCACACCTTCAGATCCATCTTTGGAACTTTGCCAGTGCGTTGGAGGGTATTTCCTGCTTTCTTTTCTATGAAGTTCAGTGTATCCGGGTTTATGTTGAGGTCTTTGATCCACTTGGATTTGAGTTTTGTGCAGGTTGATAGATTTGGATCTATTTGCATTCTTCTGCATGCTACCATCCAGTTATGCCTACACCAGTTGTTGAAGATACTGTTAGCCATTCTTTATTGCTTGGTACAAATAGCAAACATTTGCTTCTACTTGTCCTTTTGTGTATTAAACATTTAACAAAATCAACTTCTCCCCTTTCCTCAAGACCCTTGTCTTTTTTTCTGCTGGGATTTCCTACTGGATGTTTCCCTTCTTGACATATTCTTTCTCATAAGTGCTGAATCCTGAATGCTGTTACAGTAGTGACATGACTGCCATGAAGTCAAACAGCTGCTTTCTGATTGTACTTGAATCTTGCTCCACAGTACAAACTTTATACCTAGCCTTGTAAACATGATCAACAGCTCCTAACCAGGAATATTATAGGCCCTATGTGAAAACTTACACTTTTGCTATATAGTCGTGGTGTCAAACTGTCTTAACAATACTCATAGATTTGTTCTGTATTCAACTTCGACAGAGAAGCTTCTTCTTGCACTGAAGAACAGCTAACACAGAGACATAGCTGTTGAAAATGCCAGGTATGTTTAACTATGAGTGCTCATATGTAGATGAACCATATACATTAACGAAGTCCTCCCTTCCATCCGAGGCTCAGAAAACATCTTGGAAGAGTGGACTGAAAGAATGTAGAAGCTTTTAGATTAGGAGGAAAGCTGTGAAGTGCTCATTTCTAGATATGGCATGTTTGTAGTACACATCAATTCACCGTAGCTGTGGTTACATATGTAATACCTGCACAGTCTTAAAAGCCATCCAAAATTTCAACACAATTGAGGGAGGGGCTCCCAAGGCCCTACCCTTGGTAATGAGCTACTGAGTAGTAAATGGATACTGAGGGAGGGTGACTATGCCTCAGTAGATAGGCCCACAGCAATGTGCATATGGGCAACATTAATTAGATATTTCTGTTGTGCAATCAGAACCAGATAGTGAAACAAACTAAGAATCTAGATGAGCAGCAAAGGAGAAAACAACATATTTCCTAAACTTTCAAATCTATGGCAGGGTGGGTGCTCCATACAGTGATGCGGGTGCCCACAGAGACTCCATAGTGTGGCCTGCTTCAATCTTGACTCAAGATCAGAGAGCAGAAGCTTGTTTTGCCCAGCAAGACAGCATAACAGGATGCTTTGGCCAAAGGTGTGGTTACCAGGTGTCTTATGTTTAGAGGATTGAAGAAGTGTTAAATCTGTCTGTACTTGCCCTCTGCTTTGCTTGGTATAAAAAGCCCAGGGGAAATAAAATTGGGGTAGCTGAGTTTTCATTCAGTTCCCTTCAAACACTAAGTTTTCCATCTCTGATATAATTCTTTTTATCTCTGCAATTTCTCATCCGCACACCCCTATACCAAGGACTGTCCTGAAGGTCAAGCTAGCTGGACTCTGCAAAATACATCATCAGTATAAGACATGTACTCTTTACCTAAATCAGACCATGTACAAGTAACATGTGCTGAGAAGACTGTTCTTTTTAGCAATTATACGCCAGAAGAAAAAGAAATGTTTTGTTGAAGAAGTCAAGAGAATGAAACACAAAAATAAAACTATAAATGTAAACACAAATCTTTAGGGCTTATTACAGAAGTACTTCCATAAGAGGCTCTCAGCAAGTTATTAAACAAACCTTCTATGTCTTGCCCTTTTTATGTCCTTGAAATAACATTTACCTTAAGTAGAATCATTGTGTCACTCACCTATAAAATGCAGAGATTATTTCATCATGTCAGATGCATTGTATGCTCAATGCAAACAGAGCTCCAGGACCTGCAGGCAGTTTGCAAAGGAAGAGGCAATAAGCAGCAACCTCTAAGATATAGCTCCGAGCTTTAAGAACAGATTATGTCTCAGCTTAAATCCTTCTTGAACACTTTCATGCAGGCTGCTACAATATAGGATGAGCTAGTGACATGTCTTTGATCTCAAAACACATCTTGGGCTTTATATAGCCTCAAGTAAAGTATGTTAATAATGCTAATATGAAAGAGAGAGAGCTGAGGACACTGGTCCTGGGCTGCAACACAGCAACAGCCCCCTGCTATGCCATGTGGCTGGCCGGGGCAGGACTCAACTAGGAGCAGCCCGCGACTGTCACTCCAGGCCATGGTACAATAACAACAGCTCCTTACCATATCTAGTTAATGGCGAGGGGAGGGGGGATGGCAAGAGTCAACTAGGAGATTCTTGGGGACTCTAGCCTAGGACCTAGACACAGCAACACCATCCTTCCATGCCATGTGGCTTGGCAGGAGCAGAGCTCAGTAGGAGTGACTGAGTACAAAAAGGCGATATGGGAGAGAGTATAGAATGTGCATGGGAGAGGCAAATATGAAGAGGTGAAGGAGGTGAGGCTGACGAAGACGCCGTGCTGCTGGCTGATGCCCTACTGTTACCCAGGGCCAGATGTCTGGGTCTGGGCTGCTACCAAGCATCATGACTTGATGCATGACCGTGATGAAGGCAGAAAGAATAGAGCTATACAGAGTTGCCCTTGCCCCTCACTGGCTGAAGCACTCAGGAGAGAGGGCTCTATGCCACTCAGTACAATAGAGTTGACCTTGTTCATAGAGGCATTGGTGACTTGAATATGAGAGAATAAGAATAGAGGAACATACTGCGCTCTTCTCATTTGTCAGGCAGTAGCCTGGGTGAGGGGAAGATGCCCTCCTCCCCTCACCCCTCAATGCCTGCAGAAGGTGAGCGACCTGACCCAACAACCGCTCACCAGCTTCAGCACTGGGGAGAAAGGGCCCTCCACCTCACCTGGGCAGCATAGTAGAGTTGACCCTGTAGACAGGAATACAGATAAGCCAGCCCTGAGAGAGTGAGAAAGACATAGCTGGTACCATCTCCAACAACAGCTGTGTGGTGGTAGGGAACAGGAAAAGATGCCATTCCCATTGGCCCTACCACCTCCAGCTGGCAAGGAAGCTGACCCGTTGTCAGCTACAACACCTGAGAAAGCAGGCCCTGCACCTCACTTTGGCAGCACAGTGGAGCTGATCCTATTGACAAGGGCTCAGATGAGCCAACCCCAGAGAATGTCCCCATGGAGACCTAGTCTCATCCCTTATCTGCCGTATGACTGCACAGGCAGGGAAAGTAGGCCCCCCCATCAGCACTTTAGGAAGGTAGGAGAGCTGGCCCTGCACTCTACTAGCTGCAACGCTCAGTATCACAGGCCCTGCACCTTACCTGGGCAGCACAAGAGTGCCAACCGTGTTGGTGGAGTCATAAGAGAACAATCCTCACTACTTGTCTGAGATGCAGCAGACAAGGAAGAGCTTCCCCATGTAGCCCCACCACTACCTGAGACACACTATGGAGCTGACCCTCATCATTACCATCTTCTTCAGTATTCTGGGAATCTGGCCCTGTTCCTCACCTGGGCAGCACAGTAGAAATGACACAGTTGGCAGGGGCACGGGTAAGACACCCCTGAGCCTGTGAGAGTGGAATAGCTTGCCACACCCCCTCATTTGTCATGTAGTGGTTTAGGGAAAGGTGCCCTCCCCCTTGACCTTACCACCTGTGGTGGATGAGAGAGCTGACTTTCCCCCATACTAGCTATAGCACTCAGGAAAGTGGAACCTGCACCATGCCTGGGCAGCACAACAGAGCCAACTCTTTTGCCAGAGGTTTAGATGAGCCAGATTCAAAGTTTAGAGCATGGTAGATCTGTCTTCATTACTCATTTGCCTTGTGGTGTCATCCCACCACAACATCTGAGACAGGTGGAAGAGCTGGCCCTGGAGTCATGAAAGTAGGAAACCTGTCTCTGCCCCTCACCAGCTGTGACACTCGGGAGAGCAGGTCCTAGAAGTCACCATGGAAGCACAATAGAGCCAAACCTATTGGCAGAGATGCAGGTGACCCAGCTCCAAAGTTGTGAGCCTGAAAGAGCTGTACCCACTAATTGTCATGCAGTGGTGTGGGTGGAGGGGAAATGCATCCTTTTACTCCTAGTCCCTTACTGCCTGCAACAGATCAGCAAGCTGGCCCTCCCCCTAACCAATGGCAGCACTCAGGAGAGTGGTCCCTACACCCACCCTGAGCAACAGGGTAGAGCTAGCCCTGGAGGTATAGGTGTGGGAAAATCAACCTTGAAAATGTGAAAGTGGGAGAACTGGCCCTGCCCCTTGCTCATCCCTGCAAGAGTTGAACTAGCTAGGACAATGTTAGATAGCCTATTCTAGTGGTGAAGACAGGGGAGAGCTGGTGGGCTGACCAACCATGCAACTACTCAGTCCCAGAACCAATGTCATTTGCTGGTCCACCCCAACATCCACCCCATCTGTGATCTGCTGAAGCACAGGGGTGAGGGTGGGTCAGTCTTATGGATGCAGGACTACAGGAATTCCACAACCCAGGACAGCAACAAGATGACCAGGTAGAGTCTCAGTGAGGGCCCAGGGTTGATGTGGGATTTTTTTTCTGTATGCTATGCATTATCATTGGATAGTAAAGGAACTATTTTGGCCTATGGCAGCCAGCTTATAGTCAGGTGGGAAATCCTAGAGAAATGACACAGCTGGCAGGGGCACGGGTAAGACACCCCTGAGCCTGTGAGAGTGGAATAGCTTGCCACAGATAAATGGGAAGAAGGGCAGAGTCACAGAGAGATGCTGCAAGCTGCCACCAAGAGAGCAAAATATAAAAGAACACGGAAGCCACAAGCCACATGGTAAAACATGGATTAATTCAAATGGGTTAAGATATGAGCGCTAGCTAGCAATAAGCCTGAGCCATAGGCCAAAAAATATGTATTAATACAACCCTTGGTGTGATTACTTGGGGCCAAGTAGGGCTGGGATCTGAACCTCAGGCAGAAACAAGCCATGGGCAGGAGAGATTCATTTGGACTGTGGCACTAGGCTGGGCCAGAAACTTCTTACTGCACAGGATCTGCGGTATAGTAGAAACCAGGGGCCTTGAACCAGGCCAATAATTCTTTTCCATGAATGCATGCATGTAAAAATGTATGAATAAAGTGGTTTACTATGTGACACATTGTGTTACACAGCAGATTTTATGATGAAACTTTTACTTTTTCCTTTCTTTTTTATTTTTTCTCTTAAATTTTATTTTGTTTTATTCTGGGGGGAGGAAGATGAGTGGGATCCAGAGCCATGATGTGATAGACACAAAGAATACATAAAAAGAAAGCTTTCAAAAAGGAGAATGTCATTTTATTTCTTTTCAAGAAAAGTTCTAAATAACAATAATTATAAATGTGAAATAATATGCAATGTGTTCTAGGCAATAGAAAGAGAAACATTTCTAACTGGTCTGGCCCAAGGTCTGGACCCTCTTGCAGCTGCTTAGTCTTCCCCCCCCCCACACACACACACACAAATGACTCAACTGCTTATATTAATTACAAACTGTTTGACTTATGGCTCAGGCTAATTGTTAGCTAGTTCTCACATCTTAACCTGTAGGGAAATTATGTTGTTCCATTGTAAATAATTCTCCCACCCACTGGTTTGATAAAAAGTGCTGATTGGTCAAAGACAGACAGGAAGTGTGGATGGGGCTAGCAGACTAAGAAAACTCTGGGAACAGGAAGAACAGAGCAGAATGCCAGAGAGAAGCCAGAAGAAGCAGAGGACAACTATGCTGTTGTGAGATAAGGTACTGAGCCACATGGCTGAACAAGATAAGAATCATGAGTTAGATCAAGGGTAAAGAGTTAGCAAGTTATATGCCTGGGTCTTAGGCTGATCAGCCTAAACTATTGTAAGCATCTGTGTGTCTCTGTGGGTCTGCAGGTCTAAACCTTGAGGCTAGGCCCAAAAGTCCAGGCCAGAAACCTCTTCCTACATTAACCCATTATTAATAACCATTAATAACTACATTATTAATCTATGTCTTGCCACATGTCCCATGGATTACCTGAGTTCTTTTACACATTGCTTCTTGGGCAACTGGATTCTTTCTCTCTGACTCTGCCCTCCTTTCCCTGTATCTATGCTTGTATTTCCTGCCTGCCTATAAGCTGCTCTGCCATAGCCCAAAACAGTCCCTTTATTAATCAATGGTAATTCACAGCATACACAAAGACATCTCACATCAAGAAATGGAGAGAGAGGAAAGTAGAACAGAAAGAAAAAGAGGGAAAATAATTTATAGTGTAAAATAAATAAAAACCATGCAATGTACATACACACAAAGCATCCATTTTCTCCATTTTATAGATTAAGATACGACTTCATACAGAAATTTGGTCCCAAGTCAGAGCAATCCTATAAGGTACTGGCATTTTAAACCTGGTCTTCCTAGTTCCATATCTCATATTCATATCATTATGATGCAATGCTTTTATTATTTTAGAAATGTATGAACTTATTAACATTTAAACAAATTAGTCTTTTAGGTTTTATTTCTTTAAATTTTTATTACACATCAGCGCAAGCTTAACTGGTCCAAATCCACTCACCCGTATCAGCTAACTTTGCTTCTCCTATTGATGTGGTGTTAATTTTGAGACCATTACATCTGCTTTTGTTATTGATAGTAGTAAAATTTCTTAGAAACAAAAATATACTCTCAAAACTATCTTTTGACAATATGGTAACGTAAATACATCTTCCCACAATGTTTGTAAAGTTGGTGGATTAAAACTGCAAGCAGTTATAACCTTGGTCTTTCCACTCTGACTAGCTCTGTTGCTTGATGTTTGAGTCGTGATGATAGGCATTTTTATCATTCAAGTAAAAAGACTAATGAAAATATGTTTATGTGGGCCAGTAGATCTCTACAGATGCTTTACATATGTGTCAATGTATAACTAACTAATTGTTATCCTGCATGGATATAGGCAGGATATAGCCTATATATACCAGATGGGCTCTGAGAAAAATCTCAATATTTATGTTGCTGATCAAACAGTATTGTCACATGAGGGGTGAGGACATAGTGTTTAGAGGGGCCAAGCCAAAAGATAGGTTTTCCGAATTACATAACTCATGCATAAAAGAAAACTTGATAGCCATAAAGCAAGTCTAAAATAATGTACTTTATTAACAAGGAGAAAACTGGAATGAAGTTAGAAATAATCAATACCAATTATTAAGCATTTTGTTTTCTGGACAGACTGCAGCATTCACCAGCAACTTTGTTCACATGATGTGGTAATTAAAGAGTGAAAAAAATTGTCTGCAGGATTACTTAAGTAAGTCATTGAAAACTAAGTGAAGCATCAAAGGCTACATTAGCCCAAATCTTCAAGAAGAGCTGGCAACAATATTTTTTTTTTTAAGTGAGTGAAACTACCTGTCTGGGCAATGGAGGACAAGGTTGGGCACTGGTAGAATGACTTTGCTGAATAATATTGAGGATGCATGTGTTTTTGGAAAGCCACACATACTAATGCAATGGATGAAGTTCAAAGAGGTCCAAACAAATGATGGCATAGGCTGTCACTTGGTGCTGGAGCAATGCTAGAGATAGTTGTCACTTGTTCATGGTTCATAGGAGACAAAAAAAAAATCCTTCAGAAAACACAAAATAGGTGTCAGTTTTTAATGGATTGGAGTAGAGGATTATAAAGCTTCATTTAAAGTGCTTAAAAAGATTTGAGTTTCACTACAGAAAGAACAAGAGTCATTAAGGCTGTCACTCGAAACCTAGAGATGGCCCTAGGCAAAGCCGAATGGAAATTCTGACTGGTTTCCAGATACTTAGGATAAATGATCCTATGCTCATGTTCATCTCTCACCTTTTCCTTAAAATGGTTGTCTGATGTTGAAGATCGATGAAGATGGAGATTTAGGAGCTCTGCTCCAGCTCAGGTCAGATTGTAAGGCATGAAAACCAGAGGGAACAATGTCTACCATTATCTAGATCAACAGCACAGCTCAGCCCTGACCAACCTCAATTTACAATAAATAAAGAAACACTTTCATTACAGTATCTTCCTAACAAAGGACAAGTACACCTTTCAGGAAAGTGATATTATATCCAATGTCCGAAGCTCTTAGTTCTAAATAAAAGTAAAATTTAAAGAAAAAGAAACACATAACTAATAATCAAAAAAAAATTAAGCAAAAAAAAAAAAGTTGAGATTTTCCAGATACTAAAATTTGTAGGTTGGGATATTAAGTACAGTTATAACTTGTAAAGCACAACATAGGAGTTTAAGATAAACAACGGCTGGGAAATTAATGGACGGCAACCCACAGCACAAGCCATCCAAAGGAAAATGACTCAAAATTAATGCACAGGACAGCAGCAAAGAATGAAGAACACAAGAAAATGGGATGGTTTGGATGAGTAAAGGGGAGTATTGACTGCTGGAAACAAAAATAATGACGGCTTCTGAGACATATGCAGAAGCAAAATATCACAATGGACAGGATAAGGCAGAATACATTGTTTGGCATCAAGCAGATAATTCAAGTGAGCAGTACTTATCTTGCCAGCATAGACTGCCAGCATAGACTTCATCATAAAAGCTAGAAACAGAAGGGAAGAAGTAAGAGAGGGTGGATGGGAGAAGGGATGGGAAGTGGGAGAAGGGGAAGGAAGAAGTTTGTTGATTTGTTGAGTTGGGACTCAATCTGAACCATATGTAGCTCTACATTAGCTCACACTCTCCTGATAAAATTACCAGTTTTGTAATTCTTCAATTCTGTCTGTTTCTCAGTATTTACATGACCTCTTGTTTGCTGATCTCATGCATTATTTATTTAGTCTGTAACACCCAGAAAAATAAGTGATTTTGACTGAAACACTGGTCTCAATAATATAAAAAAAGATATAAAAAATATATAAAAAAATAGGAGATGACTGTTTCTAAAATAATGTTAGTTACTGTTTTCAGATTATACTAATCATGCAAGACGTCTCATTTTTAAAATATATTTTAACAGCCTTCCATAACTTGTGGTAATTTGGAAATAATAAAACATTTCCGTTTATATATATATATATATATATATATATATATATATATATATAGAGAGAGAGAGAGAGAGAGAGAGAGAGAGAGAGAGAGTCATGCATCCCAGGCTAGCTCCAAACTTGCTAGGTACCTAAGAATGACTTGAACTTCTGCTCCTCCTGTTTCCACATTCTAAGTGCCAGAATTCAAGACTTCTTCATGATTTCTTCATTACTGATCATTGTACAAGTCTCTGTTTCAAATATTACTATTTTTGTATCAGTCCCAAATACGTTGCATTTACTGGTAAATGCATTTTAAAGTTTTAAAATGCATTATTTTCTCTTAATTTCCAGTAGATGAGACTGCTGCATCTCCTAGAAGGGTTAGTCTTTATCCAATTAAAATACTCACTGGAATATTTCTGAGGCTCTTTATTAGCACCAATGATATGCAGCCTTCCCACTTCATTATTTAAATATCAGATATGATTCATTAAAAGTGTGTCTGAGCCAAACTACTTAAATGCAGCATTTGTCTCTTATGTCCTGTGATTGATTGTAGATAAATGTATGTGTGCACATATGTAGGTGTATATGTGAGTAGAGAACAGGGGTTGACATCTAGTGTCTTTCATAACCACATTCTACTTTATTTTTTGAAAAAGAGGCTCTTGCTTAATCTGCAACTCACTGACTGGCTACATTGTTTGGCCAGAAAGCTCTAGCGATGCTCTTGTCTCTGCCTGCTCAATGCTAGGTTTACCAACACATGCCCCTGAACCTTGCTTTTTACATGGATGTCAAAGTTCTCAATACAGATCCTTAGACGCTTTGTGGAAAGCATTACAATGCAACATAATTTCCCTAGATCTACAATGAATAATTTTTAAAAGGATCATAGGACAAAGCTTCAGCTCAACAAAGGAATGCAGGCTGAATACATAAAGCTCTGGTTCAAGTCTCAGCACCTGAAGGGAAGCAAAAGAGGGCCAAATGGTATTTTGTGTGAATACCACTGTAGTATGAAGTTTCCTGTCTGTACTAGCCTGATCCAGACCAGAAATCCTAAATAATCACACCAAATCTGATATTAATTACATGCTGTTTGGCCTATGGCTCAGGCTTATTGCTAGCCAGTTCTTGCATCTTAACCCATTTCTATTAATTTATGTTTTGCCACATGGATTGTGGCTTACCTGAGTTCCTTTACATCTTCCTCTCTTGGCGGCAGCTCATACTGTCTTCCTGCCTTCCTTCCCCTCTATCTATGCTCAGATTTCTAACCTTCTAAGATGCCTTACCATAGACCCAAACAGTTTCTTTATTATCTAATAATAATTCACAGCATACAGAAAGACATCCCACATCATACTATCTCTCCTGGCAAAGCCCAGTGTTATTACCACTTGATGATGAAAAATTGGATATAAACATATATAAATAAACACCTTGACAAGTGTAAGTCTACTCTCTGATTGCACTGCAGATGTTCAGAAATAAGAGAAAGGAAGAAAAAGGAAAGTTGATAAAATGTTTACCAGTTCAATGTAGAGTTAATTGGTAATGAAATCTGCAATGGGACAGAATGGAAAATTCAACCAAACTTAACAACAGCCATCCTAAGAAAGAAGTCCAAATACTCCAAATACCAAGGAGTCTCTAGATGTTTGTTAGAGCCTAATTTCCTGATCATAAGTCATCAAAAAGACCAGAAGTTCTTGAGACAGTTATAAATTAAGAAAGGGGAGTATAACTTTAAAGTGTAAGTCAGAATGGCCTCCAAGAATTTTTAAATATCACAGTGGAATGTACAATGACATCTATTGTTGTTAGTAACACACAAAGGGCCCAAAGCAAAGCAATCAGGGGAACAAATTATAAGGCAGTGGGTATATTGACTCAGACCTATTAAAACAAGATAGTCACTCTATTAAGACCCATAAACCTTTGATCATGCCTTAAATCTTTCAGATGCTTAATATGAGATAAGTGTGCAGGTTAATAAAAGTATCAGCCATTTCCATATCCAAAAGATAGACAATGTTTATCAGTGAAAGCATGCAGAGATTGCCAGTGAACTTTGACCTCTCTTATTTAACGCATAAATGTCCCATTCAGAAAATCCTGGCTCCATCCATGATCCACAGAGTATTGAAGTTTTTACAAAAGTTCATCTACCATTAGAACCTATGGAGCTGGGTTTCTAATAGGTTCAAGTGCCAGCTGTGTAGTGCGGCCCCCACTGCCACAGCCAGCCACTACTTGTGGAAATCATATTTGAAGGATGAGCATTGTACAAGCTCAGGCTAAGTCTCCAAAGCCAATTCCAGAAAAGCCTGATAATAGCTTTTGACATTTAGAAACGTTTTATCTATTAAAACTCTTGGATAGTTGAGTGGCTCCCCTGTTTTTTCTGTTACTATGGATACTGGAGATTTTAAAGTATTCATAACAGTAGACTTCTTCCATTCCTCTTATTTTGAAACATCCCTAAATATTTAAATATTCTTTGTTAATCAGTCTTAAATTTTCATATTGCAATATTGCAATGGTCTCCCAAGTAGGTTCCTTGCACTGCATGTGCCTTAAACAACTCATTATGTAAATGGAATAAGCACTTAGTATTTCTGTTGGTGTAATATTTCCTTTTCTTCTGGTGTTAAGTATATAGTATAGATACTAGTATTCATATCAGAAAGTGCCAGGAAATAAGAGTTTCTCAAATAAATGTAAGGTGACCCACATTCTAAGAGGAAGGATTAGTGACACCCTTTATTCCCTTTCACTATTATTATTATTCATTATTACTATTCTACCAATTTGCTTGCTTCTAGGTCATTTCAAACTCTACATTGTATTCTCTGATTTCAACTAAAATAACTTTCAATAGTGGAAAATCAGGATGTAATAACACACACACACAGACACACACACACAGGAAAATAGGACATCACATGATCAAAATGTGAGCCTCAAAGCCAGACTCCCCAGGCTCAAATTCTTGACACAATGACATAAGTGACTTGATTTCACAATGCATCTACCACTCCTTGTCACCTAGGAATGTGATGTGAAAGTCCCATCCCTAAAGCAATGCTCTGAGATGTACATCAAATAAGCAAAGCTCACGGGACAGTGTTAAAACTCTGAAAGGGGATTTCTATTAGCATCTTTCCAATAAAGGCAAGACCAGCTAGAATCTAATGAGATTTTATTATTTAATCCTCTGAAAACAGCTGGGGAGATAGCTCAGCCTGTAAAGGATTGTTCTGTGCAAGAATGAGGACCTGAGTGATATCTCCAGAACCCACATAAAAAAAAATGTTTGTATCCTTGGCACTGGGAGCTTTATGGGTTCCAGATCAGTTATATATCCTATCACAAACCAAGGTGTAGATAGCATGCCCAGAAATGATACATGAGATTAATTTGTGGCCTCCAGAGACATATACATACTCGTGTGTGCACACATCCACACACAAATAAATAAGAACATAACAATACATTTATAAAGATTCAACTTAATATGAGTTCTCTTCTATCATTAAGAAGCCCCTTACTAAAGCTATCTGAGCTATGTAACATAGCTAATAATAATAGTGTGTGTGTGTGTGTGTGTGTGTGTGTGTGTGTGTGTGTGTGTGTGTGTAAAAAGGAAAAAGTAACATGAATCATATAGAATGGGAAACATGTCTGTAATTGTCTCTGGATTTCCAAAATTGTGCAAAACACAACTCAACATGTACCAAATCTCACTGAACCTGAAAACATGTGTTTAGGGACTTAATTTAAACATTTTAATTTAATAGCAAAGGATAAAACAGCCATATGTCATATAAATACAAGTTATTTATAAGTAGTTCAAAACAGCTAAAATACCGTGGAAGGCATTTTTAGCAGAAAATTCCTCGGGCACACACAGAAAATCTCTGCTGATGATTTAGAAAGAGAGCTGTGAGGTTACTGTCAGCCAGACTTCCTTTGGAAAGAATGGAGGATAAACCCTTTAACAGGTCTCTGGTAAAAATGTTCCTCAGTAGGTAATACTCCAATAGTGAAACAATTTTTTAAAACCAATAAAAGAGAAGATATGACAGAGAAAGTATACTGTTAATGATAAATAACTGGATAAAAAGCATCTGAGAGATTGGTGCATACAATAACGGTGAAGAGGAGGATGCTGGGACAGGGTGAAAGGCCCCACTGAAGATTCACAGAGAAGGGACACCACCCAAAACACAGTCACAAGGAAACAGCAGTCAAAGCACAGTGACCACATGGTGGTTCAAAATCATCTATAATTCCATTTCCAGGGAATCTGATCTCCTCTTCTGATATATACAGGTACCAAGTATACATGTGATACACATACATATGCAAAAGGCAAAACACATATACATAAAATAAAAATAAGTAATAAAAATTTAAATCCCCTGTATATACTTAGGTACAATATAAACATATGCATATATGTGTGAATGCACAAATTCATATTGGTATCCATAAGCACAAATTTCTACATGCACATGTAAATACATCTATATGCACATATAAGTACATAAATGCATAAAACACTTCGTATCTAGTCTGTTTATTATTTCTTTGGATCATACATTAAGAATATTTTCAAAACCATTAAGCACCTTATTGGTAAATTTATTAAAAAGCGATCATTTTTTAAACCCTTTATAGAGGTTTAAGAATACTTACTATATGATGAATAAAAATTAGTAGGAAATTGATTAATATATATTCCCAAGTTATCAGAGAGAGGGAAAGGAAAGGAAGAAAGGGTTCAACATTGCACTCACTGATTGTAATTTTGCATGCATCATTTAAATTGTTTTTCACTATAATTTCATGCAAAGGCCGATATTATTTTACCTATTGAGTTTCAAATCTAGGTTTTAGGAAGTCCAGAAATCTGCCAAGGTTACCCAAATGTATGAAACACCCAAGGTTCAAAGTTGGTCCAACTCCTGAATCTTTGCTGTTCTCCGTACTGAGTCAGTACATATGCCCTTGATCCCACAACTCCCAGGGGAAAGCACCCTGCATACACGGTCTGTACTCTGCAAATCTTCACTTCCTTTTACCCCTGTGTGATGATTGGAGTGAGAATGTCCCATGTAGGCCTATATATGTGAACACTTATTGGAGGAGCTGTGGCCTTGGAGGAAGGAGATCTGCCAGGGGCAGCAGAATTTGAGGTTTCACAGCCCCGCCCCACTCCCAGTTAGCTCTCTTTGCCTCCAACTTGCACATCAGATGTATGCTCTCAGCTACCGAGTGCCTGCCTGCCTGCCTCCATGCTCCCCACCACAATGTCCACAAACTCGCCCCCTGAAACTGTAAGTAAGCTATCAATTAAATGCTTTTCTTTATAAATATTGATCATAGTGTCTCTTCAAAGCTATAGAAAAGAAACTGTAAGATACTGAGATTGCACTGGAAAATCATCCAAGACACACTATTTAAACTTCTGAATGTCTAGACATTTTGACCAACTTATCTCTAAACTCAAGACCAAAGGTATAAAATCTTTATCAAGAGTCCCCTGGGAAATGTCATTTTGACTCTCCCTCAGATCTTTCAGAGATGGCTCTTCTTTCCTGATTTCTCCATCTATCATGGAATGAAGTCTAATGTTTACTGTGACCTACCTATCAGGTGTGGGCTCTAACCAGTTAACTACTTCCCCTCTTAAGTACAGGGTACGTGTTTTGATGGCTGATTAGAAGATGATTACAAGTCTCCCAAGTTGCATAGTAATTATCTGGGTTCTCACAGAATCACCCGAGATTCACACTTGCTGACACTTTTGAAGGCCTTCCTTACATGTCTCAATGACCACCTGCAGTAATTGACCCAAGCTCAACATGATGCACCGGAGAATTGACTTCTTAATTCAGGAGAGGCTTATGTCACACTAATGCTCTAAGTTTTGTCAAAGAGAAACGGGGGGGGGGGGGTAAAAAGTAATGGAAAAGGGGGCTGTAAATTTATAAGACAGCTAGAAGGTATATGTGGGAGTGTTGAGAAATAGGACAAGGAAGGGGGAAATGGTGTGATTATATTATAATCTCAAAAAATTATGAAAACCACTTTGAAAGAAGAACCCTAAATAACACATTCAATCTTTTAAATCAAGATCACTAAATGAAGCAGTTCTTAAACTGCTGAGTGGTAGCCAATCCCAGCATAGATCCTCAGGCCTACAGAACAATATTTTAGGAAACCAAGATACCACATTCTAGCAATTTCCTCTGGTTTTACCTCTCAGATCTCATCTGGATAATGCAGGAAACTAAACAAAATTAAACTTAGAAGGTCTTTAACACAAGCCCCCAAGTATAGTAGGTCTTTAACACAAGCCCCAAAGCAAGAAGGCAAGTAGGACTGGAAGCCATGATGTGATTTAAAATAAATATTCTGATAAATGACTAAGGAAAGCATATAGGTGATTGCCCATATCCTCTAGTTTCATGATTATAGGATGAATTTGTTTATAGTGAACTAAACAACTGAGATTTTTCCGTTAGTGAGTTTCATTATGTGTCAATAATTTCTCTCTAAGAAGATACCTGGGTCCATTTTGAACAGTAGAACTGTCATATAAAAGGACCCTAAAGCCTTCTGGTTCCCAGAAAGAGATAAAGAAGCAGCCATTCAGAGACACAGGAAACAGGAGAGGAAGAATCACCTTCCTTTCTCTGGAACAACATATCTTAGAAAAATCAACTTACCTCATGCCCTAAGGAGAGACAGAATGTCATATCGTGAGGTACAGAAGCCACACTCACCACGTGGTGGCCAGAAAGCAAATAGACAAGGGAGGGGTGAGGGATCTGAAGTAAGAAGATAGCCCAAGTCTGGTTGCCAAATATTCGTTCCCTTCAACTACTTGCTACTTCCTAATCCCCATCACCTTTCAATAACCCATCATTATCAACCTATCACGTGATTAATCCATTGATAAGTAAAAGACTTCATGACCCAGTCATCTTCCCAAAGGCCCACTGCTAAATGCTGTTGTATTGGGAACAAAGCTTTCAGCACATGAACTTCTAAAAGACATCTCGTATTCAAACCATAACAGATGAACAGCTTAAAAAATTAAAAATTTGTTGGTAAAGATGGGGAGAGACGAGGCTGAAGACTGACTGGGAGGGATAAGGAAGAGGGAAGGGAGGAGGGGGATACAGAGATAAAAGTGACATTTTTATATAAAAATAAATTAATAATAAAAGGAATTGTCAAAAGTACATCTCTGTGAGAGATTGTGTTGTTCGACTGTAAATAATTATCCCACCCACTGGTTTAATAAAATGTGCTCATTGGCCAAAGGCAGACAGGAAGTGTGGGTGGGGCTACCAGACTAAGAAGACTCTAGGAACAGGAAGAACAGAGAAGAATGCCAGAGAGAAGCCGGAAGAAGCAGAGGACAACTATGCTGCTGTGAGAAAAGGTACCAAGCCCCATGGCTAAACAGGTTAAGAGTCATAGGTTAGATGAAAGGTAGAGAGCTAGCGATTAATATGCCTGAGCCTTGGACCAAAGAGCCTAAATCTATAGTAAGCCTCTGCGTGTCTCTGAGGGCTTGTGGGTCTGCGGGCCTAAACCTTGAGGTTAGGCCCAAAAGTCTGGGACAGAAAACCCACTACTACACATCTCTTGCACTGATAAAGGAAGAAACTCAAGCCCAGCCTCACAGAAGACAAAAGAGAAGAATTTGGGGCATCAAGTTAATGTGCCATGATGTGAGCCATGGAAACTGACTAGACTTTGCTGTTACAATAAAGTTTCTGGGCCTGGCTAGCCAGAGGTCCAGACCCACAGACCTGCCGTCCCAGACCCTTTAGCCGCCCGCTGCTGCTTAGGCCCCCCAAAATGATTCAGGCACTTATATTAACTTCATGCTGTTCCCACATCACTTTGCTAATGCTTTCCTAATTTTACTGTAACAATGACATGTATTTTACTGTGTGTATGTGTATTTGTATATTGATGTGCATTTTCTTATGTATCTACACTGGTAAAAGTTACATTTAAAAAGGGCTGTAAATTTGGCCATAGTACATAGGAAGTAGTTTAAATTAACCTACTCTTTTCTGACACTAGAAAAATGGATACAAGTTTAACTTTTGTTAATGTGATCCTGTAAACATTAGTGAGATACCTCATTGTGACTTATGGAAAATTTAAAAAAAAAAGATAGAGCCCTTTTGGTGGCTATATCAAGGGGAAATAAAGGATGCTAAGAGAATGGAAGGAAAAGAAGTCTAAGAGGGAGGAAGGGAGGAGGAAAGAGAGGGAGAGAAAGAGAGAGTAAAGTCTCACCACCAACAAAATTTAACAAAGGATAAACCGGTAAAAATCATCGGACAAATCTATCTGTCCATCTAAATTTATTAAACTAATGATGCTGGTAACACCGAGAGTGAAACACTTCGTTATGAGGAAAGTAATTAACTGTACAGCAGCTTAATTAAATTAAGGAAGCTCCTGGGAGGGGTAGATGGTGATCTTTAAAGTCAGCTAGTCTAAATTAATCCACTTTCTCCAGTTTATGTCTCTGAAGGCAGATAGATTTAAAAAACAAAACAAAACAAAACAAAAGAAAGAAAATCAAAACAAATGATAGAAAATCAATAAGAATACCAGTGGACACTGGTCATGGTGGTGTACAACCCCAACAAGAACACCAGTGGACACTGGTCATGGTGGTGTGCAACCCCCAAACCCAGCACTGGGAAAGCAAAGGTAAGTGATCTTTGAGAAGCAGAGGAAACCCTTATCTATATGATGAGCTCCAGGCCAACCAGGCCTAAATACAAAGACCCTGACTGTAAAAGTAGAGGTGGGAAGGGGAAAAGCAGTATCGTATTCATTCATGATGGGGAAGAAGAAACATGGTTTTTATTTCTAATTATTCGTTCAGGAAAACCAAAACTCTATCAGCTGTATTCTCATCACAATATTTTATATGAACTGAGTGTTTTTTATTTATTTTTATTTTTATTTTATTTTGGCCGAAAACACTTTTTTGTCCTTTTCTTCTGAAAGAGAAAGTTGTGGTTTATCAAGTGCTTGCAGTAATGCAAAAGGTGGTTGAAAAGCCCTTCAAAAATATTACCTCATAGGACTCGAGTGATTTAGCGTCTTGGACAGTCTATTTTTCAAAACTGGCTTCTCTATCAGAAAATTCACTGTGAAATCTCAAGTCTACCTTCACAAAGCTGATCTCACGTCCACCATCATGTTGGCACCAATGGGTTCTTTTTGCTGATAAGAAGAAACCAAATAGAAATGATCAAAGTTTCACAAATGATCCAAGAAAGCTTAAAAGAGAAGGCTTTGGCCAAAAAGTTCCAAGAAATTTTGGAGAGATACACGTGTTTGGGAAAGCAGTTGGACTCTTCAGTCTAATTTCAAACATAAAGAGTCAAGCTCTCTAGTCATCAAAAGTGGAAAGGAATGGCTGGGTTTTTCCTGACACTTCTGGGTCCAGATTTCATGCCAAAACCTGATTCACATTTATCAAAACAGTAAGAGAAAACATTTCCTATGTTTGATGCCACTGATGTGTGGTTCGGCCTAGAAAGGTAAACTTTCACTGACAGGCCATCAGGGCAGAAGTTAGGTGAGCAGAAAACCAGACTATAAATCAACAGAAAGAAACACTAAGGAAGCCCATGGAATACTGGTGTAACCAGGGAGTCAGCTCGGCCCTCTGAGGCACCATTTACTTGATTTTCCTATGTCCTATAAAGCCATGGAAACCTAAATCAATATATTTATTATCAATTTGCTTATATCATTGCTTTATCTTTGAAAGCCAAACCAGAATAGAAAAGCTTAATAATTAATGGACATGAGCAATAAAGTTGTTAATTTTTTTTATTTTTCCCACATTGTCTATTCAATAACATGAATACATTTTTTGCCCTCAGAAATCCAGTGGCCTCTGATCTTCAGTCACTGTCCTTTATTTTTTTTCATGATTGATAATTTATGTAAGTCCTCATATCACACCTCCATCTGATAAAAGGTTCATGCAGCTTAAGTAGATGACAAAGGAAGCTTTTTTTCAAAGAATTCCAGTTGAAACTTTGCTAGTTTTCCCACAGCTGATTTATATCCTCTATTGTTGGGGTGGGGGGGGGGGGGCTCAATTGACAGCTTTATGTCAAGAACTTTTGTGACCAAGCTTTCCTTTAAAGGACTAGAACAGAGGTAAATTAATAGTCTTATCCCAGGCAGCCCTTTCAGCTGCAGACTGCAAAGGTCTACAAAGGTCAATGTCAAACACCATCCATCCATACGCCAGAAACACAGAGACATGAATACACCAGAGTGTAACATAACGTTCGTGTCCAGTAGACATTACACTCACTGTAACAGTACCTGGGCCCCGCTAGTCACTAGGCAATATTTCCACATAAATTAACTAATCCTAAAAGAAATTCTGGAGTGAAACTGCATTCAGCTTGTTTTTTTTTTTTCAAACTTTGTAACATTTTAGCTCTGTCAAGACCTTGGGTACAATGGACGCCTCTGCTTTTTTCCAAATGTAATCTTTTTTTAAAAAAATTGCCAAATATACTCAACTCTAACCCCTAATTCTCTTTACTTTTCCATACCTCCAAGCAACCAAGATACTCACAAGAATAAGACAATGGATACCACACAAAACAACGCCAGTGAACAGGACGTGAAACTCCTTAGGTCAGATTCAAGACTCTTGTATGCCATTGGCTGTAATGCCTTCACTTCATATACAAAGTTTTCTGATTTTGTAGACATTTAATAATTTTATAATATAAAACAAAGAATTTTAATGCTTTCCTGCCATCATTCCTCAGCATGGAAGGATCATATTAGTATATCTTTGGATTGCATTATGTTTAAACATTTGGTTTGTTTAAATTCTCTTTGAGTTGCTAACTTGAGTTTTATAAAATGTTCTGAAATAAATTTTGGGTTGGGATTAGAACAGAAATTCCAATAATATTTGAAGCTGAAATCCTTCAAATCCTGCTATATGCTTACTATGTATTTATGTGAAGTACCATTGATAATTATAAAATCAAAATATCAATCAACTCTAGAATGTCTTTAAGGTATTATGTGCCCTACAGAGTAAAGCATTCATCCAGTTTTTAATTATTTATGTAAAAATAAGCAAGCATATCTGATGTGGGATGTCTTTCTGTATGCTCTGAATACGCTTTATTATCATTTGTTAATGAAGAAGCTGTTTTGGCCTGTGACAAGGCAGATTAGAGGCGGGGGGGGGGGGGGGGGGGGGGATCCAGAGATAAGGAAGGGCAGAATCAGGAGATTCTACAAGCTTCTCCCAGAAAGCAAGATGTAATGGAACACAGGTTAAGTCACAGAGGTATGTGGCAATACATAGATTAATAAAAAAAAAAAATGGGTTAAGTTATAAGAACTAGTTGATAATGAGCCTGAGCCATAAGCTAAACAGTTTTAATTAGTATAAGGCTTTGTGTGACTATTTGGGACTAAGCAGCTTTGGGACTACGGGTCTAGAACTCAGGGCTAGGCTGGGTCAGAAACTTAAGGCTACACATATCTTAGTATCTAAAATTTTGCTTCATCTTTAATGAATTATATATGCAAGTATGTATGCACATATACAATATATATGTATATGAGCAAGTATAATCAATGTTAAATTTAAACTATAATAAATATATAACCTAACTATAATCGAGTCATCAATTCTTGTTACTGAAAATATGGCCTTCAGACTAAAGATCTAATAGTATTCCCTAGTAATACCTATTACTTTATTGGAATGAAGAATCTTAAGTCTACCTGAGACCTACTGAGTCAGAACAAAAATTTTACTTACGATCTTTAACTAACTCACAGACATTGTGGTATTAAATATATTATAATATAGTTCATCTATACTCCGTTTTTCTTACATCATTGAAATCTGTATCTCAACTGGATTCTTTTATACATAATAAATTATCCTAAGCTGCAATAAACAAGAAGCAAAAATTCTTGTAACTACAACTTTCTATTGATATATGTTCCTTTCTCCTGCACCCTTCATGAACAACTTGCTCAAAAGAGTCAAGAGAGAGAGGAGAGAGAGAGAAAGGAAGAGAGAGAGAGAGTCTACTTCTTCCCCTAGGATTCTCCTCTAGGCCAATTCCAATCTGACTCTATATCTATCAGTCTTAATGGTATTGAACACATTCTCTTGTGACATCCATGTGAGAGAACGAATGGATGTTGGTCAGCTTCTCCTTCTACTGGTCTTCTCCCAGAATCCTGAAATTAAACTTCCCATTTTTAATAGCTCTCTTCCCTTGACTGCTATGGCACTCTCTTGGTTTGTGTGCTTCCCGTGTCATCATTCAGCCCTCACCTATTTCCCAGGTTCATTTTCCAACATTACTATTGGAGGCTTTTAAAGCTTAGCTCTTTCTATCCATGCTCTCTGCCATGCAAGCTTACAGTTTCGCCTGAATCTCACAGGCAGACTATTTTGGAATTAGTATCTCTGATTCCATTCCACTGAGATAAATATATCAACAAAGCTGCCTATCAGGCATCACCATTTGGATGTCCAAAATGTAACTCAAAGGTGAGGAAAACTTGACCATACCCAATCACAAACTTTTATTTCTTCTAATTTCTGAATTAAAATAATAAACACTGTGAGGATAGCACTATAACCAAGTGTGAAACCTGAACATAATTCAGAACATCATTTTCCCGATCATGTTACCTTAAGTCCTAATTGTTTTTAAATTTACTTATTTCTGTGTATATCAATACATCTTCACTTTATTGTCAAGCTTTTAGATACCTTAAAAGTCAAAAC
Organism: Phyllotis vaccarum; assembly: GCA_033318265.1. NCBI lineage: Eukaryota > Metazoa > Chordata > Mammalia > Rodentia > Cricetidae > Phyllotis > Phyllotis vaccarum. The sequence goes on from JARWLC010000008.1 coordinate 11,299,529, forward strand.
AAACTGATCTTCAATGATTCTATTCTTCCTCTCCAAGGCATTTGAGGGACTTTTCTGCCTAACCTTTGCCTGCAAAACTTTTCACTGCCAGCACAAAATTTCACTCCTCCGACTTTATTTTAATCCATTAAAGCCTAACTCCCTTCAGATCTCAGTATCTTCAGGATAGCTGGTCCTGAAGTCCAAAGCCATGTCAAATCCCCTTCGCACTAATCTCCAAACGTATACCTACTGCTCTGCCCTAGAATTTATCATAGGTCTATTTCTCTAGCCAAGGCAGCGGGTCTGTACGTTTGGTGATTGTACTGCTGATAAACACAAATAAGAGATAAAAGCACACAATGTGGTTGATTACCTAGACGAGTAAGAACAGTGCAGGCTCTCATTCCCCAAAGCCATACTTCTGCATAAAAACAAGACAGCTGGCTGATAATGGGGAAAATCTTTCTGCTCTTTGACAGGGACAGACTCTCCTATGTGTGGAGGAGGATGCATGCTCAGGCAGGTCAGTTCAAGGTTGTGATTCTTCATAGTTTGCTTGTTTAAAAGTGGTGGTCAGGAATGTCTTTGGATGGACATTTAGTGCTATAATGATCAAAGTTCACTTGTAGGTTACCCAAAGGGAAGAGTTGAGTGGGTTGAAAAGTTCAGCTTGCCTACTACAGAGGTCAGTTGAAGGTCACCCTCCAAGTCTCTCTAGAAGGCTTCTTCTGAAGGGAAAAGGAATTTAGAAGCTGATTTATCATCATTTAAAGAAGCCACAGTGTTTATCTTGCAAACATAATAGATCCAAAAATCACTAGCTAGCGGGTTTTGCTTTCCACACAGATGCACAGCTCTTGTGTTCACATTTACCTACACCCAACAAGGGATCACGTAGTCTAAAAGATCATACATTTCTTTCCTTTTTTGCTCAACAATGCACTCTAGTAAAACGCTAGCTACAGAACAGTTTACTCAACAAATGACCATTGATTGAATGAATAATGTTCCTGATTAGAGGGGTTGCCTATAGTATCCCAGAGGCCATTCATTGAGTTGCTGCATATTCCCGCATTTACCTCTACTACTGAATTTGAAATATAGCTGTCTATTATTGTATGTTGATGCTAAAGCTCCTATATCTCTTTGTTTTGCATATATGTGTATGCAGTGTATGCATGCACATAGGCATATCATTGTCAGCATCTTTCCCTGTTATTCTTCCCCTTATTTTTGAGACAGAGCTTCTGAATGTTTGAAACTTACCCTTTGATCTACAATTTTTTTTGGACAGTGGACCCGCCTGTGTCTGCTTGTCTCTGTGGCTTCCCAAACAAATCTCACTTTTAATATTCCAGTCTTTACGAACTCCCATTCCCAGCTCTTTATGCAGCTCATGAGAAAGCCAAGCTCAGGTCCTCACACCTTTGAAGTAAGTGTTGTATAGACTGAGTCATCACCCAGCCCAAAACTTCTATAACTTTTCATTTTAATTAATTAATTTTAATTTTACTTAATTTCTCTCTCTCTGTCTATGTGTGTGTGTATGTGTGTGCGTTTGTGTATTCATAATGTCAATGTGTGAGTTTATATGCTACAGTACACATGCGGTAGATAAAGAACAACTTTTATGGAGTAGATTCTCTCCTTTAGGCTTCTTCTTTTATGTGTTTTGGTTTCCACTTAATAACTTTAAGTGTAACCCAGTAGGCATTTCAAATACTTAGTATTTACCTGAAGAAAAAAAAAAAAACTAAATGATGGTTCACAGAAAGACAAGAGTAAATAAAGATGTGAAAAGTAATGCATACAACTTTCCAAAAAAGTTGTCGAAAAACAAAAGCCTTTTGGTCTGTTAAAATGATTCTAGAAAATTCAGACCCACTAATATTGCAGCTTAAATAGGTTCAAGCAATCATGAACCCAACCACTTCATTTCCCATGTAGACACCATAAGCTGAGAGAACAAGTGGCCAAGCCTGTAAGGAATTATGCATTCACTGGAAACTGTGAACTTCTACTTTATCCAATGTTTATCTCCAACAATTAAGATTATTTGTTTTTTTTTCCCTAACAGGAATAATTCTTTCACAAGATGAGGAAAATAGGAGCAATCATATACAGCCCTTGGATTCATGTAGCCAGAAGTTTCTCTGTCCCACACAGTCAGCCATATAACCACACAAAAGCTTATATTAATTACAAACTAGCTGGCCTATGGCTCAGGCATATTACTGTCTAACTCTTGTACTTTAAGTAAACCCATATTTCTTATTTATGTTTATCTACATGGCTTGATATCTTGGCTTCAGTGCAGCATTCTCATCTTCCTCTGCATCTCGCAAGCATCTCTTCTGCTCTTCCTTTCCCATAAGTCTCTTTGTCTGGTCTCCCTGCCTCTCCTTCCTATCTGCCTAGCTTCTAGTTAGCATTTTATTAAAGCAATATTTTTAGTGGCTAATATTTACAGTATATAAGAGCATAGTCCCACAGCAAGTGATTTTTACATTTACATAGATACACTATGGGTGGGGAAGGACTGGTGTGACCACATCTCTAACTATGGAGCTATTGGCAGTCCAGAACTGCTAAAGGAGGAAGAATCACTCTTCTTTGGGAGTTTCCCATGCTCGGTGGCTAGTCCACACTCATACACATATGGGCGGCACTACCTAAACTTAATGAGTTACTTAAAAAATGAAGATGATAGTGTAAAATTGAGATGGATTGTGTTGGGATTGGTCAGGGGGCTAGAGGAGGACAATGGGTGTAGTGTCATCATATTTCCTTGTATGCTTGTATGAAATTATTAAAGTATAAATTAAGTAAATAAATACTAGACATGCTAATTGTAAGACCAATTAGGATTCATGTGACAATGAATCTTAATTGGTCTTATAATAAAAGCCAGGAGCCAGATATTGAGGTAAAGCTGAAAGATCAGAGAGACATGGAAACAAGCCACTAGAGAAACTTCTCACCACTACTGAGTCCCCAGACCGAAGTGAGAAGATTCTATCTCCACAAATCCCCAGAGTGGACGCCTCTGAGTTCTCAGCTGAAAGGGGAAGGGATGGAAAGAGAAGACAGAGCCGAACTCCTGTATCCTCCTGCCTTATACTCCTTTCTCTGCCCAGGCAGATCACTTCCTGTCTCAACCTTTCTAGTGCTGGCATTAAAAGAGTGTGTGCTTCCCAAATACTGGGAGCAGAGGCATGGGATCCTTGGTTCTGTTTCTCTTTTGGACAGGATTAATCTCATGTAGTCCAGGCTGGCCTTGAATTCACAGATTTCTGCCTCCTGAGTGCTCTGTGGATGGATCTGTCCTCTGTTCTTCAGGTAAGCTTTATTTCTTAGATTGTAAGCAATATATCATCATACATAATGCTCACATACAATTTACAATGTTGTTTGCACATACTCCCCATCGATAATTAAGCCAACAAAGGCTGATTCCATAGGAGTGCTTGCACTTTATAATTCTACGTGATTTCAAAACAGTGTCTGTCAGTATCATGAGCTCTCTGATCTTCTGAATATGAGAAATGAGTCATTTGGAAGGCTGTAGAAACTTCATTCAAAATGCTTCACCGAGCTATTCCTGTTTGGTCTCATTTTCTTCAAGCATAGATCCAGCATTCAACACAATTCCTGTGGCTTTGGAAGATCACATAAGAAAGAGGCAAGCATGTTATACATCTGCTGTGCATCAGCCTGGCCACATTAAAAGGGGTCTGTGCAAGTCCTGACATCAGCTTCCCTGGAGGTTAGTCAGAAATTGAACCAAGAAGGGTAGGGATGCAGATATGTTGGTAGAGTGCTTTCCTAGCATGATTGAGGTACTGGGTTCAGGGGTTCAGTCCTGAGTTCTACCTAAACAAGGTGTGGTGGTCCATGCCTCTAATCCCTTTGGGAGCAAAGATGGCAGGATCAGAAGTACAAGATCAGCCTCAGCTACATAGGGAGTTGAAAGTCTGCCTGGAATACAAAGAATTCTGTCACAAACAGAAGAAGAGGAAGAGGAGGAAGAGGAGGAAGAGGAAAAAAGAAAACTCTTAGCTCTATTTTTAGAAAAATAAAACTAAAGTTTGCATCAAGACTTCCCTCCAAAACCAGTATGTGAAGTGGTTTTTGTGAAACTGCTTGCTCTTGGCTTTTTTATTTTCTCCTGTTCCCAACATCACACATGCTCCTCTTCCATATGAATCTTCTCAGTGCCCACAAGTCACCATTTCCATTCTTCTTACCCTGAACATTTTTTATATCCTTTGAAGCAGTTCCAAACATGATGAAATGCTGCCTGTCAATACCCAAGTTATCTCATTAAGCAGAAGTAATTATTTTGTTACTGTTATAGCTATAAAATAGAGCAGGTTTTGTGTGGTCTACCCAAACCATCTTTCCTCCATAAGCATTATTATGTGCAGTGTACAATCTAACAGAACAAGTCTTTTAATTTTTCAGAAACACTCATACATGTATATGTGTATATAGAATAATTAATTAATAGTTTGATAAAACTGAGCCCTACTAACTAGTTTCATAGAATGATGATGAATATAATAACATAATATACGGATGCAAATTAAAAATATTTTAATAATAGTTGGATTGTTACATGATATAGTCAAAGCACATATACATATGTATACCTTACATGGTCAGGTATTTTGAAATTAATTTCTAAACTCTAATAAAGTTTAAATTACCTCAGCATTCTAAGTTTTGGAATGGTTATGCATATGCAGACACAAACAAATGACATTTAGTGGAAGTTTTTTGTGACAGTCATTGGTGCCAGTTAAGAAGGAGGTACCATAGGCAAAGTATCACTTTCCAATGGCTCCCTGTATAAAATAAATCTAATTTGTGTCAAAATAGAGATTAGACTACTCGGTATCTCCTTTGAGCTATTCAAAATCAAAAAAAATTAAATAAATCCTAGTCATTTAGGGCTAATCCATAGGAAAATAAAAACTCGATTTTCATCTAAATTGCATGTTAATGGTGAGCATCAACCAACTACCTTCTAAAATTTGTGCTTAATTATGTGTATAATGTGTGTGTGGGGGGGGTAATGGGTGTCATGGTGTGCAGATATAGGCAGAGTACAAGTCTATGGTGAGGGTTCTTTCTTGAAACTGTACATGGGATAAGGGATCAAACCCTGGTTATCAGGCTGCCTCTACCCACTGAGCAATCTTGCCCTACTCTTGTTTATGCTATAATTGAGGAAAAACTAGATTCATCATATACAAAACAATGTGGAATGTATGTGAGTACAGACATGTGCAACATACACATAGAACATTACACACACACTATATATTTGGATATATGAATTAGAGGAGCTGTAAGGTACTGTGAGAATTTCTTCACCAGCAAGTGTATCAGATTGTTGATAAGGACACAGGGAAGCATGTACTGATAAGATTTCAGAATAGAACCAGAAATTGATCTAGAACTGGACTAGAGGCCAAGCCTATGGCATCCTGGGAAAAGATCTTACATACATTTTGTCATGGCCTGAAACTTAGTAAGAGAATGATTGTTAAGGTGACAGGTGTTAATCTGGTGAAAAAATATTTCAAGGCAGCCCTTCATTAAGAGTATGCCAAAGGTTCCATTGACCCCTTTTAGCCACATTTACAGTCATCAGTATGATCAAAGAAGCAGGAAAATAAGTGTATGCAGAGTGAGTGACAAAGAAAGTGTAGCTTACCCATCTTTCCTTTGAAGTTTGGCTAGAAGATGCCATGACAAGCCTGCTGAACAAAGTCAAGTCCTTTGTGTAAAGGCAATGGGAGATATGCCTTGGGTGTGTGTAGGGTAAAGAGAATGCAGGGTTATGGAATCTTCTAGCCAAACTTCAAAGGAAAGATGGGTAGCCCAGATGATGTGCATCAGAGTAAATGTCCTGCAGGTAGACTTGGAAAAGCACTATGCAGAGCTTTATGGGTTCAGTCAGATATGAAGTGGAGGACCTGGGAAACCAGAGGTGATGGGAATAAGTGAACGAAGTCTGCAGAGAAAAGCAGGACACGGCAAGGAGAACCAGTTCAGGGCACTAGCCTGGCAGACCACAGCTAGCAAGGCCACAGAATGGGGGCAGTCTAAACTCTTGGGCTCATATCCTGCCACCATGTGCCAGAATGCTGAATGTGAAGCTACAAGATATGGGATTTTTTCCTACTAGATAAACCATCTTACTTTCATCTAACCCCTTGTGGATACTTGCCTATCCCTCTCCTTTGAATTAAGGATATTTGTGCTGTTGGATATTAGATATACACAATTTACTTCTTTTTGTTTTTGAAGAGTCATACAAATGAAGTTTACCTTAAGTCTTAGACAAGATACTAAACTTGGTAGTTTCTACTGAAGGTAGAACTGTCCAGACTCCAGGGACTCGGGAATTTTACATTAGGAGATTGGCATAAGCCTTTGGGAAGCCAGTGCATAGAATGTTATGATCTACAGAGATGTGTTAGAGTCAAGTTAGCGAGGGGTAAAAGTGGTTAATCTTGATCATCAACTTGAAATAACCAGGATATTCAAACAGACCTTTGGGGGTGTCTGAGAGTGACATTTTCTGAAAGAATTGTCTATGGAAGGAAGCCACCTAAATATGAGAGATGCCATCCCAAAGGCTAGGACTCGGATAAAATAAAAGAGGAAAGAAAAAGAGTCCAGAACAAGTGTACGCAGTGAGCTTAATGTTCTCTGTTATCTGTGATATCATCTGTTCTGCTGCACCTCACCCTCCCTGTGTGATTGACAGCTCTGAAGCAAGGAGCCAAGATCAACTCTTTCTTCCTTTAAGTCATCAGGGGTGGGGGACTTAAGACAATTTGATTCAATAATGAACTATCTAACTACATACAGAAAAACCATTTTCTTAAACTTATCGCCTTTACCTGAAGTTTTATATCCTTTTGACTAGTGTCTTTCAACTGCCACTACCTTCCACCTACATTCTACTGCCTCTTTCTGTGAGGTGAACAGTTTTAGATTACATAACATTTGATGGTGATTGTTAACTTGTTTAGAGTGAGAGATGTCCAGAACATGAGGAAAGTACACTTCTGGGTGGGCCTCTGAGGGTGTCCCTAAAATGATCAAGCAGCCAATGACTCAAAAGAAAAAAGAAAATATCTACTCTAAATGTGAACAGCCATGTCTAACTGGAAGTGGGGAGAAGAAGAATTTTAAAAGGGGGAGAGAAAAGATGAACCCAGCAAAAACATGCATGGTCTGTTTTTCCTGAGGGTGTCTACTGCTACAATCTAGACTGGATATTTTTGCTTAGCTTCTTCAGTTCCTCCATGTGGACCTAGTTCTTGGGTCTCAGATTGCAGTAGCATCATTCAGGACAGATGTTCATATACGGTAGGAGATAAAGGGCCAGTGATTTTCTTCAGAGTAGAAATACCCAGTTTCCCCATCACTGTTTATTGAAAAGGCAACACTTTCCCCATTGCGTGCTCCTGACAATAGTGTTGGAAGTCAAGTAACTGAAAATGTGTGGATTTATTTCTAGGTTCTCCATTGTGTTCTCTTGGTTTGTGTTTTTCTATTAATGCCAATACAACACAGTTTCAATTACAACAATTTGTAGTTGATTTTGAAGTAACTTAGTATGGTGCCTTCTATTTTTCATTTTACTCAAAATTATATTCATTACCAAAAGTATTGTATAATACTGCACATTCTACAGTTTTGTCTGTTTTGTGAAAATTCCATTGAATTATATTGACTCATTTGACTGTCTTGCAATAAATCTATAAATCACTTAATATTAGTATTTTAATAATATTAATCTTTCAAATCTATTAACACAAGATATAATTCAATTTATTTATGACTTTTGAACTTACTTAAAAATTTTACAATTTTTGGTGTGAACATCTTTCACATTCTTAGTCAAATTTATTCCTAGGTCTTTAACTCTATTGGGTTTATACAAACAGATGTTTTCTTGGCTTATTTTTCAACAATTTGTTGCTATTGAATAGACATCTTACTGGTTTTCACAGATAGATTCCATATAATTCAATGTTACTAAAATCATGTGTTTGGGCTTCAAAGTTCTGTGGAGCTTTCAGGGATATAGAAGAAAGATAGGCAGAGATATAATTGCACAAACACCATATATTGGGACCACAGATCAATGATGGATGATTCTTCTATCTCTGTCCTCCTTGCTTTGAGACAGGATTTCTCATTGAACCAGAAGCTCACCAACTAGCTAGGCTGGCTAGCTTAATGAGCTCCAGGGATCCACCTTTCTCCACACTCCATGCATTGGGCACACAGATGGAAGCCACCACACCCACCATTCACATGACTGATGGAGATCCAAACTTATGTCCATGGGCTTATGCATCCACAGGAGACTTTTTACTGATGAAGCCATCTCTCAGACCCTATTAAGGGATTTTGGGGAAGAAAGGGTGGGGAGATTTTGCTAAACCTTTTTACAACATTATATTATCTTTGCCCCCAATTCTCTACAAATGCTGCAGCACATTTACACATGAATGCATGTTGACCATCCTTATATGCCAGGCGTTGTAGTGGAGAACAGGTACTATGATCTTGACCTAGAGACATGACCCCTTGGCCAGTGTAGATCTGGGAATCACCTGTGGCCTTGGTACACTAGTATTTGGGTATAGCTGGAGGGCAAGTTTAAGATTGGGGTACATGTACCCAAAGCCCCTTCTTCCCGGTGCCCTTGGTTGGAGGACCTGACTACTGAGTAAAGCCCTAGTGGAACCAATCCAGTCTTTCCAGGAGCTGCATGACTGCCTAATCCCTCTTGTATCAGTGAGTGCTCCCCTCTGAATCTTTTAATAAATAATAATCTTTATCAATTGCTCATGATCATTATCACTACCATAATAAGGAGTAAATCCTGTTCCTTAATAGTTATTTTTCTAGCATGTCCTTAATTTCCACTTATTGCATGTTGATAAGAATTTTTAAGCTGATGGTTGGAGAGTGACTCCATGGGTAAGAACATGTAGTGCTCTTATAGAGGACGCCAATTCAGTTTCCAGCACTCACACATTATACTAACACCGACAGCTCTAGATATAAGTAAACAGGATTCATTTTCAGGACCCTGTGAGCACTTCTACCCATGTTCACATACCAACACAGAGACACATGCCTATATGTACTAGTGGGGTTTTTAGGTTTCAGGCGGCCAGAGGTCCAGACACACAGACCTGCCTCCCGAGACTGCTTAGGAACCCGCCACCGCTCAGGCCCCCAGAATTGACTCAGACCCTTATATTAACTTTATGCTGTTTGGCCTATGGCTCAGGCACATTGCTAGCTAGCTCTTACATCTTAAATCAACCCATTTCTATTAATCTGTCTGCCATGTGGCCTGTGGCTCACCTGTGTTCCTTCATGTTGCTTCTTCGGAGGCTTGCTCAATCTGCCTGACTCTGCCCTGCTTCTCTCTATCTATTCTGATTCCTCCTCCTACTTCTTCTATGGTGCCTGTCATGGCCCAAAACAGCTCCTTTATTTAAAGATTGAGATTCACAGCATACAGAAAGGCATTCCCACATCACCTATACACGTAATTAAAAATAAAATAAATTCTTAAAAGAAGAATTTTTGACTCTATTCTCATCAGGCCAGTAAGTTTCTTTTCCTGCAGCCTTGGTGCCTTTGTCTAGCTTAGGAAACCAGCTATGGAATCTGGCATTATAAAATGAAAAGTTACCCTGCTTCATCTTTTGGAAGCATTTGAAGTGAACTAGTGCTACCTATTTCAATATTTAGTAGATAACAGCAGTAAAGTCAGAAATTCCTGAGCTCTCTTTTGATGAGAGACTTTATATTGCTTCCTCAATCTCCTTGCTTATTGATGTTCTGTTGAGATGTTCTGTTTACTCATGAAAAATTAAAAGTTATTCTTTTAAAAATCTTAATGTCACCTGAGTTTCTTTGGCTTTGATCTCTCGAAGAAGGAAAAGAAAGTCTGTGGTCCGACTTTTTATCATTATATAACCATTTTCCTCTATTATATAACTATTTCTGTGTATTATTTTTGTGTTGCCTGCATGGCATCTTTGCAAAAATGTTTATATGAGTAAAACATTATATTAAAATATATTGAATATATTAAAATAGATTGTCCACTCTATCATGACAGTATTATTTTTAATGAAAATGAGGACAATAGAAAATAAGGAATAAAACAAGTTAAGACAGAAAGTATTTCATTTAGACTATCACTAACAACCTATGGGTCCATAGTTTATTTTATAAGTTCTTGTTTTAATCAGCAAATAAAATAAATAAATAAGAAAAAGCTATATATTTTATTATATACTTTAAGATTCATATTCTCTATTCATTTTTCTTTCTTAAAATTTTATTTTTAGTTTTGGATGTGTAACAAGTATATGCTTTATTATGACAGGAAATAAAAATAATAGCTTAATTTCAACTCTCGGCATTTGAAAAGGATACACAAATCCTTACCCTGATATTCCTTTGACAATTTTTAACTGTAAAGTTGAAATGAGAGAAAATATGAAATCACATCAGGTAGTAATCCATTATCATTAAGAATATTCACGTTCCACATTCTGATTTTAATTCTGATAGAATTTTTTGAACAAAAGTTGGGATGTTAAGATCTTTTCATGAGATCCACCTCATTCAGCAACTCTTGCCTGGAACAATCTGAGCCAATGTACAATGATGCAATAATATTCGATGACCCTTGCAATTTTATTTCACAAGTAAATTTTCATTGATGGCATAATACAAATTCTAATTTAGAAATATTAAGAGAATATAGGATAAAGAATTTAGTTCATATGCTGTATAATATTACATACTAATTTCTTAAACAACCTGATTTTACCACCAATGGGAAGAAAATATTTCCTTACTTAGCTAAACAAATCTCATTTTGAGCCTTCTCAAGAGTCCACCAAACTGACAAGAGTTATATAGTCATGAGTATTTGGTTGGAAGTCAGCAAAGATATCAAAGTTTTACATTATGTAATGTAATTACCTTACAAATTTTTACATGTAATTAATATTGAATAAATTTGGTAAACTGTCAGCTGCAGTTGTAGATTTCATATAAAATGCAAGACATTTACTGAATATAATTTGCATGATAATGATGGAATAAGAATGCATTATAAAATTAGACTCTACCTTGCATCTCAGCTCTATTACTAATGTTAGGCAAGTTATTAGAAATATTCTCTGCCTAAGCATAATAACAACATTACATTATGATAAAGATGATTTGGGGGTTAAAGTTAATTTATATATATATATATACATATATATATACGTATATATATGTATATATGTATATATATATATATAAACTCAATGTTCAAGAAATAGTAAACAAGTCAAAACAACATTTGAATCATATTGCTTATGCTTACAGAATTGTTGTGAAAGATATCTAAATCTGTTTCCTGTGGTCTTCAATGATTTAGGCAATAACTTACACAGGCAGTAACTTATTTTATCGATGACTTTTTGTAATTATTTATACAGAGAACATGTGTTACTTTGCTAGTTGGAGAGACGTGGATCTGAATGCAGGCACTTATGACACTGAAGCTATTCTTTACTTAGAAATGGGTTTTATTAGTTATGTATGTGTGAAGAAATTTTAGGATCATCTTAATCAGTGATGATGACCGGACAACAACAAAATGTCTAGTTTATCCAACCCAGGCTCATATGAGACTGATTTCTGACAGAGACCTAACATAGTCATTTATGAAGCTTTGATTGGCAAGGAGATGAATATTCGTGTTGGCTATTCAACACATTCCTTTCTTCACATATATAAATATAAATTCTGGAAATCATTCTACCTAATGAGAAATAGTTTGGGGAACATCTACAGACATAGTTTGATACAGATAACGAAATTAGTTTTGAGAGTTACTTTCCTGAAGAGGATATCTTTCCCTATTCCATCCCAGGTCCCATTTTTTAATTCCTACATTTGTTAATATTAAAGTTTCCTGTTTATTTTTCTTTTTTGAGAAAGAGGGTATAGCAAGCATTTATCTCCAATTGGACCTAAAATCCATTAATAAAGCAGTGATTCTGTTCTAAGACATCCGTGCAATCTTGAGCCCCATGATTTCCAAAGAAAAGAGAATCAATCTATAGCATTAACTGTTTGCTTGTTACACTATGCATTAAAATATATCTTCAAATTTTTTTACACAAAATCACAGAAAAATCAATAATTAAACATCTCCAACAAGGGTATTCAACAGTAAATGTACCTAAATATTTACAAGGCAATATATATTTAGCAATAGTTCCTAGCATGTCGGAGTTCCTTCATAACTATTAAATTTTCTACTAATATTAAATTTTGGAGGTTCTTAAAACTTTATCCTGTGAGCAGAAGTTACAAAATTCTCCTAAAAACCCACACTTCAGTAACTTTATCATAAGCTAGAGTTAACATATCATCCTTCTAAAAGGAAACTAGATGTAGGAGAAAAGGCTTATGGACATATTAATTAGTTGGTATAGTATGAGAGGAGAGAGACAATAATATTGATCCCATGAGGATTTTGCCCCAATTGCATTACACAGTTTGCTGAAAAACTGCACATAAGATCCATGCTTATTCACTACAAAAAAAAAGACATCTGAGTAATTACTTTAAATATGCCTCATTAAAAAATACAGATGGAAATAGTCCCAGAAAAATTTCAAAAAGTCAATAAAGTGCTTCATATGTTTACAAATATTTTTGAAAACACTATCAATCTTTAGGATATGCTGTCTCCTGATTTTTGGTTTAGTTAAATATATGCCAGCCATATTTTAGCCAAAGATGTTTGCTTATTACACAAATAAATCTTAATATGCCACTCTCTTACATTTGGGGGAAAACTTTTCAAATGGCAAATTAAGCCAACTGTTGAATAACAAATCATAATATTTGTTAGCATACTATTAAATTGAGCTGCTGCCTCCCTCCTCCACCCCCCCCCCCCCCGTAGGTTCAGTGATTTGTCTGCGTCATTGTTTTGCATAAACTTGAGAAACACATCTTGGGTAATGGCTAAAAAATGTGGCTGATGGTTTTGAAGTCCTTAATTTTTAAAAATAGTGCCACCACTTGAGAAATAAACATGATGTCTAGGAATAGACTTTTTTGCAAATATGCAGAAGACTTCAAGCTCCCTTAAATGATTAAAAAATAATAACTTACATAACGCCAGCTACTTTGAAAGGAATTAAGAAAACAGAATACATCCAGCTTTAGAAATTTCAAAACAAGCAAAGATCTAGCTTCCCACATCAAATCAAATATAATAACTACAAAGGCTTTGTTTCTTATAGATCACATTATGGAGTTCATGAAGCCCTAAAGGAAGCTGTGGGCCAGCTGCTGGCTCCCTGCCCAAGAATGTGGCAAATATGCTGTGGGACTATGCTCTTATACATGGTAAATATTTGTTATTGTAAATACTGGTTTAATAAAACTGATTGGCAAGAAGCTAGGCAGACAAGAGAAGGCACCAGAAGAGGAGAATTCTGGGATAAGGAAAAGCAGAGTTACTTGCCAGACTCAGAGGAAGTAAAATAAGAATGCTGTGCTGGACAAAGGTACCAAGTCATCTGGCTAAACATAGATGAGAATTATGGGTTACTGTAAGTGAAAGAGCTAGTTAATAATATGCCTTAACCATAGGTAAAACCGTTTATAGTTAATAAAAAACCTTTGCATGATTATTTGGGACTAAATGGCTGTGGGACCATCCAGGTGGGTCAGACAAACTTCTGACTAAACAACTACCCCCAGGGACCTTTATGCTGATGTCCCAACTTTATGAACATCTATCCCCACAAGTTTTCAATTCAAGTTTCTTATCTCATGATAATTTCTTAGCATGATTATTTATATTTCCCTTAGAATAGACAATGCTTTTTGATAGCTGAGGCCCTGCCCCACTCATCTCTAATCATGTTCAATGTAAAGTTAATTCTTTGGGTAGGGATGCTCAACAGAGTGCCTGGACTTGGCTCCACCTTCCTCCATTACCACCTTGCCCCATACTCCATTCTTTTCATTGTCTGTTCCACTGTCTTCAAGACTGGGGAATATTTTGAGGAAGCAGCTGTAAGTCAGATCTTGAGAAGAACTTACGAACACAACTACAATAACATGAAGTGCAAGGTTTGAAATGTAAACACATTCTGTGATTCTGCAATTGCCCTAGAGAACACTTAGGAACCCTCACCCCCCCCCAAAAAAACCAGCAATTTTTAAATTATATATATATATATATATTATTTTCATTAAAAAAATGTCATCTCTGTCAGTGTATCCTCCCTGCTCCCCCATCTCTCCCCCTCCCAATCCCTCCCAGTCAGCCCTCAGCCTCGCTCCTCCCTATCCACCCATCCCCTCCCCCCAAAAGGACAAGAAGTCCCAATGTGGGTCAGCTTAGCCAGGGGCATCCACTCGAGGGAAGTCCAATTCACTCATCCCAAAGTCAATGCTGGGCTGCTCTATAGGGAATGGGCTCCAAGGTGCCCGCCCATGAACAGAAACACAGTCTGATCCCACCCCTCGTGGCTCCACACACTCATAGCAGTTGAAAGCTGCCCATCCCAGGAGGGCCCAGCTCCCTGTCCTGATGGTTCCCCAGTGGCAATTCCTTATTCAGTGATCTCCCCAGAGCTCCAGCCAGCCATCACCATGGGAATCTTCCTCCTAATTCCTATCCCCCTGCTCATACAGATCCTCCTCCCCTGCTCTCAGCTGGACCAGGAGCTCAGCCAGGTGCTCAGCCATGGATCTCTGCCTCCATCTCCATTCCCTGCTGGATGTAGGTTCTGCAATGACACCTGGTGTGTTTACTCATTCAATTATAGGGGAAGTCCCATTTAGGCACCCCCTCCATCATTGTTTGGAGACTTGGCCAGGGACATCCGGCCAGTTCCTGGACATTTCTCTAGCACCTAGTCTAAACAGGATTCCAAAACAGATTTAAATTCCAGGGCTGGGAAGAGATAGCTGAGTGTGTAAAGCTCTTGTCTTGAGGACTTGAGGTTGCATCCCCAACTCTCCTGTAAAAAGCCTAGTGAAGGAGCACGTGCCTGTAACTCTGGGGAAGCAGACAGTCCATTTGAGAGGCTCTTGACCAGTCAGTAGAGACAAACCAGCAAACTCCAGGACAATGAGAAACCCTGTCTCAAAAATTAAGACGGAGGCCAAGCATAGTAGCCTTTTATCCCAGCACTCTGGATGCAAAGGCAAGCAGATCTCTGTGAGTGTGAGGCCATCTTGGTCTATCCAATAAGCTCGAAGACAGTCAAAGATACAAAGAGTGCCTGTCTAGAAAATCAAAAACAAAGATGGAGTATAAGTAATATGCCTCCCTGCACTTGTTGCATTGCAAAAATCTGATGACCTGGGTTTGATCCCTGGTGGGAGGAAAAAATTAGCACCCCAAAGTTGTACACACACACACATAAACATATATGTACACATGCAAATGTACACACATAAACACACACAAACACACACATGCATACATACACACACATAAACACATGTACACACATAAACACATATACACACACAAACTCAGACAAACATGCACATTCATACCCACATATATAACACACACATACATGCATGTACACACACATGCACACATACACACATCTACACATGCACACACACATATACACATAAAAACATACACATGCACACACACAAACACACACACATACACACAAACGCACACATACACACACATACACACACATGCACACATACACACATCTACACATACACACACACATATACACATAAAAACATACATATGCACACACACAAACACACACATACACACAAACGCACACATATACACACATACACACACATGTACACATACACACACATACACATAAATATGCATGTACACATATAAACACACACAAACACACATACATACATTCACACATACACATACACACATGTATACGCATAGACACACACACATGTATATACATAAACACACACAAACACACACATATACACACACAAACACAGACTAACATGCACAGAAATCCACACATACATACACAAACACACACACATACACACACACTCACAATGGCTAACCCCTGGAAACCACAGAAAAGTACCTTCTCTTAAAAATTCCAGTGTCACATGAACAGAAAAACTTGCAACTAAGTGATTTTTAAAATTAGATTCTTTCATTCAGCACAGCCATTAAGAAGTCATCTTCACTTATTGACTAAATGTCATACAGTTTATCTGTTGATCTACGGAAAGACATTTGAGTTGTGTTCAAGTTTTGGGTACTTGCAAATCAGGATGTTAGAAACATTTATGTGCTGTTTTTTATGTGAACATATGATCTGTCTGAGGTGAGGTATCTGTTGCCTGCTGCTGTACTAACAAATGAACCCACAAATCATGAGCACTGAAATCGATAAACACATTTATGCTATTGTTTCACTAAGTTGGGGATCTAGATGTAGAAGAGTTGTACCCTCCAGGATTTTCATCAACCTATCAGATGGTCCAGAGAGCCCAAGTCAAAGTACTTTGTAAGTAAGATTTGGTCCATTGTATGTTCTTGTATTGATGCCCTCAGTTCTAATTTAACTATGGCCCAATGTGTCCTTTGTTGCTTGCCTCATGAATATCTCTGGCATGGTATGAATAAGTATGGCAGACTGCTTCCTGGAACATATTACAGGGTCATTTCTAATATCAGCTATCATGGGTTATCTGGAGAAAGATATTTAATCTCCTGGATAGTGCACACAGCAAGTTCATTGAGGAATGTGACTTTAAGAACCAGACAGAAAAGCTTGTGATGTAATATATTGAGATGCCACAGCCAAACAAACTAGATGTTCAGGATGTACTTCTCTAAAGTGACTCCCATACATCAGAAAGACAAAACTTTATAACCAGTGATGCTGTGTGGGACAGTCACAAGGAAGGACTGCAAAAGACAGTGTCTTTACTCTTTACAAGAGAGCTCCCATGGACAGTCTAAACTGGAAGCCATCTATGGGCAACAATCGCAGCATTTAGGGTGGAGTGTACAGTTCTGAAACTAGACAGCACAATGTAGACAGAAAGACAGACAGGGAGGGAGGGAGGGAGGCAGGCAGGCAGGCAGGCAGGCAGGTGGGTAGGTAGGTAGATAGGTAGAAATAGAGCTAGATAGGACATATACATACACACACTAGAAGCCCCAGATAGAAAATGTTCAGATGCACTCAGAGAATATGACAGAGAGCCTTATTTCCTTTGCAGAGCAGGGGCTCATTTTTGGCTCTACATATTTCAAACACATAATTGTGATACTAAAAGCAGACTATGTGTGAAAGTTTGGGGGTTAGGAAGAAATTAATTAGTATAAATCCATAATCACTAACAAACAGAGGTCAGGAAAACATAAAAAAGAGATGGGAAAGTAAAGTCATGTGGGAACTCAGAGGTTACATAAACTATGCAGTGTTTTATTAATGGTATTTTAAAAAATCCTCCAAAGATATTGAAATGAAAAATGCTACTAGCAAGTACTACATTTGAAAAGTTCACTCTAGCTAGATATTGAGTGAAGGATTAATTGCAAGAATAGATGTTTTACAATTACAAGAGAGAGAGGAGAGTTAAAATTATGAATGTGGAATTAAGTATATTTAGAAAGATTTGAGGTTAGATTTGAGGTGAATGATCAGTGAGGAGAGAAAAGACACTGGAGAGCATGGTATAGCATATACACAGGATTCTATTTGGGGTAATATAAAGGTTCATTAAAGAGATATCTAAAAGTTCTTAGAATTTACTTTTCAGTCGGCCAACTAGCTAGCTGTGTGTCTCAGAAAAATTTCTAAGTCCCTAAGCCTTTCATTTTATGATCAGAGCGTTGAAGACAATACTGTTGTCCCCTTTAGGGTTTTGTATTAAAAGTGACCGCTTATGGGATTGGAGACCGGAATTGCTGCTCTTCCACAGGACCCAGGTTCAATCCCCAGCACGCACGTGGCAACTCTGACGCCTTCTTCTGGCCTTCACAGGTACCAGGCAGGCATATGGTGCCCAGACATACATAAAGGCAAAACGCTCATACACATAAAATAAAAGAAAAATAGTTTTTAAAAAATTGATCACAGTTATAAAGATGGTCTCAATCCACGAGGGCTCTTTAATATGTACTATTATTGCTAGGACCAGTAGGCAGCAAAGGGTGATAGAACAGTATGAAGAGAGAGGTTCTGCAATTCATTAAAGAAAATTAAAGCATACATGAAGTAAAATTAGAAATGCATGAACGAACAAGGTACGGTCAGACTTTCAAAGAGGTAACTTCAAAGAGATGGAGGAAGAGGAATGATAGGGGTGTATTCAACACATTGCATTTGTATTATGTAAAAGTCGTCTCAAATTCCATATTCACCATATTGATTATATCTACATATATGTTCTACTTCTTATTGAAATCCAGCTCATACAGGAATTTACAGGTGGAAAGAATAGGGGTGGGAGTAGAGTGAGCTGATTTAAAAAAAAAAATGGTATTTCTTATAAAGTAACCCTGAGATTTCCTTGTGACTTTGACTTCCTGCAGGGCATAAAGAAAAAGAAGTAGCCAATGAAGCAGAGAGAGAAAGTGATTTATTCATTCTTCGTTCCTCGTATGCTCACAAGTCAGTAGAAGAAAGAGGAAAATAGACTGACAGCTCCCTGATGGTGAGCCAGGCCACTCAAGTTTTGCTTGATCGAACAGCAGCCATGGCATAGGGCAGGCAGTCTGCCACCATAAAAGAATTCAGCAATCCTGGGGCATGGAAAAAATGTTGTGAAAGTTTCTTAAAGGAAAATGCATACCCCAGCCATTGAAGAAGATGGAAACAACGTATAAATAGATGCGTGAGTGTGGCATTTTGATTGCCGAAGCCTAGGCAATGTGGAAAATGAGGAAATGAGATGAAATAAGAACGGGATCTAATTATCCATTTTACTCTCTCCATATACAGAAATTAGATGCTTGTGGACTCCCAGGGAAAATTCATATTCCCATAAGTGATTCAGAGCTGGAATTTAAGCTGCAGCAGATACAAAGAAATCATGTGGCTACATTGGTGTTCAAGCCTGAACATGAGTTTCAGGACCATAAACCAAGCCCAGCTCATAAACAACTTTAAAGTAAATAACAGAAAATGCCTCAATCAGCTTTCCCAAACTTGCTTATAGTCTTTTAGAAGAAGTTTTTTTTAAGTATTTTCTCATTTAAAAAAAGAAGTTGGACTTGGTGATACACACTTTGAGTCCCAGCACTTTGGGGTGTAAAGGAAGGCATATGTAGAGTTCAAGACCATCCCTGGTCTACTTAGCAAAGTCCAAGATAGCTAGTCATATATACATAGGCCCTGCATCAATAAGTAAAATAAAATAATAAAAATTTTATATTAAACAACTATGATGCCTTTAGTAGTATTGGATACATTGAGTTAAAGTGCCCAGAAATTTTGATTTACTGTGAAATCCAAAGACTTAAAATAGGGCTGTACTTTTCAGTAGAATAAAAAAGAAACATCATTTTAAGAATTTATTGGCTTCTTCCACCCAAAATTCATGCATATTAAGCTGCATTTGTAGAAATTTACAGAAAATCAACATATGTACATGGGAACACGATCAAATGATCCTTTTAACTTAATTATTTGCCATTTCTACACACATGGCCAAGGAAAGTGAGCTGAGACACACACTCATTCACCTGGAAAAATCTGAGTGAGGCTACTTACATACAGCAGCTCCCATATAATATGATGGGCTTAATTTACTATAGGTAGATTTTTAAATGAATCGTTGTTGTTATTATTATTATTATTACACTCCTGCCTCAGTTTCCCCTCCTTGCCCCTCTTCTGCCCCACCTCATCCACTCTTCCTCCACTTCTATTCAGAAAATGGCAAGCCTCACACAAATACCAACCAAACATGGCACATCAAGTTATAGTAAGACTAGGCACCTTACCTTGTACTAAGACTGGACATGGCAACCCTGAACAAGGAAAAGGATCCCAAAAGCCAACAAAAGAGTCAGAAACAGCCCCTGTTCCCACTGTTAGGAGTCCCATAAGCAGACCAAGCTACACAACTATAACATATATGCAGAGAGCCTTAGTCAGTTCCACGAAGGGTCCCTGGTTGTTGGTTGAGTCTTTGTGAGCCCCTATTAGTCAGGTCTGTTGGTTCCATGGATTTTTCCATGGTGCCCTTAATCTCTCTGTTCCCTACACTCCTTCCTGCCCCTCTTCCACAATATTCCCCAAGCCCTGCCTAATTTTGGCAGTGGGTCTCTGTATTTGTTTCTATCAGGTCCTGAATGAAACCTCTCTGATGACAGTTGAGCTAGGCAATCTATGAGTATATCAAGATATCAATAGGCGTCACTACATTGACATCTTTTTTTGCTTTTGGACAATTCATATTTGGTTCTATCCCAGGGCTCTGAGCTATCCATCCTCTGAGTCCTGGCACTCCAAGCAGTGTCAGGGGGTTGTATCCCTCTCACAACATGGGTCACAGACTGGGCCAGTCATTGATTGGCCACTCTTACAATTTCTGCACTACCTTTACCCCATTATATCTTGTAGACAGGACAAATTGTAGATCAAAAGTTTTATGGTAGATTACTGGGAGTTTCCATTGCACTAGGATTCTATCCCACCTCGAAATACCCCTATCCAGACACCTCTTCCAATAGTCATTCCCCTACCATCCCCCTACCTGACCCCTCCTGTTCTTGTTCACACCCACCCCCAGTCCATCTGAGAAATCTATCCTATTTTGCCAGGGAGATTGAAGGTTCCTCCCTGAACCCTCCTGGCCACATAGCTTCTCTGGGTATGTGGACTGTAGCATGGTTATCTTTTATTTTACAGCCAATATCCACTTATAAGTGAATACATACCATGTTCATCTTTCTGGATCTGGGTTACCTCATTGAGAATGACTTATTTTCAATTTCCATACATTTATCTGCAAATTGCATGATGTCATTGTTTTTAACAATTGATTAATGCTCTATTGTGTAAATGCACCATATTTTTTTTTATCCAGTATTTGGCTTGAGAACATCTAGGTTGTTTCCAGGTTCTGATTATTACAAATGAAGCTTCTATGAACATAGTTGAGGAAGTATTTTGTGGTATTACTGAGCTTCTTTTAAGTATATAACCAAAAGTGGTATAGCTGTCTCTTTAGGTAGATTAAGGCCCAATTTTCTGGAAAAAAATATCATGTTGATTCCCAAAGTGACTATACAAGTTTATATTCCTACCAGCAATGAAAGAGAGATCCCCTTGATCCACACCCTCACCAGCATGAATTGTCACCTGTGATTTTTAACTTAGCCATTCTGACTGATGTAAGATCTTGAAATCAGGGGTTGTGATACCTCCAGAATTGTTTTATTGTACAGGATTGTTTTACCTAACCCGAGTTTTTTGGTTTTCTGTATGAAGTTGAGTGTTATTCTTTCCAAGTCTTAAAAGAATTGTGTTGAGATTTTGATGGGGATTGCATTGAGTCTGTAGATTACTTTTGATAGTGTGGGCATTTTAACTACTTTTAGTCCCACAAATCCATCTTCTTATATCTTCTCCAGTTTTTTTCTTCAAAGATTTGAAGGCCTTTTATTTTCTTGGTTATAGGTACACCAACATATTTTATATCATTGGTGGCTATTTTAAAGGGTGTTGTTATCCTAATTTCTTCCCCTGGCCATTATTATTTATATATTGGAGGGGCACTAAATTTTTGAGTTAATCTTATATCCAGCCACATTAATGAAGGTGTTTATCAGCTATAGGAGATCCCTGGTAGAATTTTGGGGGTCTCTCATGCATAGCATCCTATCATGTGCAAATAGTGATATCTTGACTTCTTCCTTTCCAGTTGATATCCCCTTGATCTCTTCTTGCTGTCTTTGTTCTAGTTAGAACTTCAACTACAATATTAACTAGATTTGGAAAGAGTAAACAGGCTTGTATTTCAGATTTTAGTAAAATTATTTTGTATTTCTTTCCATTAACTTTGATGTTGGCTTCCAACTTCTTGTATATTTGCCTTTATTATGTTTAGGTATGCCCCCTTGTAACCCTGATTGCCACAAGACTTTTATCATGAAAGGGTGCTGGATTTTGTCAAAGACTAGTTCAGTATCCAATGAGATGATCATGTGATTTGATTTCTTTAGGTATGTTGAGATGTTGGATTACATTGACATTATTTTTTTATTTGTTGAATTAACCTCACATTTCTTGGATGAAGCCTACTTGATCATGGTGAATGAACTTTTTGATATGTTCTTGGATTCGGTTTGTGAGAATTTTTTACATTAATGCTCATAAGAAATATTGGTCTATAATTCTCTTTCTTTGTTGAGCCCTTGTGTGACTTGCATAACTATGGTCTCATAAAAAGAATTCAGCAACTGTTCCTATTTTGTGGAATAATTTGAAGAGTATTGATGTTTGTTTATGTATAAGCAGAAGATTCTGTCCCATCCAGTCTGGCCACCATTCGATCCCAAATAAACACACAGAGGCTTATATTAATTATAAATGCTTGGTTGGCAGCTAAGGCTTACTACTAACTAGTTATTATACTTAATTAACTCATAATTCTAATCTACATTTAGCCACATGGCTAGGTACCTTTCCTGAGTAAGGCATTCTCATCTTGCTTCCTCTGTGTCTGTCTGGCAGTTCCACACTCTACCCTTTCTTTTCCCAGAATTACCCTTGTCCGATCACTCTGTCTATATTTCCTGCCTGGCTACTGGCCCATCAGCCTTTTATTAAACCAGTTCAAGTGACAAATATTTATGATGTACAAGAACATCCATCATCCCATAACATTTCCCCTTCTAAAATATATCTCTGTGTGACCTTGAAAACATACCTAATGTCCAACACTTTGGATTCACAAACAAGGATAATGGAGAATTTACTCTGAACTTGTAAAATTTTAATGGACTAGACATTACTGATATAATTATTACCTATATATATAGTGTATATACTTATTGTACTTATTGTGTATAGTTTTTCTTATATTAGTTATAACCTATAGGAGGATTAACTTACATTGTAAATAATTGTCCTGCCTACTAGTTTAATAAAAATGCTGATTGGCTGAAGGCAGACAGGAAGTGTGGGTAGAACTATCAGACTGGAAAAACTCTGGGAACAGAAAGAACAGAGCAAAGATACCATGGAGATTCCAGAGAAGCTAGAAGATGCAGAGGACAACTATGCTGTTCTGAGAAAAGGTACCAAGCCACATGGCTGAACAGAATAAGAATCATGGGTTAGTTTAAGAGTAAAGAGTTAGCAAGTTATATGCCTGGGTCATAAGATGATAAGCATGAAATTAATGTAAGTGTCTGCATGTCTCTGTGGGACTGCAGGTCTGCAGATCTTCAGATCCAGATCTCAGGGCTAGGCCGGAAAGGCTGGGCCAGAAACCTAATACAACAATAACCTTTTTTATTTTAGACAAAAATAGGGGGAGAGTGTGGTGATGTTTGGTGTATGGTCTTACAAATTAAGCTTGCCTGAAGATCAGAGGGCAAAACCAACCACTAGTTAGCCATAGAAACCAGGCAGTGGTGGCACACACCTTTAATCCCAGTACTTGAGATCTCAGATCTACTGTCTTTGTTCCCAGTACTCTGAAGGTATACAGGCCTCTAATCCCTACACTAGGGAGGTTGAGACAAGAAATGATTTGGCTGGTTGGAGAAAGGAATATAAGGCAGAAGGAGACAGGAGCTCAGTCCTTTTGGAGTGAGGATTCAATAGAGGTAAGAAGACTTTCTAGTTACTGGCTACTCTATCTCATTGATCTTTCAGTATTTACCCTGATATCCATGTCCAGATTTTTATTAAGATTCATTCATGCCGCACTCATGTTTGAAAATCTAGTAGAATTTTGAACTAAAATCATCTGGCCCTAAACTTTTGTAGTGGTGGTGGGATGTTAATAACTGCTTCTATTTCTTTGGGGGTTATGGGTCTATTTAAACTATTTATTTGATCTTGACTTAACTTTGGTAAGTGGAATCTATCAAGAAATTTGTCCATTTATTTTATATTTTTCAGTTTTGTTGAGAACAGGTTTTTGGATTATGTCTTGATTCTTTGGATTTCCTCTATGACTGTTGTTACATCTCTCTCTTTTTGTTTCTGTGTTAGTTTGGATAATCTCTGCCTTTCAGTTTGGTTGCTGATTTTCTTAAAGAACCTCTTTGTTTCATTGATTCTTTGTATGATTTCCTTTGTTTTTATTTTATTGGTTTTGCCACTTGGATTATTTCCTGTTGTCTACTCCTTTTGGGTGTGCCAGCTTCTTTTTGTTCTGGAGCCTTTAGAAATGTTGTTAAGTTGTATGGGAATTCTCAAAATTCTTTATTAAGGCACTTAGTGCTAAGAACTTTTCTCTTAGCAACCACTTTCACTGTGTCCTATAAGTTTGGGTATTTTCATTTAATTCTAAGAACTTGTTAATTTTCTTTGCTATTTCTGCCTTGACCAGTGGTAATTCATTTGCAAGATATTCAGTTTTCCATGAGTTTGTAGGCTTTCTGTTGTTTGTGCCATTGTTGAAATCCAACCATAATCTATGGTGATCTAATAAAATACAGAAGGTTATTTCAATTTTTTTAAATCTGTTGAAACTTGCTTTGTGACAAGAGTGTGTGATAAATTTTGGAGAAATTCCACGAGGTTCTGAGAAGAAAGAATATTCTTTTGTGTTTAGGTGAAATGTTCTGTAGATATCTTTTAGGTCAATTGGTTCATAACATCTATTAACTCCATTATTTGTGAGTTTAGCTAATGTCTAGTCAACATGTTCATTAGTGATAATGGGTTATTGAAGTCTTCCACTGTCAATATGTAAGGATAGATATATGAGTTAAGCTTTATTGATGTTTCTTTTATAAATGTGGATGCCCTTGCATTGGAGTATAGCTATTAGGAGTTGAATATCATCTTGTAGGGGAATTAGGTTGTTCCATTGTAAATAATGTCCCCGCCTATGAGTTTAATAAAAAGTGCTGATTGGCCAAAGGTAGACAGGAAGTGTGGGCGGGGTTACCAGACTAAGAAGACTCTAGGAACAAGCAGAACAGAGCAGAGTGCCAGAGAGAAGCCAGAAGAACAAGAAAACAACTATGCTGCTCTGAGAAAAGGTACTGAGCCGCATGGCTGAACAGGATAAGAGTCATGGGTTAGATTAAGGGTAGAGTTAGCAAGTTATATGTCTGGGCCTTAGGCCGATCAGCCTAAAACTATGGTAATCATCTGTGTGTCTGTGGGTCTGTGGGTCTGCGAGCCTAAACCTTGAGTCTAGGCCCAAAAGTCCAGGCCAGAGACCTCTTATTATATCATCTTGGTGGATTTTTCCTTTAATCAGTATGAAGTGTCCTTCCTCATTTCTTCTGATTAATTTTGGTTTGAAGTCTGTTTTGTTAGATATTAGAATAGCTACACCAGCTTTCTTCCTGGGGCCATTTTCTTAAAAAATCTTTTCCCAACTTTTACTCCAAGGTAATGTCTGTCTTTGCTATTGAGGTGTGCTTCTTGTATGCAGCAGAAGAATGTATCTTTTTTTGCATTCACTGAGTTAGTCTGTGTCTTTTCATTGGATAATTGAGTCTATTGATACTGAGAAATTAAAAGCCAATGATTGTTAATTCCTGTTATTTGTTGTAGTTTTTGTTGGTAGTAGTAGTAGATGTATGTGTGTGTGTGTGTGTGTGTGTGTGTGTGTGTGTGTGTGTGTGTGTGCCTCATTTGGGTTATGCTAGTATGAGATTATTTATTTATTTAGTGTTTTTATGGATGTAGTTACTCTCCTTTGATTGGCTATTTCTTGTAGTACCTTTTGTAGAACTCAATTTGTATATAGACACTGATTAAGTTTGGCTTTATCATGGAATATCTTGTCTTCTCTATCTATGGTGAATGAAAGTTTTGCTGGGTATAGTAGTGTGGTTGGCATCTGTGCTCTCTTAGAGTCTGCAACACATTTTTTTTCACATTTATATGCATGCCCTCCTTTAAGATAAGAAATTTTTCTTCTAAGATTTTGTTAAAAGTATTTTCCAGAATGTGGTATAAGTTAATATTAGTCATAAAGTAAAGGAGAAACATGCTACAACCCACAGACCCAGAGAAGCTAAGTAATACGGAGAACTCAAGGAGAGATGAATAAGGCTCATTAAATGGAAAATAATATGTACATTGCCATTCTATGGAAAAGGGGATCTGGAACAAGGAATGAGGATGGAAATTGGAGGGGTCAGGTGGGGGAGGGGAGAACAGAGGGAGAGAGTAGTGGAAAAGACAACTGGACTTGGGGCATCTGTGGAATCAGCTAGAAACCTAGAGCAATGGAAACTGCCAGTAATCTATGAGGGTAACACTAGCTAAGACTCTTACAATAAGGTATACAGAGCCTGAGCCAGCCATCTTCTGCAACCAGACAAGACTTCCAGTGGAGGGACCAGGATTCCAACCCAGCCAAAAACCCTACATCTTCCAATTTGTCCTGCCTACAAGATGTGCTGGGGTAATGATGGTACAGAAACTGTGGGAGTGACCAACTAATGACTGGCATAGCTAAAGACCCATACCCTGATGGGGGGAGAGAGAGAGAGAGAGGGAGGGAGAGAGAGAGAGAGAGCGAGCTACCCCTAAGGGCCAAAACCCAGAGACTTAGTTTAGAACCAAAGATGTATGGGGAAAAAAGTCAATGAAATAGCACCTAATGGTATTCTACTATACTCACAGATTAGTGCCTAGCCCAACTGTCATCAGAAAGTCTTTGCCCAGTATTTGATAAAAACAAATACTGAGACCCACAGCCAAACATTAGGCGGAGCTGGAGGAATCCTGTGGAAGAGAGGGAAGAAGGACTATAGGACCCAGTTGTGTATGCGCAGCAAAAGAAAACCCACAGCACCAATTCATATGGGCTCATAGAGACTCACAGAGACGGAACCACCCACCAGAGAGCCAGAATGACACTGACCTATGCCCCCTGTTCATATGATTCAGTTATGTAGCTTGGTCTCCTTCTGAGCCTACTAGCAATCAGAGCAGGGGATGTCTCTGACTCCTTTGCCCGCATTTGGGACCCATTCCTCCTATCAGATTGCCTCTTGGTACGCTATGGTTGGCTGATATCCATGGAATACCTGCCTGCATACGAAAAGAAACAGTGGAGGAGAGTGGGTGGTGCTGATAGGGGAAGAAGCTGGGACGAGAGGAGGGAGAGGATACTTTGGTTGAGATGTTAAAATCAAACAAACCAAATAAATAAATAATAAGCATTTGCCAGGTCTTTGAGCTGAAACACTTTTTCTTTAATTCCTTCATTCCTGTGTTTGATCTTTTCATAGTGTTCCATATTTCCTGAACTAGGAATGTTTTAGGTCCAGCCTTTTCTTTGATTTACCTAGTTCTCCTATTGTGTCTTCAACACCTGACATTCTCTCTTTCATCTCTCATATTCTGTTAGTGATGTTTGCAGTTATAGTTCTTGTTCACTTATCTAGATTTTTTTTTATTTCCAGAATCCCTTCAGTCTGCATTTTCCTTATATTACTTCTATTCCCATTTTTTTTTTTTGGATATAGAACAGTTTTATTTATTTCCTTTAGTTGTGTTGTTTGTTCTTTTCCTCAGATTTCTTGATAGTTCTTTAAAATGTTTGCTGATTTCCTCCAATTTTTTGATTGCCATTTCCTCTGTTTCTTCAAGGGATTTATACATTTCTTAAAAGTACGTCTTTCATCTTCATAACATTGGTTTTAAGGTCATTTTTTTCTGTTTCAGCTGTCTTAGAATATTCGGGGCTTGCTGTAGAGACGTGTCTGGGATCTAGGGGCGATATACTGTCCTAGCTTTGCTGACTGTGTTCTTACACTGGCATTTAGGTGTCTGAATTTGTATGATTATAGATCTGGGTGCCGGTTTCTGGGTTTATCTCTCTTGGATGGGAGCTTCCTTCCTTGGTTTTTTGTTTCCTCTCTGGTCTTCTGGCTGGAGCGGCCTGTTGTTGAGTAGAGGGTCTTTGCCTTAGTTGGGAGCTAGAGTTCTGATAGTCTGGATGGTCTCCGGTCTAGCAGGGAGTTGCTGCCCGAGGTAGGAGCTGGAGTTCTGGTGATAATAGGGGGCTGCCAGACTTGGTGGGAAAGATTTCTCCAGATCACAGGCCCAGAGAGGCCAGAAACATCTTACTACATTTCAGAGCTCTATTTTGGCTTCTGGTATGTTAGAGGTCTCTAGCTTCAGCCAGAGGTGTCAGCTAGGATATAGTCACTATGTGTAAATTTTTAAAAGAATAAATTAGAATGTTTATTTATATATGCTGAAAAATTAAAATCCTGATTTCACTAAGCTAGATTTTTCAAGAAATTATTTTAATCTAATTTCAAAAGAGAATTGAAGAGACTAAAAATAGAAAAAACTTCCAGGGTCAGTTGAGTTCACTCTCTTGGCAACACATCTACAGTTAGAGCACACTGGGGTTAGGCTACTATTTTCTCTTCCAT
The DNA here is from genome assembly GCA_033318265.1 of Phyllotis vaccarum. Classification (NCBI taxonomy): domain Eukaryota; kingdom Metazoa; phylum Chordata; class Mammalia; order Rodentia; family Cricetidae; genus Phyllotis; species Phyllotis vaccarum. The sequence goes on from JARWLC010000008.1 coordinate 11,328,186, forward strand.
TTCAGAATGTGTGAAGGAACTGTAAGTTCTGAAGAAATGCACACATGTGAGAAAACCTCTTTAAGCACTATTTATAAAGACTTGAGAAATCTCTGTGCAAGTGTCCTCTACACTCATCAATCCTGCTCTGGATGGGTACTATTGGAAATAAGAGAAAACATATCATGAACTGTTTTTTAACCTAAGTACCTTTGATTGGAAGCCTCACGCTTTCAAGTATGAGCCTAGGTTGTGGATAAATGGATCACTTACTGTGTATGTATGTTAGATAATGTTTATCTGTGGGAACTGCGTTAAAAGCCAACTGTGCCTCACAAGAAGTGCAAATTCTTGGAAACAATGACTTCATAAGAGGTGAAGAAAAGAACACAACCAGGACAACAATGTTTTCTCCTCAGAATCCTGATGTCAATCAGCCTTAATTGAATCAAGATTCAACTTTCTGATGTGTCTACGAACAGACACATCTTATCATAAGCAATGGGCATGCTTTTAAACATTGAAAAGGTCAATTACATAAAGTTTTTATGTCTAGTTGAGAAACAAAAAAAAAAGCCAAAAAATAAAAATAAATTAAAAAAAAAAAGACTTAGGGCATGTCCAAGATCAGTTTTCCAGGAGGACATTTAATAATCTTTTTTATTACTTCCCATCAATTTCATAACTTATGAACATTGGTCCATTAACTGAGATTCAGAAAGCAAAGTGAAAAATCATGGTAAAATGCAGGATTATTGGCTTAATAATAAGAAATGCCACAAAAAAGACTTCTTCCTAACTGCAAACTGACTCTCACTTAAAATTAAAATTAATCCTTTACTTCTGTACTTCATCATATTTTAGTAGCCTAACTCAGAGATTATTATGAAAATTTTGCTTGAATATTCAATATACACCCAATTTATCTCTTCACATTCCCAGTTATTACATAGGGTTGACATTTTTGATTATGATAGCAATTGGGTCTGATTAACAAGATTGAATCATGATTTAATATAAGGTTAAATTTTTTTCTACATCCACCACTCTGCAACTTATTCATCTGGGCAAAAACATGAAAATGTGTATCTCAGTGAAAGTGAACATATTTTTCTCATCCAAACACTATTCCTCTGCCAGACTTGAAGGATGTGTATCTTATTCTTCTGCTATCATCCCCAAAGGCAGCTTCAAACATACAGTTTAGAAAGTGACACCACTGGATACATTGTGTTCGTGCCCCGTTCTCTATATGATTGTTGTGGCAGCAATGGTTATCAGTGGGAAGCAGTTGGGCAAAAAAAAAACGATAATAATTACAAGAGCGTAAACAAATCAGGAAAGGCAAAAGAGAGGCATTTAAAAAGGCTGTGCATACTTTCAGGGGTTCATGGAGTCTTTGAACAGGAGTTGTCTTAAAAGGTGAACAGGAATATCATCAAAAGAATGAATTCAAAGAATGCCTGCTTCTCAAAGAATGTCTCAACGCTTTCTTAAATGATGCACCCTGCTTTTCAATAAATAACCCCTCACCCCACATTCTTGTAAGTAATCCCAGTTAAACCTCCTGAGTCACACGAAAACACACAAAAGACATGAAAAGAGAAACAGAGATAGTTAGCAAGGGGATCTGCAGGGGTATTGTATTGTTTCATGGTAAATAATTGTCCCGCCCACTGGTTTAATAAAAAGAGCTGATTGGCCAAAGGCAGGCAGGAAGTGTGGGCAGGACTACCAGACTAAGAAAAACTCTGAGAACAGAATGCCAGACAGAGCACCAGAGAGAAGCTGCAGGATGCAGAGGACAACCATGCAGCTCCAAAGAAAGGTACGGAGCCGCATGGCTGAACAAGAGACATGGGTTAGATGAAGGGTAGAGAGCTAGCAAGTGATATGCCTGGGCCTGAGGCCGATCAGCCTAAAACTATAGTAAGCCTCTGTGTGTCTCTGTGGGACTGTGGGACTGCGGGTCTGCAGGTCTGTGGGTCCACGGGTCTGTGGTCCTAATCCTTGAGGTTAGGCCGGAAAGTCGGGGCCAGAAACCTCATACTACAGAGATCCATGGGTGCAGTTGGGAAAAAAGATAATTTGATAATTGTTATTGAAATAAATTATAATACACATGTATGAAAACTCCATGATGAAACTCATTGTTAAATATAAGTTATATATGATAAATCACAAAATCTTTCTCAAACTAGGTACAAATACAATCAATGGAGGAAAAGATAATAGATAATAGATAGATAAACAAAAGATAATAGATATATAAACAATGAGAGGGAGAAAGAGCTCAAAACCAAGTATCCAAGGTTTCTCCTTTGGCAAACTTCTCATCATTGTTCTGTGAAGTGTCAAAATGTGTATCATTTCTTCATTGTTAAATAAATGACTTCATTCACAAATTATCCTCAGAGTTAATAATCAGAAAGGAATATACCAGTTTCTCAGATATGAAGATGGCTTATAAAAATAGTAAAAGAAACTGGCTCTTGTCTTCATGTGGCTGCCATGGAAGACACAAAAGATTAAGTGGCACATGAGAAATACAGTAACCAAATGTTTTACGGGGAAGCCCAAGGAGGTTCTGTACCTTTGGTGTGCACCGATTGCAAATCTTATTTTTTTTTCTCATTCATTCTGTCTGTGCAGAAAGTGTGCTTCCCTTTCAAATATCCTCCATTGTCTGCAGTATAATAACCATAGAAACTTCATTAAGTTAAAGTTCAACAAAAATCTATTAATTGAAAAAGCAACATAAAGTAGATGAAAATATTAACAAATGATATATTTCATAAGCAGTTAATCTCTAAAATTATATATAAACATATTTGTATGTGCATATACATAAATATATGATTTCCATATATACATATCTTTATAACTTTATTTAATTGCGTGAAATTTCAATATAAGCTACTGATTACACAATGTACCTTTTCCACCGGATAAAAAGTTACATTCATTTTTTGTTCTTACCACAGAGTATCCAATATGAGGGCATTGTAATTTTAAAGCGCACCGGTCTGTATTGTTGACTGCAGGTCCAGTGTTCTATAGCAGGTCTCAGCAGTTTAGCCATATTGCTTGACTGACACTTTAGTTTTGTTAATTAGGCCTCATGTCCACCTTCTCCAGTTCCTAGAAACACCTTTTCCTCTTTGAGTCTACGAGTTTGTATATTTTTATTAACTTTACTTTTTACTACATAATTTTATTTTTGATTTACTCTCCTCTCATAGAATACATCCTAACTACAGACTCCTCTCCTTCCTCCCAATCCCCCAACACTTACCCTTCCCACCAAAATCCACATCTTCTCCATTTTCCTTCAGAAAAAAAAAAAAAACAAAAACAAACAAACAAAAAAAACAGTGAAGGGATAGCAACTGAGCTTGGCATAACAAGATGCAATAAAACTAGGCATACAACCCCTTGTCAAGGCTGGATGAGGCAACCAGGAGCAGGCAAAGGTGTCAGATGCCCCTCCTCCCACTGGTAGGAGTCCAACTAAAACCTCAAACTAAAGATGTTACAATGAGGTTTCTTGGTCCCGGGTGGCCAGAGGTCCAGACCCACAGGCCTGCAGACCCAGACTGCTTAGCCACCCGCCACTGCTCAGGCACCCAGAAATGACTCAGACACTTATATTAACTTCATACTGTTTGGTCTATGGCTCAGGCACATTGCTAGCTAGCTCTTACATCTTAATTCAATCCATTCTTTTTAATCTGTCTGCCCCGTGGCCCATGGCTCACTTGTGTTCTTTACATGTTTTTCCTTTGGGACCTGACTCAGTCTCTCTGGCTCTGCCCTGCTTCTCCTAACTATGTTGTGATTTCCCCCCCTACTTCTTCTATGGTGCCTGTCATTGGCCAAAACAGCTCCTTTATTTAAAGATTGATATTCACAGCATACAGAAAGACATTCCCACATCATAAAGAACCACAGCAGGTATGCAGAGGGTGTGGTGAAGACCTACGCAGGCTCCCTGGATGCCCCTTCATCTTGGTGTGTGTCTGTGTGTACAATGGAATGGCAAAATAATAGAAACTCTAATAACCACTCATTTAAAATGCTACAAGGATGTGAATAGTCAGTTACTTAGCAAATGCATACAAACCATCAACAGGTATTTAATACAGTTTTATATACAGATTAAAATCACAGGCATCATCTAATATCTTTCAGAACTTCAGGAGGCATGAAAAGTAGAGCCACCTATAAACCATTGGTGGGAATGCAAACTACTGCAGCTGGTATAAAAATTATCATGTAGAAGATTTTTCAAACATTAAGAAATAACATTACCATGTAATTAAGCAATCCTTATTCTGGGTATTGATCATGATTAATGGACAGTGTGTTCTAAGAGAGTAATTGGCGTTATTCTGCCTAGCTCAGCATATTCACAACAGCCAAAGTTTAAAAATGCCCTAGAAGTCTATTGATAGTGAGCAAAGAAAGCAAAAACAGTATAGGCATACAATGGAATTTGGCCTTATAAAAAGAAAATCTGTAATATTGCACAACCTGGCTAAACTTTGAAATATCTAATCATAAAATAAAAAAAACCAACCACAGAAAGACACAAATTAGATGATTACATTTATATAACATGCTTAAAACCAGAAAGGTCAGAAAGAGAGGGTCAATGGCGAAGGTGCCAAACACTAAACCTAAGACAGAACCTGGTAACCCACAGAATGGAAATAGAGAACTAACTTCTGTAAGTTGTCTCAAATCCCGAACACACACACACACACATGCACACACACAAACACACATACACAAAGGTGCGGTTAAAACAAAGTCAGTAAAAATAGTCAGACCTATAAATGAAACATAATTAACAAATGTAAAGTTTAAGTCAAGCAAGATAACTAAACTGTTGAGACCTGCTACCCAACACTGTACCAGTCAATAATACAGCATTGTGTGTTTTAAAAATTAAAATGCACTCATGTTAAGTGTTTCTGTGGTAAGAACATAAAGTCTAACATTTTTGATGCAAAGAGTGCATTGTATAATTAGTAGCTTGCATCTAAATTGCATGCAACGAAATAAAATTCTAAAGAGTTCTAAACCATAAAAGGTAGAATCTTAACAACAAAAATACAAAACCAAAGTTGGCTGAGATTCTATATGAAGGTGGGGTCACTCCTACCTTAATTGTAGAGTATTGTGTGGTGGAGAGTAATCAGAGATGAAGGATAAATTCTTCGAACTCATAACTGGATAGGATGATTGAGATCACTGAGCTCTTAAGAGTTTATAATTACATTATCCTCTTCACGGCTGAAAAGCCTGCTGCATGACCTGACATCCCTCCACATCCTAAGTCAAATGCCATCTCTGCTCAGCTGAGGCATGGACTTTGCCCATCCAGCATTTCCAAATATGCTGTCTCAACATGCACGAGCCATCAGAGAATACAATCCCTCATGTATTCTTAAATAACCAAACGATTTCATCTGTCTCTAGTTAAACGATTCCCAAATTCACAAAATTGGGTTTGGTTTTATAGTTCATTCAGGCAAAGCTGTTGAGCATTTGTATTTCCAACCACTCCACATGAGGACAAATAGTCGCTCCTACATTACTTCAGTTCAGTGTCGATAGTAATCATGTGCTTGTTCACATGAGCCTCTTGTAAGCTGTGTTCTCTGGAGGAATGCAACAGAAGTAAAGAAATGCCAATAAAATGCTCTTTACGTGATTGGTGGATTTTATATGCCTCTGTGTGTTCAAAACGATTGTTTGCTAGATTTTTATTCAATTAATTTAAAAAAAAATGTGTCAGTTTCTTGCTTGTTCACAATATCCTATCATGTCACCTTCTTGTCCCCTCTCACTTCTAATGACCTCTTCAATCCCTACCTAATCACCTCTCTACTTTCCTGGGATTTCTGGGTTTTCTGTGTGGTGTTGTGCAGGTGGCCATGGATGGTGTGCATTCACCATTGCAATGCCAAGGTCATATCGAGGACATGGTACCTTATATCCCTCCTCATCCTCTGGCTCTTTCAGTCTTTCCACCCCTTCTTCCACAATGTTCCCTGTGCATCAGTCATAGAGATGCCCTATTGAGAGCTGAATGCTTAGCACTTGGACAAGTTGTGAGTCTCTCCTTTATTTATCACCCACTGACCGCAGATACTTCTCTAAGGCTGAGAGTTGTATCGGTTTGTGGGGGTAAACAGATTTAGAAGGCAGTTTAACTCCATGACCAGTTAACAAAACATGAATAATATAATAGATTCTCCCCAATATGGCTGAGACCTGCTTAGGCTTTTGTGCTGGCTTACAGTACAAGGCATATATTCCCTCTCCACATTGCAGATCTCAGATCTAATCAAGAATATGCTGGTTATCTCAGAACAGTAATGCCACTATTGCACTCATGGATTTATCTTGACATTGTATGCATTGTGATTCAAAATTGTAACTGAAAATTTGCCATTGCTACTGAGTCTCTGATTTTCTGTAACCATGTTTTGTAGGGGTAATGTGTTGTTTCATGGAAAATAACTGTCCCACCCACTGGTTTAATAAAAAGAGTTGATTGGCCAAAGGCAGGCAGGAAGTGTGGGTGGGGCTACCAGACTAAAAACTCTGAGAACAGAACACCAGAGAGAATTCCAGAGAGAGCCATTTGTAGTATGAGTTTTCTGGCCCGGACTTTCGGGCCTAACCTCAAGGTTCAGACCCACAGACCCGCAGAGACACACAGACAAAGCTTTCAATAGTTTTAGGCTGATCAGCCTAAGGCCCAGGCATATCATTTGCTAGCTCTCTACCCTTCATCTAACCCATGTCTCTTGTTCAGCCATGCGGCTCCGTACCTTTCTTAGGGCAGCATAGCTCTCCTCTGCTTCTTCCGGGCCTCTCTCTGGAATTCTCTCTGGTGTTCTGTTCTCAGAGTTTTTAGTCTGGTAGCCCCACCCACACTTCCTGCCTGCCTTTGGCCAATCAACTCTTTTTATTAAACCAGTGGGTGGGACAGTTATTTTCCATGAAACAACACATTACCCCTAGAATGTTTTCCCAAGTTATTGTCACATAGTACTTTTATTTATAAAGTAGTAAAATGTATAGCTATTGTAATACCAGAAGCACAAGTCTTTAACTGTACTTTTGTTTTAAAGATGTCTAAGATTTTAACATTTAAAAAATATCTAGTATCAATAATTTGCTATTCTGACTTTTCTCCTCTTCTCCATTCTCTATTTTCTCTCTCTCCCTCTTTTTCCTTTTCCCCCCAAATGCCAAAACATCTTTCATAAAACTAAGTAGAATTGTGTATATCTAGAGTGGTATTTTCTTATGTCCCTGATATATATAAGAAACTGTTCTGGTGATGTTTACAAAGTGTACCTACCCTCCTTAACCCTTTTATCCTGTCTATTATATTCATGCAAATAACATTATGTAAAGCATTCTCATACTCCAGAAGCACACCCACCCACTTAAAGACTTTACACAATGCACTTTGTTTACCTCCATCTACCTCAAGATACTACATTTCTAAAACTATGATCAGGCATCTCATAATCCAGAGGTTAATATAGAAGAGCATAGAAAGCCAAGTGATACCCCTCCCCCAGAACTCATATACACACACCACATATCTGTCCTCTCCTCACAAAATAGTGTACATTTTTTCATATTATTAAACTTACTTTACATGGGGTGTGCTTCTAAGCACTCAAGTTTGGAATCAGACACCTTTGAATTCTGATTCTGTGCATTGGTGTTGCCCAGACTAGATATTGCCTTTAGAAAGACATGGTTTTCCCTTATTGTAGTTGACTAGCTTTGAATTCACAAGCGATCAAGTTTTATTTTTTTTCTCCCTGAACGTATTTGATATCCCAACCAACTAAAGTATTTTCGGCTTGAGTAAAGGTGTTATTGCTTCTCATCTTATCTGCCTTTCCCATTTTTCAGTTCTTTCATGTCTGGCCACTTCTGGCTCATCATTTACTAAGAAGCCAAGTATCACACCAACATCTTTCTGCAGATTGATAGTAGTGCCCTTTCTCTGCACTCCCATGGCAACTATCAAGGCTTTATTATTACAGTAACTCCTTCTGTAAACTAAGATGACCTCAAACTCAGATTGGATTGGATTAAGGGCGTAGGTCACCACTCCTGGGACATTCCCTGTGCTGGGATTTAAGGTGTGAGTTACCACTGTCTGATCCTCCTAGATTGACTGTGGGTAGATCCCTCTGACATCTCTGACTGTTTTTATTATATTTGAAAATATCCACACAATTAGATGATACAGGATTGTTTTTCTCTTCATCCTTGGACAATTTTTATTATCTTTTTGCCATCTTATATCCCTACAAGAAAGCCTACTACAAAATTTATTAGTTTTTTTAAATTTTTAATCAGATTTACACATCAATAAATAGATTCATATATTTCTAATCTCAGTGCGTTTTATTTTAACATCAGAGCAAAAGTTAATAAATTATATCACCATGATAATCAGGGTCATTTAAAATACTGCCTATCAAGGCAAAATGGACAACCAAGTCATTCAAAAGCAAAAGAAATTTGCATTGTAACTTCATCTACTGTTATACAAAGCTCAGGCACATCTCTGTACACACTAAGAGCCATATATCCAGAAATCGGGTGTCTTATTCAAAACTATAAGCTTTCTTTATACTACTTTAACAAAATGAAAGAAGCTTGTGGGGAGAAAAGGCTTACAGTTTGCAAGGATTCTTTTAATTACTTTGGGTCTACAGCAAGGTAACACATCATAGCAATATCTGTGGATGGCAGAATTTACTTGACACCTCAAAGTGAAGGAGCCAAATGGAAAAAAAAAGAAAATTTTAGTGGTCCACAATTCTTTCTGAGCATGATTCCAGTGAGTTCAATACCTCCTCTTAAATGTTTCATCCCCTTTCCAATGGAGTGACAGAAAGTACTTTGCCTTTAATATATATGCTTTCACAGGACATTTGATATTTAAATATAGCAATAAATTTTCATGAATTAATCACTCTTATCCATACAAAGGATACAAGATATAGACAGAAGATAGAAAGATGATCGATAAACGATAGATAGATGATAGGTAAATAGACAAATGCTGGTAAGTTATAAAGTAATAAGGTACAAATGTTTATATGTAATACATTACAATATTCCTTTCAGTTTAACTAAGATATGATCACAGCCTTTCCTCCCTCACATTTCTTCTTCATGCCCCTCCCATCTCTGTCCTACTTCCTACTTCTACTCTGCTCCTAAAATGCATGGCCTCCTCTTGAGTAGACATTCTTCATACATATACATGAAGCAGATAGATCCAAATAAAGCCTACATTTTATGTAGATATATATGTATTAGTTTTCAGTTGCACTTAATTTCTATGAGTGTGTGTGGCCGTAGATATATAGAAAGCAAGAGAACACATAGGATCTATTTGTTGTGTGGTTAGGGGAGATTAAAAACAGAAACAGAGAGGTAGAGTAAGAAATACATCAAGCAGTCAATCTGGGAAAAGATGGATCCTTCAAAGGTGTGTCTCCATTATTCTAATTCCTTCCATTGGATATAAATTCCTAATTGTCCTTTCAGCTATGAATTAATCAATAAACTAATACATTATCTATTTGTCATTCCACTGTTACCTTTTTGGCAATGATACCAAACTAGAGATGGAAGTTTCATTTCTTTGCAAGAATTATCACTAGAAACTGAAAACTCCTATCAGAAATAGTAATGCCGGAATTTTCCCAATGTAATTTAGGATTAATTTCTCACTAGGAACTTGTATGTGAAAAACTATAAATAGCCTTATAGTGTCCAGTCCAGATGCAGAAAACTGGTTTCAAAACATTCTTTTCCACCTTACAAAAATCTTGAGTTACCATTCAACTCTAAGATTTCTTACACATGCGGAGATAGCTACATTGGGTGTACTTCTTTCTAGAGCCAACCATCTGAAAGCTAACACAAGCAAAGAAGATAACCTCCATCACATATTTTTAGGACAAACCTTTTTAGATATGATAAAAAGCTGTTCAAAGTAATAAAGGAATAATAAAAAAAATTCTGAAGGTTATAATAGAAAAAATAGTAAAATCTGGATTAATCAGAGGCAAGTACCTGTTAATATGGAAGTATAGAATTCTGCTGTGCACCTAGATTGCAGGGGTCCCGTTGTTGTTGTTATTTGATTAGTTGGTTAAGTTTGGTCTTTTAAAACATCTCTAAGGAAAAAAATCAAAACAAAAAAAATCAAAATCTGTATGTACTATTAGGCCAATTTATATGCAGTAATTTTCACAATGTTTAACAGATGTTACTGATACTTTTAGGAAAATTACAATATCTCAAAAATACCTGAGAATGTCTCACACATAGTTTTGAAAAGAGCTTTGGGTTCATTGTGCTGGATAACTCAGCATTTGATTTCTGACTCCTTCAGCATGACATATGCAACGTAGACAAGTTTTTAACGTGAGGTTTATCTTTCAAATGTACTTTGCTCAGTTATAAATTGGATTTGATAACACTTATTCCATACATATTCTGAGGATTCAATTAAGAAATTCCAAAAGGTATTTAATGCTTAGCTCACTAAATATGAGCTATTTTCTTTTACTGAGCATATTTTATATTATGAAATATTTGCATGATGATTAACTTCGATTGTCAAGTTGACAGGATTAAGAATAACATGAGACACACCCATGAGTATATCTAAAAAACATAAACATAGAAAGATAAATAAGGGGGGGACCCACCAATAAGGTGAGCAGCTCCATTCTACAGGCTTAGATACCAGAATGGATAGTGAGAAAAAATAAAGAACTATTATTTATCTCTCTACTTTTGACTCTGGGTGCAATGTGGCCATCTCCATACAGCTAAATGCTCTCTTGCCTCCCTGCCTTTCTCACTATGGTGAAGTACATTGCTTCAAACTATGAACCAAAATAAACTTTTATTTGTTTTAAGTTGCTCCTGTCCAGAATTTGTCACAGCAAGGAAAAAGAAACTAATAATACAATTCCATTTCCAGGTTCAGAAACCATCAGTCATCAGTCAGTCTTAGGAAGAGCCATCTGTAGGACTAAAGAGAGATCTGGATGTAGTTTTATCAAGAGAATCCCCCAAATACTTCCAGAACATACCAAAAGAAGAACTTTGTCTTCCATGTTATCCTTTCTTAAAACAAAATCCTTGTTTCAATTAAGGCTTAGTCATGCAACGAGCTAGAGTTTCCAAGAAAATAATGTCTCTATATCTTTAGTATCTAATTAAATACACAAAGAAATGCAGTAAGTTAGCCAAGCTTTTGATTTTAGACATGAACAGCCTCCAGCCCACTCAGCGGACCGGCATTTCACTGCTCAACATTTATCAACAGGAAAAGGTAGTGAGGTTGTGGTGTCTGCTATAAAAGAAGTTGTTGCAAAGGGGAAAGAGTCATCACGGAGATCTTTTGCAGATCTTTTGTGTCTACTCCAATACATTTACTTTGTCTGGCAAAACAGCTTAGCTAGTTTTTTAATTGAAGGTAAAATTTTTCAAGATGATATAAAAAATTTTAATGTGGTTACTATCCAGTTTAGTTATAACACTAGTATGATCTTTTGGACCAATAGTATTAGCTATACATTTCTCGATATTACAGTGGCTATTGTGAATTTTGCTTTTCTTCCTAATACTATCTAGATCTTACACTTCATTTTAAGTGTTTTGATTACCATACAAAGTAACAGGTTTCTTTATGAATTTTTATGCGGACCATTACTCTCTCCTATCTCTCTCCCATGCTTCCCCCTGTACCTTCCATCATAATATTTTTTCCTACCATAGTGTCACCCAGATTCTATTCCTCCCCCACTCCATCCCTTAAAAATCCCCCTTCCTTCCCGCATAATCCCCCTCTTCATAACACTATCACTTAACATGTGAGACATCAGTTTATATTAGCAATTATGGTAGGCTGTATCATATGATAACACATTTCTCTGAAGACAAAATGTGCATCTCCCACCCTTTGGGTGTGGAAGGAGCTATGCAGTTTGTCGGTGATATGAATGCAGTATAACATGTACAAGTCTAGCCATAAAACGTGCCTTGTTTGTCTTCTTGCATTAGAACAACAGGACCACATGTCAGCATGGATGAGGGCTTGCCACCACAGAGAGAGATATCAATGTTCTAATCCAAGCCTCTTCTCTGCTCGCCCACCTTTTTGATAAAGTCTTCCTTCTACCCATGGCCATGTTGACATGAAATCATGATCACTTCTTTACATCTGAAATTTTAATTCTCAGTATTACCATTTATAACTTTCATGTCTTATCTCTTTAAATCCTCAAGCCCTTTCACATCCTTGTTCCTTTAGAAATAAGACTCCTACTTTTAAAACGATGTGCTTCCTCTATGCTATCCCTCTGCCTCATTCATGTCCGAACATCACCAATACGATAAACCACCTAGAGATTTCTACCATTGCACTTTCTCTGCTTTTCTATCTATTCCAACCCATTCCTTAAAAAGCTACATAGCTTCCCTACCAATGATTTTCGTTGTAGTTACTACTACAATAAAACAGCCAGCTTAGTAGTTTAACAAAATAAGATGTTGGGTAATGTTTAACTAGGTGTCTCCTGAGTGTTGTACAGTTCAGGGGAGAAATTGAAACGTAATGCCAGTGTAGATTCATAGAAAAAAAATTTAATTTTACTTAGAAAGATGATATAAGGTCATATCTCAAACTGCATGTTGAATGATAAACCTTCTGGCAACTATCTTCAGGAAAGTATAATCTGCTATAACAACCTTTAGGAGTCCCTCACACCAACCCATGGATATATGGCATTTAGTAAATTTAAATGATCTTATGATCTCTTGATAAAATCAAAACTAAAATTTATTATAGCAAGTTATACTAAGTAGCCCTAAATGGCTACTGAGGTCTGGAGGCTCCCTGGAGAACGTCTGGATACTTCATGCTGGAAGACTGAAGTCTACTGTCCACAATTGTCTGTTAAAGCCCTCAATCAGGAGAAAGAAAAGGAAAGCAGGCTGGTATCAGATGCTTCTTTCTCTGACTAATAACTGAAAAGTGTTACTTAGAGGGCAGATCTTCCTAGAAATGCCATCAAACAAAAGCCCCTAGCTATGTCTCCTAGATGGATTCTAAAGCCAGTGACATTGGTGTTAAGCCTAACCATTATAGCAATTCAAGGGATCCCTGTTTTCTAACTATACCGGGACAGGATCATCAACTCTATGTTAGTGCAAACAGACCTGAATCTAACTTATGAGGATCAGGAAAACACTGTGAGTTTGTGAAGTAAACTTTATTTTCGTGCTTCACTTCATATTAGAATCATGAGGAGGAGGCTCAGGCAAGACAAGCACAGGCTTTTCTTATAGACTTCATTTATCTTTTTGAGAATATCATAAATGAGCACAATGACAATGTATTTACATTATTTTCTCCCCTCACCCATTCACTTTTAACTTCCCAACTCCTTTCCCACTTGTGACCTCCCCAAAAAATTATTTTTCTCTTTCTCTCCCTCCCTCTCTTACTCTCTTTCTCTCTCTCTGTTTCTGTCTCGTCTGTCTGTCTGTCTCTGTCTCTTTCTCTCTCTCTTTCTGTGTGTGTGTGTGTGTGTGTGTGTGTGTGTGTGTGTGTGTATGTAAAACCTACTGAATCCCTTTATAGTTTCCATATGTACATAAGTTTAAGGCTGACCACTTGTGATCAAATAACCTGTCTGTAGGCTCTTCTTTGAAGAAAACTAGTTCTCTCTCAGCAACTATTGATTTCTTATAGCTCTTCATCTAGGAGTAAGGCCTTGAGAAATGTCCCCATTCCCACTGACATGTAGACTGGTGTGATCATGAGGTCTTGTTTATGCAGCCATACTGTTGGGATTCTAAAGGTACAGCATCCTTATCATTTCTAGAAGACATTATCACACAGCAAACATCCTGGTCCTCTTACTCTTAAAATCTTCTCTTCCCCCTTCCATGATTTTTCCTGAGGCTTAAAGGTAGAGTTGCATTGTTGATGCACCAAATAGAGCTGAGTACCCCATAGTCACTTATTCTCCCTGCAGTTCTGATCACCTGAGGTATCTTTAATTACCTGTAATGAAAAATGAAGCTTCATTTTTTTTATATTTGTGACTAACAACTGTCGTAACAAAGTTGGGATATTACACTTACCAGGTATGAATTCAGGTACATGTGCACTATGCCCACGTGTGGGGTGAGAGGAGAATTTACAGGAAGTCACTTTGTTCCTTCTACCATGGTTTCTGGTGACAAACTCAGGTCATCAGGCCTGTGTGCAAGGAAACACCTATTTTCCTTCTCTAAGACAGAGTGTAGCATCTGTCAGAAAACCCTCATAGTTCAGCATCTCTATGGTAGGCTCTGCTCGTGTATGTGGAGCGCAGGCCTTGACAATTAGTGTCATAAACATTTGAGTCTGAAACACTCACAAGTCTACTCTAACAGTTATTATTACTCTAGTCTCTATCAGGATAACAGAATCCATTGTCAATTCATCTCCCATTAGAAATGTATCTCATTTCCTTATCTGATCATGCAGCCTGTGCTCTCCAATGTTGCCAACTTCTTCCACCTTGGTGCATGGGATTCCTGGGTCCACATGAGAAAATTCCTCAACTTCATTCACATATTCCTTACGTCCCATGTTAACTCTTGAAAATGTTGGCAATTCTCTCCCTCTAGGTGGAGATGCGGTGGTATATTTTTCTGTCTTCACTGTCTTTTGAAATACTTTCTATCCATCTCCATTTGAGTTAAATATCATCCAAAATACATCTACCCCCATTCTAGTCATCACCATTCACAGTTTTACTGTTCTGATTTTATTGCTGCCTCCTGGACTCTACTCCTACGCAGTCTTTAGACCTCAGTATGTCCTTGAGACTCATTTTAGAAAGTTATATAGTATAAAGCCCTACACTGACCTCCCCGTTAAGGACAAATTTAAACCTATTTTATGATGTCTCCATGGCATCCCATGACTATCACAACACATGCCTCATTCAGCCTCACTTTTTGTGTACTTTTCTTCTATCTTATTAATAACCTTACTATTACTTAAGCCAATGACTTCACTCAGGTGGCAAATGCTTACTGATGGATAGACAGATAAACAAATGGATGAATGGATTCTGTTTCTAAGATATATTGTATGAAGGGCTAGACAGATGGCTTAGAAACCAAGATGTTCTTCCAAAGGACCCAAGTTTGGTCTCCTGACGACAAACACACAATGTCCTGTAACTCCATCTCTGGAGCATCCATCTCCCTCTGCTGCCTTCTGTGGACCCCTGCACACAGTTGGCACACACTCATTTACAGGCACATGAACACATTAAGATTATACATGAACACAATATTTTAAATGTTATTCTATGCAATCATCAAACTATGCAAGTTATGGTATATCTTCTACTACTGCTATCAAAGTAGTAAAGAACAGGCAAAAATCAAATGATCATGAAATTGATTAAGTATGTTGTATCAGACCTATGCAACAGAAACAGTAGATAAAAAGAGGAAAAAAAAACAGGCATGTAATAGTTGATTCATATTTATTGTCTTAGAAAAATATCAGTCAGACAATGTTGAAAAAACATTATGTAACCAAACAAAACTTGAAGCATGTGCCCATTTATACAGCGTTATGTAACTTGCAATGTTGCACTTAACCATGCCTTTATGCACAAATGCATGTGGTCTGGAGCCTAGAATTCTCTTTGAAGTTTTAACATTGATTAACTCTAAATGATCTGGGAATCATTTCTGTTTCCTTCCTCCTATAGTTTTCTGAATCATATCAGATTTTATGTGAGCATTTACTATACTATCAGAAAAAAATACAAATGAAAATGTCTACTGCTTGCCTTTGACTCATCACATAAATGACCCTGATTGTTAAGTGATTTTTCAAGAAAAAAATATTAGTGTGTTTATTCTACCACTCTATTTAAGTTCCCTTCAATCTCTTCTCTTATGGTTTTTTATTATTTGAAATAAGAAGACACAGTTAGCATTGCAAATAATAATACTAATATAATAAGGGTACTAGTAATATTAGTAGTAATAAATCCAGAAATATGATTAGGTTAAGCTTTGCAAAGTGTATTTTAATATAGCATCAAGTATATTCACATTTTTATTACTGATTATAATGTTCAACAGCCCGTGACACAACAATTCAGACTTTGGCAGGCAGAGCACAGTTTCCATTTCTTTTAGTAGAAGATGTAGGGTGTGGAAACTTTCTACTTCCTTGGAAACTCTTCTGAAAATGGGTTTTCACTCAATTCAGCCTCTAAGTGTTTAAGAGGTGAGTGAATTTCTGAGAGTGGTCTGACTGTTTTAGGGTTGCTGGCAGTGACTGTAATTTTCACACTATGTGAAAGGAGGAAAAATCCATATTATTAAAAATTTGCCCTAGATCTCTTTCCCATTTCCTATTTTTTTATAAAGAGGCCAAAGCATCCAGAATAATTTTTCTATGGAAACATTTAAACTCAGCATCCAAATATTTACTTATGTGACTACATCTCTGAGTGATAATTATGATATTAACAGAGTTAATAGTGAAGAGACACCCAAAGTAGGAGAGATGGCTAAATTCCACATGGCTTTTTCCTTTTGATTTTAAGACATTTTGTTACCAAAGCCAATTCTCGTTTCTATTCAACTGCCTGAGTGGGGATCAATAAGGTACCTCAGTTCCATACAATTCTTTTCTGGAAGGAAAAAAATAGCTTATTAACAGAAAATACAATGATCATGTTAAAAAGGAAATAGGCTCTTCTCTTTCACTGAACACAAGATTGGTACCTTAGTCCAACTGTGTTGCTATGACAAAATACCATTAACAGAATGGCTTGTAAACAACAAACACATATTTCGCTTCATTCCAGAGGCTTGGGAGTCCAAATTCAAGGCAAATTCGGTGTCTGTTGTGGAACCACTTTATGGCTCACATAAGTGTCTTTTTGTGGTTCATCATAGGAAGGGGCAATGGGGTTCCCTGCATCCCATCTTATAACAACGCTAATCTTTCACATGCTAATCTAGACCACACTATCTCTTAAACACTCAATATGATTGTCTTACAGATTAGTGTTTCAACACATGAATCTGAAGAAAAGAAAATTATATTAGTATTCAAATCATAGAAGTCAGCCTCCTAGTACAGAAAATCCTAAAAATAAAAAGCTTTCTTGTCTGCTTTCCACATCACCATTTGTTCTTAAAAGCTAACAAGCTAGTGTCCCAATTCCCAAAGGAGTCTTTTTGCATTGTCTGTGAATGCAACCCATGAAGAATATGCCTATGAATTTTGAGGGCTACTATGTCTGTCCCCAGCGCCATATTTAAAATTGCCAAAAGAGTAAGAAAGAATAAATTGCAGTACATAATTGAAATTATCCAATCTACTCTGCCATATCAGAGATGGAATATGGGTTTCCATAAGCCTCTTTCCCTTACTTCTCTTCTGTTGAATTTAACATTTCAGCAATTCCTGGGGCACTGATACATCTAAATCCACAGGTCTGTTCTTCACTCTCATTTTGAAACTTGAGGCCCTTATGGGTAAGCTGCCCTCCTGCGATCTCAGCACAGTACACAGAGGTTCCACCACATTCCCACAGATCTATTTTTCAGAACTATTGCTATCTGTCACCCAATATCCTTCCATGTTGATGTCTAAAGTGAAGCACTAAAATGCTATGCTCACCTCCCCCTCCCCTTCAACTTTACAGACTGGCTCCAGTGTCTGTAAACTCCACCTCATCGACATGTCTGGAATCAATTCCACCTCTCTAATCTAAGTGTCATTTTCACAATAGAATGTCCATTATCTCTCATCTGGACCACAGGTTGGCAGGCTACAGACCACGAGCCAAATCCAGACACTGCTTGACCTTGTAAATCAAGTTTTATTAAGTTGTCTGTGGCTGCTTTCACACTACAAAGCCAGAGTTAGATATTTGCAGCATGGACTGTATGATACATTAAGTCTGAAATATTTACTGCCTGGCTATTTACAGAAGAAAAAAAAAAAAAGCCTCACTATCCAAACCAGAGCAGTAGCCTCCTGGAACTTTATATTGCCTAAATAGTTGACTCAGTAGAAGGGGACTGAGGGTAAATGATGGAAGGAAATAAAATACAATACTCAGCTCCCAATAGTAAGCACATGGTGACATGACCCTGTAATCTCAGCACTGAGGCGGGAAGGTGATATGTTCTTAAGATCAGCCTGAGACACGTAATGAGTACCTGTCTCTAAAGAAGGGATTAAAATAAAAGAACATAATAGAAAGAAATAATCATTAAAAATCCTTGGAGCAGGAGAGATGGCTCAGAGGTTAAGAGCACTGTCTGTTCTTCCAGAGGTCCTGAGTTCAAGTCACAGTAACCACATGATGGCTCACAAAGACCTGAGATGAAATCTGTTGCCCTCTTCCATTCTGCAGGTATACGTGCAGGCAGAACACTGTATACATAACAAATAAGTAAGTCTTTTTTTTTTTTAAAGAAAATCTCTCTATTTTTTCTAGTTACACAGATTTCTCATTATTTCTTGCAATAATTGAATCATACTTTAGATTGCATTAGTTCATTTTCTGTTTTTATAACAAAAGAACAGAAGCTGGTTCCTTATAAGAAAAAAAAAGACTTGTTCAGTTCCCAATTCTTGAAGGTCAACAATAAAGTGTGGATATCAGCCAGGCAGCTGTCTAAGCCTCACACTACGAATATTGTGGAGAAAGTATGTGGGAGAAATCACACAGTAGTACTGGAACATCATGGAGAGAGTATGTGGGCACAATCATTCACACAGTAGGACTAAAGCTGGAGAGTGAGGAGGGTGTTTTGATAATAGTTCATTTGTGTAAGAGATGTTTCTGAGCTCACAAGAACTAAGCATCCTCCAGTGCCTCATCCAACTCCCAAAAGGCTAATGTCTCTTCACACTGCCACAGTGAGGACCAAGCTTTAACACAGGAGTCCTTGGGGAGACACTAAAACTTAAGCCATGTCCTCACAACCATGCACACAGAAACACAAACAAATGCTAATTTTCACAAGTTGAATGGGAACGTTTTTAGTTAAATGAAATCTCATTATGTTGACGAGACTGGTTTTGAAGTCCTTAGCTCCCTCCTATGATCTACCTCACTCAGCTATGGAAGATCTGAATTGACAGTCATGTATCACCATGACTGACTGAGTGATGGCTTTAGCAATTTTCAATGATGATATTTCCTTTATAAAACTTTGTGTCTAGCTAATATCCAACAATACCAAGATAAGTGGTATACGTATATCTTTATATTTAAGATATTTCACTGCCATATATTATAACATATTCTATGTGGGTGTGAAATCCAATAATTTGATACATGTGTACAATATGCAATGATCAGAGTAAGGAGTCTTTTGGTCTTCTTAAGTACTTATTAATCTTTATGTTGGGAGACTTTGAACTCTCTTTTAGTTGTTTATAAAATAAATACTAAACTGTAAGCTGTAGACCCCCGGTTTTATTTAGTACATGTAAACTTATCTTCCTCTGCAGCTAGCTGTATTGGTACACACTTCAGGTCATAAAGAAAAAGAATATAAGGTCCATTTTTTAAATTCAGCATATAAGATCTTGTAGGATCTACTTATAGGCTGTCTGTGTATCTATTCTTCACTGTTGCTTCCTGCTGCCTTTTGTTATCACCTCTTTCACTCAGTTAGATGGCCTCCAAAGTCTGGCATATCATTTTCCATTAAGCTCAATACTATCTCGTCTATTGGAGACAATTACTTTATGAGGCATTGTTGCACAGGCGGCCTCTTTATTGTTAGCTACATACAAATATAATTGCCACCTCATATTCTCACAAATGTTCATCATCACTGGAAATACCAAATCCTATTCAATAACATGTCATACACAGGGCTCAGAGAACAGAGCAGATTCTCCATTAAAAAAACAAAAAATGTGCCTTAGATCAAAATGAATGGAGACTTATTTGCTAACTTTCCCACTTGTCTGTAATGCAGTTTTCTCATTGCTTCTATTTTTTTCCCTTGTTCATGGTCGTGTGCACCATGTGTGAGATCATCTGCTGCACCACGATGCATTATTCATATCTGAATGCTTTTCCACAGAATGACTAATTTGTTGAATAAAGTATTTGAAAGTTTTCATTCTTTACTCCCTTAGTGTTTGAACTAAGAATGTAGGATAGCTACCACAGAGGGATCTTAGTAGTACTAACAGTCTATTAATAGTAACTGTAGAAAAATATATTTTCAAATAATGTGATTATGCTAAACAAAATATTTTTTCTTTTTTGGTTTTTTTTTTTCAAGACAGGGTTTGTGTGCATCTCTGTCTGTCCTGGAACTCACTCCGTATCCCAGGCTGGTCTTGAACTCACAAAGATGTACTTACCTCTGCCTCCCTGGATTAAAGGCATGCACCATCACTTCCTGGATGCAAGGCATTTCTTATTAAATATTGTTTTGTTGTTTTTTTAAGTTGTATTTATTTATATGAATGCTTGCCTACACACAATGTGGTGCATCGTGTGTATGTTTGATACCCACAGAAGTCAAAAAAAAAGCATCAAATCCTCTGGGACTACACTTACAGGTGGTTATGAAGCTCCATAACAAGTATGCTGATGTTTGCACCCCCATACTTCAGACTGTGACTGTATCTGGAGTCCTGGCTTTCAAAGAAGAAATTTAGGTGAAGTGAGGCCACAGGTGACTCCTGATCCAATCTGACTATCTTATTGAAGAGACTAGAACATGGCCACACATAGAAGAAAGAGCATATGAGTAAAGGAAGAAGATAGCCATATGAAACACAAAAAGAACCCTACATAATAATAATAGGACTAATGAGATGGGTAAATGCACTTGCCTACAAGCTCAGTGACCTGAGTTCAATCTTGGGGCCCACATGGTACCAGGAGAAAATCAACTTCTAAAAGCTTTCTTCTGTCTGCCACATACATGCTGTGGCACATGTGTATATGCATACACACACATAACAATAAATAAATAAAATAACAATTCTAATTAACCCAGTGATCCCTTGATCTCAGATTTATCATCTTCAGAATTTTAAAATTGTAAATGTTTTCTGAAAGTTATATAACCATACTGTATGACAAACCTGACACAATACATCTCAAGTCAGTTGAATAAAGGTAGCTAGACAAAAGGGACACAATAGACATTTTATTATGTTTTCACAAAACACAAATTGGAGAAGAATGTTCAGAAGTGGAAACTTCAAACTTTAAAATTCCCAAACTCCAAAATTCAGTTATGTTTCCAAAATGCAAGCTCCTTTGGAGAACTAACTTATGTACATTCTTACCTCACTGTCTTACATCTGTCTAATCATAAAAGAGAATTAAATTGGAAAATATTCTGTGTCTTTTCCAGCTCTTATTTATCTCCTATACACGGTGTTTTCTAGTTCACTTACATAAAAAAAAAAATACTATACTCTACACACCCAGTGCATTTATTGATTTATATGGAATAGAGATTGCAAGCAAGGCTGTTGCAGCTCTAGTGAAACACTGTCTTCTGTATACATCAGGATCGTTGCACATATGAACTGACTTCACACACAGTATGTGCACAAGATCAGACCAAAAAAACCCACATGGATAAGGCATCATCTCTTTTCTGAGGAGCTGCTTGGAGAAAGAAAAACAGTGTTTTTTCAGGGTTGTGACCCCTAAAAGACTACCCATGTTCCAATAAATATCCCTATACCCAGGCACATCTGTGTTTTAAGAAAATAATACATGAAATCAGGTGGGAATACTGGTTGTGGAGAAAGGGAAGAATTGGTGAGAAGGGAAGAGGGGTTTGGAATTCACCAAAACATAGTATGTACATTGATAAAATTCTCAGTAAATATCATTCCATATCCTGGAACTATACATTTAAAAATAGTTTCTGCCCTACAGAGCTTGAATTTTAGTAATGAAACACAGAGAGAACCATAATGTATCAATGATGATGATAAATCAGGTATTTGTCCTGAAAAAAAAAATAGACTGAACATGGGGAACTGCTATTTTCTTTAAAGATGTCCCTACAGTAAGATGATAATCAGGTTTGATCTGACATATATGTGCCAAGTAGGAAGAATTGTGCTCTAAATAGAGAAAAGAGCAGGTTCACCGGTCAGGGAGTCATATTCCCAGAAGTAGTTCTGTGTTCCTAGAAAGAATATGGACCAGAGAAGAACAATGGGTCACAGTGAGGAAGGCTCAGGGCCTTTGGAGACTGTACTGAGGGAACCTAGCTAGAAGCATGAGTCACTAGGGGTGTGTTCGTGGGACTGGTTCTTGTCCTGACCCTCCTGTCTATCTTGCTTTCTCTTGTCTGTCATGAGATAAAGAACTCCCTCCACCATGCACTCTCAACTCCGTAATGATCTGCCCAAGCACATGGACCCTAAGCAATGGATTTGAACCTCTAATGAGCGGAACCAAAGTTAAATCTTGCATCTTTTACATTATCCTCTTGAACATTTTCGGTTACAGTCGCTCAAGAATGATTTTCCATTAAAATGGCATTATACTCTGGGACAACAAGGAATTTTGCTAGACTCCAGAAAAGAAGAGCGTAACATTTAGCAGATGAAATATAAGGTGTCAGTCCTCATCTGTTTGTCCTTTCTCTAATTCAAACCAAAATCTTGGGGTCTGGAGAAAGACCTGAGTATTGAAAAGTTGCTGCTCTTCCAGATAACCTCAATTTGATTCCCAGCCCTCAAACAGCCCACTCGCAATCAATAATCTGAGCTCTAGGGATTCCAACACCCTCTCTTGGCCTCCATGGCACATGCATACATTTGGTATACACTCAAACATATATGCATACTTGTAAATAAAAATAAATCTAAATTTTTTAAAAAATGACATAATTGAGTTGATATCAGCTTTCCCTAAGCAATTAAACCAACTATTCCATCCCTACAAAAATATATTTATACTATTAATACCAAACTTACCAACTTTGTTCATTTTTGTAACAGGATGTAGGGAGTTGATCCATGGCCATGCCATGTGTGATTTCCATGACGTGAGCTGACATCCTCTGCAGCTCAATGTAACTCTCTTTTTCTATTCTTAATATTCCATCATTTATTTTCTCTTCTCTTTTATGCCATTCTCTTGTTCCTCATACTTGCTTCTTCTCATCTAGTTTCCAAGCCAAGGACTATAAATGGAAATTTGTGTCTAATAATGTGAATAATCTCAGGATTCTATTTGCATAAATGAGCATGTGTGGGAGCTTTTGTCTTTGGTTTGTACAAAGGGAAAATGCAGATGGCCTAGCGAAAGGGGGTCTATTTTTGGAAACAAGCCCTTTTTAGTTTGAAGCACACAGAGCAGTCCAATGAGCCTATTTGGAAATGCGAGAGATGAACATTTGGGGGAACACCACCCACCACCATACACCTTTATTTTTTCATGACATCTTACCAAAATGGAGGCATGGAGAAAATACAAAGATAGCAGCATTGGTAGGGGAGACTTAAAAGGTGGAGTTGAAACAGCTGAAACAGCAGGAGAAGGTATTCCTAGGGAGATAGTAGTTCACTTTCTGTCAGAAGCCTTCTGTTTTTCATCAAGACTATGTAGTTTTGGTCTTCATTCTGTCAGTGTTGCTAATGTCAGCCCTCAGCTCCAAGAAGACATCATACAACCTGTGGACCAATGGGAACCCTCTAATCCCAGTTACCTGCCCTATCATAGAATGATGATGCTCAAACTTGACCTACTGAGGAAAAGGCATCAAGATTCCTGTCAATACTCTCTTGCTGAATAGTCACTATGTAAGCTAGACAATGAGGACTTATGTCATGGAGAAACCAGAGATAAGAAATGGTCTTATTGACATCCTTTCAACAATAATCACAGTCTGCACAAATATTTCCTTTTGGTTTAAGCTAATGGGACTGACTTTTATGAGCCTTTACAAAGGAGTGAAGCTACATTCCCAGGAATCCCATGGTCTTACCAGTGTAAATCACTTATCACGTTGATCTCCAGTGGCCATGTAGCTCTATGGGCATGTGAATACAGTCCTTTACAAAGGCTCTAAATTGGATTGAGAGCTGCTGTTGTTAAGGGCTCCAGAAAGTGGAAAAGCAGAATATCTTAGAAATGGAAAACATCCTTAATGCAAAGTATAAACAAATCAAAGACAATTTTTTTTTCTGACACAAATGTTTTTCTAGTGTCAATGCAGCATGATGTGATATTTTAAATCAAACCACTGAGGGAAATAATTATTAAAATGTAAATGTTCACTCTTTAATGGATTAATAGCACAAATGAATCATATAATCAGGTTTGTTGCCTACTTTGGGGGGAAACCATTGAACTTGAAAGCCTTAAGTACAACTTAACTTGATTGACTAGGATTTGGAGCATCCTAGCATGGACATAATTAACTGATGACAGTATCCATTCTATAAACACAGTTTAAAAGCTTAGTATTAGAATCCATAAACATTCAAAAGTATCTCTTTAAATTCATGGACCCAAAATTCAGCAAACAATTCCAGGTCATACTGAAGAAATGAAATAGAGTACTTTAAATAACATAAACTACTGAGCCCATGATATGTGTGGTGCATTGAAAAGACAGTACCTATTGCATATGTAGGAGTTTGACTATAAAATGTTAAAAGCCAACAGTGATTCACTGAGGGTGAGAACACTATGTATTCAGTTATAGAAATATGTTGATAAACCCATGATGAAAGGTTCAGATAGACTTCTTTCCCTGTACACATACACAGAGATCTTTCCCCCCTAATCTCGTCTAGCATTCATAACTATTTACCAGAGATTAAGGTATATAGTTTTTTTTTTTCTTCAGGACAATTTAGATTATATCGTAAGAAATTCTGCGCATCCCACATGAGTGTTTTAGTCATTTATTACACTCTGTATTGCAAAGGTCCATCAAAGGAAGCAACTCACTTGCTAAGAAAGCTGATGGACTACCCTGAGAAGAAGCCCAGGATATGAGTGTGTGAAAGGCAGAGTCAAGGGAGACAGAGAGAGAGAGAGAGAGAGAGAGAGAGAGAGAGAGAGAGAGAGAGAGAGAGAGATCATGAAAGGACACAGAAAGTAAGGGAGAGAGAAGAAGAAAGGGTGTGGGGGAGGACAGGAAGAGAAGGGAAGAGGAGAGGAGGTGCGGGAACAGTAAGAGAAGGGAAGGGGAGGATGAGAGAGGGAGATGAAGGGAAAGGGAGAAGGGAAGAACAAGAGAGGAAGAGGAACATCTATTCAACTTCACCTTACCCTCCAGCCCGGGCTCCAGACCTGTGGATAACAGAGGAATCTTGAAAATCAATCCTCTCATCAACTGTGCTGTATTGAAATAAGGGAGTGACCAATGCCACATGGGAAAATTCCAGGAAAGCCATGTCAGCAGCCAGAAGAACTATTCCTAGTGCTGCCTCAAACGTCATGGGACACTGGACGTCAGTCCCAAATGGGCCCTGTTCCAATTCTTCACATACAAAATTTATGAAGAATTTGTCTTTGATGTCACAAGATATTGCCATCTCTTGTTACATAGTATTAGATAGCCAGAGCAGCAACTGTCCTCTAAAGCCAATCATTTTTTGTACCAAATTAGTACTTGAAAAAGAAATAGGCTGACTATTATGGAAAGGCCCAAACTAGAAGAAGCAGGGCATGAAAGAGGTAGTAGGTTTCAGCATTGCTGTGTTGTACTTTAAGCAGAGAAGCAAGAAATGGATTTATCCTAAGATGTTTAAGGGATATAGAAATGAAAGTCCTGTAAGCCAGAGTGCTGAGCTCTACCCTGGACATGTGAAAGACAGTGAGAACCACACATGCAGCATGTGGTCGATGAAGGCACAGAAAGAAGCCTGTCACTATCTGTGTGAGTTAATCAGGCCAGCTTAGCGCATCTCAGATGGAGCTGTTTTGTCAACACAGACTGTGGTCTGCTTTTCCAAACTTATACTACATTTGACCTTTATGATTAAAATCTAATTAAAAGTGTGGTTATTTTTAAAAGGTAGAGATGGTGTAATTGTCTCATCTATTAAAGTTATGACTAATTGTTACCCTTCTTAACAGGCTGAATCACTGCCATGCCTTTCATTTCAACCTTTTGCAAAGCAAAGTCCGAAGGGAATTTAAATTGCAAAACAAGTCTGTTTTTTTTAAAAAAAATACAATTCACTTTCATCACATGAGCAAAACAATCTCAAAGTGTTCTGCACACTTACTAACACTAACCTAGCAGGGTGAATTAACTAGACCTTTTATTCAGTTACTCAACATTACTATTTAGATTCAAATTAATTAATACATTTGATTAAATCCAAGCCATGGGTTTTCTAGCTGTTACATTCCTAGCCTGATCTAACTTTCCATTATGTGCTTTTATATATAAAAGACTTACAAAGTACTGACCAGGATCAAGTAGCCTATATATTAGTTGGGGAAAATAATACTGTGAACAAAATCCATTGAAAACAAAACAGTAATCTGCCTCTTTCTAGGAACAAGACTCATCTACAGCTCGAAGAAGAAAACAGTAAGTGCATGGTTTGTCTCCTCATATACCAAATAGCAACAGGATTTCCTCAGTGTCCTGCCTGAATACTGATGAGCTTCCCTTGACGGCTGAGACAACTCCTAGAGCTGGTAGGTAAGAGTCTCTCTGCTAGTAGTGGACAAAAGGCTGCCTGTGTGAGAAACAGCGCTCTTAGAAACCCCAGCCATCCAGATTTCATTTGGAGATTCTTGGTTTGGGGCACCTAGCTAAACCCACCATGTTCTCTGTCCATGGTCCTCAGTATAATTTCCATGTCGTCTCTGCACAGCTGTGAGAGTTGCTGTCAGTTCAGTTTCTCAAAGGTGTTTCCCAGCAGTGTCCAAAGCTAACTCTTTGTATGCCATGTAAATATACTTGAACTAGATCATTGCAGATGTGCTGAACAAAATGCTTAGATACATCACAATTATAAAGCAATGGCACATGCAGCTTTACTTACTAAACTACATAAAGACAAAACATATTTGAAGTGTGTTTCCAGAAACACCATGAAAGAGCCCCGGACCTTGGATAAGTGTCTTTGGACTTTATCAGCTGACAGCTGAATCCCACCGCAAGTAATTAGTGCACTCTCTGCTTAGCCATAGTCCCAGATATTCTAGATGTTTTCTGTTGTTGTGAGGAAAACATCCCAACCAAAAGCAACTTAAGGTTATTTCAACTCACATTTCCATCACTGAGGGGAGCCATGGCAGTAACTCAACACAGGAACCTTGAATCAGGAACTGAAGAAGAAACTATGAAGGAATAGGTTTACCAGCCTTTTTCACAGGTTCACATTCAACTGCCTTTTTAATATAGTCTAGGCCCACCTGCCTAGGGATACTAGTGCCTACAGTAAACTGAGCTGTGCCATATCAACTAGCAATTAATAAAATATCTAGGAGACCTACAAACATGCTCACAAGCTAAGCTCATTGAGGCAGTCATCAATTGACCTTCTCAACTCGACAAGTTAACAACCAACATTAGCCATTACACTTGCCTTGTGCTCTCTCTCTCCTCTCTCCTCTCTCTCTCTCTCTCTCTCTCTCTCTCTCTCTCTCTCTCTCTCTCTCTCTCTCTCTCACACACACACACACACACACACACACACACAAATTCTTCTCTCTTGTCACAGAAAATATACAAGAACGCCAAAAGACATCCTGGAATGCTTACTAAAAACCAACCAAACAAACAAAAAGTCTTAATGCAACTTCCCAAAAGTATGTCAAATTAATTGTTCCAAGGTCAGCATCCTCTAACTGAACCCCAAAACAAAAGGGAAAAAAACATTCAAAAGTTAGGCTATCAATTCTTTAAAAAATATCTGTAATCTTAGAGGAAAATGGCTTTATTTTGTTATTTAGTTGATCCCAATTCTTGAAAGTAGACCTTGGGGTAATGGGTAAAAGATGTTGTTTTGAGGCAGGACCCCCAGCTAGTACATTTCACCACCTGTGAGTGACCTTTGTACAGGAAAAACC
The DNA here is from genome assembly GCA_033318265.1 of Phyllotis vaccarum. Taxonomy (NCBI): domain Eukaryota; kingdom Metazoa; phylum Chordata; class Mammalia; order Rodentia; family Cricetidae; genus Phyllotis; species Phyllotis vaccarum. Next base: position 11,356,346 of record JARWLC010000008.1, read on the forward strand.
CTACTTGAAGCACACAGCTTTGATTCTTCAGTTTGATTGGAGATCCAGTTACCAACCACTTCTCTCCATTTACTGTTTTGGAATTGCCTGGCTCCTACAAAATTGAAACTGTTCAAACATTTTTGATTCCTGGGAAAGCACTTACCAAGTGTAACTATCCATCAACCTACACTTTCCTTAAGCTCACCTGTCTCTCTGCACCCACTTGAATAAGGTTTGAATTAAAGAGAGGGTTAAGTCACTAGGCACCATTTATTGCTTCCTGCCAGGCTATCCCAAGATGCCTTGTGTATTACAATCAGGATGCTGTGATATCTGAGATGGTTTTCCTCTTTCAATCTTAACTGAAGCTTTTTAAATGAACAGAGAACTTCATAAGGAAAGAAGAAAATACGATTCCAAGAAGGGGTAAACATTCTAGAGAGGCTATTGTTTTTCCCAACAGGTCTGCCCATCCCTACAAACTGCATTCTTGTATGAATAGTCCAAAAGTGAGTCACAAAACAACAAAGAAAACAGAGTTTCTCAACGTGACAAAGGAAGGTTCTTTTTATTTGAATTTGCATGTTGTTTATATTTTCAAATAGGAACTGGAAGGAAGGGGTTTTACTTTCAGTGAGTATATCCAGTCATGAGTTCTTTTAACGTTTCGTTCTTTGCCCAGTTCCCCTCGGTGGTGAATACTTGGAATGAAGGACTATGACTCAATTTCCCTTCCTTTCATCTCACGTATTCTTTCATCCATGTTTTCCAGCCCTGAGTAGATTCTGTGCCAGTGTTGATTCCAAACGTTAGTTCTAACCACACTGCACCCTCCCCATTTGGGAAGTCCAAGTTTCCAACTTTTCCAAATTCTTCATAGCCCTTCGTCATTCTTTGACGGTATCGTAGCCTCTATTAGTCCCTTGCATGACACTGCCTCAGCTAAGCTGCCCTGTGTCTCCTCTCTCTTCTGCCTAAAACAATATTTTTTTTATGAAATACCTCATTCCTTTTGACCTTGATAACAAAGTGTTCTCCGTGGCTGTAAATAGCTTTTCTGAACTTCACCTAGTGTCATTCTTAGAGGAATACCTTGTCCTTCATTGTTATATTTCTCATACCAGTCACCATTATGCAGTGTATTATCTGACATGAGTAGGCTTACCACGATGTCTAAATTTTCATATAAATCACCTTTGTCCAATTATTGCCAGTTTTATGGTAATTATCTTTCCCAGGTAGAAGATGATGAGAATTCACATTTGTATACTCTGATGTCACTCTATCGCCAAGATAATGAATGCACCACAAACACATTTGACACATTAATTTGAGACATAGATGTGGTATCCCAGGAGAAAATAAGAAATTAGAGCTATTAGAATGTGGGTGAGGAAGAAGGGAAGAGAGATGGTAGGCAATAGAGCGAGAAGAAAGCATGAAAAGAATGTGGTGAGGAAATTACTAACTCCTAAATTATCTTAATTTGCAGTCTCAGTCAAGTAATTTACCCAAGAGCTGCAAAGAGAAGCAAAAGAATTTTAGGACATAGGAAGCCCCAAGAGTATGAGGCACAGGAATATATTAGCGAAAGGAAGAAACTGCCTTATGGAGAAACATGGCTAGGGCAGGCCAAACAGAAAACTTAAGGATGCTTTGCACAGTGTGTTGGAGCAAGGTAGTTAGGATTTATTTAAATGTCTTGTGCATCTGCATTCATAGAGAGTAAAACATTCTCTGTAAAGGAAAATTAAATCTAGCTTTAGAACTAAGAAACTCAGAGGGCAGAAGGTTTGGGATACAAGCAATGGCAATTTTTATTTATGTGCTCCACGTCCCTGCACTTCCATTTTTTCATTTCCAAACTGGAAAGGGCTGTGTTTATCTTTTGCTCAGCTGGATTGTTTTGATGCTCAGATGACAATGATGAGGCCATGAGAAGCTGCTGAAAGCTGAAAGATGAACGGCTGTTGTTGCCATGGCTTCTTCTGTTTGGGATTGAACATTTCCATGAGTTCAGTCGAGAAGTGAACACAGCACCAAGAACTGTCATGTAAAGCCTAGAAAGACCATCATCTTGGAACTTATCTCTAAAGCTACTGTTCGGAGATTAGCTGGAGAACTGTAGACTTATGAGACATTTACAGTTACCACTGTCAATGTAAAAAATGTAAAAAATATGTCCCACACACTAAGAAACACTGCTGCTTCAATCCTCACAAAGCCTCAATTTATATATATATTCATACATATTCAGACAGGGGCTTTTCAAGATAAAGGGTTTAATCAATTTACCCAAGGTCTTGCTAGTTATTTTACACCCAGACTACTTGATGGCAAGGAAGAGAACATTCTCACTAATTCAGATTCATTCAAGCTTCATCAGTATAGTATATTGTTATTGTTGTTATTTACTATTATTATTGCCTAAGCTGCCCTGAAACTTGACAGGTAGCCATGGAAGCTGAGGGCAATCTTGGAGATTCTCCTGCCTCTGTCTCCTGAGTATTGAGAATTAGGAAAATTCTTAATATTTTAACTAAATGTTTAAAGATGCAGTATACATAAATGGAGCTTGAGATGAAAGACCCTATCTACTTCCTCCGTGAAAATCATAGTGTCCATTCTCAACACTGTATCCTCAGGAACACCACCACCGATTTCTTGGATTCACTAGAATGGAATTCAGAAACACTGCACTATGTACCCTTGCATACTTTTCAATGCAACTTTCCAAGTCTGAAATATGAGGGCATCCATTCAAAATAGGAGAAGTGTATGCTTTAAGGAACAAAAGTGTCATTTACCAGTGGTGTCAGGGTCCAATGCAGTAGGGCATCCTAGTTTCCCAGGTCTAAGGGAATTCTTCCTGGATCCCTTACGAAGCTTTAGCCAATACTTGTCATGGGCATAGTCCAGAATGAGGTCAAAGATTTCTCTTGGCCATTCCCTATGAAATGAGGAAAAGAGCAGAAAGATGCGTGTGTAGTATAGTTGAGAGAGAGTTTTGTGGGGATATAATAAGACATTCGAAGATATCAGAGGGATCTACCCACAGTCAATCTAGGAGGATTAGAGAGTGGTGATTCACACCTTTAATCCCAACACAGGGAGTATCCTGGGAATGGTAACCTATGTCCTTAATCCAAACTTAGTTCCAGGCCATCTTAATTTACAGAAGGAGTTCCAGGCTCTCAGGCAGTGGTAGTGCCACACCTTAACTGAGCAAAGAGAGTACTTAAGGCAGGCATAGAAAGACAGAAAGGCAGAAGAAGCCATGACTCACACTGTTTGTCCCAGCACTTAGGAAGCAGAGGCAAGAGAATCTCTGCGATTTCAAAGCCAGTTCCAGGACAGCCAGGACTATTACATAGCAAACTCTGTCTGAAAAAAAAAAAAAAAAAAAAAAGACAGGAGGTGGTGGATCTGTCCTCTGATTCTGCTAGATTGATGTGGGTAGATCCCTCTGATATCTCTGAATGTTTTATTATATTCCCCACAGAGTTTGGCTTGGATCTCAAGCCCTGGCTGCCACTTACAGACTGTATCATTTTTGGAAAGTCTCCATCGCCATGGGGAGTGGTTGGTGGATGACTGTTTTTTTTTTTTTTTTTTGTTTTGTTTTTTCTTGAATCAGGCTGTTGGATCAGGTATCCTCTGAGGACTTTCCTGTTTCTGGAGTTCTCTAAACTCAGGAAGAGTATCTTCAGTCCTGTGTGTTCCAACTCACCAAGATCGCTTTGTTCTTTCTCTACTCTGTCCTCACTTTGTGTGGCCCTGTTCATTTGAGTGCTGGTAAACAATAGTCATCTCATTTAAAGTATTTTCAGTGTCTATATTATATCACTAAGATCAATGTTGGAGTACAGGGTTGTACACAGGTATATAATATTTCTACCAAAGTAGATACAAAAACCTCAAGAGCTTAGAATACTGAAATATAGAAAAACAGGATATGGTAAGTTTTTAGTACTTTTACCCTGTGCTTTATATAATCAATGTAATTTCATATCATTTAAATTTCTTTTTAGCTTTATAATGTAATCATGACCTTCTCCCTTCCATTCACAGCTCCAAAACTTCCAATATATCCCCTCCCCATTCTCCTTTAAATACATGGTCCCTTTCTCACTAAATTTTTGCATGCATATATGTATGTGTATATACATTCATATTTCTAAATATGATCATCTGTAGAATCCATATAATGTTATATGTACGTATGTTTTTAGAGCTGACTGCTTGGCACTGGATAAACACATTAATTAATTTAAAATTATAATAAGTGTTAATAACTGTTTTTTTCTTCTTTTGTAATATTATTTCTTTTTATTAATTAATTTTTCCACTTATTTTACATCCTGACAATAGTTTTCCCTCCCTTCTCTTCTCCTGCTCCCTCTCTCCATCCCCTCTGACCCCTTGGTTTTTTTAGTCTTCTGTCATACATTATATCCTGACAGCAATTTCCCTCCATCCCTTCTTCCCAGTCACCCCATGTCTCTCTCCCACAGATCCATCCTTCCTCCATTTCCCTTCGAAAAAGGATGCTTCCTCCCAGGGATATCAACCAAATGCAGCATAACAAGTTACAATAAGACTAGGCATAAAACCTTCTATCAAGGCTGGATGAGGCAACCAGTAAAGGAGAAAGTTTCTAAGAACGGGCAAAAGAGTCAGAGACACACCCACGGGCCAACTTCTCTGGCTCCTACCTCACTCTTCTATGGGTTTTCCCAAGATCTGACTAATGTTTGTCTGTGGGTCTCTGCACCTGCTTTCATCAGTTACTTCCTAAAGAAGCCTCTCTGATGATGACTGGGCTAGGCACTGAACTATGACTATATCGGAATATCATTAGAAATCAGTTCATTGACTGTTTTTTCCAGTCTTGCTTGGTTCTATTGCACGTCTCTGGGTTATCCGGCCTCTGGTTACTGACCATCCAGGCGGTGTCAGGTACTGGTCTCCTTGTGGCATGGCAGCAAGTTGAACCAGTCATTGGTTGGCGGGTCCCACAAGTTGTGTATCACCATTTCCCCAGAACATCTGCAAGCAGGAAAACAATGTATGTCTAAGCTTTTTGTGGCCGGGTTGATGTCCCAGTCCCACTACTGGAAGCCTTTCCTGGTTCCAGGAGATGCGTCTCCTACTAGATTCATATTTAAAGTTTCAGACACTTTCCTAATGTTGGAGATCATGCACTTAGCACATGTGTCCCTGTGAGATATGCCAGGCTCAAAAGTCATCATACTCTCTCATTCTCTCTCTTCCCCTCCTTCTCCCCCTTAGCATCTCTGTGTGAGTTCAGTTCCGTTGGGAAATTATACTTCTAGTCTTAATTGAAGTCTAGACCTTACACAACACAACAGTGTAAAATCGTAAATATTAGGAAAAGTCATGTGTAGTGGAAGTAATGAGTTCACCTACTTTGAGAGGCTAATGACCTGCAGACTAGCTCATTTGGTTTAAAGTCACATGCTGCTCCATGGTTTGACAGAATATTAATTTGAACACAAGACTGCCACTAAAGAACACTGCCTGTCTCTGTGTTGGTGCTATGCCATAAAATAAAATTAAGACAACAAAGATGCGGTGTTTGGGGCATTTCTACATTCTTGGTCATTTTTTTAATGATTTATGCTTCTTCCCAGTGAATAGGATTAATAAATTTGAGAAATAAATGTCGTTAATTAATAAAAACTAAATCTGGAGGTAAGATAGAAGTCTTATTTTGAGATTCTGACTATATTTTCAGCATTAGCTTTTATTTTCCATGGACACAATACAAATATCAGCTTAGACATAGGTAGGGTGTAACACACAGAGATATTGTGTAAAACTCAGGCTTGTATGGGTGAATGAAACATTGAAAATCATACCCACATACTTCTTCAAGAAGTAAGCACCATTCCTTTACATCCACCTACTACTCCACATGATTGAACTGATGTAAAACTTCATTTGGGAGAAACTGAATCATTTGCTATATTGGGCTCTGTTTTGACCCATTTGGGGCATCAAAATATCAGGACTGTGGGGTTTCATGGGGAGATATTGGATAGAGCTACTCACAGTCATAGCTTCAAGAGGAAAGAGAGAAGTGGGAATGAGGAGGAAGTGGAAGAAAAGAAGGGAAAGACAGAAGAGAAAGAGGAGGAAGAAAGAGGTGGAAGAGAAGAGTGGGCATGAGGAAGGGAAGAGGGTAAGTGAGGAGGAGGAGGTGTACCTAGAGCAAGAGCATACTGGATAAATACGTAACCAAATCCAGTCAACACTCAAAGGTATGTCTGATAAAGAACTACCAAGCTAGGAATAAATAATAATTGTGTAAAACTCTTTAAAAGTGCTGAAGCAGTGACAAAAGCTGGTGGCAATTCTATTCTTAATCACATTGATAAACCTCACCTAACTGTTGAAATAATTAAAAGAAAAAAAACTTAAGAACTCAAAATAAAGCATATTCCTTATTTGAATAAATCTCTGAAGCTTCCATGGACATTGTACTTTAACTGATGCTTTGGCTACACAGCACCCAGATAAAGGTACTATACATAGGAGTGTAGCCTTTCCATTGAGTACAGACCCTCAACAGGAGGATGAAGGCAGATATGGGGTGCACAGTTCAGGCTTTAGGTGCACGTATGCAAACTAGCAGTTAACAGTAGGTTAAGATGGTGGTGATCTACGGGTTAAAACAGTAAAAATAGTTCTGGCAAATACTTAAAATTTCGTTTGGAAATTGTGTTCAGAATGCAAAATAGAGGAAGGGAGAAAGGTGGCTGAGCAGTTGAGAGCAAAAGCTACTCTTCCAAAGGACCCAGGTTTGAGTTCCAGCTCCAGTTCCAGGTATTCTGCAACCTGTACACAGACACACATATAGACAAAACAGCAAAGCTTATTTTTTTTAAAAAAAAAAAATCCAAAATAGACATCAAAATTTATAGTATGAATGATTCATGGGTATATTTTAAAAATTACATATAAGATTGCATTATAATACAGGAGGCAGAAGTGGGTCTTATATTTAGTCAAGCTTAAATTCAAGTCACTAGCATACAGTTCAGGTAATAAACTTTGTAAATTTGGAGGGTTTTTCAAGGGCACAATGAAGTGTTCAACATCAATTATTGTTTGGATTTTGGAGAGTTAACTAAATTGTCTTGTCTACCTCAACTGCCAAAGCTTTAATGTCACCTACATCACAGAATTGGTTTTTTTTAAAGCAATACAATAAAGGTCATGGATCTCCTAGAAATGAATTCTTCGGAAGATTAAAAAGAATTGGTAAAACAATATCCCAGTTGAAATTTTTTTGTTGAGAATGTATGATGCAGCCAATCTGAAATTAGAGTGGAAAAAAAAATACTTGAGTTCAATTGTATATAGTACCATGTCATTCTGTGAAGAACGGGACAGTTGAAAGTGGTTAAAAGCAATAGTCTGGAACTAAAAATGGAAAGATTGGGCAAGATATTAAAAACAAAGTAACCACAACAACCTCCCAAGTCGTAACAAGGATTGGGCAATGGGGGCAGGGGGCTGAGTCATTGTGTAGAAGAGGATGTAAGGATAGGTTAGCAAGTAGATCAAACCATGCTGGAACCACTACACATGGAGATGGTTCGAGGTGGATGACATGAAATGGTTTTTCCAATCCCATTCAGTTTATTTTTATCTTCCTCATGAAATGTAAAATAATTCACATGACACTTTGATTGAGACCTTATGGGTACCATTTCCATTGTGCAAGACAGGAACATCAGGGTAGGAAGCATTTGCCAAATGGTAACAGAAGATGGCTAGTGTGAGGGAGAGTCAAGCAGAGGGCTGGGAAACAATTTAGTGAGTTTGGGAGAAGAGGCCACCAGTGTTGATAATCCAAATCAAAATGTTTCACTGTCATCAAGAGCCTTCCCTTCTTTGTATCATCCATGGGATGGTTCAAGAAGAAAGAAATGAAAGCCAAGAAGGCAAGAGTGTTACCCAAGGCCCTCTGCTCCATGTTGTGGATGGGATCATTTTGGAGTGTGCTCTTATCTCACAAAACTCTAGTTAGCTGCTGAAAAGTACTTCTAAAGAAATTCCTGAAGTCCTTAGGAAATGATGACAGACTTTACCTCTGTCTCATGAGGCACTAGCTCCAGGTCCTTTGTGAATATAGTATGGCATCTACAACAATCCACCTGAAGTCTGGAAACATTTATGTCTATGGTGTGACTCTTTAGTAGAGATCTTACCTAGCTTCTAGGAAGTCCTAAGTTCAGTTTCCAGCATCACAGACGATGGAAAATCTCAGGAGCCTAAAGAAAATATGTAGGTCCTGTTTCATGAAATCTGTTTCTAATTTTGCTCTGTCTTTGGAGCACCATTGGGACATTTATAAAAAGGATCACTTCACTGCTGGCCAGCGCAGGCCATTTAAGTCTCTGATGTATGGTAGAGAGTGAGAATAATTGGGGTTATGAAAACTCTATCTATCCCATCCATTTCCAGGTACAGGCTGTACTGTTGTTGGGCAATTTCATAATCTCACTTGCGCATCTGTGTTTGTTTAATATTTGAGTGTGCTTGGATGTGCTTTTACAAATGGCTATCTATAAATCCCCATCCATTAGGTAACCTGGGCTTTTACAAGGGTATCCAAGGGCTTAATGAAAAAAACATTTTGATAATGATTTTCTGTTTATAGAAACGGTTTCCCCCAGCTCCTGTCTGCCAAGGAGCATAAAGTATTTTTTAATTAAGCCATAATAGCATATCTATGAGGTAGATAGTAATTTGGGGTCAGTAGCTTTGTATTTTATAGATGGTCAGCTCACCCTTCCTCCAGAGTGACTGAGTCTTCTGGGAAAATAATACAAGATATCTAAATCAGCTATGACTGCCTGCTCTACACAGTCACTACTGCACAAACCAAATAAAATTTGAGTCCAGAAGTACTAGAGGCAAACGGGCACTCAACCTGCAAGATGAGTTCCCAGTGCATATCTCTGAAGTTCCTCTCCCATTTAAGTTTTGAATGCTGCCCCATTAATAGTACCATTGAAGCTCCATTTACTATCACAGAAAAATACCTTTGTGTAAACACCCAAGATGTTAAGCACAAACATGTCAGAATAGGAACACACTGCTAAGATTCATATTTCCAAGGAAAATCATAATAATACTTAGAAAGTATATTGAACATTATTTACCATGGGTATATTATGTGTGTGCTAAATATTAAGAAGAAACAAAGCGATATCTGTTTCATTCATGAAAAATATTTGAGAAACAAAAGAAAAATCCTCAATAGTAATTTACTAAGTAAGATCACTCCTGATATTTGATGGGCCCAGAGTATTGGGGTAAATGAAGCTTTATTTGTGTATTCCACCTCCCAAGTTTAAAACAGGCTTTGAAAATGACAAAATAATTGTTCTACATTGGAGACCTACTTGGGAGATCTATTTACATTCTCTCCTCCTGAGGCTTAGGGATCATTGTGAAAGATGAAATAGAATGAACCAGAGTCAGAGGAGGTGAATTTCTACAAGATAATGATGTTTTCTGAACCGTGCATATGAACTCATAGCAGCTGTGAGTTAAGCTCAAGCTGCAAACTTAAGCCAGACAGACTCACAAAATGGACAGAGAATATGGGCATTACATCCCACCCTTAGCAGAGGAGCTATTGCCTTGGAATCTGCTTGGAAAGAAAGAGTCTATTTACTCTAAGAGTGTATAATCCCTGATGGGTCAAGCACGATCCAGTGGAAGATCACACATCCAAGAATATTTGAACAGCACAGGTTGGAACTGATGGCTCTGAAAGAGAGAGAACATAAAGTTAGATGGGTGGGGGGGCGGATCTCAGAGGAGATGAATGATCAAAAAGGGAAAGAAAAGAGTGGGGGGGGGGGCACCAAGAAAATATGGCTCACCAAATCTATTAAGCAGTGTTCACATGCGTTTACATATACTAAAAGAACAAGTACAGGGCCTTCAAGGATCTGCACCAGGTCCTCTGTGTATTCTATGGCTGTTACCTTAGCGGTTTTGTGGGACTCCCAACAGTGATAGTGGCGGGTTTTGAGACTCTACTTCCTATTCAGTGCCTTGTTCAGCCTCAATATGGCCTTCCACCTTGTCTCATTACATCTTACTTTGTTGGGTCCAGCATTCATCTCTTGGAGGCCTGCTCTTTTCTGGAGAGGAAGCAGAGAGAGAGTGGATCTAGGCAGAGGGCATGTGAAGACTAACTGGAATGTATTGATTAGAGAATTTATTTTCAATTTTAAAAATGTCAACACTGAAAAAGGAACTCTCAAAGAAAAAAAAAATTTTTAACCACTGGATGAAGATTAAAGTGCCACACCTTTAATCTTTTAACCAGTGGTTAAAAAAATTTTAACTGCCTGCCTGGGAGCCTAGAACTCCCTCTGTAAACCAAACTGGCCTCAAACTCAGATTTGTTGGGATTAAAGGCGTAGGTCAACACTCCTGGATATTCCCTGTCCTGGGATTAAAGGTGTAAATTATCACTCTATGATCCTCCTAGACTGACTGTGGGTAGATCCCTCTGATATCTCAGACTGGTTTTTATTAAATTTGAAACATATCCCCACAAAGAACTGTGTAGTATTATGGTTGTCATAAGACAAAGTTGTTCATATTTATAGGAGAACAAAGCAGGAAGTGAATAATTAAATCATATAATGGAACCAAACTCAAACTATACAAACAGGAATGTTTTCACTTTAAAACAAAAATCTAAGACATAAACAAATAATTTTTTTGTAAAGATAGTTGTATTCTCATGATTCAAAAGTACAGGTTAAATGTTAAAGTTAAATAGGACTTTTAAATAAATATATAATCTAATATTTAGGAAACTGAGGCAGGAGGGTAACTACAAGTTAAATAGAGGCCCGGATGAGCTTCAGAGCAAGACACTCTGTTTAAAAAGCAAACAATGTTATTATCACTTCTGTTCAATTTGAGTGGCTGGGATCTACCCAGTTCTTGAAAAAAAATCAGTGTCAGATATGCATTATATGTCCATATTTGCACATTTACCAGTAAGGTGGACTGTTTAATATAAAATATTTCTCAGCTTTCAAACTCTGCACTGGTTTATTAATTCTGTTTGAATAATGTATCAAAATATAAAGAGAAACAAGGAAATAAGTGTTTGGTGTTATGAGAAAATGATATGTAGGCCTGCATTAATCTTTTTTATGCATGGTACCCAGTAATGTATTAGATTATTTGACAAGCTAATTTGCTCCTCCAATAAACTAAACCCTTCTATATCCCTGGTTTTCCCTGTATAATGAAGCAGCATCCATCACAGTAGGAAAGCTTCAACCAATGAACCTTCATGTAATCTGTATATGATCTCTTTGGCTTTGAAGATATACAACAAGAAATATGGAGTTTTACCCAAGGACTCAGACAACGTTGATCTTAAAAATGGATGTTTAGATCTTTTGGTCACATTATATCAGCACTGAATGTTAAGTGACAAGTGACAAGAAATCCTTGTGTTCTTTAACAATTGTATGTATGCATATATGCTAGTATGTGTGTGCTCTTTTGTTCATGAATGTACATGTGTATGCTTGTGTGTATGTGTGTGTGCACATGCACGAGTACAGGCACACTTGAACTATCACTGTGAGTGTTTCTAAAGTTCAGAACTCAGGATAAACACTTTCTTTGACTCCAAGTAGACTATCGGATCTTAGAATCCAAACACTTTAGGGACCTTTGCAGTCACTCCGTTGAGAATGCTCGGAGTACAGATGAGAATGCTCGGAGTACAGATGAGAATGCCTGTACCTTCAGGGCTGGATTCTATTCATTTTATTTTTGAGTCAACAAACAGTACATTTCAGATCTATCACCTTGGTTGTGGGACTAAATAATAATCCTCATAAGATGAACGACAAGATTATGGAAAAGTGTTTATCAGTAGGAAGCAAGAGGTCTGCTTTATTTTATGTCTTTCAGTAAAATGGTGACCCCCCAAGACAATATTGTACGGTTAGACCCACTTCACATACATCAAACCAACATCATGCAGATCACTGTGCGAAAGGGACAACATATCACACCTCCTGTTTCCACTATATCTAGAAAACAGAAATAATGCTGATGCTGGTTTTCATAATTAGTAAATAAGCATGATAAGATCCAGGTGTTAAAAGAAAAAAAAAATGCCACTCACACACAAAAAAGGACTGGTCCTCAATAAAAATTCAAGAAATATTTCTGACCAATTAGTTTTGGGCCTAGGCTTCACAGGGAAGAGGGTTTGAAAATGCCTGTTGTCTGGCAGGGTTTGCCTCCCTGGGGGTGGGGGTGGGGGTAATTGCTTGGTGTCTGATCAAGAAACCAAAAGACCAGAGTTCTGGACTAATGGAAACCATGGAAAAAGAACTGCATGCATGCTTAGTTGCAAGCATCACCAGGTATATTCTAAGCAACTGAATAGATAGGCAGATATATGGTGCTGGGGTTAAGCATGATTCAACATACCCAGCTCTTTTTACTTGGTTTCTGGAGAACAAATCTTGCCCTCCTATTTACAAAGCAAGCATTTTACCAACTGATCTCTTCAGCCCAGTTCTTTCTACAGTAACTGCTATGGTTTTAGACCAGAGGGACAGCAAATGTGAAGGATCTAGCTTCCTTGTTGTTTGTTGGTTGTTTGAGAGAAGAAGACACAGGAGAAAATAAACATCTTTAAAATAAGAGCAAATGATTTTAGCATCCAGTCTTTAAGTAAAATGGTAGGCCACCTTGCAAATCAATTGCCATCAACTGTAGAGATGTCCTTAGAAATCTGCTGATAGAGTGAATAAAACAATTTGGAATGAAATTCATATTTCAAATAGTGCCAAATTGGTGTGTTCCCAAGATCACAGAGAGTAAAACCCAGTGTACTTGGAGAATTTTGAAGAAACGTTTCTACCCACACCCATTACTTCCAAAGGCAAACCCACTACGGGAAAAGGATGAGAAGCAAAAAGCATTGGCAGGTTATACAAATGGCTTCTGGATACATATCTCCTAGAATTCTGTGTTCTTTTAACAGATGTTGGACTTCTAGAAAGTTCTATTTTGCAAAAAGCTTGGAATCAAGTCCCTTTTTACATATGTATCACTTTCAAGCCAGATGTTACATAAGCCTGCAACTGATTGGTGGTTTCATCACCTGCCATTACTCAGATGGAAGTGGAAGTGACATTCTGCAGAGTCAACTCAAGAACCATGAGAAAATCCTTCCTTTCCTGTTCTTCCATATATATCCATGACACTAAGATTAAAGAGGTAGTCCTCAGAAACCAGGCTTCCTTCTTAACTGAAGTCATCTAAATTTTCTTAGATCCAAGCAAAGAAGAGGGTCACTGGTGCACCTGCACTGGGCCCATAATCTTTAGACATAAGAAAATAGTAGTAATTGGTGGTGAAGAGAATAATTTGATGGAAACAAGAAGTAAGTCAAGTTTCTACTAAACAAAATTTGAGACACTGCATAGATTAAATCTCTTACCTCCTTGAAGTCCATTAGCAAAGGAGAGAGATATAGAGTAAATAGGAAAAAATAAAAAGCAACAAGTACATAATGGACTTAGTGAAATTACTACACACAAGGCAAGAAGGTAGTCCTTTCCATGTACTATCCCACCAATACACAGTAATTATTTTTGTAAGATCAATATTACTGTTTTCCAGTTTTATTATTAAGAAAGTTAAAGTTAAGAGGGATTGTAAGACAACCTGTCTAAATTTGGCATTGACTACAACTCAAGTCCCAGTGCATTCTGACATGATGGGCCATGATCTCCATTGTTTTATCACACTCAAAAAGTATTAAAAACAGAATTATAGAGCAAGAAACAAAGAGAACACAGATAGCACAAAGCTCAAGGGTGGCTAACATCCTCAGTTTGAGTGGAAGCTTTTAAAACTCATTGACAAATTAACCTGGTACTGTGAAAACTAAGCAAGGGCACAAAACGGGGGGGGGGGGGAAATATAAGAATAAGGGACAAGACATACTATATCAAGGTACCACAAACACACTGAATTAAAATAACATGGATTCTATTGTCAGAAGACAAAGATTAGACCATTAGAGTATGATCCTGCTAGAGCCTCTGATAATCCATTGCCTACTCTTTTCAGTTTCAAGATGATGCTCCATTCCTTGGTCCATCACCACTCTCTCTGAAGAGTACTTTTATTCTTATATCTGATCACTATAACTCTTGCTTTCTTGCCTTCCTCTTCTAAGTACGTTGTTCCAGCCAGATAATCTCCCTATCTCAAAATCCTTAATTTAATCAAATCTGCAGAATTTTACTAATGGCATAACACAATATATTCTAAAGTTTAAAAAATGAAGACATGAACAATTAGAAAGAATAGTGTGATTCAGTCTGCCATTGTTTGATCAAAAATTTCAGTTGAAAGAGATGAGCCTATTGAATTGGCAAAAATAAAAAAAAAAATGGTGCATCACTACATTTTGGGATCACCAGCATAAACAGATATTAAGCTTCTAAGAGACAGTGAGACAATAGATATTAATGGTTTAATTTTATTGTCCTAATTAAAAACTCAACTTGTTAGAGTTTTCATGAGGATATAATTAAATATATTAGCCAGGGTCATGTATTTAGATGAAAAATTATAAACCATCTTAAAGCATTATGATTTGTCATTTGATAACACTCAAAATTGTTTTAAATATCATCTTGTATAAAAATAAAGACACAGAATATAATCTGAAAAAAACTACTCATGTGAAGTATAGCTCCCTTCTTAAAATAACATTGGAGCAAAAAGATTGGATGTTTTCCATTATTTCCCTATTTCCAGAATTGTTTCAATGAATTTGTAAAACTGTTAGGATAATATCAGTTCTGATCATCAAATAACTTTCTTTAGCTTGAACTCATGTAGATAGGGCTCCAGTTTTGTCAAGTAGCAATATGAGAAATGAGATCACTGTGAAGTGCTAGCCAGCTTTGGATTTCTCTAACTTTCCTCACTATCAGTAAAGTCGTTGACAATTCATAATGATGGAATATTGGGAGCCAAGAAAACACAGTGGATAAAGAAAGACTCTTGAGTCAGCCATCTAAATTTGATGCTGGTTCAACTTTTTATGGGTTGTGTGATCCAGGATGATTTATCTAACTTGTCAGAGCCTTGATACATCATTTGCACATTGTTGCTGATGATGCTAAACCTTAGTACTGTCATGAAGAAGACATGAAATCATGTACAATGGAAGGGTCTCTCTCACACACACAGGCTTATCAGTTGAGATTCAAAACCTGAAATTTTTCTTAACTAAAAATATATAGAGGAGAGCTTATAAAAATGGCCCATCAGTTAAAGAGTGATGGGTTGGTCCTCCAGAAGACTGACGTTTCATTCTCACCATCCACACGACAGCTCACAACTATCTACAACTTCAACACCAGGAGAACAAATACCTCCTCTGGCCTCCAAGGATGACAGGCATGCAAATGATGAAAAATACACATGTAGACTAACACAAACATATGAAATAAAATAAAATTTAAAAATTAATTAATGTATTTATATGTAATATAATGGTAAGATAGTCTTGCCAACTGTCTCTGCTTCCCCCATTAACTATAGAGCCAATAGTACTTTATAAGTAAATACTATTTAAAAACATGTTAAAGTTTATATCATGCTCTTGATTACACACATGCTATAAAGACTAAAAGCAAATAGCAGCCATTCTAACAGGTACTAAGTAAATTCTAATACTATCGTTATTCTTAATTGTGAGACTGTCACTTGGGTGTGTCTTGCCAGTTCTCTAGATTTGATCCCTCTGACATAATAAGATTAGTCATCTCTTTATCTGTTTCACTTTAAAGTAACCAATGGTCAGAGCTTCATATTGGAAAACAATATGTTTTCAAACCCTGTACCACTTTCTACTGTCAATAAGAAAAGAATAATTAGGATACATTTTTAAATGAATTACTCATGGTAATGAGGCTAAGGAAGTTTTTATTGGGATATTGAGAATATTTTTTAGATATACTTTTTTTAAACCCTCATATTTACTATAAAAAAGATAAGCAGACCCAAATTCTAAATCATCTTATCTTGGATTCCCAGATAATGAAAGACGACTCTAGGCTGGACATTTTTTTGAAATACACACAGCCACAGCTCTTGAGAAACATTAGGTGTAGCGTCCTCATTTCTTTACTGTCACTGTGCTAAAATACCCTGGTGAAAACAACTTAAGAGAGAAAGGGTTTATTCAGGCTGAAATTCCAGATTATAGTCTATCATTGCAAGGAAGTAAAGGCAGGCAAATAAAGCAGCTGACCACATCACATCAAGTCAAAAGCATAGAGATAATGAATTTAGGCATGTCTATATTCAGCTATATTCAGCTCACTTTATCCTCATGCATGCAGTCCAAGCTTCTAACCCAAATAATGGTGATGCTTACTTTTAGACTGGGTCTTCTCAAATCAGTTAATGTAATCAAGATGGTTTCCCACAAACAAGCCTATAAGCCAACCTAACCTCAGTGATCCCTCACTGAGACTCTCAGATGAATCCCAATGCATCAGGTTAACAGTTACAATTAACTGTCATAGCCATATATCTAACTATGACTTTGGGCTACCTTATCTTTCTTACCTGCTCTAAAATGTTCCTGTCCCTCAAGGTTGCAACCATCTTTTTTTCAGTCTGCATCTCACACTCTCAAGAAGAACATCTTTCAACCAACACCAGAGCTTATGATTCTATTTTATATCACTATTCCAATTCTCTCTCAAACACTACCTGTTTTTTCTAGCTACTGATATTTCTAACTAGGAGTCCCAACATATCCAAATTCAATTTGTCCAAGACAGACTGCAGAATTCGCCTTTCGTTTTTGGCCATTTGTGTGTGTGTGTGTGTGTGTGTGTGTGTGTGTGTGTGTGTGTGTGTGTGTGTGTGTGTGTGTATGTGTGTGTGTGTGTGTGTGTGTTCATGAGTAGTGCAAACACAAATGACTGAAGGTCCCCAAAGAAGCCAGATAGATTATTTAATTCCATGGCACTGAAGTTACAGGAAGTTGTGTGCTGCCCATCATGGATGCAAGGAACCAATCTCCGAACCTCTGGAAGAGACTCTGTTTCTTTCTTAACCACTAAGACTTCTCTCCATCTCCATAATTGTATCTTTTTTAACATGCGGGTTATTGATTCATTTGCCACACAGTTATATAAATCAAACCCTTAGGGGTTACCACAGGTCTTTTTGCCTTCTATAAAATCCAGTGCATCTTAACATGGCTATTATAATTGCTGTCCTCTCTAGAATCAGTGTCCATTTCTTACTCCATGAACTACTTACCCTGTTTGGGTGTAGCACGGTGTTTGGGGGTATTCTTTCATCTCAATCCTCTCCCCAGACATTCCCTTCCATCCTCTGTCTCATTACTTTCAAGAGCAAACCTGACCAAGCCATCCTGTTCGAATCTCTAACAGGGAATTCTTCAGTGGTTCTCATTCATGTCCACAGACATGTAAACTCATTATAATGACAGTCAAATGTATGGAATCATTTTTTAAAAAAGCAGCAGAAGCTATTGTTTTATCCTACAACAGATAAAAAAGACACACAGCAGAGGCTCAGGTGTCTGCACCAAAAATACTTTACAACATAAGGAAAAACTATTAGAAAAAAAGGCATGCAGATAACATCTTCTATATTAGTTTCTGGTTTGGCAGATAAATTGAATACAGGAAAGATGTGGTTGAATTACTGGCTTGCTATTTTTTATGACTGGAGAAACATAAGGGAAAGAGTATAATTAGATCTTTACTAAGTAGCTCCTCCTGGGATCCAAAGTCTTTGAACTCTTGGAAAGAACTGAACAATGAGAAAAGAGAAAATGAGATAAAAAATGACAGCGAGGGAACTGGGTATAAGAGACGTGGTATGTGGGACCTGATTCGCTGGCCCAGAGAGAACAGTTTACCAGAGTATTAAAAAGAAAGGACGCAAAAAACCTTAAGAAGTGCTAGTGGTCTAACTTAGTCAGAGTTGAGTCTTGATACTTTTGAGATACAGGAGACTCTGGGTGGTCTCAGTAGCTTATAGTTGCATCTGATTTGCATTTTTAAGGTGATAAAGCAATCAAGAGAGCCTCATAAAAGAAAAATTGCTGTGGGGTGATATTCTTGTACACCGTAAAGATTTGTCACACAAATTCGTTTAACAAAACACTGATTGACCAGTAGCCAGGCAGGAAGTATAGACAGGGCAAGCTGATTAGAATTCTGGGAAGAGGAAGAACAGAGGCAAGGAGTCACCTGTCAGACACAGAAGAAGCAAGAAAATAATGCAAGAATAAAAAAAAAAAAGTACCAAGCCATGTGGGTTAACATAAATAATAATTATGATTAATTGAAGTGTAAGAGCTAGTTAGTAATAAGTCTGAACTACTAGCTGAGAATCTATAAGTAATATTAAGCCTCTGAACAAATTATTTGGGAAGCAGCTGCCAGGTATTTTGGAGTTACTGGCAGGACAGAAACCTCTGCCTACTGAAACTCAGGTGATGGGTCCTATCTGGATTACTTGATAGCAAATATGTCAGAATATTAACGTTATTAGAGTTTCTGGTTAGGAACAACAGCAACAACAGAATGTTATGGATATGAATTTCCGGGAGACTTTACAGATGAAATAACAGTTCATGAAGAGGTGATCTCTCTTCTACTGCTTTTGTACAAGGAGAGATCACGGGGGAGTGAAGAGGGAAAAGCCCATTGCTTCTCTCACAGAGTGGCCAAGGTTGTCTGTAGGTGAGAACTATACAAAGACATGGGAGGCACCATGCTAAATTGTAGATTTAATGCTCCTTTCTGAAAACGCATACCATTTGGTCTTGGGTAGATGCTTAATCTAGATGTCCCCCGGTGGTTCCTTGTTGCAATGAATATCAATAGATGAATATGGAGATAGAGTGATGCAGGCAAACAGGTTATGTTTCTTCTAGGGGTGAACAAT
The DNA here is from genome assembly GCA_033318265.1 of Phyllotis vaccarum. Taxonomy (NCBI): domain Eukaryota; kingdom Metazoa; phylum Chordata; class Mammalia; order Rodentia; family Cricetidae; genus Phyllotis; species Phyllotis vaccarum. The sequence goes on from JARWLC010000008.1 coordinate 11,375,393, forward strand.
TATCTCCTCTGACCCTACCCCTTGCTATACGCTATGTACAATTATTGATATTGCCCTCGAGTTCTAGACCACAGTCATTTAGATGCCAAGTATAGCTAATGGAAAGGACATGGGAAGCTCTTGACAGGAACCTATTAGATACTGGAAGGATTAGGTATGTAGCAGATGAAAATGAGGTCCATCTCCCCTTTAGTTCCAGGGTAAGCTGGCCTGAATAGCCCATCAGGAAAAAGGCATAGAAAGTCCTCAGAAGAAACAGGAAAAAAACAGAACGCATGGAGAACGGCTGTGAGTTATAGTGTTAAATAAAGCACTGTGTTTCATCCGTGCTGTAGTACAACCCAACTACATTTTTTTCTTATTCACTATACATGTATGTATATGTGTGGTAATGCATATATGGAAGTCCTCTGACCGTTTGCAAGAGTCAATTCCATCCTTCCAACAGGTGGGTCTTTGGGAATCAAACCCAAGTCGTTAAGCTTTGTAGCAAGCATCCTTCCTTGAGCTTTACTAAGGAAACAATTGATAGAAACAATGGGATCTTTTAAAACTTCATTAAGTCTGGCATATATGATCCTTCATAGATCTTTCCCAATCTTTGTGAAAAGGATTCTTTATGTAATGCTGACCCATGAGTGTCTTTCAGATTTCCAAAGCACCTGAAATATGTATATGCACACCCAAAAGAACAGGATGAACAGTCAGAGTGTGATGGCCAGACAGACCTGAAAATTTATTGTGGGTATTTTGTCATATAGATGCTTTGATAATGGACAAGATTAATGAGCAATTCAGACAACAGTCTGGGCCTGCAAATAGAAATGGTTTTAGGTGTCTTCCCACAATGCTGGCATAATCATTTCTCACCTTGTTTAAGTTGTCTGTCATGATATCGATTAATTCCAAGAAAATTGGGACGTGAAAGCTCTAGACACTCCAAGGTCTGAATCTGAGAATGTGGGCAGAAATAACCTGAGCAATCGGACTCAGTAGCCTTTTGGTCCCAATAATAAAAGGAGCAAAGCTTTCACACTCATCTCTAAAATTCCACCTGGGAGCTGCACATAACGATGAGACCAAAAAGCAGAAAGTACCACCAGTTCAACCCAAGGGATAGTGATAACCACCTTCCAATGAAGACTTTGGCTGAAGGGCTTCTGACCAAATCTTTCCCTATGGTGACATTGAATTGAACCTTACAAAAGAGGCCTGCATTGTTACATCAACAACGCATGTGGTTCTTCAAGCCTCATCACCCATTCCTTGTGGGTTATCCCAGGACTAATGTTCTCTCAAGCCATCTGGCCCTCCCCCAGAAATTTTACTAGCAGCCAAACATGACAAGATACTGGAGGAAGTGATGACCATCCCCGTAGAGCCTTGGTGCAGTAAATTTCCAGAAAATAATGGGTGGTTGCATCAGTAAAAATGGACACCAATACCATGTGGGTTGAGAGAGGAGAACAGTGAAGAATGAACTAAGAACAATATGGAATGCAGCAAGTCATGAGACTTGGCCTGTGACCATCTGTACCGAGCATTGGGCTGTAGTCAGAGGTTTGACTTTATGGGTGGCCCAATGGGAAAAGAGGTCTGGTAAGTGCTGAGTTGGCCACTGTGGAGACAACAGATGTGGAAGAAAATCTATAACAGAGTCCAATGGGAATCAGAGCCACTGGTAGTTTTCCATGTGGCAACCCGTAGACCACTAAGTCCTCATAGACACCAAGTAGTTCCTTACTAAAATATGGGCCATCTGCTTACAAGTGCCCTTGGAAAGTTCTCATTGAGTTCCAATGATGTCTGCTCACAGGGGAGGCAACATAGACTGGAAAATAGCTAAGGTTCCTAGCATTCCAGTAAAGTATTCTGGACATTTTGTATAAGGGCTGTTCTCAATTAGAGCCACAGAAGAGGGTTGCTATGGTGGAACAAATGCATAAATCTACCTGTCCTGTACAAGACTGACAGGTAGATTACCTAGGACCTATGCCTGGAAGTGGAGGATGTAACTATGCCCACACCCATGTGAACAATGCCACAGGCCTTTGGCAAGCATTTTCCTATAAGAAACAGGTAATGTTGCTATCAAGAGCTCATCCAAATTAGTGTTATGAATCTGCCAGGATAGTCATTTCACAAGCACTTGTGGGCAGAACTTGGCTGACGACATCCAGGATCAATGGTATTGTTTAACCTTATAAAAGCTGAGTTAGTTGAAAGGAAAGCAGACTAAAAAAAAAAAAAATTGAATTAACATATGTTCTAGGGTAGAAAAGACAATCCCAGAAGTCACAGGGAATTAAATGAAAATCTCAGTACTGTGGATAACTGTCTAAAGAAAGTTAGGCACAGAGGCCCCTATGATTTCCCAGATAACTCTGGCTCTTGCTACCACTATAACATACATTGTATGGCTATATGGTAAGGTTTTATTGCTAAAGATGCTGCAGCTTTTGGCTGATGGTCATGAAAAATCAAATTGTAAGTAAGCCAAAAGCTAGCCCTACTGGCTAACATTCATAATGATGGAAGATTACATGGGCAACTGCGGGAAAACTGTCACTAATGCGTTAACACTGTTAGCATGCCAGACAAAATGTGCCTCCTGGTATAACAGTGGCATAACATATATACAATATACTCCCTCTTTGATTAGGTTTAACACCAAGTCCACAGTGGAAAGACCCACATTTGGTTCTATAAGACAAAATTCTGTGGCTAAGAAAATAGTAAAATCTTTATTGGCATGCTATTGTTAAATGGAGATGATTTAACTGCCAGGTTGTTTTCAACCTATGTGTTTATGCCATAGGTAATTTCTATTTTTGGCCTTGGTCATAGAAGCCTCTTTTCACAGTTGGCAGTGATTACAGTAGAGACTCACCACTAGTTAAAGTATTGTGGCCTAATGTTCTGCCCCAAGTAGAAGAAGATAAAGAGATATGCATATCATCCACCTAAGTTGGTAACATCATGGAAAAGGAATGGATAGGTGTTGTAATGATGTTTTTTGGTCCCGGGTGGCCAGAGGTCCAGACTCGCAGATCTGAAGCCCCAGACCCCTTAGCTCCCCACAGCTGATCAGGTCCCTAAAATGATTTAGATGCTTATATTAAGTTTATGCAGTTTGGCCTATGGTTCAGGCATATTGTTAGCTTGTTCTTACATCTGAACTTAACTTATTTTTATTAATCTGTCTTGCCACGTGGCCTGTCGCTCACCTGTGTTCCTTACATGCTTTTTCTTGGGCAGCTGGTTTAGTCTGTCTCTCTGACTCTGCCCTGCTTTTCCTACCTATGTTGTGATTTCCCCTCCTACTTTTTCTATGGTGCCTGTCATGGGCCAAAAAGCTCCTTTATTTAAAGATTTTTATTCACAGCATGCAGAAAGACATTCCCACATCAGATAGGTACTGGTGAAAGCTGTCTTCACATAACATAATCATTAGGATCTTAATCAGAGCAATCCTAATTGCCCTCAATAAGAGAGGACCTAATGTCATACTTTCACAGAATTAAGCGTGGGAATGGTCATCAGACCCTCACCTGAATTTCCGGCCACCTTCTCCTGACAACCCCGTGACACCAGCTGTATTTAATTCTGCCCAAATGTTCATGAACTCAGGAAGTGCTAGAGCATTGAAGATTATCTGAAGGAAAGACCCCACCTATACAGCTTTAAGGAGACCATCACCCATGTTGTGGGTAGGAGGACATTTTAATGGTGCATCTATTCAGGGATCATCCACATTCCTACAAATAAGCCCAATAAAGCCTTTGGACAACCAAGCTAGATTTGTGTGAAACGATTTCTTTTCTCTGTGGCTGGTACTCTATCTGAGACGAAGAGATATTTGTTCACTTCTCTCCAGGAAAGTAACATACCACCCCAGAACAGTAGTAACCATCTCAAGAAAACCAGCCTATGCTTGAAATCGATAAGGACAGGATATTCTCTCAAGATAACTTGACAGAGTCAAGACTTGGACAGTAATCAACCAGATCCCACTATGATGGGGCCTGCTTTATTATGTATACTGCTTCTACAAACGCCCATCTAATTTTTTTTCTATATTCAAATCAATAGCTCTGGTCAGAACCCTGAAGATGGATTTGATGTCACTCTCCCACTTCATGTTTTCCTCAAGATAACATACCAGCTAAAACTATCTCTGATTTTAACCAGCCAGGCAGTGGTGGCTTACACTGTTAGTCCCGGCACTTGGGAGGCAGAGGTAGGAGGATCTCTGTAAGTCTGAGGCCAGCCTGGCCTACAAAGCAAATTCCAGGACACCCAGGACTAATAAAAAAAAAAAAAAAAAAAAAAAAAAAAAAAAAAAAAAAAAAAAAAAAAAAAAAAAAAAACCCTGTCTCGGGGAAGAAAGGCTGAAGAGGTGGCTCTGTCCTCTAATATTCCAGACTAATTCTATTAATTATATATCACCACAATTACTGATCTCTGGACTTGGGGACTTGGGACAGATAGCCACACTCAGCATTTTGCAGCTGGCAGAGTTGGAATTTTTCACCTTAAAATGCTAGTATCACTTCTATGACTGAAGTGGTTCCTCTTGCCATATTTACACACTCTACAGTAGACTATTCAGTAGGATCCTCTGGGTTGACAAAATATTATATATTTACTTTGTAAAAAATGGGAGCCACTGCCCAGATGTGTCTTTCTATCACTTAAAATGTGACAGGGATAAATAAATCAGAATTTTAATTTGATTTAATTTGCTTATAATGAAGTAGCACCTTTTCATTGGTAGAGCTTATATGGATGTTAATTAGGCATTTGTAGAACAGTCACAAAAGTCAGAAGCCTCATATTCCTTTGGCATTATTTCCTCATGACTTGATCATATCCATATCCAACCTCAAAGAAAAGCAGATGAGCAGATATCAGGGTCTTGGTTTCTTTTCCTGTTGCTGTGATACCCTAGCAATAGCCATTTAAGAAAAAAAAGTAATTTATTTTAACTCATAATTAAAAGTACAGTTCAGCATGGCAGGGAAATCATGAAAGGAGGAACCATGAAGCAGCTGGTCACATCATGTCCCTGACCAGAAGGTGAGGTCAATAAATGTTTACATGCTGTTCAACTAGCTTTCTGCACTTACAATGCCTATGACCCAATCAACAAATAATGCCAGTGGCCTCACAGTGGCCAGGTCTTTCTAGTTCAATTAATGCAATCATGACAATTCGAAGTGACTCCCAGAGGCCCCATCTTCAGATATCCCAGTCTCCCACGGCATTCTAGATTCTGTCAACTTGACAATTAATACCAACATTCATAATCAAGAACCTCCTCTATCTTGAGGAAAATTTCTACCTTCCAACTTCTGAGTTCAAGTCTTGTTTATTTCTGTTAGTCTGCACACTTCCCCAGAATCACATAGACTCATACTTCATTAGACATGGAGAGGTATTTAGCTAACTTCTTATCTAGTTTCCAAGAAGGTATGTCTGTTACTTTGTGACTTTAGGCATCTTACTACCTCCTAAAATGCTTCATGGAAATTGGGGTTTTTCAAGTAAGAGTTACCTGGGAACATAAACTTGCTAGACTGCACCCCAGCTGATGTTATATTTCCTCAATTTTCGGAGGGAGTGTAACACTTGCAGGACCATATATTACCCATTGTCATAGAACCTCAGATTCCTCACTTGGAAAAATGAGAAAATAAGAATCATCTCACCTTGGAAGCTCCTCCTGTGTAAAATCACTTTTCCAACATTCAGACTTCATTTTAACACCCTATTAAAGAGCCCTTCGTCTTCTGCATGAAACAGTTCTCCATTCCTGATGTGATTTACTTTAGAAAGAGCAAAAGAAATCTTAGCTATAGAGTAAATTTTGACTCTTGATCTCTACATTCTTGTGATGTTTGTAGTCCCTGACTTTATCTTATTTGATGGTGTTCAGTGAGGACCTCCTTAACGAAGTAGGATACACAGTAAAAACTGAATAAGCATTAGAGTTGTAGACATGGTTAAATGCTCTAGTCTTCCTTTTTGACCGCACAAAATCCTGTTTTTCTTCTGGCTTACATTGAATACCTAAGAAATTTAACATAGTGTTTAGATTATCGTTTTACTGGCAATTTTAAGAAATCATTGTCTACTTAGAGGGGGAAAAAAAAGTTGACCTGTGCTTACTAACCATAATCTGACAGGTACATTCAGTACACAACCAGAACCCTAGAGATTTACCTCAGTTACCCCACTCAGAAACAGGGCATTTCTTCACTTCCAGCAGCCATTCCCATGGGGATCTTAAATTCTGTTCACACAGCTTCTAGAGTCATTCTTCTCAATGTTCTCCGTGCGGACCAGACTGACTTACAAATATTTTTTCAATGGAAAAATAGCATTTATAGAGCAGAGAGAAAGAACTTGAGAATGGATGCCTATTTGTTCTGCCAAGAAGATACGGGTCAATGCCTTGATTCCTGTAATCTGAAATTATAAGTCATGGTAACCTCAACATTTAATTCTTATTCTGGATCCAATTTAGTGTTAGCCTCAAGAATGAGCTCTGGATTATATCAACAGAGCAGAAATGTGCCTGTTACATTATAGATGCTAGAATATGGCATAGATGGCAGACAGCCCCAAAGATGAGAACTGAAATCTCCACTATTCAATGGCATTTGTAGAACAGTTTCACTGATACTCTAAAATGTCTACAAAGGGTATTAAGGCCCACAGCAGGATCCCTACTTATCTATCACTTCTTTCCCAAATGTTTAATTTCCCCCCAAAATGAAGATTTCAATAAGCAGGGGTCTAGGTACTCACACGAGATGAATCTTACTTATCTGGCAAACCACTAACAACCTCAAGGTACATTAATGCTCCCAGAGAACAAGCACAGTCCGTTCTCCTGAGTAGAAGATGATGAGGTCAGCACAGAGGGAGACAGCAGCCTCTGTGCTTAGGATAGACTTAGCCATGGAAACCTGGGCTGCATCCAGAACAAAGGTGCTAATGAGCTTCTATCCTGTGTCTAGGCAACACGTTCTCTGTGCTGCTGCCTACTGAGGAAGACTCTCAGGTAGCTTTTTCATGCACACTCTCCCTGGCTGCAGTCCTTGGTTCTTTCTTGTCCCAGCTATAACTCACACTGTGTTAACTGCGTCAATGGCCCAAGTTCTCTCACAAACTTGACTCACACTCTTGCCTCCTTTCCCCATCAGATTTCTGTCAGTATCCAGTTCATAAATTCATTCCTCATAGATCTTAGATAACTGCTCTGGTACCAACAACAGGGCCCACAGTATTAAAGCCTAAAACCAACATTTCCTCACCATTTAATTCACACTTTTAAAAAAATCAATTAAGTCATTTCCCAAGCACCGGTTTTAAAACTTTGAAGTTAGATTTTTTTTTAAGCATTAATTAAATCATTTTCCAACCACTAGTTTTAAGACTCTGTGGTAGAGTTAGTGCTCTGGGAAATCATAGGATAACAATAAAAACAGGTCAGGCCAAAGAGAACAATCCTTGAGGGTGGAATCCTGCCCACTTAAACTGCCAAGAGTATTAGTGCACATCTTCACCCTCATCTCCCAAGATATCTATTTCAATCATGACCCTCAAGCTTCTGGCTGAGGTTTAATTGACCTGGACCTTCTGAGAACAGCAATATGAAAAGATGGGGGGGGGGACAATTTGTCCAATAGTTTGATGGCCGACAAGGGTTTTCTCCTTTGGCAATGTTCTTGACTAGTTGAAAGATTTAAGGCTCTTTCAACTCCAGTGTACCGTCCTGACTTTCACACTTTCTCAGAACCCCTCTCTGAGCATCTTGTCCTCTAGCTCTCATGCAGTTCTCTTTGAGGTCATCCATTTCCTCATGCTAAATAAATCTCAGGACAGTTTCTCTGTTCTCATCCTTCTTTACACATCCTTCTCCCTTTCGTCCATTGCCACTTGTGAACTCTGCTGTCTCCATTTGCCACCCTTAGGCCACGTCTTTCTCTTAGGCCACTCTTTCCTTCTCTCCTTCATCCCTTCATGGCTTTGTGTCATTACACTCTTAACTCTCCTCATTGGCTTTGTCCTTCGATGTTTATCTTTTTATTCCTCTTACATGTCTTCAACTATTATTTCTGGTCACCCAGAACTCCCCAGGGGAAACTTGATTTTCAGCCAGGCACAGCTGCAGACACTGACCGAGTCCTCTCTCCTTTGGAAAGAGTGGTATCAACTCTGGTCTACATACACTTAGAACAGGGCAAAGGCCTCCATGCTTGGCAATCAATGGCCCTACTCTTATAACACTGCCTCATGTTTGACTTCATAATGAAATTCAAAGCCAGGCTTACTTGAAATTCACTTTCTGTTCTTTAGGGACATCTTTGGACAAACTCAATACAGATCTTCTATTGAAGCCCCTTCCAAATATTTTCCTCTGTCTCCTTCTTGAGCTCTTCTTAACATTGGGCTTTAATGGCATCCACTTGAGTTGACCATAGTACTCACCACTTTCCTTTTAGTTGTCCTCTCCATCTCCAGAATCATAACAAATACATTAGTCATCAGCCAACTCATAACAGACTCACACAGAATAATAGACTATTGTGAAGGGTTTCACATACAATGTGAAGACACAACTGCAGACTCTACAAGTCTAGATTTGGAGAAAACAGTAAGAGTTAGATGATATATATGATATATAAAGGGTAAGAAGCAGTTATGGATTTTCTAGAAACAGGGAAGAGATATGTAATGGTCTTATAGCAGGAAGAATCACAATGCACTTGAAGATCAAAGGGAAGAAGTACATAACTGAATGGAAAGGAACTGAGGTTTGGAGATACCTAAGAAATGAAACTGAAGCCATAACAAGTTTGATCTTGTAGGTCATGCCAAAAATGGTCATTTATAATAAATATATAATAGCAAATTAAATCTTTCATTATTGACATTGCTGTCTACTTAAGACACATGGGGAGTTAGAGATGGAGTATTCAGAAATGGACTCTGGGAAGACAGGCAAGACACAAAGTTCATAGCAATAAAAGCTGTCCGTGTTTGTTTGAGGAAATTATTTTGTTCTTTTCTCCTTCACATGGGAAAATCAAATGTCTAGTGAAACAAGAATCCAGATCTCTAACTTTGGAGCTAAAAACATGGCCCAGTGGTTAAGAGCACTTATTCATGCCAAGGACCAAGGTTCAGTTCCTAGGACCTACCTGGCAGCTTAGAATATTTTGTAACTCTAACTCCATAAGAGCCAATGCCATCTTCTGGCCTTTTCTGACACTTTAGGAATGTGATGCATGTATACCCATTCAGTCAAAAACACACATACATTCAAAATTAAACATATAGTTGAATAGATAGATTTCCAACTTGAGAACTGTCTTTTCTTAGTATTTAGTTCACCCATACAGCAGAAAAAAAGCTTTCTTAAATCCATACCTAAATAATTACAAAATATATATCAAATAAAAGGCTACATAAATGGATCATTGCTGTCTGTGTTGATGTTGGAGACTATACAGTAGAAAGAAAACATATGTATGAAAACATACCCAAAAATACCATTCTGGAGATGCTGAGGCTGTAGTTCAATGGGTAGAGCACTTGTCTAGCATTTACAAGCTGGATTAAAACCCCAACACTACATAAAACCAGATGTGGAGACACAATCCTATAATACTAGTACTCAGGATATGGAATCAGAAGGATCAGATGTTCAAGCTCATTCTTGGCTACTTAGCAAGTTCAGAGCCAGTCTAGGGTACATGAGACCTTATCTTTAAAAATGAATAATCTGGAAACTATTCTGTTCTCATAAAATAAAAAAGAACAACAGTAATGATTTCTATGATAATGCCACACCTGAAAGAGAAATTTAGGGATGCAGCCAACCTTGGTCAAGAAGCCAAGTATAGAGGGTGGTACAGTCAGTTCACCCAAGGTCACAGACAACCAGCTTCTGGCTGCTCACGACCTCATAATCACATGTTGGTTCAGGCTCCAACAAGTTTAATACAGTCACAGGCAGCAAGCAGCAAAATCAGGAGGATTCAGTGACTCTGCTGCCGCGTGTGTGTTGGCCTTATAGCAGAGTCTGGGGATGCCAACTGGCACTCAGCTCCAACTTCCATTTTAAAGAGAAGCTAGCTCTGCTTAATGCATCTGAAGTTGCCCCCCACACTCCTCTAGTCTCTTTAGAACACTAGCCTTGACTTAGAAAACATGTGTAACAACAGAGCTCCCACATCCACCATCATCTCCACTCTCCCCATTGTGCATCGGCAAACTTCTACTATGCACAAATGCAAAACAGTCACCAATCATAGTTTTAGGGACTCAGGGCAGCCAGCCAATTGGCTGCCCTCGGGTTATTCACACTGCAGTAGGAAACAAATTTCTTGCTGCAATTATCCTTAAATTTCTACTGTTTACCCCCCAAATAAAGTAATTGCTGCTGTAAAACACCCTTTCCCACACTGTCCAGCACACATCTGTAAATTCTAAGAGGAATGGGGTGAGCTGGACGCCAGTTGGCTTTGGGAGAAGGAATGGCAATGAGCCAACTGGAAGCCAGTTTATTATTCATGGTGGAATTGAACTTGAACATTTTGCTGCAAATGTCGTTGCATGCTTCAGTGCTTACCTTGTAAGTGTGCAAGTCATATCTCTGTTGGTAACAAGCTCACATTTACAACTGGCTGTGCACTGGTGTGAAGAGACAGGAAAGGAAAGACCACAGATATTTATCAAATGCCAGGTGATATTTGGAATTATTTTATTATTCAAGGGATATACAGAAGTGAGTAGAATGGGCTTTCTCCATCACAATTGACTATGTAGTCTGTAAACCGACATTTGACTTGCAATATCTTTCCCATTTCTCTTCACACAGTGCTTTCATGAACATGATGGTTGCTCTTCGAGTAACAAGGATGCCTACTATTTCCGGGGAGCATTTTCCTAAGCAGTACATCTTCAAAATGCTTAGGCTTCTGTCCTTTGAACAAACTTCTTTTTCCCTGCCTGGAGTACCTTTCTCTAGCTCCTTTGGCTATACACTAAATGAAACTAAAATAATATAAAAAAAAAAAAAACCTATAACTCTCTGAAGACCTAACTCAAGTAAGAGAGAAGATACCTTAAGACCATCACAGAAAAACAAGTAAAATGAGCCCACAGGTCCAGATATTAAAGTTGGAAAGGCCACAAGAGTGAATGTTTTTTTGATATGTCTTTAGATATTATAGTGTATGCCTCATAAACTGTTCTTCTCTGCCTCTCCCCTGACTGCAGCTCCTTCAGTATCTAATATAAATCATAAGTAGCATCATAACTATGTGGTCTCCGGGGGCCAGTAACCATCATCAGTGCTAACATTTCCCAGTGTTGCTTACTGTTTATGGGAGTATGTAATGTATTCCTGGTCTTTAATGACTCTCCATGGGTCTGATGCCCTTCTGGGCAAATCAAGTGTGCCTGGGACTTCCATAGTGTCTGTCACATATACCTATCATTTTAACAAGGCCACGGACAGGCTCATGGTGGAAGGTTTTGTGAGCAACACACAAAATAGACTATTAGATAACTTGCCACACTTTTGATGCCAGTAATAATTGGATCTGTCTCCCCCATACTGGAGTTGGTTATTAATCACCAGCAATTGATTAAAAGGTTAATATTTACTAAAGGGGTTAATGGCAACTTACAAATAGAAAGAATAGGCAAGAAGGCTGAGACAGTCAACCCAACAGAATGAAAGAGTTTACATTCCAAGCGAAGAGGAAACAGAGAGAAAAAAAGAGACAAGGAAGAAGAAGAAGAAGAAGAAGAGAGAGAGAGAGAGAGAGCATCCAATTCTTAAACTACCTTCAGCCATGCCTCAAGTCTGCTCCTTGTTCATAGATGAATCCCATACCTATGCTAGCAAATAGGCCACTACACCCATACACATCCCAAACTATTCTCTATTCTGGAAAGTAAATTCAAGACTCCAATATTTCTTGAGTAAAGCTTTTAAAAATTCAAAGTGCATCATCTCATTCCTTTATTTAAATGCTTATGTTAGTTGTTTCCCAGCGTATCTAATCTTACGGTAGCTAGGTCTATAGCTCAAGTAGTGTAGTACTTGACTAGCATGCATGAAGCCCTGGGTTTGATTTCCAGCACAACAGAAATTGGGTGTGATGACATGAGCCTCTAACAACAGCATTAGGGATGTGGAGGCAGGAGGATTAGAAAATTAAAGTAATTCTCAACTGCATAGGAAGTTTAAGGAGAACCTGAGTTACATAACACTGCATCTCAATAAAAAGAGTAGTGAATTAAACTTTAGAAGAGGCAATTAATTGGCTACAACTCTAACTGCACAGGAAGCTAACGGGATCACAAGGCTGGGGTTGCTTGAAAGTGAGTGTAAAATGCCTCTAAATAAATAAATACAAAGACAACCTGAGAACCAAGCTACAGCACAGCATGAGCCAATGACAACAAAAGTTGAATAAACCTTCAGGTTCCCCTTCTACAGCAATTTGACTGAAATGCTGAATGACTAAGTCAGCTGAGCAAGAGAAACCAAAGCCAACATGTGTTAGGCAGAAATGTGAGATAAAAACAAAGCGCTAAGGCTGTGAGAAAGAAGAAAATGAAATTAACATGTGTGAGGGGAAAGAAGGAAAAATATATAAAAATTGAGGCGGAGAACCTAGTGGTTCATCTCCAGAAGCAGGAAGAGGTGAGAGAGCCATGTAAAGAAAACAGAAAAGACAAAGCATGCTGTGTCAGAGACGCCACATGGCCCTTCTTGCTCCCTGCTCCCCTGATTATTGTTTTCCACTTATAAACTAAAGGCATTATTGTCTTTTAATAAACCGGTCTTTTCTTAAAGTAATTCAAGCAATTTTCTACTCCCTGGAACCTTGACAGCTGAATAAAAACAAAGGTCAAATAGAAAATAATTCTCACCATGGAAAATTCACTAAAAGAAATGATGTGGGCTTTTTTATTTTAACGGGTATTTAATTTCTAACAAGCAGACTTCCCATATAATCCCAAGTTTATTTCATGGAGGCCATAAGGAAAGTAATGGAAAGCCTGAGAAGAAATGTATTTTTCATGACAATGTTCTGCTGAGTCTTTTCATGGGAGCAAAATATTTTGAACCATTACACTCTTAGATTGTCAAAATGCTGGCTTTCAAGGTCAAGGTCCAGCAGCGGCTTCCGACACATGATTCAGTAACCTCTCACTGCATCAGTGCACAAGTGTGTACAAGGGCTTAACAACTCACTACTATCAAAAATTAGAAACATCTATAAATAGTGACATCCACACTTCCAGGTGCAGAGAGCAACAAGCTTATCCAGGGAGAAGGTGATGGGTCAGTGATGCAAGAAAAGTCTATTGTGGCAATACTGTTTCTAGATTTTAAACATAACTTTGATTAGAAGATTTAGATCCTTATAATAACTTACTCTGGCTCTTTCTTTTCAGATTTATGAAGTTCCCACCTTTAAAAATAAAAGTATATGTTGTTAAAAGATTGTAAAATTTAATAGCAAACAGGTTATACACTTAAGAACAGACTAAGCACAATTATCACTCACATTCTTCCCTATAAATAATTCAGTTTCCTTCACCTGTCTGCAAATTTCATTAGACTGGGGAGAGAAAGAACAAAGAAAGGCCTTCTGATTTTCTCCTATTGCAAATTTCAGATCCAATCTCTCAATTGGGGTCTTTGTACAGAGGAGGAATTGAGACAGTGGTGGTGTGTAAGCAGAATTAAAATGATTCCAGCTCTAAGGCCTTAGCTTTGGGGGGGGGGACCCTGTGTATACATGGCTCTAGAATTTACCTTCTAAAATTTAAGTAAAGATGAATATGATAAATAGACATTTGCTTGGGGAGGATATACATACAGATGTGCTGTGACTATGTTGACTATGTTTATGTGTGCATGTGTCCATGTGTCTATGTATAAATGTGTCTATATGTTTGTGTATAGACATGTGTATAAGTCCAAGTCTGTGTGTGTGGATGTATCTGTGTATGTGTTTATGTACCAGAGTGAGGACCTCTCTCTCTCTCTCTCTCTCTCTCTCTCTCTCTCTCTCTCTCTCTCTCTCTCTCTCTCTCTCTCTCTCTCTCTCTCCCTCCCTCCCTCCCTCCCCCTCTCCCTCCCTCTCTCTCTCTCCCTCTCTCTCTCTGTATTTGTATAAACATGCCTGTGGGTCTGTATTCTTTGTGTATGGACCCTTCCAACATGCAATTTGATTCATGTGCTTTTCCACAATAAGTTTTAGTGAACACAGAACAAAGGATTTTTGTCCCTACAACCTTTCTAAGATGTATAGAATGTTTTGCTTTTGTTTCCAGCTCCTCTCAGGACCACCCTCCCTCTCTGCCTACCTAAAAGCATCCATTTTTGTGTGTAACTATCAAGTGCAATCTGTGCTGTGATGCGGGAATGCCTTTCTGTATGCTGTGAATATCAATCTTTAAATCAAGGAGCTGTTTTGATCCATGACAGGCACCATAGAAAAAGTAGGCAGGGGAAACAAAATAGATAAGAAAAGAAGGGCAGAGTCAGGGACAGACTGACCCAGCCGCCGAAGAAGAAACATGTGAAGAACATAGGTGAGCCACGGGCCAGGTGGCAAACAGCTTAATGAAAATGGGTTAATATGTAAGAGCTAGCTAGCAATGTGCCTGAGCCATAGGCCAAACAGCATGAACTTAATATAAACGCCTGAGTTATTTGGGGGGCCTGAGCAGCAGCAGGTGGCTAAGGGGTCTGGGCTGCAGGTCTGTGGGTCTGGACCTCTGGCTGCCCGGGACCAAGAAACCTCAGTACTACAGAGCTGCCCATATATTCTTGAATGTGTGGTCTTCCACTGTGACATGGTCAACTTACCGGGGGCTACACTCTTTTTTATTTAATTTTTTTCATTTTATATATCAACTACTGTTCTGCCTCCTTCCTCTTCTCCTTATCCCCACATCTCCCCCATCCAACCCTCTCCCATCTACTCTTCGTAGGGGGTACGCCTCTTTTGGGTAGTCAACACAGGCTGTCACAGCAAGTTGGGGCAGAACCAAGACCCTCCCCGCCGCATGAAGGCTGAGTAAGGTGTTCCACCATAGAGAATAGGCCCTAAAAAGTTATTTCATGTACATGTCCTGGTTCTATTGCCGGCGTACTCGCAAACATATTAGGCCACACAACTGTCCCTCACATTCAGAGAGGCTAACGCACTCCCATGCAGACTCTCCAGGTGTCCATCCAGAGTGTGTGAGCTCCCACTAGCTTGGGTCAGCTGTCTGTGTGTCTCTTTTCCGTCATGATTTTGATCTCCCCACAATTTGCTCCTATAATTCCTCCTTCTTCTCTTTAATTGTCATCATAGAGCTTTCCATTCAGTGACTGATGAAAGCAGATGCAGAGGCCCACCGCCAAGCACTTAATCAAGCTCCTAGAGACCAGGGAAACAAACTCTTAAAGAAAATTGTTTCTCCCCTTTTCAGCAGATAGCCGTTGCTAATAGCTCTTTGGATAGGGATGAGACTTTGTACCTAACAGCCCTTTCAATCTCTCTTGAAGTTTGATCTGGTCTCAGCTGCAGTGTTTTGTCCGGGCAAATACTGCAATATCCACCTCTTCTTCCACAGTGATTCCTAAGCCTGGGGAGAAGGTATTATGACATCATTTTCCTATTTAGGACTGAGGAGTTTCTTAGTCTCTGCACTGTAACCAGTTTGAGGGGGAGGGGAATCAGTGTTGACATTCATCTATTACAAATAGTTGTCTGAGGAGAGTTGAATGATGCATTAGTCTATGGGGATAATGAGTCATTAGAAGTCAATTTAATACTATGAACATTTAGCTGAATATTAGTAGTAGTCTCTTCCCCTTGGGCCTACCATAGTCACAGGTTTTTGTCCTGATAATGGCATCAGGTGTAGGATTTATCTTGTAGAGTGGGGCTTAAATCCAATTAAAAAGTGGTTGGTTGCTTCTGTGACATTCATACCACTATTGCACCAGAGGGCATGTCTTGCCAGGCCATTCAGTATCATAGTTCACCAGGTTCAGGGTTTACATCAGGGTTGTAAACTTACATCAGGTTGTAAGATTGATTATAATAGTTTTCTTCACAGCACTTCCTTATCACTGTAAAACTTAGACAGGAGGAAGATGGACATACTTTGTCATTTCTCAGAAGCCAGAGACAAATGTTAAAGAAAAATGTTTGGGAAAAGTGAGATTCCTAGAAATCTGGAAGTGGAAGAGGGAAAATTCCCTGGAGTTTCTTGAATCCTTCCCTCCTTTTTACTGTCTCTTATTCTCTTTAGAAAAACTAAACTGTGTCTAAACATTCTTGATAGTCCTGGGGCTTATGTTCAATTCTTGTAGGGGTCTCTTTAGGCCATGGGAAAGGAAAAACTATCTTTTGATATGGCCTTTATATTTCTAAGAATAAAAACAAAAAAACCTCTGGCATAAAAGTTATTGCTTTACCATGTTTTAGACTTATATGATCATAGTGATCATTATCTCATAACATATGCAGTTACCTGCACTGGACCTATACAAGACTTAGCCTTTCAAAAGGCAATCATAGAAAAACAAGATTCTCACAAGGCCCTATTCTTTGCCTCTTACCTATTGGCTATCAAGAGAGTCTGTGAGATGAGCAATTATTGTCTTAAGTTGTGTACACACTGCTTGAGCCCACCAAGCTCCAAAGGATATCTCTAAACTCAGAGTCACACATAAAGCCCTGGTAAAATGCAGTGGGTCACAGACAAAATAAATAGACATGAGCATGAAGGAGATATTTTGGAGGAGTAGGTGGATAGACAGACTGGTAAGGATAAAGGATTGCCAAGCATTGTGAAGTGTGAGTGAGCAGTTCCTATTTAATGCATTCAGAGGGTCAGTTTATAATATAAGCAAAAGTTTGGAAAGAACCTGTTGCTAAACACTGTGAATAATTCTAGTACTACCAAGGACATGTTTCAAAGTTATTAAGATATCAATTTTATGTCATGAGTGCTGTAGGTTAATGCTTTTGTGCACTGTAAAGATTTGTCACTCAAATTGGTTTAATAAAAAGCTGATTGGGCAGTAACTAGGCAGGAACTAAAGGTGGATCCACCAGACTAGGAAAATTCTGGGAAGAGGAAAGGCAGAGGCTCAGTTGCCAACCAGACGCAGCGGAAGGAAGATGAGAATTTTGGACTGAGAAAAGGTATCAAGCCACACAGCTAAGTATAGATAAAAATTATAGGCTAATTTAAGTAAAAGAGTTATATGCTTGAGCCACTGGTTCAGCATTTACTAAGCCTCCATGTCAATTATTTGGGAAGCAGATGCTGAGTATTTGGGAATTGTTGGTGGAACAGAAACTTCCCGCTATACATGAATTTTTAATCATAATGAAAGTTTTCAAAAACATATCCAAACCCTGTGTCTCAATTCCCAATACCTAAGAGTACTGTAACCTCAGTGAGGATGAAGGCCAGCCATTGATTGCATCAACAGCAACATTCCAGACTGTCACTGAAATCAAGTTTTAAAAGGATTGTGGTTGTGAGACCACAGTTGGTATCTAGAGCATGAACGTGTGACATCAGTCTCATATTAATGTTCACTATTTCTAAACTTTAAGTAAAAACACGATAGTAATAAATAACCCTGTCACTTTTTATTGCAGCATAATACTTCATTGTGCAAATATACCACATTTCTTAATGTATTCTTGAAACTTTTAGGCAAATGAATGGAACCAGAAAAAAAAAAAATCCTGAGTGAGGTAACCCAGACCCAGAAAGACAAACCTGGCATGTACTCACTCATAACTGGATATTAGACATAAAGCACAGGATAACAAGGCTACAATCCACAACCCCAGAGAACCCAGCTAACAAGGAAGACCCTAAGAGAGACATTCATGGATTCCCCTGGGAGGGAAAATAGATAAGATCTCCTGAAAAAACTGGGAGTAGGGGTGGGAGGGATAAGGAAAGTTAGAAATAGAAAATGATGGAACTGGATGGTAGTGTTGGAGAACAGAGAGGGAGACAAGGAAAGAGATATCTTGACAGAAGGAGCCGTTGGGGGTTAGAGAGAAACCTAGTGCTAGAAAAATCCCAGGAATCCACAAGGTTGACCTCATCCAAGACTCCAAGCAATAGTGGAGAGGGTGTCTACACTGGCCTTCCCTATAATCAAATTGATGACCACCCTAATTGTTATAATAAAACCTTCGTCCGCAACTGATGGAAGCAGATGCAGAGATCCACAGCTAAACACTGAACCAGGCTTCCAGTCCGGTCGAAGAGAAGGAGGAGAGATTATATGAACAAAGGGATTAAGATCATGATGGGGAAACCCACAGAGACAGCTGACCAGGAATACTCCACATCAACAGCAGGGGAACCTGTGTGATACTGAACTAGTCCCTCTGAATGAAGAGGACAGTTGTGTGGCTTGAGCAATTTGTGAGGCCTCTGGCAGTGGGGCCAGAATTTAATCCTAGTGCATAAACTGGCTTTTTGGAGCCCAATTCCTACAGAGGGATACCTTGCTCAGCCTTGATACAGGAGGGAAGGGCTGAGTCCTGTGTAAACTTGATATGCCAGACTTTGCTGACTCTCTGTGGGAGGCCTTATCTTCTCTGAGGACTGGATAGGGGGACCAGAGCAAGCGGGGGTGGGGGGGTCAGTGGGAGGAGGGAAGGAAAGGGAAATTGTGGTTGGTGTGTAAAATTAGAAAAAAAAAAATCTTTTAAATAAAAAATAAAAATAAGTAAATAATCCTGTGATTTCAACCAAAATCTTTGACATTTGGACATGTCAAATGGTGTCTAAATTAAATTAGTACTTAAATTAAACCTATCTTTTTATTTATATGTATATATACGCACATGTTCATATATATACATGCATGCATGTGCATGTGAAGGTCAAAGGACAATTTTGAGTACCATTCCTCAGGCACTACCAACTTTTTTTTTCCAAGACAGGATCTCACTAGCCTGTGAATCTCCAAGTAGCTGAGGTATACTGGCTTGCAAAGCCTAGGAATAGACCTGTCTCTGACTCCCCAACACTGGAATTGTGAGCCAGCACCACCATGCTTGGCTTTTTTATGTGAGTTCTGGGGAGTAAGTTTAGATGCTCAGATTGCAAGAAAAGTGCTTTTCCTAACTAAGCCATCTCTTCAGCCCAAGCTTTCTTTGCTTTGCTTTTTTTAATTATCCAATGGCAAAATACTTTCAGAATGATCAAATTCAGCTTCAACTAGAAAAAAATGGTAATATTTCCCATAATCTTATTTTTGAAAAGAAAAAAAAATCTTCAAAATTCAACAGTCTTTTGCTGTCAATAATTCTTTTTCTTTGGTATGCATTTTGGTAAATCACCCTTGATACCTTTTAGAAGTAAAGCTGTCTGGATAAAGAAAAATGATAAATTGCTTTCTTCCCTTAGAGACCTGATTATTTTGCAATCAGGGAGGCATTTTGCTCACACAATCTATGAGGAAGCAGCAGTGAAATCATTGGTAACCTTCAGTTTGCTTAAGGGAAGTTATGGGGCTGCATATATTAGCCTGTGGGCATGTGTATAAGTCTGGATCTGAAGTGTTAAATTCCTTCATGTTTCCAAACAGCAGTGCAAATGTCGATCTCTTCTCCAAAAAGGGTTGCATAATTAATAAATTTCATATCACTGAACCAATTCTTTGCTCTTTTTTCTTGCAAAAGTCAAAGTTTATTTTCCTGTTCTCCCTTTGAAGGCTGACGCTTGTGATAGATGGCGGATGACAGTCCAGGAATTTGACCAAAATGACAGTCCACGCCCTATAAGCAGCTGTGGGCTGGCTACAGTTTGGTCTTTTGTGCACATCTAATTCAGTACAGCCAATGGAAAGAAATAGTCACACTCCGGCATGCCATCAATCCAGAAGGACATTTGCATTGGGTGTCAGAGGCATCCCACACATACTCAGGAGAGGTCACTCCAGTTCTCAGAGATAGGAGAACAGGTGGTACAGTGTTGACATCAAATTTCTCTGTAAATATTCTGACTAATTTCACCACTTACTGCTTCTCCTCTGGAGCCTGCCATGTCTAATTGATCTTGCTATACCGGTGTCCTTGATGGTCCTCACTTGTGATCAAATTACTGATGGTTAACGCTGAATCAAATACCACACTGCAGACACACCCATTCTCGCCACCTAGAACCTCTCATAAATTTATCCCCGCAATGTTCCATTGAATCTGGAGAAGGGGGTGGGTTTTTTGTTGTTCCTGAAGGACTCAAGTTACAATAAACTATTCTAAATCAGTACTTTCCAACATTTCAAATTCCTCGGCCTTATCTGAGAGGATTCTGACTCAACCTCTTTACAATTGAGTTGATACCACCATTATGTAGTCACAGACCATGTTACAGACTCAGTGTTGACACAGCCTCTGCTCACTTGGTTTATTATAGCAATACTGTATCCTGGACTGTAGGAGCTCTGCTTTCTGAGATACTTCCCTGTTACTCATATCCCAATTCTGTCATCAGAGAAAGAAAAATACTCACCGGACTCTGTAGAAGTGACTGACAAACCCCAGTTCTTCCTTTTCATCTTTTTATTTTTCATTTCTTCTTTCTCTCTATTTTGATGATCTCTGTATCTTTTTGTTTATTCCTTTTTTTTAAATTTTCACCTGTCCCTTCTTGGCTTCCACTATGGGATCAGGGGAGCTTTTCTAATATAGCTGCCCAATCAAAAACTGTTTTTTGCCTTAGACTCCCACCATTAGAAAGTACATTCGTAAGAGCATGGAGAACCTCGGAAGCTATCATGAGATCTCAGGATGGGCTGGGCTCACTATTCATGCTCTTTCCAATTTGTCAGGCAGATTTACTTGAATGCTAAGGAAAATCTTTAAATGCATAGAATTTTACCACCCATGGTCCTAGCATTTTTTCCCCAAGAGAAAAAGAGCGGGATAAAACGAATTCTATAAACAACTCACTTTGCACCGAAGACAGCATTCTAGACAGATAATCACTGGGAAATACAGCAGCTTTTATGGGGGGAGGGAAATACAGACAATGGGTGTATAAGGGAAGCTAGACTTAGATCATTTGGGTAGACTATGTCAGCTACAGTCAACAGGATGGGAGAGAAGGAAGAAGAAATGTTTTCAAAATAGATTACCATGTACATTCAGAAACAAAAATCTAAATTTCAAAGTAGGTATTGATACCCTTGCCCCAAGTTTCTATTTCAGGTTCAATATTGACCTATCTTAAGAGCAAGATAGAGAGATGGCTCACTCCACAGAATGTTTGCTGTTCTTCCAGAGGACTCAAGTTCAATTCCCAGTACCCATGCTGAGTAACTCATAAACAGCTGTAATTCCAGCTCCAGGAGATCTGATGCTCTCTTCTGACCTCTACAGGAACACTCATGCACGCGCGCGCGCGCGCGCACACACACACACACACACACACACACACACACACACTCACACCCAGACATATACACACAAAAATAAAATTATCTCTTAAAAGAGTTATCTTAAGACAACTGAGATAGAGGGCAACTTGACTTTCAATGAACCACTTTCCACTAGCAGAAAGTATCTAGAACACAAGAAGTATCTGATACCTTTTAATAACTAAGCAATTGAGACAACATGATAGAATAAAATGAGATATAACAAATAGCACATCTGTTCAGAGTCTGGAGTTCACTTAATTTATTCATATGAACCTTTACTTGGTAATTAAAATACAATAATGTCACCAGGAATAAAAAGTGTTGGGCCTAATAGATCCTCATTTTTTAAATGAACAAAATTTCCCAATGAATACACGAACTTATATATTTAAAATAAAACCATATAAAACCCAGCCTAGCATCTACATGTCTGAAATTTTAGTACTTTCTGGGTAGAGACAGGCAAATTAAGGAGTTCAAAGCCAGCCTCAGTTACACACGTGTTCAAGGTCAGTCATGGCTACATGAGACCCAGTTCCAGGAAACACAGCCTAAAAAGTTAACCAAGCATTTTACAATAGATGATGGATAGTTCACAAAGGGACGTTTCCAATGTTTAGCAAAAACGTAAAACTTATTGTTGAAAAGAGAAAGAACAGAACTTAGCTTCATGTAAAAAAAAAAAAAAATGGCCACATATCCCTTATGGTGATACTTACATTGTGTTTTCTTCAGTGTTTTATATTTTTCAGTCCTATATAATAACCATTTCTTTCATGAGATAGAAACAGAATCAACATATATTTGTTAAAAAAAAAAGAGCGGGTATAAAGGAGAGGAAAGGAAAGAAAATGAGGGCGGTTGAGAAGATGAAGGTCAACAGAAAGGAAAGAATGTGATGTGAAGAAGATAGAGGCAGAGAGTGAGCAAGAGGGGAGCATAGGAAAGAAAAATAGAGGATGAAGAAAGAAAAAAGGGAAAGAGAAGAAGGAAGGAGTGAAGGAGGGAAAGAGGGAGGGAGGGAGGAGAAAATACCTTATGAAACTAGAGAAAGGCGGATGGGGGAGGCAGACGAGGGTGCAGGAGCTGCACAAGGCTCTGCTTTCACCGTAAGAGGCAGCACCTTCAGAACTCATCACCACAGAGTTGATGTGGTCCTGCCGGAGGAAGGTAGCTCAGACTCACAGTCTCAGTGCTGAAATTCTACGATGTGTTCCTTGAAGAAAGGAATCTGTGAACCCAAGCAGGTCATTGGAACATGCTTTACATCCTACAGAACATAGGAAAAAAATCATACCCAGTTGTGGGAAAGAAACAATTGAGAAATGTAAAGCCCCACTGAAAAGTGATTTTTTTTTCACTCGTGTGTGTGTGGGTGTGTGTGTGTGTGTGTGGGTGTGTGTGTGTGTGTGTGTGTGTGTGTGTGTGTGTGTGTGTGTGTGTGTGTGTGTGTGTGTGTGTGTTTATTCTATGTACATGTGTTGTACAGGCAAGGTCACCCATGCATGCAAGTTTGAAGGTTGAAGGTTATGCACGGATCAAAGTCTAGCGCTTTCTTTAATCACTTTTACTGCACAAATTCTATTTGGTATATAAGAAAACCTGGAGCCAGTCTGGGAGGAGGGGGAGCTGAAATATCATGGAGATGGGGAACAAACCAGTCAATTTTGACCCAGCCAACTCCTCAGGCCAAACAGGGTAAGTCCTGTCTCCATGAGTCCTCAGGTTGACTGGGCATGTAGACAAAAGGGAAGAACTTCTGTCCTGTCCTGCTTTATATTTCTTTCCCCACCCAGCTATTTTACTTCCTGGTCCAACTTTCCTAGAGCTAGGATTAAAGGTGTGTGTCACCAACACCTGTCCCTGGCCTTGAACTCACAGAGATCCTCTGGATCTCTGCCCCCTGAGTGATGAGATTGAAGGCATGAGTCACCATTCCTGGACTCTCATGGCTTGGCTGTGTGGGTGTCTCTATCCTCTGATATTGGAGACTATTTTTATTACATATACAATATATCACCCCAAATTCCCACCTTGCTTTTTGAGACTGAACCTGAAACTCCCTGACTTGGCTACACTGGCCAGTCAGGAAGCTCCAGAAAATCTTCCTGTTTTGGCCTCCCCATTGCTAGGTGTATAGGCATATGCTACTGTGCCCTGTTTTAACATGGGGATTAAACTCGGATCCTATAGCTTTACTCAGAAAACATTCTATCCACTGATTAATTTCTCTATTTTTTGTATATTTGTAAGCCCTCCAGTTACAATGTCCCTTCAAGAGAACATAGCATGGAAAAGCATGAAAATAGATCAAGAATGCCTTCTAGTGATACCACATTCTCAATTTCAGGATTTAAAAACCTCCAGCTTTCCTGGCTTCTATATGGTATCTATGATTACACCATGCAAAATCTCTGCCAGAAGCCAGATACCCAACTGTTAATTCCTATCAGTTGACCATACACAACCACTCATTACTGTGGGGATATTTTCAAATACAACGAAAACATTCGGAGATATCAGAGGGATCTACCCACAGTCTGTCTAGGAGGATCAGACAGTGGTAACTCACACCTTTAATCCCAGCACAGGGAATATGCCCTTAATCCATTTTAGTTTACAGAAGGAGTTCCAGGCTCCTAGTCAGGCAGTGGTGGTGCCACGCCTTAACTGAGAAGAGAAAGTATTTAAGGCAGGCATAGAAAGACAGATCAGGCAGAAGAAGCCAGGAGGATTGAGGCTGAGGAACCTGAAAGACAGCTGGATGAGATCTGATTGTGGTGTTTACTCTCTCTAATATCTCTGCTTTTCCCAGAGATCTGGCTCTGAGTTTCCTTTATTCATGCAACACATTACTGTACATCACAAGATCATTTTAAAGAGTTCATAATACAAGTGAAAAAAACTGCCATAAAATAGTTGCATGGTTATGGTGACCCATATGCTATCAGTGGATATTTTAAAACTTTAAATATTCATGAAGTGATAATTTACAAGCCTGTCTAACTATGTGTTAACATTTACTTCATAGGGAAATGGCCATGGGCTTGAGAGTGGTGGCCTGACAATACATATGTTAGAAAGCAGAATATGGCAGATAAAAGTGAATAAAACCAAAAGTAGGAAAAGACTAGTTTACGCCCCAGACTTTGTGCTAACAGTTTCTCAGAATCCTTACACATTGTCTGTCTTTGAATTAATAAGAAATCAATCATTTATCACTTGGTGACATTAAAATGTACCAACCAAGGCCCAAAGAGAAAGGTCAGTTGGTAAAAATGCAGCCTGACAATTTGAGTTCCATCCCTTAATCTCGAATTAAGACATAGATGTAGTGGTGTGCATCTGAAGTTCCAGACAAGAGGGGATGCAGAGACAAGAGAACTCAGCTAGAAGCTTGTGGCCTAATAGCCTGGGGAGTCCAAAGCCAACTGCAGAAATGAGAGATGCTCTGCTCCAAAGATGCAGCAGGCCAGCACAGACTCATAAAAGTTGTCCTCTGATCGCCATGCTTTCTCTTGAGCTATGCATGCAGGCACACGCACTCATTTAGGCACATACATACATGAGATAAATAATCTTTAAAAATATGAATTGAAGGACCCTCTGGTATAAGGGAGAAATTTTGAAACCTCTTTTCTCTGAGGACTATCAAATGGCTTAGGTAGCATAGCACATTAGTGAGGCGTATTCAGTAAAAACAAAGGATTTCCCTGTGTACCAGACTCAACTGCCCCCTTTTCATGCCATCTGTGGAGCCCAGCCACCCATGGTAATAACATTTGCTAGCATCTTTGTCTCAGGACACAACTTGTCTGTGCTTTGGGGACCCTCCATTAACCAAGAGAAATTAACCTCCCTTGCTTTCCACAGGATCCTGTAAAATGCTGATGGAGTAGGAAATAGCTGTAAAAGTTCCCTGAAATCCTCTAGGGATGTCCTGTAACATTTTCCATGGAAATGTCCTTAAAATATTCCATGCAATTAGCTCCACTTAAAGAAGCATTTGTCAACTTGTTTTAGCTTCTTAAAAATGACGTTTTTTCCTCTTGAATATGTGTCATTTATTAAAGAGAGGGGGAAGGCTCTGTGTCTTAACAAAATCCATAGACATCATTTCCACCACAACACTCTGATTGACAGAAAACCTAATAATGGCAAGATTAATTTCAACTAAAACCAGAGGAAAATATTATAAATGGGGAACAGAAATGGTGAAATATAGAAAGTGATAATTTTTACAGACATTTGGGGGGTGGGTAAAAGCAAAGTGCTACACTTTCATGGGTCCATTTCCCAATTTCAGAAAATATAAAATTACCTGAGAGCAGAAAGTCTTACTGTTAACAAGTAAACCCAGATATGTCACATGAATTGAAAGTGACACTCAGATTCCTCACATGACATGGAGAAAATGTACTGAAACCAACCCAGGTTTTCCAAACAGACTAATGTCACCACACCTGCTAGGGATGGAAAACAGGTGTATGAGTGAGGCTTTCTGGATGTAGGACTTTACGCTTCATCCCCAGGTGGCTTTATCTACACTCTGTTCTAGACATGGGGTCACTCCTAACTCACTGTGCAGTGATTTTTCCACTGGGATCCCTGGGGTTTTCACAATGGATGGCTGCCAAAATATAGAGTTCCCGGAGGTTAGTTTCCATCACTGAGCCCTGATACCCTTATGCACCTCGTAGTTTATCAGAGTCTCTGTCACACACGGACCCTCGTGACCAGTTCCAGTCTTCTCAGCAATTTAAAGTAAAAAAGTCCCTTATCTGTTGACTTGCTTTTATTGGGAGCTGGATCTAAAATTCTTCCTATCATTGGTTTCTCAAAATATGTCTGGCTGATCTTTGGTTGACCTCCACAATAAACGGGGAGCTGCCGTGGTTTGGATTAGAAATGGCCCCACAGGCTCATGTATCTGAGCACTTTGCCCCCACTTGGTTGGACTCTGTGTAGGAGGTATTGCTGGAGAAAGTATATCTCTGAGGAAGGGCTTCTACAACTCTCTCTCTCTCTCTCTCTCTCTCTCTCTCTCTCTCTCTCTCTCTCTCTCCCCCCCCCCCCCCCTCTTTCAGCCTCTGTTTCTTTGTGTGTGTATGTACGTGTGTTTCTCTGTCTCTTTCTGACTCTGTCACTCTCCCTCTGACTTGGTCATTCGGTCTCTCTCTCTCTCCCCCTCCTGTTTCTTTGTGTATGTGTCTTCCTCTCTCTCTCTCTCTCTCCTCTCTCTCTCTCTCTCTCTCTCTCTCTCTCTCTCTCTCCTCTCTCTCTCTCTCTCTCCTCTCTCTCTCTCTCCTCTCTCCTCTCTCTCTCTCTCTCTCCTCTCTCTCTCTCTCTCTCTCCTGAACTCTTCCTTCTTCTCTCCTCCCATTCCCTTTCACTCACCTCTCTACTTCCTGTCTGGATGAAATGTTACAGTCAGCTTCCAGGCTCCTACCACCCTGCCTTCCAATGCCATGGCTCCCCTCACTTTGATGGACTCTAACCCTCCAGAACTGTAAGCCAAAATTAACTTTCTTCCCTGCGTTACTTTTGATCATGATATTTAATCACAGCAACAGAAAAGTAACTGCCACACATGATGTAACTTGTAAAGCGTTCATTTAGTTTTAAACGGCATTTTCCAAAGATTGAAAAGAATTAGATGATGTAAACCGATGATGGTGGGGCTGGATGTAAAAGGGAGTATCAAAGATAGGAGCCTAGGTCATCAGCAGTGTGGCTGGTGCTTCCTCTGTTAAGACAAGTGGGGGGAAATGAAAAACAAAACCTGTGCATAGGACAGAAATCCGAACAACAGACGTGGGATAAAGACCAAACTAAACCTGGTATGTGAAGCAAAAGCCAAGTTGAGAAATATCCACCTAGGAGTTACTCATCTGAAGCAAGTGGAGACAACACCAACGAGATATTAAGATAAGTAAAATTAATTAAAATAATAAGCTTAAAAAAAATCCTCATTGGTACATGAAAATTTCACACATTTAAGTGAACAATCCGTCAACTGAATCCAAACAAAAAAAGCCTAGAACTGAATTTGGACATCCTCCCAATAATAGCCTTGGGGGGTCCCTTTTTTATAACAAGATCAAAATTAGGGATGAGAAATGGAAAACAATGTGAAGAATAAGAGGAGGCAGAGGAGAAGTTGAGCCGTTCAGAACTACTCTCAAAGTGCTCTGGGAATCAACACAAGTCAATAATAGAGGAGAATGAGGCTTAATGTAAGAATAAGAAAATCATTTCCCATTAAGCTGACTGAGGACACGTGACACTGACTGGCTTACAGACGTGGCTGGAGCATCCAGAGAGATGCACAGAGAGTGCCACGTCCCTGGTGATTGTGCCAGAGCCGCAGACACCCCCCTCATATGAGTTCTTCTTGTATTATTAATCCTCTTCACCTAGTCAACTGTATCATGTGCAAGTCTAGAATTTCGATGTATGGATTTGCTTGTGAAAGAAACCAAATTTTATTTGTGAATATATAGTAAATAAATGTAGTACGAGCTCATCAACCAAGTTAGTGAATATTTATTAGGCTGACTGGAAAAACACAGGATATTAACAAGGAGGTTAATGTGATATGAGACTAATCTAAGACACCTAAAAAGGTTTAAGGCACAGACATAGCCTCGCCAGTGTGGGGGGAGTGATTAAAATCTCCCTCTTTGTTTGCCCTACATGTTGCTTGTAAGGATGCTATTTATTAGCTTTGCAAATGTTCTGTTTGCATTGCTCACACATATGATTGACACATCCTCTCCTAAGCATCTCATCGGGGCCTGAGTCTTTGCTTCCCATTTGCATGCTTTCAAATATCGCCATTGGAATCAGTGCAGTAACATTGAAATTTTTAAGTTTAACTCCTAGAGATCAGTTCCACAATTCTTCAGTTTTAGCAAGGAAGAATACTGGAAAGGATGGTGATTTCTCCGCAACAAGTTCTGGAACAAAAATATCTGGCTTTCCTTATTATTTAAAAAATGTAATGAGAATTTAAAAAAAAAAAAAAAAACCTATGATTGCACTTTCCTCATTTTATATGTCTCTATCAACAAAACTCCAATGGTTTGGGTCCTCTCAGAATGCATGTCAGACCCTGGAAAGTTCTTTTTTATCCAGGTCACTAATGAATTCATGCTGACATGAATTGCTAACAAAGAATCTTTATCTGTGGGACACTGAATATTTGCAGAGGCAAAATGACAAGCTCCTCCAGAGGACCTCTGGCAAGTGATAATCAGAAGTATCGCGGAAACAAATGGGAAAAGAAGATAAGTTTTGAACAAACTCTATTCGTCTTTCAGAAAGACCAAGTTAAAAGGGTTAGACAGATTTAAGGCACACTCAGAATTATACAATGGGAAAAGACCAGACTGAAGATTAAAGGCCTGCCTGCTAAATAGATAATGCCAAAATTGAAGAGAAAATACATTACATTTCCTTTCCTTTGAAACCTTGGTTGATATTTTCCACTTTTACTGGAAAGAAATATGCTCGAAGATGTCACTCAGCACTCGGACAAAGGGTCCCCTCCCTCTCCAGATGTAAAAACATGGAGGAAGGGTCTATTGTCTTTTCTATGAAGTCTAAGGCCTTCAGAAGTTCAAGATCACATTCCAGACTATCAGAGATTTGCATTGAGTCATTTGCTAATTTTTTTTTTCTTTTCTAACAGCAACTAAGCCAGTAAAAAGGCTCAGTGCAGAAGCAAGGAACGGATGGCATTTTGATTTACTCTCTTGTTTCTCTCCTGCATCTTACTCATGCTGCTGACCCTGCTCTTCCCAAACTACATAGCTCAGAGAACACACACCTGTACTTGTCTGTCAGAGTGCTATTAGTCTGGAGACGAAATGTCCCCCATAGGCTCAAATATTTGCACCCTTGCTCTAGCAGGAGAAGATGCTGTTTGAAGAGCTTTTGGAACTTTCAGGAAGGTAGAATTGCACTGGTGAAAAGTGAGTTATGGGCTGCAAAGAGATTCGGCAGTGAAGAGCCCTTGATGTTCTTGAAGAAGACCTAGGTTTGGTTTCCAGCACCCATAGCGGACAGCTGACAACCAGCTGTCATTCCATTCTAGTGGATCTGGTGTCCTCGACTGCCCTCCACAGGGCACTGCATGTACATGGCTCACAAATACACAAGCAGGCGCACACATGTAAATACATTGTTTTAAAAGAGAAATAAAGGCTCCAGCCCCACTTACTGCCTGCTCTTTCCTTCTTGCTCCCAAGAAATGTGACAAGGAAGCAGCCTCCATCTCTGCTGCCCCATGCCTTTCATTTTATAATGAACTATATTCCCTTAAACTATGATTAAGCCGTTGTGATGAAGTTGCTTCTTGTGAGATGTTTGTTTATACCAGTGAGAAAATAACACTCAACTAAAGCCAACTAAGTCGAGAGATGTAAGAATTTCTTGTGACTTCACAGTTAGGCCCATGATCACCTGCCTGTCTCACACAATGCTGTGCTGTGCTGACTTAAACCTTTAGCTCTCTCATGTCTTTCTCCATCAGAAAAGCATGACATAGATGACCCAGAAGTGGTTTAAAGACATTATGACAAAATGCCTCACAAGGCAAGGTTTTCAGGGTAGATAAGTGCATCCCACAAACCTGTATCCTGATCTTTGTACAGACCTTGAATTAAAAACCCAGCTTCGTAATCAAGGTGTTTCTGACTCTGATTGCCTGTCACATAGGATGAAGGAAATGGTTTATCTAGATATAAAGTAGTATTTTGAATATGCATTTAGTAAATTTTTGCCTTTTGGAAATATACTATGTTATAACCTCCCACAATAACCCAGTTGGATAGAGGTCTGGGATTAGGGTGACTGAGATTGGTGAGCCGATATTTTTCTGAAAGTTAGTGAAGGATATTTTTCTGAAAGTTAGTGACGTGTCAGGACCATTCACTGTAGTCTACTTCCCATTGTTAGTGGTGTTTAGGACTTTCCATCATGGTCTGGAAGTCAAATGTTCTCCTATGAGAGAAACATAGGCTTGTATGTTTGAACACTTGGTCCCCAATAGGTGGCACTGTATGGGAACTTCTAGAACCTTTTGAAAGTGGTGCCTCACTGGAGAAAGTGAGTCACTGGGAGTGGGCCTTGAGGCTCTGGAGCCCACCCCGCTCTATTTCCTGTTCACTCTCTGCTTCCAGGGTAGGGTTGAAATGTGGCCATCCAGGCTTCTGATCCTGTCATCATGTCCTTCCTACCTGATACCATGTCTTCTCCACCATGACTGGACTCTAGAACTATGATGCAAAATAGACACCTTCACCATTATGTTGTTTTTATTGGGGGGAGGTGGGAGTTGTGTTTTTCTCTTTTTCAATCACAGCAACAGAAAAATAAGACACTTGAGTGAAAACTGTTTAGGATATGTTTTAATTATTCTATCTTGGTGTGATCTTGAGCTTCACACTTCTTAGCTATATATTAACACATCGCTGTCTGACCTGTTTCCTTCGTATGGATTTTTTATATAGTCATAATTACCTTTTGATGAAAACAAATGACATTGTTACCCAAAAAGCAGTAGTAGCTCCCAGAGGACATGGCACCTCTGCCGTGACCTGGTCTCTTCTCCCAGATAAACTGTGGAGTAGAATCTGCTACTTGACTTCAAACGAGTATTTTCTTTTCTTTTGCCCATGTTTCAGTCAGAGTCTAGACTAAGCTTAAACTTCTGCTTACTTCCTGAAATCAGATAAGGCCTCAAGAATTCAGCTTGCTGAGTGGAAAGCTAGAGCCCTAATCTCCCTTGCGAGCTCTCTTCTAACGCCCACCCTTTTCAAACAAATATGAATATATGTTTGGAGTTTCCATAAACAGGAACACTTGCCAAGCAGGTTTGTGTAGACCGCAGAAAAATGTTCTTTTGATTCTGATCCTGAAAACACATCACTGAACAAGTGTTCTGAGAAACAGTATCATCAAGGGCTTTCTGATTAAACCAAGTCCAAGCTGCCCAGCAAAAACTAATTAAGGAAACTTTCAGTGACCATTAATGCCTATTTGAGTAGTTCTAGCCTTCTGAATATTTCTAATTAAGACTTTTTTTTTTAAAAGCAACCTTAGCGTTGAATCCCAAGACAGCTAGTGACGTAAACAAAAAGAGAGACATAATATTGTTTACATGGCGGTCATTCTAACTCTAGCTTTCTTTTTGGACATGGGGTATGATTTTTCTTAACAGACTGGGGTCTTTCCATGTACGATCACTGTGCTTAGGTATTGAAAGAATTAAGACAAGGTATAAAGAAAAACCACACCAACAACCAGCATGTGCTAAGGGTTCCTGTGTTCCAGACATTGTTTGGCAATCTCCATGTAGCCATTTCTCTTAGTTAGGGTTTCTGTTGCTTAGAAGAGGCATCATGACCACAATAAGTCATAAATAAAACAATAAAAACTCATAAATAAAACAACACAAACATAAATATTGAAAAGAAAAACCCACTTAGGCCATTCTTCTCTCCCCTAGGCTATTCTAACCAGCATTGCCTTATACCATTGCTCTTATCAATTATTATCATAAAATTTCAATCCCTCTAAAGAGGGAGATGGCTCAGTCAGTAAAGCACCTGCCGTGAAGGCATAAGGACCTGAGTTCTGATCCCCAGAACCCATATAAGAAGGTGTGTGTAATGAGTCACACTTGAAATGCCAGTAATGGTAAGGAGGGTAAATACACATGGATACCTGAAGCTATATGACCAGCTAGCCTACAGGCCAATGAGAGACCTTGTCTCTGACAAAAACGTAAACTTTTGGCCAGCCAGTTAGTGGAGTCAAGCTCCTGATTCAATAAAAGCTCTATCACAAAAAAATAAGGAGCCCTATCTTAAAAAGTAATTTTTTAAAAATTACGATTTTATTGAATATGCAATATATCACCACAAAAGGTACCTGGAGACAAGCATACAACTTGCTGGCTGACATCAACTTGGATGCACACACACACACACACACACACACACACATACACACACAGGAGTTACAAACCCTTAAGCAGAGTAGAATTTCAGATAATTCTAGACTCTTTAAAGCTGAGAACTAGCTAGCCTGTGATTGGTATATCTCTTCTCAAACCTAAATTAAATCTGTAAATCTACATATCACATTTCTAATTCTTTCTCTCCTTGACCTTCTTGTCACTTCAGTCTTTTAACCCTGAATCACAATTGCTACAACATCCCCAAGCCTAGCCATTTCCATCAACTCCTGATGGATATAGGCTTTGCAATACCGAGACTGGAGGGCAATTAACTTTCACCAAATAAGGGTCACACGTAATTTCCTGAGAACCTCATAAACTTCATGTAATCCAAAATAATTGGACATCTATCAAAGGGGTTCATATTCTAATTCTCCGGAGAGATCATTATAGTAGGCTGGTTTGATTAATTACCTAGAAATATAAACCTCCAGCTGATAAGCAAAGTCCTGGCCCTGCTGTGCAGAGTAAAATTCAGGCTGCTGACAGCCTGTCGAGACACTCTCCAGACCCTACCTGCCTGTGGAAAATTGTTTTCACACCTGTAGAATTGTTTCCATTGACTATTCCCAGAGGAAGAGGTTAAATTGTGTAGATGCAAATGCTCTGTATTTACCTCCCAATCCTCTTGAGATCTCAAATTTTACTTTCAAGTAGTACCCACCAATCTGGCCACTCCAGCATGGATGGTGATGTGGATACATAACTTTTCTTGGGCAGTGTTGAAGCCACACGAAATTGTTCACACTGCGGTAAAAGTGAACACATGCCAGATGCATGCTCTCCTGTCAAGAGGGACCATAAAGACAACCTGGGAGAGGTCCAGATGCACACCTGCAGATACTGTTTAGCACAATGTTTCCATGTCCAGCACTCTGCATCTCATTTCTTTAAGTTTCTGAGAAACCCAGATTTCTCTGTTGCCGCCTGATGATGTAACAGCTTCACTTTAGGTTTTTCATTCAAGAACAAGAGTTACTACATTACAGGTCTTCACCCGGTGTTCTGTCAACATAAGACTGACACAAGCATAGGGAGTAATTTGGCCATTTAGGACTCCACTTAGTTTGGACTTAGATACACACCACACACACAACTTAAGACATTTACCTGCATGTAATTCTCTCTCTCTCTCTCTCTCTCTCTCTCTCTCTCTCTCTCTCTCTCTCTCTCTCTCTCTCTCTCTCTCTCTCTCTCCCTCCCTCCCTCCCTCCCTCCCTCCCTCCCTTCCTCTCTTCTCTTCATATGAGATATATATGTGTGTGTGTGTGTGTGTGTGTGTGTGTATAAAACAATGCACCTAGCAACCTTTTAGCAATCTAAGAGCCTCATACACACACACACACACACACACACACACACACACACACACACACACACACACAGGTGCATTAAGCTGCATATACATCCCATCCTGAACAATGGGATAAGTTTGCCCTGCACTTAGTGACCATAACACTTAGGCAGATCCTATCTAGATATAGCCCCAAGTATGTCCAGGAACCACCAATAATATGTCAGTCAGATTTGGACTGGTTTTGGATAGAGGCTCAATAAGAAAAATTAACAGGTGAACATTTAAAGGAAATCTCTCATTTACCACCTTATACCTATACACAATTGGGTATGCATAGGGTTAAAATCAGGTACTTTATGGAAAGGGACATGTGCAATAGAGAAATGTTTACATGGCTTAATCTGATATTCAAAATAAAAAACAATCTCTCAAACTATGCTCCTCCATAAGCAATTCTTTTCTTCTTTATATACTATATATACTTCTTGTAAAAAATGCCCTCAAACACTAACTGGGGCCCATCACTCACACAGGCCCCTATTCTCTGTTCTTATAACAGTGTGTTATGACCTGGTATATAATGTTTTCTTTCTAATTTGCAACATGTTGGCTTTTAATTCTTTAATAAGAGGCCAAGAACCCAGACAGGAGGCTGTTTGCTCAATTAATTAAAAATATTCTTCCTGTTTTGAACTGGTGTCTAACTGATGGTAGGTTGGGGATAGCAGGGGAGTCTTTTTTCTCTATATTAGTCTTTCTTCTTGCTATTACATCGACCCTAATTCAATATATCTATACATAAAACAATTTATTTCCTAAAATTTTGGAAAACTGCATGGGATGCTTTTGGATACTCACACTAGAATAACCTGCTCTACTCCTTTATCTTTTTTAATTTGCCACTCAGTTTATCCATTTATCTTTTTTCAGTAAGGAATTTTAGTGTAAGTATAGTATCCATCTCAAGAAGTAGTGAGCCTCATTTCATCGACAAAAGATAAATACATTACCAGTAAGAATATATTAAGGGAATCCTTAGGTCATGACCCATGATTGCTTCCACCCTGAAGGGCCTCCCACGCACTGCTAAGTGAAATTTCCCTGAGCCAGTTTTTTAAAGTCATAGTGCCTTTCTAGTATTTACTCAGGGACATTTTATCTATTCTTTCCCCTGAAAATTAAAAGGAGGGGGGCCTATGCAGCTTTTCTTTCATGCTTAATAGCCCAGCACAAATCACTAACCAGTGTTAAGGCTGACAAGCCCAGAAAAGAAACATCTATCCAACAGCCAGGAAAACAAAGGTGCCTGTGCCATGGTAAACAAAGGGCCCAGAATTGAAAACATCTGCTGACTGCTCTGCTCCTGACCTGTTAATATTTTGAAATGAATGATTAAACCACTGATTATTTCATGGGTATTGAGATGCTACATAACAAGCCCATCTCTCAGGAGGGCTTTATGTTGGTGTCTTTTTTGAAAAACCATCTTTTTATTCATTTTTATATACCAAGCAGAGATCCCCCTCCCATCCCTCCTTCTGCTCCCTTCCCAGCCTTGCCTCTGACCCATACACCCCTATCTCTCCTCTAAAAT
This sequence comes from Phyllotis vaccarum, assembly GCA_033318265.1. Lineage (NCBI taxonomy): Eukaryota > Metazoa > Chordata > Mammalia > Rodentia > Cricetidae > Phyllotis > Phyllotis vaccarum. Next base: position 11,410,821 of record JARWLC010000008.1, read on the forward strand.
GTTAAGACCTCCCATGTGAGAGTTAGCAAAGCACAAAGCACGGTACATTCAGTTGAGGCAGAACCAAGCCACACCCCACACACACACACACATGAAGACTAGGCAAGGGCGTGGGCAATGGGCTCCAAAAAAGCCAGCTCATGGACCAATCCCACTGTTAGGGACCCCTCAAACACACCAAGCTCCACAACTCTCTCCTGCATGCAGAGTGCCTAGTCCAGTCCTGTGCAGGCTCCTCAGCTGTTGGTCTAAAGTTCATGAGTTTCAAACATTTTGGTTCAGTTGTTTCTGTAGATTTCTCCATCATGATCTTGACACACACGCGTACACACACATACACACACACACACACACACACACACACACACACACACACACCACACTCATATAATTCCTCTTTCCTCTCTTTGATCAGACTCCCAGAGGTCAGCCTGGTGCTTGGCTGTGGATCTCTGCACCTGCTTCCATCAGTTACTGGTTGAAGGCTCTACGGTGACAATTACTGTATTCACCAGTCTGATTACCAGGGTAGGCCTGTTCAGGCAGCCTCTCCACAATTGCTAGTAGTCTAATGTAGGGGGACTATGTTGTTCCACTGTAAATAATTGTCCCACCCACTGGTTTAATAAAAAGAGCTCATTGGCCAAAGGCAGACAGGAAGTGTGAGCAGGACTACCAGACTAAGAAAAACTCTAGGAACAGGCAGAACAGAGCAGAATGCCAGAGAGAAGCCAGAAGAAGCAGAGGACAACCATGCTGCTCTGAGAAAAGGTACCGAGCCACATGGCTGAACAGGATAAGAATCATGGGTTAGATTAAGGGTTAAGAGTTAGCAAGTTATATGCCTGGGCCTTAGGCCATTCAGCCTAAAATTATTGTAAGCATCTGTGTATCTCTGTGGGTCTGTGGGTCTGCAGGCCTAAACCTTGAGGCTAGGCCCGAAAGTCTGGGACAGAAACCTCATACTACAGTCTAAGCTGGGATCATCCTTAAGGATTCCTGGCTAAGAAGTCCTCATGCTGGTTTCTGAAGTGGCTGTCTAAGTTTGTACTTCCACCAAGAGCAGAGGAGTGTTCTTCATTCAGACCCTCTCCAAATTAAGCTTTCATCGGTATTTTTGATCGTAGCCATTCTGACCAGTGTAAGATGGAATCTCAGAGATGTTTTGATTAGCATTTTCCCTGACAACTAATGATGTTGAAAAGTTTCTTTGTAAAAGTCGGGATAACTAAAGCAATCGTGTACAATAAAGCAACATCTGGAGATTTAACGATCCCTGACTTCAAGCTCTACTATAGAGCTGTCGTAATGAAAACAGCTTAGTATTGGCATTAAAAACTGACGTGTGGACCAATGGAATTGAATTGAAGGTTCTGACATTAATCCACATACCTGTGAACACTTGATTTAAAAAAAAAAAATGCCCAAACTGTACAATGGAAAAAAGGAAGCATCTTCAACAAATGGTACTGATAGAATCCATGACCAGATATCAACATGCAGATTACAAATAGTATCTATTGCCACGCACAAAACTCAACTCCAAGTGAATCAAAGACCTCAATATAAATCCAGTTACAATGATCCTGATAGAAGAGAAAGTGGAAAGTAGCTTTGAATACATGGGCACAGGAGAACACTTCCTAAATACAACATCAGTAGCACAGACACTGAGAGCAATGATTCATAAAGGGGACCTCCTGAAACGGAGGAGCTTCTGTGTAGTCAGAGTTTCTAGTCCAGCCTAACCCCAAGATCCGACCCAGCAATCCCAAATAATCACACAAAATTTTATATTAATTACACGCTGTTTGGCCTATGGCTCAGACATATTGCTTGCTAACTCTTACTCTTAAACTAACCCATGATTAGCCACATGGCTTAATACCTTTTCTCACAGCAGCATTTCAACTTTCTCCCTCTATATCTGCTGGTGTCTCTGCTCTGTTATTCCTCTTTCCAGAGTTTTCTTGGTAGCCTGGTAGCCCCACCCATATTTTCTGTCTGCCTTCTGACCAATCAGTATTTTATTAAGCCAGTAAGAGGAACAAATACTTCCAAAGTACAGGGGTATAATCCGATAGCACTTCTACAATGCAAAGGACACGGTAAATAAGACAAAACAACAACCTACGGAATGGGAAAAGATCTTCAGCACCCCTACATTTGAAGGGCTAATCTCCAAAATATAAAAATAATTCAAGACACTAGAAATCAAAATACCAAACAACCAAAAACTCAATTGGAGAGTCTCTGGAAAGCTGTAGACCAATCTATGCCACTCATACTGCCTGACCCAGTCTTTATCACTGTCCAAGAGCTTCAGAAAGAATGGCCTTGCATACCTGGGATATTAAACTGCCCTCTGACTATTCCTCAAATACTGATGTCCAGAGGCCATAGGTATTCCCCAGATCTATGTTGACTAAAAGGACACACCCTAAAGTCAAAGAATAATAATACCTTTTCTCCAGTACAATTTATCATCATCACTAGACAATGGGAACATGCTAGGATATTCTGTAAAGTTAAAACATCCTTTTTCAATGATGAGTGAAGAGAAATGGTACATAACTATTTCTCGGTGGTCAGCAGAGAAATCAGCATGACCAATAGGAATTGATGGCTTGCAAGTCAGAACGTAAGGGTTATATTTCAAGATTTTGCAAAATGTAGGTGTGCTGCCTGAGGTATAACTCTGATAGTTTGGACAAGTTGAGAGCTTGCTTTTGCTGTCTGCCTTTGCTTCTGCTCACCTCTCTACTGACTCATTGGTATCTGAATTCCATTGCCAGAAAGAGCCAACTATAAAAATATCAAGGTTGGTGGCACCAAATGAGTCATTGACTATTGATACCACATAGACTCAAAGAAAGTACAAAAAGCACAGTGTTTGGATTCCTCATTCAGTATGTTTCTTTGATGCTTTTCTCTGCAGAAGCCAACTTAGAAATGCAGAGTCATGCAATGCTACTGAAGGCAACTGTAGAACACGTTAGCAACCAGGATACAGGCACCAAAGAACAATGTCATTCTCCAGCACCAGCACATACAACATCCACATTTGTGATCATGGGTAGAGAGAGTAAGAGAGAGGGAGAGAGAGAGAGAGAGACTACAGAGAGTCATACAATGTGTTTCCAAACTTCCAAGCACCATGTTCTTTCTCCTGTCTTACTCCAAAGTACAAAGTAGCCAAAGTTCTTTATTCCCCAGACTTTCTTTCTCTTACCCTTCCTACCTTTCAGAAGAAAAGGAGATGTGTAAATATTGGTAACATGTTGCAAACCAAATGCTATTTCTTGAATTAAGGATGGGTGAGTGTTCTGATACTTGTCTTTTGTAAAAATAAAGGCAATTTAATGAACCAACTAAAGTAATTCACAGTAAAAGTTTCAATGCCTAAAAGGCTTAATTTTTGTAGGAGTAATTGAACATTAATGAAGAAGAAATATCCCTGCTCTGCCTTCTTCCTACTTCTCACTCACACAAGACAGGAAATCTGGATGCATGCGTCCTCCGTAGGAAGGGTTAATGACTCTGGAAATAGTGGAGACTTAAGAAAACCTCTTTCTGCCCATGAAGAAAAAAAAACAAAAACTGACATCACAGCTTCTTTCCTCTAATGACATATTACTGTCCTGTGTTCACATTCTCTAGGAGCAAAGGAAATTACAACTAAAGGAAAGGGGATTCATATCCAAATGTCACCAGCTTAAAATGCCTGAGTCTCGCTCTTTCTTAAGGCAAGTTATCCAAAAACATATCCAGTCTTTGGGGCAACTGTCTTAAGATTCCATTTTATTTGATTATGGGAAAATGCTGCTCTTCTCATTTAAATGAAATCTTCTTTCCTATAAAAATTACAATAAAATCTGACTTTCAAATCTGGAGCTATAGCAAGTAATTCAATCATTGGGAGGTTGCGTATAAATTTTAGAGGGGACAAAATAAGTTTGACTTTTGACTTTCACTTTATAAAGTGAAATGTCATTGTTCCCTTCGGAACACGAATGCTCAGAGAAAACACGAGTGCTCGTAAAAATGATGTAAATATCATTCTTTCTTGGAGATTCTTGGTGTACTGACTGTCATTAAGCCGAATGACTTAATCATAAGAGGAGAAGCCCCGTAGGTTCTCTTGTGGTACTTCAGTTCTTCTCTCAGCAAAAGCATTTAGGCTTGACGTCACTAACAGTCAGTGAGAGTAAAGACAGACTGTGGTCAAAACAAAACCCCAAACAAGCAGGAAGCACATGAATGTGGCTCCTTCTGCAGCTGTCATACGCTAGTAGTGTGTTTCATCACATACTATTGTGTAAGAGGTGGTTTTCAGCCCGACTGTTAAAAACAAAAAAAGAGGTGGGTTACACTGTTATTCCTGGAAAACCGACGTACAAAACCCAGGCTGTAGTTCCCGCCTTGAAGCTGTCCATGACAAACGCCTGCTCACGATATTTATTTAGAGCTGTAAGACAGATCCTTGAATGAAAATTTATTTCAAGGCTGTACACAGTGGTCGAAGATGCTCTCACAAAGATGACCTCATTGCATTGTTTATCCCTCTGCGCTCGGTGATTCTGCTTTCTATAAATCATCCTGTGGAAGTGGAAATTACAGTTCACCAGCTAATTAAAATGGTATTTATGGAAGCTTCAGAGTAGACATAGAGAAAAATCAGACTACACAAGAACTATTTCATCATTGTTTTATGTGAATACGTGGATGTGTGTGGATGTGTGCAAAAATCATCAGTCTTATGTGAATGTGTCTATGTGTGTGTGTGTGAGCACACGCATGTGTGTGCAAGCAAAAATTTGTTAACTTGTCAAAATGTGTGAAAATAAGATGTGGAATCAACTTATTCTCAAAATCCTCTTCACATCCAAAGTCATCAAGTCCTAATTCGTGCCACTTTTAAAGAGACTTAGAAATGTCAGAGGGAGAGAGAAGGATGTGAGCACTAATAAACCCAGCATTCAGCTGAAAGCATTTGAGAGATGGCTTGGGATAAAATGCTGACCACGCAAGCATGGAAACCTAAGTTCATATTCCTAACGCTCATACAAAAACCTGGGTACAGAAGCATAAAGATGGCTAATCTTGGCTGTCAATTTGACAATATCTAGAATCAACTAGAATCCCTCAGATGGGGCACAGCTGTGAGGGCTATTTTTTTTTTTAACCTAATTGGCTTACTTAAGGTGGGATCTGCTGTGGGACTATGTTCTGGTATATTGTAAGTATTGGTCCTTCCCTATTGGGTTAATAAAAAGCTGATTGGCCAAAAAGGCAGACAAGAAGTGTGGGCAGGGCAAACAGACAAAGAAAACTCTGAGATGAAAAAGAGACGCCAAGAGATGCAAAGGCGACAAGATGCTGCTTTGAGAAAAGGTACTAAGCCACGTGGCTAGACAGATTAAGAAAAATGAGTCGTGTTAAGATGAAAGAGCTAGCTAACAATATGTCTGAGCTATAGATCAATCCGTATAAAAATAATATAAGCCTTTGTGTGATTATTTGGGGCTAAGCAGCAGTGGGGTTGCAAGAAAGTTTAAACCTTGGGGCTAGGCCCAGAAGTCTCCTACAGGGAACAGTTTGCCTAAATCTAGATCATTTGAGGTTGGAAGACCCACTTTAAGCCTGGGTCACGCTCTTCTGGTAGCAACCCGCATAAAAGGACATAGAGAAGGCAGTTTCTCGGATTTGCCTGCTTGCCCTCGCTCTCACTGACAAAGTCATTTATCCTGCTGCTGAGGCATTCCTTTGCTGCTCTTAGAACGGAAGACCAGAATTTCAGTGTAGACTGAAAACTGGCAGAGACAGAGATATCGACTCTCATGGCCAGACTTTTTGTCTGTTTACCGGGAGATAGCCCTTGTTAGACTAGTCAGACCACAGTAGGGCAAACTAGGTGAATTATCATCCCCAGTAATAAGAAAAGCTCCAAAGTGGTGAGCGGATGACTGTCTTCCTCACTTATAGAATTATTCTGATACATTCCAGGCAGTCTTTAAAATGTCTCAAGCAATGGATTGATGAATTGGCTCAGTGGAGAGGTACTTGCTGCCAAACCAGATGACCTGAGCTCAATTCCAATGACCCACATAGTGTAAAGAAAGAACTAGTTTTACACATTGTTCTCTGATCTCTATAAATTTTTGCATGCACACACATACAATGGGGAGGTCTCACTAAAATATACTAATAAAGTCCTGATCAAGATACAGCGTGGTTGTTCTTAGCAACCATGTGTTCTGCAAACCACTCCAGTGTGTTCTGAAAATTCACTAGCTTACCTTCACTCATGTTCAGCTTTCTGCTCTCCAGGTGACTTTCCTGAGTTTAACTACCATCCAAACTAAATGCACTTTGGCCCTTGAGTCGGGGTCTGCTTTTTAGACAATTGCTAACAGAATTGACTGAAGATGGTGACTTCAAAAATGAGATCCCAGAACATAATTGTGATTTGATTAATTGTTTTTCATTTTTGTGACAAAATTCCTGACAAGGACAATTTAAGGAGGAGAGGCTTTATTTTGGGCTCATAATTTAACTCCAATAAAAATAATACAGTGCATCATCTCAGGTAATCGAAGCTAATGAATTGCTCATAAGCGTGCTCAGATGCTACCTATTTTACATAATCTTTTACAGGCATGTACAGGTAATTTTGTATCTTGTAAAGTTAACAGTCTTAACAGGCCATTCACTAGTAAGACAGCAAACAGCATCCTCTTGCAGAAGATCAGGTGAGGATGGGCTGTGGCTTCAAAACTATTGAGATACTCAACCTTTACAGGGTCTGGTCCAGAAAGAAGGGCAAATGTACATCCCATATCACCAGAAAATTATAACTCTGCCTTATGCATTTACTCTTCCCTAGAAACATGAAAGAAATGTCAATAGTTATAAATACTGCAATGAAAAGTTGCATTGTTTTGTTATATGTCCCAAAAGCCAATCAAAAGAGAGGTTGCATTTTAGGATAGCTAGCTTCCAAAAGTGGGCAAGCTGTGCATCCAGATAAACCTATAGCAATGTTCAAAGAAACACTGTTTGCAAACAGCAAACAATTGCAAAGCCTCATGTCAAGTCACACTCTCAGAAAAGGAGCCTAGAATGTCTCTTATGTAGACCAAAATTCCAAAACAGTAGCAGAAAAAGCCTAACATGTAGAGAACATATTTCTGTGGGTAGATATCATATGAACTTTGAAGTTACCCACCCTTTGAATTCTCAAGGGTTTTGGAAGCTGTCCCTTGTCATAACTAGTAAAGACAATCACACAGCATCCCAAAGACTATTCCCCAAAAGACATGACACAGAACAGTGTGTGGCTATGCAAGGTTCTGTCCTGGCTCCCATAATTTTGGATGAATAACTGCAGTCAATTACCAACTTATGAGAGCATGTATCTCTGTAGTTTATTGCTAAAATAACTGAAGGATCTACAAAGGTTTTTGAACCTCAAGGAAGTAAGAGTACATGCCTAGAATTTGATACTGAGAACTATGCAAGAAAATGAAGGTTTTCAGTTACTAGTAAAGGGAATCCTCATATGGCTTAAGATTTATTTAGCATCCTGGCAAACTCTTGGCACCTTCCTTAATAAATTAAAGGGTGGAGACAATGGCCCCCTATAGAAAATCAGAAATCAGACAGAAATGTGACAACTGCAAGACCTAAACATCACAATATAGAATTTAAAAAAGAATACAACTTTAAAAATAGCTTTATAAAGATGGTAGAGGCCTTTAAAGAAGAAACGACAAATTCCCATAAAGAAATTGAGGGAAAGACAAACAAAATAGTGGAATAAATCAACAAATCCCTTAAAACAAACAAACAAAAAAAGAAAGCAATCATACAGGTGAAGGAAACAGTTAAAGACCTGAAAATTGCAATGGAAGCAAGTAAAGAAGTCACAAACCGAGAGAATGCCGGAAATGGAGAATCTGAGCGAGCAAACAGGAACTAAGGATGCAAAAAAAAAAAAAAAAAAAACAAAAGAATGCAAGAGATGAAAGAGAGAATCTCTGGTACAAAAGATATGCTAAAAGGAAAAGAGTCAGTCAAAGAAAACACTAAAGAAAAATCATAACACGAAAGATCCAGGAAGTCTGGGACACCATAAAAGACCAAACCTCAGAAGGAAGAAATAGAAGGTGATGCTAGAGTGAGGTTTTTGGGTCTTGGGTAGCCAGAGGTCTGGACCTGCGGTGAGATTCAGGTGTCAGCTGATAAAGGCCAAAGTTGCTTATCCAGGGTCCCATGCTCCTGAAGATAGAGTGGCCAATCCCATTCATAAGGAGCTGCTGAGACCCTGAGAGGCCTGTTTCCTAGTTCCTGACTGCTGGAGATACCGGTTTGGCATCCATCGTCCACCGCTCAGGTAATCCAGTCTATCAAACGCCTATATAAGCTGTTACCTATATCATAAATGTTGGCTTATATGTTAATAAATATTAATCTTAGATTGATATATTTTTAAAAAACTCCACCTTCAAGGAGAAGAATACTAGCTCAAAAGCATATAAAATATATTCAACAAAATTATAGAAGAAAACTTTCCCAACCTAAAGAGGAAAATTCCTATAAAGATATAGGATTCCTACAGGACACCAAATAGACTAGATCCTCCAAAAAAAAAAAATGCTTGCCACAGGGTAATCAAACCAGTAAACTTACAGAATAAAGAAAGGATACTATAAGCTGCAAAGGAAAAGGACAAAATAACTTATAAATGCAGATCCATCAGAATAATACTCAACTTCTCAATGGAGGTTATGAAAGCCAGTAGGTCCTAGACAGATATTATGCAGACAGTAAGAGACCATGGATGCAAGCCCAAGTTACTATACCCAGAAAAAGTCTCAGTCACCATAAATGGAGTAACAAAACCATATTTAAACAATGCCATCCATAAATATAACCCTATAGAAACCAGTAAAAGAAAAACTCAAACCTAAGGAAATTAAATGCATCCACAAAACTCAAACAATAGATAATCCACAGCAGAAAATCCCAAAGAAGGAAAATACACACACACACACACACACACACACACACACACACACACACACACACACTGGTTATTAATATCCCTTAATATCAATGGACTCAATTCCTCTATAAAAAGACACAAAATAACAGAATTGGTATAAAAACAGGATCTATCCTTCTGCTGCTTACAAGAAACACTTCTCAACTTCAAAGACACACACTAGCTCAAAGTAAAAGGTTGGGGAAAGAATTTCCATCAAATGGACTAAGAAACATGCTGGTGTAGCCACCTTAATATCTAACAAAATAGACTTCAAACTAAAAATTAATTAAGAGAGATCAGGAAAGACATTACATACTCATCTCAAAAAAAGAAATCCATTAGGATGAAGTCTCACTTCTCAACATTTGTGCCTCAGATACAAGAGCACTCACATATATAAAAGAAACATTGATAAAGCTAAACTACATATCAAACCCCACACACTAATAGTGGAAGACTTCAATATCCCATTCTCACCAATGGATAGCTCTTCCAAGCAGAAAGTTAGCAGAGAAATAAGGGATCTAACAGTAGTTATGACTCAAATGAACTTAGTAGATATATATAGAGAGAGTATTCCATCCAAACACACAAAAAGTGTACATACTCAGCACTCATGGAATCTTCTCTAAAACTGACCACATAGTCATGCATAAAGTAAATATTAATAGATACAAAAATTGGAATAACCCCTTGTATCTTATTGAACTACCATGGCCTAAAGTTACAGTTTAATAACAGCACAAACTACAGAAAGCCTACAAACTTATGTAAACTAAACAGCTCTCAACTGAACCACCTCTGGGTCAAAGAAGAAAGAAAAGAAAAGAAAGAAAGAAAAAGAAAGAAAGAAAGAAAGAAAGAAAGAAAGAAAGAAAGAAAGAAAGAAAGAAAGAAAGAAAGAGAGAGAGAAAGAAAGAAAGAAAGAAAGAAAGAAGCTAAAAACTTCCTAGAATTCACTAAAAATAAATTCACAGCATACCAAAACTTATGGGACACAATAAAAGCAATGCTAAAAGGTAAAGTTTATAGCACTAAGTGTCTACATAAAGAATTTGGAGAACTCTCACGCAAGCAACTTGATAGCGCACATGAAAGCTATAGAACAAAAAGAAGGAACTCACCTAGGAGAAGTAGACAGAAGGAAAGAATCAATCTCAGGGCTAAAATCAATAAAATTGAAACAAAAAGAACAATACAAAGAATCAATGAAGCAAAGAGTTGATTCGCTGAGAAAATTATCAAGATAGACAAATCTTTATGCAAACTAATCAAAAGACAGAGAAAGAAAATTCAAATGAACAAAATCAGAAATGAAAAGGGAGACATAATAGACACAGAAGAAATCCAGAGAATAATTACTTCAAAATCATGTGCTCCACAAAATTGGGAAACCTAAAAGAGATGGACAATTTCCTGGATAGGTATGCCTTACCAAAATTAAATCAAGACCAAATAAGCCACTTAAGTAGACTTATAACCCCTAAGGAAATAGAACCAGTCAGTAAAAGTCCCCCAATGGAAAAAACCCCAGAACTATATAGTTCCAACACAAAACTCAACCACAGTTTCAAAGAAGAACTATACCAATATTCCTCAAATCGTCCCACACAATAGAAACAGAAGGAACGTTGCCAAGCCTTTTTATGAGGCAACAGTCACCATGATCCAAAAAGTAAACAAAGGCTGGACAAAGAAAAACAATTACAGACCATTCTCCCTCATGAAGATTGATGCAAGGATACTTAATGAAATATTGGCAAACTGAATCAAAAAAGACATCAAAAAAAAAAAAAATCACCCACCATGATCAAGTAGGCCTCATCCAGGAAATGCAGGGAAGGTTCATGATTAAAAAAAAGATCTGCCAATGTCATCCATCATAAAAAGAAACTAAAAGCAAAAAAAAAAAAACACTTTATTATTATATATTATTTTATTTATTATTGTCTTCTTTATTCCCAAAAGCAGCTATTGATTTCAAAATACCTTACATTGATATATATTTTAGTTTGTTGATACAAATATTTCTACTCTTGTTTAAGATATTATGCTTAAATAACTCATTTAAAATTATAATGTATAATTTAAAGATACAGATTAATAGTTATCTATGATAATCAAAGTTATAGTCATGTTAGTTAAATTTTTAAATATACAAAAATATATTTTAATTAATCTTCTAAAACTCAGAGACATACAAAATATGACATTAAAATATTTTTAAAAATTAAATTTTCTAAACAATAAGTCTGCTCCTGACAAAACCAATCTACCTCAAAAAGATAATAAACATTTTTTAAACTCTATATAAAATTTACTTTCTTTGTGACAAAAATTAGCCGTTAGACAAAAAAGAAAGCTGTTTTGCCTCAACTGCCTGACAATATCTATATAAACTAAACATACAGGATCCATAAAAAAAAAACCTTTAAACTTTGACAAAACAAGCTAAAAAAGTCTTTCAAGTTCCTACTTCACAAGGAAAAAGCCTGTCAGACATTCAGCAAGACGCACACTCACACACTCACACACACACACACACACACACACACACACACAAAACTGACAAATTATGCCAAAAGAAATAAAATCATCCTTCAAATTTTCTACTCCACTAAGGCTAAAGATAAATGCCCCAACATTACAAAAAATTTTAAGGTGACTGTCTGGGGATCCAGGTGTCACCTCTGTCATTTCTAAATTTTAAAGATTACTTACACTTTCTATTTAGTCAAATAATGTTATATTTTTCTATAATCTTTAATATAATTAAAAATTATATAGTTATAAATATAGTTTTCCTCAGTTATTATAAAAATATACTAAATATAAAACTTTAAACTTACAAAAATAAAACAAATACTTTTCTTTACTTTTACTAAATAAAAGTAAACTAAGTATTTTAACTGTAATTCTTATTTCATATCTATTTTGCAATATATAATTTTTAATTAGACAGAAAAGAAGTGATGTGGGATGCTTTTCTGTTTGCTGTGAATATAATTGGCTAATAAAGGGACTGTTTTGGCCTATAGCAAAGCAACTTAGAAGTAGATAGGAAATCTGAGCATAGATAAAGGGGAGGAAGGGCAGAGTCAGAGAGACTCAATCCAGCTGCCCAAAGATCAACATGTAAAAAACACAGGTAAGCTACAAGAAACATGACAAGACAAATTTATAAAAATAAGATGCAAAAGTTAAGATGCAACAAGCCTAAGCCATTGGACAATCAATATAAAACTGATATAAAACTTGGTGTAATAATTTGAGACTAAACAGATATAGACAGTCTATTTAAGATCTTAGAACTAGTCCAGGTCAAAAACTTTATACTACATGATCATCTCATTAGATGCTGAAGAAGACTTTGACAAAATCTAACAACTGATCAAGGATATAAGGGACATACCTAAACATGATAAAGGCAATATATAGCAAGCCATCAGTCAACATCAAACTAATGGAGAGAAACTCAAAGCAATCCCACTAAAATCAAGGATAAAACAAGGCTGTTCTTTCCATATCTACTCAATATAATTCTCAAAGTCTTAGCTAAAGCAATAAATCAACATAAGGAGATCAAGGGGATACAAATTGGAAAGGAAAAAGTCAAACTATCACTATTTGTAGATGATATGATAGTATACAGAAGTGACCCCCAAAATTCTGCCAAGGAACTTCTACAGCTGATAAACACCTTTAGCAATATATCAGGGTACAAGATTAACCCCCCCAAAAAAAACCAATAGCCCTCCTATGTATGAATGATAAATGATCTGAAAAATAAATCAGGGAAACATCACCCTTTATAATAACCACAAATAACAAAAAATATCTTGGAGCAATTCTAACCAAATAAGTGAAGAACCTGTATGACAAGAACTTTAAGTCCTTGAAGAAAGAAATTGAAGATATCAGAAAATGGAGAGATCTTCCATGCTCTTGGATAAGTAGGATCAAATTAGTAAATCAAATTAGTAAAAATGGCAAATTCACCAAAAGCAATCTACAGATTCTATAAATCCCCATTAAAATCCCAATACAATTCTTCACAGATCTCAAAAGAATAATACTCAAATTTATGTGGAAAAAAAAATTTCAGGATTTCTAAAACAATCCTGCATAGTAATACAGCTTCTGGAGGCATCACTATCTCTGATTTCAAGCTCTACTATAGATCTATAGTAATAAAAACAGCTTGGTACTACTATAAAAACAGACATATGCCTCAATGGAATTGAATTGAAGACCCTGACATTAATCCACACATTTATGAACACCTGATTTTTGACAAAGATAGCAAAACCATACAATAGGGGAAAAGTAAGCATCTTCAACAAATGATGTTGGCATAATCAGATGTCAGCATGCAGAAGATTTCAAATAGATCCATATCTATAGCCATGCACAAAACTCAACTCTAAGTGTATCAAAGACCTCAACATAAATCCAGTTGCACCAAGCCTGACAGAAGAGAAAGTGGGAATTAGCCTAGAATACATTAGCACAGGAGATCACTTCCTAAATATAAGATCAGCAGCATAGACACTCAGAGCAAAAATTGTAAGTGGGAACTCTGGAAACTGTGAAGTTTCTATAGGGCAAAGGAAAAGGTTAATAAGACAAAATGGCAACCTACAGAATGGGGAAAATCTTCACGAACCTTACATCTGACAAAGACTGAGCTCTAAAATACATAAAGAACTCAATAAATAGATATCAAAATAACAATATCCAGTTTAAAAATGGAGCACAGATATAAACAGAGAATTCTCTATAGAAGAATCTCAAATGACCAAAAAATATTTAAAGAACTGTTCAACATCCTTAGTCATCAGAGAAATGCAAATCAAAACAACTCTGACATCTATCTTATACCTGTCAGAATGACAAAGATCAAAAACACTAATGACAGTCTACGTTGGAGGGGATATGGAGCAAGGGGAACACTCCTCCATTTCTAGTGGTAGTGTAAGTTTGTAAAGCCACTTTGGAAATCAGTATTATGGTTTCTAAGACAACTGGGAATCAAGCTACCTCATGATCTAGCAATACCGCTCTTGGGCATATACCCAGAGAATGCACATTCCTACCACAAGAACATTTGCTAAATTTGTTCATACCAGCATTATTTATAATAGCCAGAACCTAGAAACAACTTAGATGCCCCTCAACCAAAGAATCTTTTTTTTTAATGTTGTGGGGATACATTTTAAATTTAATAAAAACAATCTGAGATATCAGAGGACAGATCCACCTCTTCCAGTCTTTGTTCATTTTTTGGTTTGATTTTTTTGTCATTGTTGCTGTTATTTTGTTTTGTTTCTCCAGACAGAGTTTTCTGTGTAACAGTCCTTGATGTCCTGAAACTTGCTTAGAAGACCAGGTTGTCTTTGAACTCACAGAGATTCTCCTGCCTCTGTTTCCCAAGTGCTGGGACTAACAGTGTGAGCCATGGCTTCCTCTGCCTGTTCTATCTTTCTATGTCTGCCTTAAATACTTTCTTTGCTCAGTTAAGGTGTGGCACCATCACTGCCTGCCTGGGAGCCTGGAATTCCTTCTGTAAACTAAAATGACCTCAAACTCAGATTGGATTAAGGGCATAGGTCAACACACCCAGGATACTCTCTGTGCTGAGATTAAAGGTGTGAGTTACCACTGTCTGATCCTCCTAGACTGACTGTGGGTAGATCCCTCTGACATCTCTGACTGTTTTTATTATATTTGAAAATAGCCCTACAGAAAACATTGGTTTTTTTTTCTTTTTTAGAACATGGCATAGAGTGTAGTAAAAGTTCTATTTCTAGTGTCTATTAAATAACAGTCACTAATTTAGAAACTACATCTCTATAGCTTCCTGAATAAGTTAATAAGCTATACTATAGTTGTTACATATCTGGTAACAATCATGAGTTTATTGGCACAGGTATTAAACACGGCATTTAATCCAGGTGCTCATATTAAAAGCAAAGACATTATTTTTATTTTTGAAAAAAATATCACAAATTGGGGCTGGAGAAATGATCCAGGAATTAAGAGCACTGGCTGCTCTTCCAAGGTCCTGAGTTCAGTTCCAAGCAACCACATGGTGGTTCACAACCATCTCTAATGAAATATGATACATTTTCCTAGCCTGCATGAATACGTATAAATGCATAATAAATAAATAAATCTTTTTAAAAAAAAACTCATGAATTTTAGCCTAAGAAATAAACCACAAAGAAATCACTACAAATACATCCCAATAGTCATCTGAATATAGCCGCAAGCCTATTTAACATGCACGTGGGAAATATTTGACTCAGATTGCAGAGATGTTTTGGTGACTGGGCATCTTCAAGACAAGGTTTCTCTGTGTAGATCTGGCTCTACTGGAATTCAGTCTGTAGACCAGACTGGCCTCAGATTCAGAGATCCACTTTCCTGTGCCTCCCTAGCCACTAGGATTAAAGTGTAACACCCAGCTAAGATAAAGATTTTGGAGAAGGGAGCAAAGCTCTTGACTTAGGAAGGACTACCAGGTTATCTTTCAGGTATACAAGATGAAGAGAGAAGGAGTGTATGAACACTTAGCATTAAATGCAAAACATCGGGCAAGTGGGGCATGGTGCACAAGAAATGCAGGAAATTTTGCAGCCATAATATAAGGAGAGAGAGACACTGGGGAG
Source organism: Phyllotis vaccarum (assembly GCA_033318265.1). NCBI lineage: Eukaryota > Metazoa > Chordata > Mammalia > Rodentia > Cricetidae > Phyllotis > Phyllotis vaccarum. The sequence continues at coordinate 11,426,541 of JARWLC010000008.1, forward strand.
CTTTAAGAGAACTCACCCTCATGCTTAGAAGTGTGTGTTTTTGTAGGCTTGATAGGATCTGAAACAATTGACTGTCACTCCTATATTCTGCCTCATAACAATGCAATGATCACCAATAAGTATATATAAAAACTGGAGCTGGCAAGAAGTACCATGGGTAAAGCATCAAGCCTAAAATCTGACCCTCACCTCCAGAACCCACATGGCAGAAGATATGACTCTCAAAAGTCATCCTCAGACCGTCATGTCACACTCACTGCGTGGTGAAACCCCCCCACACATACACACACACACACACGCCAATGAAATAGATGCATGTAGTTTTTATTTTGTTTTGTTTAAGTCAGGGTTGGTGATATGGTTCAGCGGATAAAGACACTTTTATGGCAATCTTGATGGCCTGAAGTAGATCCCAGAATCCACATAGTGAAAGCAGAGGACTGACTCCTGCTAGCTGCCCTCTGAGGTCTGTTTGCACACCCTGGCACATATGCACCACACATACACTAAGTAAATTAATAAAATGTAAAATAAATATTTTTTTATTTTCTAAATAGAAATAAAAATAGCCAAGAGATGAAATGTACTACACCCAGCCCACAAGTGAAAATGATTTACAATACACTAGAATGTCAAAAGACATCAGGCTACAATAACTGAATCTATTTCTGAACATCCAATCAAGACAAAACATAAGATGCAAATTCTCAGGCAAACCTACAAAGTCTATAACCTTGACCCAAGTTGGTCTCTACCTGCTACCAGAAGAGACAGGCAAAGAGCCATGGTACAGGGCATCATCACTCAGTCTGCTCTGTCTTCGTGGCTACATGTTAGTCAACAGCATGACATGATGCTCCACTGTCAGCTACAACATGCACCTCTCTGCCTCACGTCGGGTCTCTTAGCTCTTTGCTTAACTTTTCACAGATCCTTCTGATTCCCTGGTAGTGTAATTACATTATACATACAAATACACAAAATAAGGCAAGTGGTTTATTTTATGAGCTTGTAATGATTAAGAGTGTTTAAGATCTTACAGCTGGGCTATAGTGGTGCATGTTTTTAATCCCAGCACTGTAGTAGGAGGTTTCTGGCCAGGACTTTCGGGCCTAACCTCAAGGTATAAGACCCACAGACCCGCAGTCCCGCCGTCCTGCCATCCCGCCGTCCCGCAGTCCCACAATCCCACAGAGACACACAGATGTTTTCAATAGTTTTCAGCTGATCGGCCTAAGGCCCAGGCATATAACTTGCTAACTCTTTATCCTTAAACTAACCCATGACCCTTAACCTGCTCAGCCATGGAGCTCGGTACCTTTTCTCACAGCAGCATAGTTGTCCTCTGCTTCTTCTGGCTTCTCTCTGGCATTCTGCTCTGTGCTTCCTGTTCTCAGAGTTTTCTTAGTCTGGTAGCCCTGCCCACACTTCCTACCTGCCTTTGGCCAATCAGCACTTTTTATTAAACCAGTGGGTGGGACAGTTATTTACAATGGAACAACACAATCTCCCACACAGCACTCAGAAGGCAGGGATGGACAGATCTTTCAGTTCAGAGCCAGCCTGGTATACAGAGCAAATTCCAGAATAGCCAGCGCTACACAAAAAAAATCCTGTCTCGAAAAAAAACAAAAACAGAAGGAGGAAGAGGAGGAGGAAAGATGAAAAAAATAAAGAAGGAAGGGAGGGAAGAATGGAGGGAGGGAGGAATGGAGGGATGGATGGAGGTAGGTAGGGAGGGAGGTAGGGAGGGAGGTAGGGAGGGAGGGAGGGAGGGAGAAAAGAAGGAAGGAAGGAAGGAAGGAAGGAAGGAAGGAAGGAAGGAAGGAAGGAAGGAAGGAAGGAAGCCAAACCTAGGCCCTCTACATGTGTGACTGTTATGTGGCTTGGTCTTTTTGTAGGACTCCCACCAGTAGAGTCAGTGCCTGTCTCTGACACTTGAGTTGGCTTTTGGGAACATATTCCCCATACTGGGTTGCCCTTGCCCAGCCTTAATGAAAAGGGAAGAGCTTAGTCCTACTCCAAATGGATATGCCATGCTTTGTTGAGACCCATGGAAGCCGGCCCTTTTCTGAACAGAAACAAAGGAGTGAATGGGTGGGGCGGGGGAGGGAACAGGAACATAGAAGGGAAGAGAAACTTTGGTCCTGATGTAAAATAAATGAAAGAATTAATTAATAAAAAATAAATTAAAAAGAGATGTGAGCACTCAAAAAAAATTCTATAAATATTTATTGAGTTATTAAGGCCAAATCAGGCCTCAACACTCCAGTGGCGCACAGACATAACTGCACGCAGGAAGAACACTCATATATACTTAATATATACGTATTAAGAATAGATAATTTTTTAAAAATTAAGAAAATAAAACAATCAAATCATCACAATTATAAATAGACACAGAGAAAACCACAGTATATTTTGGGCTGGGTAGCTTTGGCAAGCACAGAGGCCTTCTAACATGTCCTGGATGGGCAAGTGAAGATGACTGCCTGATGAGGAAGAGGTCAAATAGTGCATCCAGTACCCTGCAAAGGAGCTGCATTACACTTGGCTGTGAAAAGAAAGGATGTAGCTAAGATGTATTTTGCCAACACTTTCAGAAAATAGGGGCTGGCTTTAAAAATACAAGTCTTCAAAGAAGAGACATGTGAGCCTGGCTCTCAAAGACTCAAGGGTTATCAACAGACAAGTGGGCTCCTCTTCATGCCTTCCTCTGCTGGTGCCTCTACAAAGGCCATTGTTCAGGGTTCTCACTTTGGGTGTTAAACTAAGGCTGAGTTTTGAGAATAAGTTTCTTTCGGGGACTGTTTGGGGGGTATTATTTGTTTGTTTTTCTTTATATGAGCTCTATCTAGACAAAATGTTCTTACTGAGAAAGATCACATAGCCAGGTTCCAGGTCTCTATTCAAATTTAAACCTTTCCAGATGAAAATGAGAAACTGTCCCCTTCTCTTTATTTCTCCAGTTTGACACACTGGGAGTCTCTGGGATGCAGCAGAGAAGTTCTGCCCGGTATGCATGAACTCAGACTTGCTCAGGGACCAACACTACAGGTGTCACAATACAAAGTGACTTGATTCTCTCCAGACTTAAGGTGAAAACTCAAATAATTTTCTCCCATAAAACCTTTGCCATAGTCTCTTAGCCCTGAATATCTCATATTTTAAGGATGTGGGGGACAAGAAAATGACAAGCAAACTTGGAGAAAAAGTGGAAGGTGAGCCAGAGAGTAGCTTACCTTGCCATGTGCTGCCTCCAGAACATGAGTACCCAGACCTGAGGAAATGCTGGCACTACCTTGTATTCCAGCACTGGGGGAACAGGCCTAGCTTAATTGGTGACAATCAAGTCCTAATGTGAGACCTTATCTTCCAAAGAAATAAGATGGATGGATGGTATCTGGGGTTGAACTGCGGCCTTTATGTGCACAATACACACACACACACCTACAAAAAAAGAAATGGAGGGAGGGAGAGAGGGAGGGAGGGAGGGAGGGAGGGAGGGAGGGAGGGAGGGAGGGAGGGAGGGAGGGAGGGAGGGAGGGAGGGAGGGAGGGAGGGAAGAGAAAGAAAAAGGGAAAGGAAAGAAAAAGAAAAAACGTGAAGTAGCAGAAAAGATATGCCAGGGCCTCAGGGAACCAGGAGAGGAAAGACACAGGGAAGCCACAGAAGTGAGCGTAGGAAACATCAGACTTGCTGCTCAACTTTCATTTTTCTCCTTTTCAAATGTCTGGTTTTGATTAGGTATCTAACTATTGCCACCCCCATCCTCCCCCCACAGACGTGACTTAAAAACGGGTCCAGCTCCTCCCCCAGACCCCCAGGGGTTGACCCTGATTGACATGGGTCAGTCCCAGCTGACATCGCACCCCCTGCCAATGGTGAAGTCTAGAGGACAGACCTGTGACCCACTTCTCACTGGCATGATGGAGGACACATGGAGCTTCTGCAAAGTGCGTCTCTAGTCTTAAGCAAACACAGAATGAGGTGGCCCCTTTTCTGCCTCTGGCGGTTGTCACATCTGGAGGTGACTTGAATCTGCCACAGCCTTTCTCCAACCACAAGGAAAATGAGCTTTAGGAAGCAGCCTCACTGGCAGTGACAAGAACGGAGACACGGAAGGACACTGAGTTCTAAAATTAGTCACCCTTTCCTGTGGCAATAAACAAGTCCAATGTGTTAGTGGCTTAAGGCAACACATATTTATTTCCCTTTGTCATCTGAGGGCTGTGGAACTTCTGGCTTCGAACCATCCCAAGTGTCCTCACATTCCAGACCCAGGCTGAGCAGCAGCTGTTACTGAAAGCTGTTGTTCTCCTGGTACAAGGCAGCAACCTGCCAAGGGAACCAGAGCCAAGCCACCCCTTCAAAGTGTCTGCATGGCTGTGTCATGCCTAAGCTCTCACCACCGTCTGGAGCATACCATGAGGCAAGCCAGAGTCGATAAGGTGATGGATGAAAAGGAAGGGACAGAGCAGTGAACAAAATCCAAGGTTCTTCATCCTGTTTCAGGGAGCTGGAGGTGACATTGTTGAGATACACTGAGAAAGCATCCTCGGGGACATCTGGATTTTCCCAGCTGTGATGTAACATACTCCCTGACATGTACTTCCAGGTTTTCTGTGGCATGTACCTTTAACAAAGGGGTAGCCTAACCACTGGAAGCTCCCAATTTCTTCTATTCAGAAGTGGATGTATAAACCAAACCTGCCATCAGACCATGTAGAAGACAAGCCCCAACTTTTTAGGCACAGATTCCCCTTCCCAAGGAGATCAGAATTCTTCCTTACACATGTGAAATGTGAGAAAAAGTACTCCTATAATGTTGGGATAGTTCTGATGGTAAAAGGCAATTCAGACTACTGCTTCAGTATCATATTGTACAACATTGTTCCTATATCATTAGACAGGTGGCGTATGGGGACTGCAGAGATGGTTCATGGAATAAAGTACTTGGGGAGCAGCATGAGAAACTGAGTCCAGATTCTCAGAACACATGTAAAAGCCGAACAGGGTAATAGAAGTCTGTAAGCCAATCATACAAAAAAAAAAAAAAAAAAAAAAAAAAAAAAAAAAAAAAAAAAAAAAAAAAAAGCAATAACGGGAAGATGCTGGGGTTTCACTGGCCAGCACCCAGGGGTAGAGACAGGTACTAAGAGCTCATTGACCAGATGAAATGGTAACACCCAGGTCAAGTAAGAAATCATCTCACCAAAAATATGGTGAAAACTGATAGAGAACAATGTCTAACATTGACCTCTGGCCTCCACATATATGGAACTCCTAGTCTCCACACATGTGCACATGTGTGATTATACAAACACACACATACAAAAATACACACATATACATACATACAGAACCTGAGAAAGAAATGAAGTCAAATTAACATAATTTTTCTTTATCTATTCAATCAAATACTTAGAAAAGAGTAATTTAGTTTTAAATTGTTAAGTGAAAACACCTCAGATAATTGACTTCTAAAGGAAAAAAATATATTTTTGTCTCATGGTTTTAGAAGTGTATCTCACAGTCGGTCATGTGGCCCAGTTGCTTTGGTCCTGGGACAAGGCAGATCGTTGTGGGAAGCCCCTGAAAGAGCAAAGCTGCCCCCTAATGGCAGCCAGGAAGCAGGAGCAAAGAGGAAGTGTTGCGATCCTATTATCCATCCCCTCACAGGCTTGCACTCAATGACTTCACTTCCTTCTCCTAGACCCCACTTCCTAAAGCTTGAATTACCCTCATGGTACCATAGACAATTAACCAAACCATCAGCACATTGCCATCAGGGGATGTTTAAAAGCTAAGCCCAAAATTCAGATGCATCTGCTTATCTGGTCTTTTTCTCCTTCCTTCCCATAGGATCCAAGATGGTCTGACTACCAGGTCATATGTGTTTGTATATGCCAGTTTGAGACCCATGCCAAGAGAGGGAGCCTGTGCCTGACTCTACTTGGAGAGGCAGGAACCAGAGACTTGATATCTCAGAGACCTAACATGAACTGAATATGACCTGAAAAAAAAGAAAATCTCAATGAAATTATTCCTAATGATACTCGGTTTGAGTCCAGCATAATCATCATCAGAGAGGCTTTATCCAGAAACTTACAGGAGCAGATCAGAGACCCCTGTCTAAACATTAGGTGGAGCTCAGGGGAATCTTGTGGAAGAGGAGAAAGAATGATTGTAGGAGCCGGAGGGTTCAAGAATATCCCAAGAAAACCCACAGAATCAACTCACCTGGGCTCATACAGGCTACTGAAGACTGAACTGACAACCAGAGAGCCCACATAGGACTGACCTAGGCCTCCGCACACATGTTGTGTACCTTGGTGTTCTTGTGGGACTCTTAACATTGGGATCAGAGGCTCTCTCTAACTCTTTTGCATCCTTTTGAGACCTTTTCTTCCTAGTGGGTTGACTCATCAAGTACCGATATGAGGGGATGTGCCTGGTCTTATTGATGTTTGGTTGATATACCTGGAAGTCCTGCTCTTTTCTGGATTTGGGAGAGAAAGGAGGTGGGGAGAGGGATTGGGAGAAGAGGGAGGGAACACTGTGGTCAGGGTGTAGTAAATGAGAGAAGAATAAAATTTTTAAAAGAAAAAAATAGTTAATACATCTAGTAATTATATACTCTTATACACGTAACATAAATACATTGATACTAGTATGTGTTAGTGCAAATATACTTGCATATGTGTATGTACATATAAAATCACACATATATTACATATAAATGTATATATGTATTTTTGTATATGTATATTCAGATTTTGTGTGTGTGTATGTTAACAAACAGGATATGTAGATACTCAGACTACTGTGAGTGATAGTAGGTTTAGTCTTATGTGAACAACAATATTGAACTCTGTAATGAAGAGAGGTAGACCTGGGAGATGCACTTATACCTATGCTATATCGCAGGACGGCCCTTGTAAAAACCTTTACTGAACTTTAAAAAACACTAATGAAAGAAATCAGGACAGGATGGAGGGCGTTGGAGGGCGTTACAGCAACCATCCTTTGTTCACTAAGGTTTTAATATGTTTTTCCTCTTCCTTCCCATTCCTTTCTGTAAGCATGTTGAAGCTGTGACCACAGAGGTGATTGGAGAATCATAGCCCTCCTGAAGCGATATCCAAGCAGAGAATTTTCCAATACATAGCCTGAAATCACAGAGCATGCAATTCCACAGGAGCTCCAGGAAGGCAGCATCTCTGCTTAGGATATGGAAATTTGGAAGCTCGTCGCTATAATCTGTGGTTATGATTTCAAGCTCCCCCAGTGATGTCGGGAAACAAACCGCAGGCTCCCAGTGCTAGGAGCCTTTATTGTAATCCAATAAAGCCTTAACAACCACTCTTCTTTTATGATAAATTAAGGGCCTTGTTTACTTTGAAGCAGCCCCTCTGCCCTGGGGTTTACCTCATATAGAATTTGTCCTAAAGAAACACAGAATGCACTTGAGGGTGAAGAGGAAGAAGAAAAAGAGGCTACGTTCCCCACCTTGGTTTCACAGATTCAGAAATTTCAAAACAATAAAAAGCTCCCTTTTTCCTAAGAACCAACTGTTTAGGGCAAGACTCTGCCTGGGAATTCTGACAATATGTTATGGCTCCTGAATTCTCAACCTTGCGCATCAAATAAAGTCCAGACCGTGAAATGATAACTGAGGCATCCAGAACCCAGGTCATGAGGGCAGCCTACCTACGTCTAATTTAATTTTATATTTTCCAATTTAAAATGTATCCAGAAGCTCAAATTCTGCCCACATTTCCAATATTTAGTTTACTGCCTCCATCTATGTGAATTCATCTGTTGCAGAATGGCTTCTGAATCCAAAACAAACTTCGTACAACAGCCATGTTTATTCCCCAAACATAACTACTTCCTGGAGTTCAAGGCAAAAGGATATCCAACTACCCCAATATCTACATATGTGTTCTAAAAGGATTTCTAAGGTCACTCAAGAAAGATCCAGAGGATTTAGACCCTATGCTAAGGAGACATGAAATTATAGTAAAGCCGAAATAAGAAGAGCTTCTGGTTTTCATTTTAATATTAGCAAAATATCTAAATTAAAATCAAAACCCAATAAGCTAAATTGTTGTTTACTAGAATCAACATCTTTAAAAGCATTTTAAACATATTATTTTTTCTCTGTTTACACAACAATTATGAATTATATGTGTTCATCCCTCTTCATGCGCATAACATCACAGTCTGATACGCCTAAGTGTAAAAATTCCAAGCCCCATCATCTAGTTCCAGGCAGGCAACTAACTTACCATGTTCTCAAGAAATTCAGTCCTTCTGAGCATTTTAAAGTGAAGTTTACTCTAGAACTAATATTAATAAATGTTCTGACTAAAACATGAAGATATCAGTACTAAAATTTGATTTTTAAAATCTATAAAATATAAAGAGATGGAGGAAGCAACTCACATACACGCTGGGTAATGTATATGCAGTTTTTACCTACATAAGACAACCTAGAGTCACCTGGGAAGAAGGGACCTCAAGTGAAGAATTGTCTTTGTCAAACTGGCCTATGGCCGGGTCTATGAGAGATTGTCTTAGCTGATAATTGACATGGGAAGGCCCAGCCCACCATGGACAGCACCAACCCTAGGCAGGTGGCTAAAGACTGTATAAGGAAGCTACCTGAGCATAAGCCAATGAGCAGCCAGTAAACAGCCTGCCTCCATGGTTCCTGTCTTGATTTTTTACTATGACTTTTCTTGATTGTAAAATGAGTTTCTGACCGGCCTAGCCTCACAGTCCAGACCTGCCCGCTGCTGCTTAGCCTCCTAAAAATGACACAGAAGGTCATTTTGTATATTGTATATTGTTAGCTAGTTTCTGCATTTTAACTCAACCCATTTCTATTAATCTGCCTTGCCACACTGTCTGTGGCTTACCTATTTCTTTACATCTTGCTTCTTGGGTGGCTGGATTGCCTTGACTCTGCCCTCCTTCCCCTTTATCTATGCTCAGATTTCTCACCTCCTTCTAAGATGCCTTGACATAGGTCAAAACAGTTCTGTATTTACCAATGCTATTCACAGCATTCAGAACGACATCTCACATCACCTGATGATAGACTAAATAAACCCTTTCCTTCACAAGTTGTTTTTCTTACAGAAAAAGCAAACTAGGACACCATAAGTAGACAGATTCACACTTGAAAGATTCCAAATTATATGTAAACATTTATAATGATGACTTGATTATTAATGGTTGCTATGTACCAGGAACCATTTTATCCAAAATGCTACATATAAGCCAGGTATATTGGTACGCACCTGCAATGCCAACTCTTGATTGGTAGAGGCAGAAGGATCAGGAGTTCAAGGTTGTCCCTGACCATGGCAAGTTTGAGGCAAGCCTAGGATGCATAAAACAGATGTGGGGATGAGGAGGCAAGGGAGGGAAGAAGAAAAAAATGAACCAAGGGGATTATTCAGTGGATAAAGTACTTCTTATGCCAGGGTAAGAACCAGAGGGGAACCATACCTAGAAAACATATAAAAGGTGTGCAGTTGTGGCTACTGCCTGTAAGCCCTGTAACTGAGGAGTACAGACAAGGAATCTCCAGAGAATACTGGAAAGCTAAATAAGGTCTGCATTGAGCAAGTGTCTTAGGGTTTCTAGTGCTGTGTAGAGACACCATAACCATGGCAACTCTCATAAGAAAAAGCATTTAAATTGGGGCGACTTACATTTTCAGAAGTTTATTCCATTATCATCATGGTGATACATGGTGGCATGCAGGCAGACATGGTGCAGAAGAAGTAGCCAAGTGTCCTACATCTTGGCTTGTAGGCAACAGAAAGTAGATTGGAAAACTGAGTGTGGCAGAGACACACTTCCTCCATCAATGCTATACTGACTCCAAAAAGGCTATACCTTCTAATAGTGCCACTCCTTTTGGGGTTCATTTTCATTCAAACCTTTACATTTCACTCCCTGGACCCCAAAGGCTTATAGCCATGCCATAGTGCGAAATTGAATTCAGTACAACTTCAAAAATAGTCATAGCTTTTCATATAACAGTCTCAAACTTATTTAAAAGTCTAAAGTTCAAAGTCTTTTCTGATTCATGTACTCTTTTAACTATAATCCCCTGGAAAATCAAAATCAAAGAGCACATCACATACTTCCAACATATAATGGCACAGGATACGTATTACTATTCCAAAACATAAGGAAGGGAGCATAGTGAGGAAATATTGGACCAAAGCAAGACCAAAACTATCTGGGCAAACTCCAAACTCAGCATCTCCAAGTCTGATGTCAAGACCCTTTTTAGATCTCTAACTCATTTCAGATTTGTGGACTGCAACACTTCTTTCTTCTAGGCTGGTTCTTCTCCCTGTTAGCAGATTTCATCAGCAGGCACCCCATTTCTCTGGCATCTCTAACATCTTTAGGTCTCCAAGGAAATCCAGGCTTTAACTTCCCAACTTCACTAAAGATTTCTCAAGGCTTCCATTCGGGGACACCCCTGATACATGCCTAGCCTCAGCAGCTTTCCGTGACCCCTTCATGTCATCAAAACCAATACCACATTACCAAGTCCAGTTGCCAGAATAAGGCACAACCTTGATTGCCTCCGTAACACCTTCTCTGTGCTCTCAGAAAGCACTTCCCAGAAGATTTCACCTCAGGGATGCTGGTCTCTTCTGAATCATAGCTAATTTCTTAGCTCTAGCTGACCAGCATTATGTATCCCAGCAAAGCAAAGTTTTCCTCTTTAGTAGTTATGGTATCTTATTAGTTACAGCTGATTCTTTAGCCCTATCTAACCAGAACAACAAAATCATAATTGAAAATTGCAAGTGACCCTAATAGAGGTCTTGAATTTCCCTCTGAAACATCATAATCCAATGGACATATGTCTGTCTGCACGCCACCATGTCGTACTATGATGATCATGGACTGAACCTCTGAAATTGTGAGCCGCCCCAATTAAATGTGTTTCCTTTATAAGAGTTGCCATGGTCACAACACATAGAAATTTTCACTAAGACAAAAGTTGGTAAAAGGGACTGTGGTATTGCTGTGATAGGCCTGTAATTGTCATGCCTTTTTGTTTTTGAAGGAATATGAACCTTGGAACTTTAGATTTAAAAATCAGTTGACTGCTTTTTAAGTAATGCTTAAGTACTAGTAGGAGCATGGAAGACAATGGTGCAAAGAGGGATTTGAACTGTGGGAGGCTGTAGCTGAACGATTCTGACCCATCTAGTCCCTTGGTCCAAACAAAGTTCTCCCACCTGCTGTCCTACAGCTACTTATGAAATAATTACACAGAGGTTTTTATTAATTACAAGCTGTTCAGCCTATGGCTTATTCCTTGTTATCTCTAACAACTTAACCCAACCCATTTTCATTCATCTGTGTTTTACCCCCATGGTTCACTGCTTATCTGTGTTTCTTTACATCTTTCTTCCTTGGCAGCAGCTAACAGCATCTCCATCCTCCTTCTCCTTTATCTATGCTTAGAATTCCCACCTGACTCTAAGCTGCTTTGCATAGGTCAAAACAGTTTCTTTATTATCCATTAGTAATTCACAGCATACAGAAAGATATCCCACATCAGCAGTCTGGCTCAAGAGGTCTCAGAAGGGAAGAATTTTAGTGTGCTGCCTAGAAATTGCTTTTTTGATATTTTGGTGAAGATTGTGGCTTTTTTTTGCCCTTATCTGAAAAGTCTGCCTGAGGCTAAAGTGAAGAGTTTAGGATTAATTCCAATGGCAGAGGAAATCTGAAAGCAGTCTACTATAGACTATGTCTTGTGGCTATTAGTGGTAACTCTAATGAAAAGCTATAAGAAAAAAGATCCAACAGATGGAAGACTTGAATTTTAAAAAAAAAAAAAACTGGCTATTTTAAAGAGACTGAAATTTTAACGTGTTTTAATCTGTAAAGACTGTAGAATTTTAAAGTTACATATTACTTTAATGTGAGAACATAGGGGTCAATAAGAAAGGAAGCAAAGAGTTGTGGCTTAATAGTGATGTGCTTGTGTGTCAAGTTGACAAAGAGCCAACTGTACTGGCTGATTTTGCATGACAAGCTAGAGTTATCAGAGCAGAAGGAGTTTCAGCCAAGGAAATGCCTTCATGGGATCCAGCTGTAATCAATGGGGGGAGGATGTAGAGTATGGTGGGTGTGCTATCCCTGGTCTTTGTGGTCTTGTATTCTATAAGAGATCAGGATGAGCAAGCCAGGGGCAGCAAGCCAATGAGCAGCACCCCTACAGTTCCAGCCTCCAGACTGATGCCCTGTTTGAGTTCCTGCCCATACTTTCTTCAGTGATAAGCAGGAATGATGGAGTGTAAGCCAATAAGCCCTTTCTTCCCCAACTTGCTTTTTTGTCATGGCATTTCATCACAGCAATAGAAACCCTAACTAAGACAGCAAGAGACCCCTGCTTAAATAAATGAAGGAAGAGCATATTCATACATATGTGTTCACACTTACTTAAGCATGAGCATACATGCCACACATGTACAAAAAAAAGCAAACAAAATTGCATATGTACACTCACTTGACACAGTGAGTTACTCTCCCCAATTACAGATTGCTGAAGCATAAGGGGTTAAGTTTGCTGATGTGTTCTAAAAAGATGCAGTCACAATGTGAGTAGAGGAAGCTTGGCTCCCGTCTATGTGTCTTAGTCAGGGTTTTTATTACTGCAATGAAGCATCATGACCAAAAGACAAGTTGGGGTGGAAATGGTTTATTGGCTTACACTGTTCACCACTGAAGGAAGTTAAGACAGAATCTCAAACAGGGCAGGAATCTAGATGCAGGAGCTGATGAAGTAGCCATAGAAGAATGCTGCTTACTGGCTGGCTTGTCTTGGCTTGCTCATCTTGGTTTCTTATAAAACCTAAGACAACCATCCCAGGGGTGGCTCCACCTCTAACAGGCTGGGACCTCCCCCATCAACCCACTAATTAAGAAAATGTCATTAAGCCTAATCTTATGGGAACATTTTTCAATTGAAGTTCCCTCCTCCTGGATGATTTTAGCTTGTGTCAAGTTGGCATAAAACTAACCAACACACTATGTTTAATGTTTCCAATAAGGAATGAGAAACAAATTTAAAACATCAAATGTTTGGATATGAGTCACAGTCATATAGATTTCAGAAGCAAGTCATGTTCTGGATCACATAGATTTCAGACTGAAGTTATATTCTGTATCTCTATACTTTTATATACCATTTATATTTAAATGAAATGCTATGCTTACTGAGAAGGGGCAAGAGAAACAAATCTCTCCAAAATTGTCTCATAAAAACTCTTGGTCCTTCCCAAACATTATTTGATTTCTTCTCTGTTACTGATACTCCTTTGGTGAAGAAAGGGTATACAGGTATAAAGATAACATATGTGGAAAATACACAGCTTTTGTCAGGCAATAATAGCCTATGAACAGCTTACATACAATACCCACTGTCTCTGTGTCTTTCTGCTCAGGCTCTTCTTATCCTTATAGTGGGCTTTTCAATATGACTTACCAAAGCTCATGAAATAATATAAATAGGAGGTGAAGTACAAGCAGACCTAAAAAGCAAATGAGCAGGGTCTTGACATCCCATTGCTATTTAGAATACTGCTGGCTGGTGATGAAACAATGTCCAAGTCTCACCAATGACCCAATAAACTCAAATTACCCATCCTCCTCCACCTAGAAAACACAACATCAGTACCACCAGCAGCATCATGAATGTCAATAACAGGAACAAAATGAAACCAACCTGTAAATTCTCAAGAAATAATAGACATAATTTTTAAGGGACTAAAATTTGTATTACACACATGTACACACCAGGCCAGATCCTTAATAAACATCTTTTACCTTTATCCTCATAAACATTTGATGATAATATAATGATTTCATGATATCTACAATGTCAGTTTATTTTTAATTAGGACTTTTTAACTTTGTATAATTGCATAAAAATAATAGAATTATTGTGACTTGGAATATGACACAGAGCAGAGCTGGGGCTGAGGATTGGTGTTAGAACTTCTCTAGCATAAAGAAGACCCTGCATTCAATGTCCAGCATCATATAGTATAAAAGTTGTAAAGACACATATTTACCCATCACTTAACACTTCCAAACCACTATAAATTTAGACTGGAAAAAAAATGTCCTATATAATACAGTCTTCCCCATCTGCATATTCCACCAAATACTAAACTTTGTAAAATAAAATCCTTTTTTGGATCATCTTCAAAAATATCCATTTCCTGTAGATATTATCTGTATCTAACTTTTTGCCTCTGCTCATACATTAAAATGTAGAAAAATAATTGCGCTCACCATATCCATTATATTCTAACTTTTGAGAGATTTTTTCTAATAAACACCAAAGAATGAAATGTAATATTAACGTTTATGAAACCCAAAAACTTACCTCTGATATTTACTGCATCAGTTAAAATTAAATCTAAAAATTTATTACACATTATGTTTTATCTTCCAAAACTAAAGGTGATCAAAAACTAAACATCTATTTCTAAGACGCATGTTTTAATATCCTTAACTGAAATTAAAGCAAAAAAGAAACAGAATAAAAAAGGAAAGTCTGGGTATAAAGAGCAAGGGCTGGTGGTAGAAAGGAAAGGGGGAAATTAATTTCTCAAATCATGGAATTTTAAAATAAAAATCATTGGTTTAAATGAGATTGATTTCAATAGGAAGGCAGGGGAGGGGAGGGAAACTGAGGTCTGTATGTAAAATAAATTAAAAATGTTAATTAAATTTAAAAATAATCAAATAAAGAGGTGAAGGCATTCTTGAAGAAGACTCCTGAGGTTGTCCTTCAACCTCTACACACAAACACACACACACACACACACACACATGCAACCATTATATGTCAACATACATATAAATATACAATATATGCATATATATGAACATATACATGCATTTAAAAATGTGCATTGATCATACCTATGACACAGTACAAGGCACAAAGGGTCCACAATGATGATAAAGATGAATCTGATCCCTTCCTCTTCGAAGGAGTCTAGATAGGATCTTAAAACTTGTAGAGATGGGAACTCACAGAATCTGAACCAACAACCAGAGAACCTTCAGAGATCAGCCTAGGCCCTCTGCATATATGTGACAGTTGTATGGCTTGGTCTATGTGTGGGACTCCTGACAAAGGTAACAAGGGATGTCCCCTGTGCTTTGACTAGCTCTTACGTACCCATTCCTTATGCTGGATTGCTTTGCCCAACCTGAATACAAAAGGAAGTGCTTGGTCTCAAGGTAGTAGCTTGATATGACATGCTTTGCTAAAGCCCGTGAGAGGTCTGCTCCTTCCTGAGTGATTACAGAAAAGAGGTGAACTGATGATGTGGAGGGGGGGAGGGGGGGAAGGATGTAGTTGGGTTGTAAAATTAATTAATTAATAAAAAATTAATAGTGAGACAAACAACTGAAGAGGTCGAAAATAATGACTTTGAAGGTGACTGTGGACTGTTTGAGAGACTAGATTTTACTTCCTTGGCAATAAGAATCTACAGAAGGTATCTTCTATCTATCTATCTATCTATCTATCTATCTATCTATCTATTTATGTATATATCTATACATGCATACATACATCTGTCAATCAATTATCTATCATCTACTTATCTATTATCTATATATCTATTATCAACTTGTCATCTATACTTTATATCCTTTGTAATCTATTGATTCATTTATCCATCAACTGGTATTTATCAATCTAGTAGTTCTTGCCCATTTATCATCTACATACTGATCTATCAATAGTTATTTATAGTTACATCTATTTATCTACCATCCATTTGTTGTCTGTCTCCTAACTCTCATCTATCTACCTATTCTAACATAATCTGTAGACCCAAATATATTATCTAATGCTGAAAAAAATTAAAAAAAAAAATACTATATACTTGTACGGCAATTCTTCTGTATTGAAAAGTTACCTTCTAAAGGGTAGAGAGAGGCTCATGGCACTCAGAAAATAATCGAAACTTACAAGTCTGAGAAAAATTCTGAAATTTATTAGATTCTCAATGCCTATTCTTAAAAGCCATGTAAAAAATAACAATTGCTGGGCAGAGGAAACTACCACTGGATAAGCTGCCTACAGAAAAGCTCTCTGACCTGTGATGCTCAATGAAACTCATGCAGGGAGCTGAAGGGATTCAATCTTCATGAACTGTTACCTATGCTAGGATGAGCTTTTTATTGATGTAGCTGAATCTGAGTCAACAAACAGGCAGTTCTAATACGTTCACAAGTTTCCTAAATTTGTATGGACTCATTTCTTTGGTCTGTCATTGGTGCCTTGTCTGGGTTGAATGGATGTTTCTTTCATCTCCCCAAGAAAAGTCACACAGCAATATTCAGCACTAGAATTGGAAATGGGAGAAAGGCGGTAAATCCAGTTCATCACAGCCAGACCACAGCTACAGTGACAAGTTAACTCTGAGACAGTAATCCTCAGTTTTCCCAAGAGCATGTTCACAAGAAGCAATCAAAATTCCAACAGACATACTGCACTGTTATTTCAACTGTACCTCATTAGTTATCTCATGAGGATGCAGGAAAAAGCATGAACAGCTGACTCCCTTTAAAGCTACATGTGCATCTACTCTGCCATAAAGCCACAAAACATGATCCAGACAATGTACTTTTAAAAATCAACCATAAGTCATTATTAAATGTGTCATGTCTATTTACACAACTAGAAAAGTAATTTATATAGAAATACTTGCTTATATGTAACTTATTAACAAAAAAACATAATTATGAAATAAGCTAAACCATATGGGTATATGTTTTCAGTAGGTCAATGTTCTGAATAAACAGGTCAAATTTAGCCATTAAGAATGAAGTTAAACCAAGTATTTTTAAATGATGGTTAATTTTTTGCATTTATTTATTGATTGATGTATATGTATGTGGACATGTGCACACATAAACACATATCATGGTGTGTGCATACATGAACATCAGAGGACAGCTCGCAGAAGTAAGGTTTCTTCTTCCTCCATGTGGATTCAAAAGATTAAACTCAGGTTATCAGGTTTAGTGACAGACATCTTTCTCAGCTGATCCATTTTGCCAGTCCTATGGCAAGTATATATGATTATACATGATCTCTAAATTTAAAACTTTAGAGATACAATTTTTTTGAGAAATAGATACAGTTGCCCATTTAATCTAAATTCATATAACCTCTGCAAAAATACTATCAGGTTTTTTTCCACAACCAAACTTTTAAGTTTATTGTTAAGGTCATTTGGAGAAACAAATAATAATAGCAAAGAACACAATAAAAGTCAATGAGATAGTGTAGGCAAAGAGTTAATCCCACCAATCATAACATACATTGTGGGCCCTCTAGAACTAAAATAATTTAGTATCAAGACATGAAATTTTCAGTCTAATAAACACAGACCAATGAACAAGGAACCTATTCTGACCTATCCGTTTGTCAAAGCCAAAAATGAAAACATACATGATAAACAAGTTGTAATGAAATGAGCCATCTCTAGTGTTTCTGGTAGGAGTGTAAAATTAAGGTGAAACTGGTAATTTATTATAAAATTACATATATATATGTATATATATATACATATATATATATATATATAAAGCATGCTATATCATTGAAAAATTCCACCCCAGTTTGATTACACATGAACCCAAAATGGATTGGAAGTGGGAAATATTTTTTGGCTGACATTTCAAGTCACAATTCATCACTGAGGGAAGTCAAGGCAGGAATGGAAACAGAAACCATAAAGGAACTTCCTTCAGAAATCAAAGTTCTTACTGGCTTGCTCCTCTTGGCTTGCTCAACTACCATTTTTATATAACCTGGATCTAACTAGGGATGACACCGCCCACAGTGGGCTGGGCCCTTCTACAACAATTAAGCAATCAAGAAAATGACCCCACAGGCTAATCCAATGAAAGCAATTTTCCAATTAGGCTCCCTCTCTGTGTGTGTACAGGTTGACAAGATTAGCTATAAGAGAAGGAATCACAAAGCAAAAATTGAAAAATTGTTTTAAAAAAGTATGTGGGCCATTCTGCACAAGAATTTTCATAGCACTTACTCAATTTCTTTTAGATCCCATCACTAAATAACACCTAGATTAACCACTGAGTTATGGTCTAGGAAGTTCGTTTTACGTGAATACACAGTCTAGCTTTTTGAATTGTTTTTGGGGTTTTTGTTTTGGTTTTTTTTTATTTTTTGTTTTTTTAGAGAGAGTTACACTATCTTAACCCAGGCTGACTCGAGCTGAAGATTCTCCTGCCTCAGCCTCCCTGTGCTTACACATATAAACCATCACACCCAGTTTAACTTCATTATTTTAATGCAACACCTACATATCATAAGATAAAATAAATGGTCCTAGACATATAATTAGTTGGAAGATAATCATAACCGTTGTAATGAAACTACATGAATAAATTTGAGACTCAATAATCTTCTTGCACTTTCAAGAGGGGAGCATTCTAATGCTGTAATAGATGACATCAGACTACTATATAAGAAAGAGCCCCTTATAGATTTCTTGGCATCTTATTGCTGGAAACAACATTGTTGTCATTTCCAGAATTAAATAACGTAGGTAATATAGTTTTTAAAACATGGATTCTATATTATATTCTAATTCCAAAATTTTTGCAATTTTAAAAAACTTAATTTCTGGAGCAGGAGAAATATGGAAAGGTGATACCAAAGGAATTAAGGTAAAAACTGTAAATTCTCTTGCATTTGAATTGATGGTATCAACACAGCTGTTGATTTATAATCTTTAAAAACAAGTCTAGAGGCTAGGGAGATGCTTCAGACATTAAAGTGCTTGCCCTGGACGTATGAGATCCTAAATTTGATTACCAGAACTCAAGAAAAAAGTTTAACACAATAACCAATATCTATAATCCAAGTTCTGGAGATGTTGGAACAAGAGGATCCTTGGAGTTCACTGGCCAGGTAGTCTAACTGAATCAGTAAGCTACAGGTTCAATGAGAGAGCCTGGCTCAAAAAAATACGGTAAAGAGATGAAACCCAACCTCTGGCCTCTGCACACAGGTACATGTACCCGCATACTCACACACACACACACACACACACACACACACACACACACACACACATGTTATTTATTTTCTGGGATTATCCACTGAGAATCCATTCCATTAGCAATGATGACACCTGCAGACTAGATTGTGATGTCCAAATATTAACTCCCATAAAAAAAGGACAAAAGATTCCTGTGGAAATGACTATTTACCAATATAGTTTAGATTTGTCTGGCATCATCTTAGGAGAAAGATCCTATAAAAGAATATAAGTTTCTTTTCAAAGCACTTAAGAAGCAACATACATAATTCTCTGCTAGTGAATAAAAAGAGTAGCTACAGTGTATTGAAATATGTAATAGTAAGTTTCTATGTCCTACCCAACCCAGTCCTGAAGCCATTTAGTCTTAAATAATCACCCAAATGCTTATATTAATTACAAGATGCTAGGCTTATGGTTCAGGCTCAATACTTGCTAGCTCTCTTTTAACTTAACTCAATCCGTTGTCATTAATCTGTGCATTGCTATGTGGCTACGAGTACCTTTATATCTTTCTTCCTCAAGTGGCAGCTCGAAGCATCTCCTCCCAGATCCACCCTCCTTCCCCTTTATCTATGCTCAGATTTCTCACCTGCTTCTAAGATGCCTTGCTAGAGGCCAAAACAGTTTCTTTATTAACCAATAATAAGACAGCATATTCACAGCGTACAGAAAGACATCTCACATTAGAAATGTATTAAGGATGTCTGTTTTGTATGTACTTTATGCTCACCCCTAAAATAAATAACATACCAATTGACCCTCAGAGAAGAGTGCTTCCTAATTCATTAATTTGAAAACTATGAACTGTGAATAGAAGAAACAAACAGTGATCTTAATTTTCCTGCACAAACTTGGCAACTGAATACTACATGAGAGGGGAAAAAATGCTATATTTAAACTAAAATAATGAACTAAGGAGCTAAAGAACTAAGGAAAAGGTGGATGTGCAGCAATACTTGAATCTGAAAACACTAGAAAAAGAGAGAAGAAGCTCCTATCTGGGCCACTATATTTGCTTTCCCTTGATCAGTGTGACAGACACCGTGACCAACAGCAATATGGGGAAGAAAGGGTTTTCTCAGCTTAGAAATCTCAGGTCACACTCCACCACTGAGGGGACACAGAGCAGGAAATTAAAGCCGGGACCTGAAGGTAAGAACTGAGGTGAAAGTCATGGAGGAACCCTGCCTACTGAATTGCTCCTCATGCCTTGCTCAGCCTGCTTTCTCCCACAACCCTCCAGGGATGACACCACACGCAGTAGATTGAACCCACCAACAACTATCATTTTAAAAAATTACAGACTTTCCTTTCCTTTAGGACAACCTGATGGAAGCATTTTCTAAACTGGCAATCTTTCTTCCCAGATACACTGAGGTCTGTGTCAAGTTGACAAAAACCAACCATCTTATTCTCTAACAAATCATTTTTGTCTATCCTCAAGTGGCCAACAGAGTTGTTGGATTGGACTCGCCTATCAATTTACAGAAAATTTAGAGGACAGAACCAGAGCCACGTGGGTATGGTGCACATAACTCAATCTCAGAAAAAAAAATTGGTTCAATTAATTCCATGAATAATTTTCAAGGAAAGAGTAAAAAAAAGGCTATCAATTAACATTTATATAAGAGACTCATCAGGGAATAGTAATATTTGGTAATTATTTAGATCACAGTTTAAACATGAAAAACATCATACATTTATAGCTATCACAATACAAAATGTTAAATGCTGATATTTAAAACTTAAAAAAATATTCAGCAGGACTAAGAACATAGGAGAATTCATTTTTTTATAATTACAACTATTAATATTATCTTGTTTCTTGCTAGGTTAATTGGCCATTTGTTTTTCCTCTGAAAACAAAGTTTTTTGAAAATCATTCTATGGCGGTAGAATTAGCACCTTTTGACCATATTCTTAATTGATTCATTGATAATTTAATACTTTTATACAGGTATTTTGACTATATACGCCTCATATTACCTGCTTTTACCCTCCGCCCACTGAACCCCTTCCTAGCAAATTCTCCTTTTCATGTCTTTTTGTCCATGATACACTGCCTTTTTAACCTGTCTCATCTGCCTGGGCCAATTCATTTGAGTGTCTTGAACAACCTGGATGTGTCTTTCGTCAGGAAGCCCTCCCCCCACAGAAACATTGATAGACCAGAAAAGCCTGCCTTAACCTCCCCAGACTACTCACAAAGGAATTCAGACACAGTGAATTCTCAGAGACAATCATGTAATTACTCCAAGATGATAAAATGGGTACATGGCCACAGAAACCCTTTGCTGGAGCTAAACAAAAAACCTAGAAAATCATCCATTCCCAGTTACAAACTAAAATGTGTTTCCTTCAAATTTTTGCTTGGCATTTTTCAGATGTATTCTTTTCTTCCCTGTGGAGTGGAGGGAGGAAGAGGAAAAGCAGGAGGGGAGGAGGAGAAGGGGAAGACAATGAGGAGGAGGGGAAGAAGAGGAAGAATAGATTGAATGAGGAAAGAAAAAACATTTAATGATTCTCAAATAAAAATTGTGAATAAAGTTCTAAAAAAATTAACAACTGAAAAACATTACAACGCGAAATCATATTTCAGAAGCCTTCTAATCTTCAGTCCTTTTCTCCCAAATATCCAAACCTCATTATGGAAGAACAATTCCAAAATCCAAGAGTCTTCAAGTAATATGCCCCTAAAATGAGTAGATCATAAGAAGTTTGAATATAGATTATTTTCTCATTAAACTTTCCCTAAGCTTTTGTATTCTTTCATTATGTATGTTTTGAATTAAGGATTTCCATGGGAAATTAATATTGTACTGATATTTTAAAAATTCATCTAACTTTCACTGTCAAGGACATTAAAGCAAGCAGGTTCGTCTACAGATGAGAATTAACTTCCTATATTCACAAGAAAGAACACAGAGGGAACACAGCTGTTATGAAAGCAGTCCTAACAGAAAAAAAAAAAAGTACAACTGAAGGTATGTAGAATGATAGAAGAACAAAGCAAACGAAATTTATTTTTGTAACAATATTTTTTAAAGAAAATTCTAGAAAGCTGTTAAATGAATTAGAGCAGTGCGTAACACTCGTATTCAACCAAGGGTCCCTCTACTACCACGGGACCTCCCTGTACCAATCTTCACCCCACATCTTCACAATCATGTGATTAAGCTTCCAAATGGCCAGGTTTCATGGTGGGATAAAAGTATTATTCCACATTCTCTGTTAGGAAAAGTGAGAAACCCTAAGTTCCCGTTCTTCTGACTCACGCCAAAGCCTGGCTTTCTTCTCTCTCCCAGAAAACTCAAATGCCAGGGTAGTTTGAGGGTGAGGATCTGCATTCAGATCTCAACCACAGTTCCCGGGATAGCTCCACAACTGGACCAAGTTTTCCCAGGACGTTTGGTGGTGGCATAACCCACCATTACTTTCTCAAACCATCTCTATGGGCAGTGTCTGCTTAGTCCCTGATGAGATGTCTATTGGCAGGGCCTTGCTTGTTCAGAGCCCTGGGAAACTGTACAACTGCATCATCCTTCTAACTGCATTTCCCGCAGCCATTTGTGGTTGTTGGAGATAAAGTCCATTTTTTGTTCTCATCTGTTTAGTTCTCAAGATTTCTTAAGAGCCCTCATCAATCCTACCTGTCAACACAGACCATTGTATTCTAACTCTTCATCTTCAAAGAGCAACCAGATGAGCAGCTGTTTTTAGTGTCAAGTGGGAGATGACCAGAAGTGCAGAAAGTGACCTCAGGCCTATGGTACTTTACAAAAAACTCCAGGTAATTCTTTTCTTATGTTCAATTGCAATTATTTGTTTATCTGTTTTTTGTTTATTTATTGAGGAGTCATGTTATACCACACCACGTATGTGGCTATCAGAGGACAGCTCATGGGAGTTGGTTCCCTCCGTCTACCACGTTGGTTCTAGGAATTGAACTCAGACAACCAGCTTTTATAGAAGATGCCTTGACATACTGAGCAATCTCACCAGCACCTATGGCATTCTTGTGTAGTGTTTGAGAAGTTGGGGCTAGGAAAATGGTTCACTCAATAAAGTATCTGCCTTGTAAGGCCCAGTGGCCTGAGTTCTGATCTCCAGTGCCCATGTAAAATCTATGACTACATTCATCTGTCCCAGTGCTAGGGTTGGGAGGGTAGAGACAGGATGGTACCTGGATCTCATTGACCAACCAGGCTAACCTAATAGCTGAGTCCCAGGTTCAGTGAAACACCCTGTCTCAAAAGCTGTGATGAGTATGATGGGAAAAGATATCTATCCCTGGCCTCCTCTGGATTCCACATGCATGCACACATCCCCTCAAACATCCACAAGCACACATGCCAAGTATGAGAAGTCAAACATCGAAAATCTATTTTCATTTTATTATGTTACACCCCCATATAAAACAAGGAGGCATACATTAAAATTTTTGCTGAGGATCAGCCAGCATTTTAGAGGATTTTGAAGGAAGGATTTTGAAGGAAGGTATACCCACATGAGGCAAGTATGGAAATCAATAACTAGATCTCTGTGCTAATAGGAAAAAGCAATGACAATTAGTGGCAGCTGATTTCCTTTGCAAGCTATATGGCATGTCTGTGCAAATAATGACAAGTAGAAAACCCTCTAGTCTTCCCACAAAATTTATGTGTCAAGAAACATGTAATGTCTCTTCCGATTTTATAAAGATGTCCATAGCTACACTTTCTAAAAAATAAAAGACAAATCTAAAATTGTTTTCAATGTTCTCTGAATTAACTGTAACTTTATAACAGTCCTTCAGTAACTCCATAAATTCTGCTAATTAAATTTTGTCTGTCCATGTGTCCCCCTCCACACGAAGCCATTTTTACTTATGAAGTCACCCTGGCCTTTAAATACCCCCACATCGTGGCAGTCAGGCATCCTAAAAGAAAGGGCTTAACAGGGTGAGCATTTAACAAGCAGAAGCATAATTCCTAGCAAGAAGAAATTCTGGCACACTCTTCCATTAGAAAAATCACATACAATGAGACAGGCCAGATTTCTGGGTCCCAAACTGCAACCCTGAGTCTGGAAGTTCAGTGGAGAATAGGGAACTAGATTTCGGACCAGTTGCCCAGGCGATGCCAAATAAAACTCTTCAAGAACCATCCCTTGAAGGACTTTGTATGGAGAAGTTACACCATCGTAGATTCACCCCTACCCCAGACTCTGGGCACAAATATGCTCCCAGCCATAGTTTACAAGATCAAATTTCTCATGGTTATGGTTCAGACCTTTACAGCCCCATTTAACACAAAATGTGTTCTTGCCTCAATGACGTGGTCAACTAGTTCCCTGTAATTTTCCTATCAACAACTGAACTCCCTACCGGTCCTTTAGTTCTTGGTAGTTACGGATCCTGTCCTCAAAGCACAAATTACCCCCGATACAGTCATGGAAAAATTCTCTAGGCTCCATCTAAAGCCAGCTGTAGATGAAGGAAGACCTTGCTGCCTACCTGCTGTCTTCACTGAAGACCTGTCAGTCAACCTGTTTTGTTCATTTTAATTAAAGTTTGGTTGCTTATTTTTAATCCAAGAAACTCTGATCCTTTAAAACCACATATGAAACTCAAGTAAAATGCTAACCAAGAAAATGTTCTGTAATTGAGATGGTGAGGGAAAACATGCATAACTAAACATTCTTCCACTCTGAGATACACATTTTCACACTTTTATATACACATTCATTCATGTGCGTACACACAAAACTCTCTCTGTGTGTCCCTCTCTATCTCTGTCTCTCTCACACTCTGTCTCTGTCTCCCTCTCTCCCTCTCCCTCCCTCTCTCTCTCTCTCTCTCTCTCTCTCACACACACACACACACACACACACACACACACGCACACGCACACGCACACGCACACACGCATGCACGTACACACACACTCAAACAAGCAAACATACATTAGATGCTGAGGTGATTCTTCTGAACCTTGAAGACAAGTAATTCACCATTTGAAATCTCTACTGTGTTATTGATCCAATTTTGTGGGCAATTGCCCTGTTGAACTGCCCTCCAAAACAAACTCCTGGCTTAAATCTATCTTCTAAAGCACATGACATACTGTCCCTTCTTGAAAACTAATTTGTTCCTGTGTTCACATTTCCAATCCTATATCTTAATCTACGAGTCCAAATATCTCCCAACTGAGTCCATTCAATCACTTATCAAGCTTGAATTGTTTACATATTTATATAAATTCTTCTGCAAAAAAATTATCTCAAAAATTTATTGCAGTTAGAATTGCAAATGACCGCATATATAAGTTAAATAAATAACTTAAATAAGTAGTGACTTTCTTGGTACTGTCAGAAATTACAGTTTTAAGACTCAAACTTCTATTTTTCCATGACGTGAGCTGATATTGCATTTTGACCAGGTATCCTGCAATATAGCTGTGCTTATTAATTATATGGAAGGGTTTTTTTGAGTATTCTATCTAATGCTTGCAAAAAATTAATAGCTTAATTTATCCTTTCAAATTTAAAAGTCTTAAGTTTCTTCTATTTGTGTGATTACATTGGCTTGAGCCTCTAAATGTGAGGGGATAAGAAACGGATAAAAGTAAATACTCTTGTGTTTTCCCAGTCTTAGAGGGAAAGTATTCTTTCTGTCATCATTAAAGATATGTAAGTCCTCATTTAAATATTCATTATCATATACATATGTTTCTATTTTTTGTAGTGTGCATGAGAGTTGTTACAGTGAACAGATATTGAACCCTGTCAAGAGGACCATATTCCTGACATTTTCAAGAAGTGTAATAGTATGATTTATTTCATTCATTATTTTTTTATATTAAACAATCCTTAAATATCTGAGGTAACTATCTACTAGATAATGTCCTTTCTACGTCATATGTTGCTGGATTCAATTTTCTAATAATTTATGTGGATGTTTTTATTCATATTTATGAATAACATCCTCTATGATGAGCATTATTTAAATATCAATGTCTGGTTGGAGTGTTAGTGTAATGTGGGTCTCATAAAATGAGCTAATAATAATGCTATCCTCTATTTTCTGAAAGATTTTATATAAAATAATATCAGTCTTCTTTAAACCACTGAACAAACACATTCATGAAGATAATGAAGCCAAGATTTTCCTTTATAAGAATTTGTTTCTTTTTCTTAAATTTTATTTATTATAATATTTATATAAATATTTTTTGCATACATGTACAGAGGTGTACCACATGAATGTCTGATACCTACAGAGTTAAAAGAGAACATAGGACCCCACGGAATAAGACAAGCCAGTTGTGAGCCACCAGGTAGGAATACCCTGGCTGGAATGCCCCACCAATCTCCCAAGTGATTCTAAATTCAGACAAGCTAACAAGAGCTTTAACCATAACACTAAACCTAAATTTATTTTCCTTGTCAGTTTTACAATTTTTATTATTTTTGTTTTGCCTGTTATCAAATATTTTAGTTTACTGCATGCAAAGTCATGATTTCATTTACTTCAGATAACCTGATCTCCTTTGTCCTGTGTATAAAGTGTCATTGGACGATATTAATTACTAATTTTCTTTTTCAGTTTTCTTTTTATTTATTTCTGAGAATCTTGTATGGGTATACAGTGAAATATAATCATAAATAACCTCCATTCTCCCCTCCAACTTCCCTCTGCATTTCCCAACACATTTCCTCCCAAATTCATGACCTTATTTGTAATAACCCACTAAATTCAGTATCTGTCCACATAAGTATGTGTATAGGCTCATCCACTGGAGCATGAGAAACCTATCAGTGTCAGCATCCTCATAAAAGAATGACTTTCCCTCCCCAACCAAGTATCAACTGCCAACATAGCCTCAGTAAACAGTGGAGCCTGGCAGTCATCTACCCCAATGACTCCATAATTCTGGATATTTTGCTCTTGTGTAGTTAGCTACAACTGTTGTGAGTACATGAGTCCCATGGCCATTTCACGCCCAGGAGAAAACATTTCACAGCCTGAGATGATTCCTGAATTTTGTGTGTTTGTTGGGATGATACAGCATCCAAATTAGCACAGAGCACTCCGTCTCTTATTCTCAACACATTGGCCAGTTCTACATCTTTTCCTTTGATTGCTGCCCACTGCCAAAAAGAAGCATCTCAGACTGAGGTTTAAAGCAGCCCACATCTATCACTACAAACATCAAATTTTCCTTAGGAAAGGAGTCCATGTATTACAACAGTTCTTTTAAATGTTATGACCAAATTCATTGGAAGGAAGAAAACTAAGAAAGGAAGGGGATGGCTGGGTGATGTGGAAAGGGAAAGTTTAACGTACCTACATATATTTATATAAAAATTAAAATTTATATGAAAATTAAAATTATATTAATTTTCTGTATGGAAATGTCCCTTGTAGCAAGTACCATGTATCATAAATATAGACACAAAGGTTTTAATATGTTTTCAAGTAATTAATTAAAGAATTTTACTAATTTTTCTCCACGGTGCTATTTGTCGAGGAGGGAAGCATAGTTTTATCTCACTGATTTATACTTTAGATATAGCCCCTTCCTCTGTTTATTTTGACTTTAACTTCCTTTTCCCACATATTGAGGTTGGAGGCCACATTGCCGATTTAAAATCTTTTTCTTTTTCTGTACCATAAATATTTGTTGTTGTATTAGTAAGTGTCTCCTAAGGCAATATTGTGTCCCTCGCGGAAGACTTTGATGTGCCTTCATTTTAACTCTACTCATGGTATTTTCTAATTCTCTCTGTAGTTTCTTCTTCCACCAATTATTTTTCACATTGATTTTTAATTCTATTATGATCTAAGCACATACTTACTTCGTATCAAATATTTAAGTATGTAAAGCCTTGTTTTTTGCATTTCTTGATTATACTGGTGACTACTTCATGTGACTATGGAAAGAATAATTTCTCTGCTGTTGCTAAGTAGAGTGTTCAATAAATATTGGAGATGCTTGATAAATATTGGAGATGCAAAATTGTTTGGTAGCTTTGATGAGGAATTATATGATCTGTCTAGCTTTTTATCTGCTAGGAAAACAATATGATGTTTATATTTCTTTATTTTTCCTTCAAACCTAGGTCTTCAAAATTTAACTTTTGCAAATATCAGATTGTTAGAAATTGTTTCTGTATTAATCCCATAGAACAGACTCTTCTGATTAACTTGTTCAGGACATTTACATCTAAAGTAATATCCTTCTGGTTGAATTTAGGCCTACCATTCTATTATTTATTTTCTCTTGTCCCAGGGTTACTTTATTTTTTCCTACTTCCCTTTCCTGTCTTATAAAACTTTTTTTGAATACTTTAATACTTACTAAATTTAGTCACTGGATTCTCATTTATTTTCCCTTTGAGTTTCTATGACTTATAAATATTGCTATATGTATGAAATCTTTCGTGTTATGATTACAGTTGTGTTGTTTGCTTGTTGACAAGGTTTTTTGTGTTGCCCTGGCTAGACAAGGTTAGTTTGTGTAGCCATGGGTGTCCTGGGACTTGCTTTGTAGACCAGCCTAGCCTAGAATTTGGAGACCCGTCTACCACTGCCTCCCATGTGCTGAGATTTAAAACATGTGCTATCGTGGCCTGGCTAGTTAGTATTTTCATCATTTTAAGTAAAATACCAAAGAATTTTAATAGATAGATGCCTTTACCCTTCCTTTTTAATGTTGCATTGTCAAATGTATAACTATACATATTGGAAACCTTATCAAATCATGTTATTATAATCCTTCATTTACATATCTATAAAATGTGATGTAGTTTTAATGTCCCCTCCAAAACTCATATAATAATTTGTTGTAACTTCAGTAATAAGTGGAACTTTTGAGAAGTGATTTAGGTCATGAGGATTCCACACTTTATCTATAGATCAGTGTCCTCATCAAAGGCATGAGAAGGAAAACAGTCCTCTCTTTCTACCCCACACATGTTCTGTGGGAATGCACTCTGTCATGTTATGATATAAACAGAAGATATTTGTCAGATGTAGTCCTTCAATCCTAGATTCTCCAATCATTGAAAATTGAAAGGGTTTTCCCCTTGTAAATGTCTCTGTATCTGTAATTGAATAATGTGAAAGTTAGTTTTAATTGAAAACTTAATACAACCTAGAATCACCCAGCTAGAGAATCTCAATGAAAGACAGACTAACTTGGGTTGGCCTGTTGGGTATGTCTGTGGGGAATTTTCTTGATTATAGTAACTAAGGTTTGAAAAGCCAGTCATTGTGAGCGTATCTGTACCCTGGGTTTGGATTCTGGACTATTCAAGAGTAAAAAGAGCAAGCAGAATACAAGCACACGTGCATTCATTTCTCCGTTGAGAAATGTTATGTTCTCTTGACCAGACATATAACAACTTGCTTCAAGTTCTTGTTATCTTTACATCCCACAATGATAGTTACAACTTGGGATTGTGAGTAAATAAACATATTCTCTCATACGTTGTTTTTCTCATGGTATCTTATCACAGCTACAGAATTAAAACTAGGTCACGTGATATGAAGGGGAAACACTCTATGAGAGGATAATTTCCCTGGATATGGAATTATAAACTAAGGTCCAGGCGTTTGTGGTTTTGTTTTCTTCTTAGAACTTTAAAAAGATATCAGATCCCGTCTGGTCATCACGGTGATTTTTAGTTCATTCAAATTACTTGTCTTTCTATATACATTGCGTCATTATTTGACTAGTTTCTTGCAAGATTTTTTTCTTGGCCTTGTTTGTCTGCATTTTGATCGTGATGTATCTAGGCCTGTTTTGTGTGGTTGTGTTATTTTGTTTTATATTTACCCCACTGGGGAGAGCTAGACTTCTGCATCTGGGAATGTTCTCATCCCTCATATCTGCAAAGTTTTCAATCATAAACTCCTTCCATGAATTGTCTACATCAATCCTTTTCCCATCATTCTGAAGCGCCAAGGACTTATTAGACAGTTTTATATTATTTTGTATGTCTCAAACATTGTCTACTTTTTTTCCCAGTTCATGTTTCTCTCTGCTCTCATGTTGAATCATGTTTTAAATAAAAAATAACCTAAGTTCACCGTTTCATCCCCTGCTGTCATTTCTACCTAGGCTGCTCTGTGGGCTTTTCAGTTTCCGCTTGCTACTTTATAATTTCTGGGGGTAGTCTTTTAACAAAAACTTTTTTCTACTCACTTTAAATGTGTTCCTCAATACTTACCTTGATATGGCGATCACTTATTTAAGCATGAGTTCTTTTTATTCGCTTCTCTTGAGGACTGATCAAACCTAGTGTCCTGGTGCACAACTATAATCCAAGAACTTGAGGTTATAAAGCAGGGGCAGGCCATGAATTCAAAGTCAGCGTGGGTTACATAGTGAGATGCTGTCTCACCAAAATCAGAGACGGAAAGAGAAGATTTCTGCTTCTTTCTAAGTAGATTAATTTTTAATTATGCCCTTGGCATTTTCAATATATTTTGTGTAAAACCTGTATTGTTAAAAATCTACTTGGAATTGATTCTCCCCCCCACCAACAAAATATGCTGCTCTATTTATCATATATGCCCAATCTCACTCTCGTTCTTTGCAATAAGTGATTCTGAACTTGGCTCTGCTTTCAAGGATGTGTTGTTCTGCATTGGGTCAATCTTAAAAATTTGCCTCTCAGAGGTTGACCTGATTTTGCCCTAAATCATAGTCAACGGTTTAGGTCTCAGTTCAACTCTCAAAGACAAAGGTAGCTGTGAATTTCTATGTGTCCAGACAGATTGCAGAGTTCTTTCTTCTGCTGTCTCCTTGTTGGGATACCCCCACCACTAACATACTCACAGGCCTCCTTATTGTTGCTGCTGCTATGAATCAGAAAATATGGAAATGTCTTTGCTCATACTATAGGACATATATTTTCACTCCCTTGGGGAGGTGCATAGACTGGTTTCTTATTAGGGTGTTGTCCCCTATGACATATTGGAGGGTTCAAGATGCAAGAAAGAAGTACAAAAAATAATAATGAAACTTCACTAGCCATGTGTCCAATGTTGTAGTCTATTTCATAACTTCCTAGCTCTTTGTTTACATGTAAGTGTCTTAGGTAGTTAATTTCATTTTGTATTTTTCCAAAAGCTTTAGTTGTAAGCACTGAAGAAGATATTTTTCTATTATTCTATCTTGGACAGAACAGAATCAGAAGAATATATTTACAGAATTTAATATTTATGGTTCCATATAAAGTTCTTAGTAATTATCAGCCTTTGCCTATTTTCTAGAGTCAAATATGATGAACCTAGACCACAATTTTACTGAAGCATTTTAACATTACTGGTTTTAAATATGATTTTTCGAAGAACAATATAAGAATTTATTAGACAATTGTCCCAGCATGATTTGGGGTAATGCTTAAATATCTTGAATCATTTTCCAAAGTTTTATGTGGAAAAAAAATGACGCAAAATGGGCTATGCCTTGAGTCATCTTTTACACCTTAATTTCACAATTTGTGTGTGGTTTTAAGGAAATCAAAACCATCGTATATCTAATCCTCTAAACTTCTATCAACCAAATATTTTGTTTTAGAGTCACTTGATATTTCAGACCGTAGTAGTGGGTTTTTTCCCTTTGTTCCTTGTAAAAACAGGAAGTGGTCATCTTCCCAAAGTAAATAAATGCACTCAAAAATCTTAAGAGGTCATGCTAAGTTCACAACTTCGGACAGAATTCACTAGTATTTTCCACACTTAGCAACTCAGGCTTTTTTTTCTTTCTTCAAATCTAAAAAGTCACCTGACATTGAGAGCGCTTACAAATAGAAAATGTCATCAATCTTTAAGTACTTCATATATTTAATTTTTCACAAAGGAGGAAAGTGATCATGCAGAAGTCAAGGGAAAATAATGAAAGCCTGAAACAATGCAGCCAAGTCAATATATTGAATCAACTGCCGGCAGAGAATAAATAACTATGGTCTCATGTCGGCATAAATGAACTATCCAATGAATCAAAAATCACACATAAGGAAACCACGAACTGTTAAAATACATTCTGGGCCTGGGATATAGGTTGGTTGGTAATGCACTTGTCTAACATGCATCAAGTCCTGGTTAAATCCCCAGGACCACATAAATTGGGCATTTTGGAACATCTCTGTAATTCTAACATTTCAAAGGACAAGGAAAGATAATGAGAAGTTCACAGTGAACTGGCAAGACTTCTTGATGGTGGAGTCACTTATCACCATGTCTGAATTCAATCCCTGGCTACCAGGAGGCGACAGGAGACATCTGACTCCTGAGAACTTCTCTGCCCTCTATGAATTTACTGTGGCACTTGGATGGTTGTACTCATACATACAAATATACATTTGTACACAAAAAATATTTTTTAAAAAAGAAGTTCAAAACCATCCTTGGCTACATAGTGAGTTGGTGCCCTGCCTGGGGTACATAAAGCCATTTAAAAAATAAAATAAAATTCTTTCTACATGCTACACTTTTCAAAGAAGTATTCAAGTTTTGTGCTCTCTTGTGAATACTTTGTGTTGTGGTGCTAATACAAATTTATTTGAAGAAGACTTCATTATTTTATTTTCAAAGTTCTAAATTTTTGACCAGATTGTAATATGTAGTCCTTTGTAGAACAAGAGAAAAGAGAAGGATGTCAGAGGGAAGAGAGAAGAAAATTACTCCCCAACCTCAAGGTTATTAGAGACCATTGGAGCCTAAGCCTGTTTCTTTTCAGCTTCCTGGAAAATGATCAGGCCTCCATGGGCAGGTAAACTAGAAAGACTGTATACCTTCTCAGAAAAAAATAATGCCAGTATCAGGGTTGGAGAAACAGTTCCGTCATTAAAAGCACTCTCTGTTGTTGTAGAGAACCATGGTTCAGTTCCCAGCCCTCAAATGGCAGCTCACAATCATCTGTAACTACAGTTCCAATGAGACATTGGCACTTCTCTCCATGGGTACTGCATGTGCATGGTTCACATACATACAAACAGGCAAGCACTCATACACTGGTGGTGAATTTAAGGTAAATATCTCACCTAATATGGAATCCACTGAGCTTCTACCACAAAAGCTTGCTCTAGGGATAGTCTCCAACAATTATAATACTACTGTAATACCTAAGATGTTGCTGTGAATGTTTTCAATCCCCAAAGTCCCAACTGTGATAGAGACTCAAGTTCTTGCTAAGCCAATGACTTCAAAACTGAGAGTCAAATTACCATCAAATCTTGTAAAACTAATATATCGTAAAGGAAATGCATCTCTTTAGGAACAAAGCACAGAGCTGTCATTTAAAGCCCATCAAACCCCAAACTCTGAGTTGAAGAAAGAAAATCAAAAGACCCTCATAAGATTATCTCAACAAGTATATTATAATAAAACTAACAAACAACAGTTGGAATCAGGAATTGAGCATTGATCAACTATGTGCTAAAAATATGTAAGCACTTCGCACACACAATCTTAACTATCACTATCGTGTGAAGAAATAATTAGCCCACTTTGAGATGTGGAAAATACATCTACAAGAAAAAAAATGCCCAAGAAATAACTTGCCCGCTTCTAATAGTAGTCAAGAGCATGCAGAAAATGTATTCTCTTGGACATGAAGCTGTTCCCTCTGCCTGGCCTTCCTGGGGTCTGCCATTTACTCATAAGGCCTTTCCTGTGCCAACCTGCGTAAGGACATGGTTTTGTTTTTTTTTGTTTGTTTGTTTGTTTTTAATGTCATGTCTTCCTTGGGGAAAAGCATGATTAATGGCTAAAGAAGTTCCCTTTTGTATCAGAAACAAATCCACTCAAATTTCTACAGAAACTCTGCTCCAGCTATCCCAAAGCGTCACTAGTTGGGGATAATCAGGCATTTACAGTACTTGGCTGTTCGCATGTAGCAGAGTGAACACTATTATATTTGGAGAACAAATTAGCAGAGCACTCTTAGAATAGCAGATGACTGTTTGATTCAGAATAATTCAGAATGCTTTGTAACACACCCCTCTCATTAGCTGTGAAACATTTGGTGTCAGAACACATGAGAACTGTGTTCGTTATTCATCTAAGCTCTGCAGTAAAAATACCTGACAGACACCATTTAAGGAAGTACGCATTTGATCTGTCTTGTCTTTCCAGGGCACAGCAGTCCATCAGGGTGTGAAAGCACTGGTTGTTGGTGGGAATGAGTCAGTCCGTGACGGCAGGAGTGTGCATACATCCAGGAGTGTGTTTACATCCTGGCAGATCAGGCAGCAGAGTGGGGAACTAGAAGTGGATCACATTCTCAAGACTTTCCCCTAAGAACTCATTTCTACCACCTAAAGCATAGCACCTAAAGACTCCATACTCTCCCAAAACTGTACTGCCAACTGAAGAGTGTCCAGTATAATTTTTTTCATATTCAAGTTGTAGTAAAAAATGAACTGATTCTGTTCATATTCATATTTTTCATATTCAAGTCATAATAAAACAATGAACTAATCTTGTAGGCGGAGTTTACCCACAAGAACACCAATACTAGAAAATATTTATTAGAATATAATCCAGAACTCACGGTACAGGTAACCAAGCACAGTAGGGACCGAAGTCTGCAGACGGACGGACGAAGGGGTCCTTCCTCCAGCAGCCAGGAACCAGGAAGAGAGCCCCCCAGCGTCCCAGCAGCCCCTTATCAAAGGGGTTGGCCACACCCCCTCCAGGAGCCCGGGACCCTGGATAAGCTTCTTTGGACCTTATCAGCTGACACCTGAATCCCACAACATCTCCCCCCTTTTTCTAACTAAGAAGGTTCTAAACTAAGACTATGTACAGTAGGAATCATTATGAGGTAGTATCTAGGAGAGGTTAAAGTACAATTGCTAATCAAAGCCTAACTTATATAAGGTATATCTAATAGTTTTAGAATATTGGTAGATAGTAGGGTGTATAGATTATTTTAAAGGGTTAATCTGGGAAAGTGAGAATCTAACACCTGAGTGTTCTTATCTAAGGGATACTAGGGTGGAAACCTTAAACATCTATTCTTCAACCTCTTCAAGACCTGAGAAGGAAGGTAAATTTGTCTGAAAGACAGAAGTACATGGAAGCAGCTACTTCCAAAATTTGGGAGAGGACAGCAACACAGCTACCTGGACAATCACCTCTGGATTTGTGCACCGTTAGAGCATCTATCGGATTGGCTATAGGCCTATGGCATCTGACAGATCTTTTTACAAGCAGAACAGTTTTGAAGGGACTGTCTTATCCTGTCTAGGCAGGTTTCGTCAGTCTCCATCTCAATTTCTTCATCCAGCTTGATATCATGTGTGTACTGTCAGCAATCAAGGTAAGGACAGTTCCTTACTCAACCGGCCATTTTTTGCCAAAAGGACCAACTCCAATGGAGTATCCTTGATGCTCAACACCATCTCGTGAAGGGAGCAGTGACACCAGGAGTCGTCGTGTCTCTCGTGGCCAAATTTTAAATGTTAAATGCCATATTCTCTGGGTCTATGAAACGGTTGAAGATTCTTGTCCATCTATGATATTCTAACCTGTATCTGAAATGACTGGGATATGATACCTTAAATAGTGTTGACGGCAGATCTTATCGTCTTAAGGAATAAACCCTGTACTAAAAATTAGAATACTTATATAAGGGATGTACAAGGGATGTACAATCTCTGAACAATGACCCTTAGTAGAACTATCGAGCATTAGCCAGGGGTATCTTACCAGGTAAAGTGTCCACAGCATTTTATACATGAAATACATATATATCATCTAAACAGAGGTATATAAAACATCTTGTGCATATATCATAACTAGTGCAATCATACATTATATCTAGTATAGTTAAATGAAGGTAGTAATTGCATAGTATACATGACAATGATGCTGCAAATATTTTAAACAAAGGTAGAAGCATACATAAAATATAGCAATTTCAAATTCAGCTTTACATAATAGTTACAGATTCAGATTTATATCGAAGTACAAGTTGCTTTGGTTACATAAAACAATCTCAGATTAAACTTTGTACCAATGTACAAATTATCACATTAAACATATAAAATGATTTTGCATTAGTATCAATATACAGATATCTATGACAGTGCAAATTGTCTTAGCTTAGCCCATACATTTAGCTAAAATGAAGTATAGGTTGGTAGAACAGTCTATCTTTATCTATCCTATCTATTCCCCCTCTCTTCTCAAAAAAAGATCTCTGATGCTATATTATAGCTTTGTCTTTTACCCAGTTTTACCCACAACCTTTGGATCATAAAACTTATTGGGAAAGGGGGCGTAGTCCGTTTATAAGGTTGCTTCCTGCTGACTTAAGGGCGATGGCATCTCTTTGGGGTCCTGTAAAAGCTAAAAACAATGGTTAGTTCCTAATGGACTGACATATACATCTATAACCAATTTTAGGATAGTGGTTAACTCCATCTGGAAACTTAATTAGCAGTGTGATCTGAAGGATAATCATAAGGAGCTATCTTGCAGCTGTTTTGAATAATCTATTTCTTGAAAGCAATTATTGATTGGTGCGCACCAGGTTCCTGATTTTTCTATTTTTGTCTCTGCTGTCTGTCTATCTGTCTCTTATTCTCTCTCTCTCATATTCTTTCTTCTATTTTTGTTTTGTAGCAGGAGGTTGTTCCGGTGGAGGGCCCCATCTCGGTTTCAGATTCTTTGTAGATAGCTGATAGGAGGAAATTTATTTACAGTGGAAAACTTAAGCATTGTCGATATTCAAGAGATATTTATATCTTTCATGACTTTAGGAGACTGGAAGCAGATAGAATGAGATGTTTGAGAGGTACAGAAACAGGGAGGAACAAGGTTTAAGATGAAGTCACAGTAATATTGGTCCCTAAATATTATGCCTTCTGTCTCACACCAGGTGGCTTTTATGATGTGAGACAGAATTTTTCATATTTCTTTACCAATATGCTGGGTTAAGATAGGGAGAAAGCCACTAGTTCCCAATCCAAATCCAGCCTTATTAATAGTCAATCAGGACCAATTTTTTTTTTTTTTTTTTTTTTTTTTTTGTTTTTTTTTTTTTTTTTTTTTTTTTTTGAGATGTAGATGTAAGATGTAAAGCAGTAAAAATTGAGAAATTACCCAGTAGTGCACATGTGTATCAGTTGGTCTCGTAGTCCGTCTTGTACAGTCTTTAATCATCAGTCTGTCTTCTATTGCAGGTGAGTAATTATTCAATGTTTAGACAATGCCGTAAAATAGTTGTATCCATTTTCCTGTAAAGACAAAAACTGAGAGACCCTGCCCCAGGTTTGTTTAAGTGTGTTTTCCTTACCACGCATCCGTTTGTCATGTCAGGGATGAGCAGTTACTTTTCTTGTTCAGGAAGAGACTCCTTTTCGAAGCGGGCTTTTATTAGTTTTGTTGGTACCCATCTCTTTTCTGTCCCTGTTGAAACAAGAGCAAAACCCCTACCCCACCGAAGCGCCTACCCTGGCTTCCATTTGGAAGTCAACACATCTTGAAGTAAATGGGTTGATTTAACTCAGAAGATTTTCTACTACCCAATGTCTCTCAGCAGCTGAAGTTCCCTTTTCATCAGCATTAAGAAAATTTAAAGTCAATAGGCACTATGCAACCTCTCTCTGGGCTTTTTCATTTCCTTTCTTTTGTTTATAAAGCATCTCTTTTAATGTGCGGTGAGATCTCTCCACGACTGCCTGTCCTGTAGGATTGTGTGGTATCCCTGTAATATGCTTTATATCATAGTATGCAAAAATTATCTTCATTTTCGGGAGACATAAGCTGGAGCATTGTCAGTCTTAATCTGAGTGGGAATTCCCAATACGGCCATGGCTTCCAAAAGGTGAGTAAGTACAGCATCAGCATTTTCTGAACTCAGGGGCAGTCGCCCATTGCATTCCAGAATAGGTGTCAATAGTATGATGTACATATTTCATCTTTCCGAATTCTGGAAAGTGAAACTCATCCATTTGCCATATCTCATTTCCGTGTGTACCCTTAGGATTAGTTCCTGCAGGTAAAGATGGTTGGTTATAGAAAGAGCAAGTGTCACATTTTTTTTAGTATTTCCTTTGCTTCAATCCAAGTGATGGGAAAACTCCTTCTTCAGCCCTTTGCTGTTAACATGATGCTTTTCAGAAATTCTGTGGCCTTTAGCACGCTTCCTATTAGCAACCGATCTATTTCCTCATTACCCTGCGCTAGAGGGCCTGGGAGGCCCGTGTGTGCCCTGATATGTGTTATGTACATAGGATGTATCCTACCTCTGATGATATCTTGTAGTTGTATGAATAGTAAGGTCAAGTCCGTATCATCAGGAATGAAGTCAGCAGTTTCAATATGTGAAACAACTCTTCTGCATATTGAGAGTCAGTAATTAAGTTAAGAGGCTCTGTGAAATCCAACAACACCATAATGATCGCGTATAGTTCTGACTTTTGAACAGAGTTATAAGGGCTCTGAGCCACTTTAGTTAGGTTTTCAGACTTGTAGCCAGCCTTCCCTAAATTGTTTGCATCTGTATAAAAATATAGGGGCTCCAGAATTGGTTCATCTTGTACTACACGAGGAAAGATCCAATTAGTTTCCTTTATAATTGAATTCTCTTGTTTTGGGGATATTTATTATTAATTTCTCCTAAAAAGTCACTGCAAGCCTTTTGCCAAGGTTCACTGTCTGCCATAATCGTTCAATTTCTTCATTAGTCAGAGGCACAACAATTTCTGCAGGGTCCTTTCCAGTCAATTGGCGGAGTCTCAATTTACCTTTAAAATCAGATCAGCAATTTTTTCGATATATGTCTTCATCTTTTTGCTTGGCCTATGTGGCAGAAATATCCATTCTAATATGATGCTTTCTCTTTGCATTAAGATTCCTGTTGGAGATTGTCTTGAGGGTAAAATAACAAGTATGCATTCCAGAGTCTGGATCCACACGATCCACATGTGTTTCCTGAAGTTTCTTTCTACCAACTCTAATTCTTTCTCAGCTTCATCAGATAGTTTTCTTGGACTATTTAAACCCTTGTCACCTTCTAAAGTCTTGAATAAATTAACTAGTTCATAGTTTTTTATACCAATCATGGGCCGTATATGAGCAATATCTCCTAGTAGCTTTTGAAAATCGTTAAGAGTCTTCAATTTATCTCTATTTAATTTTACCTTTTGTGGTCTAATTTTTTGTAAACCTATCTTATATCCTAAATAATTGATAGAATCTCCCCTCTGTACTTTTTCTGGAGCAATTTGCAGTCCCCCAATTAGGCAATACTTTCTGTAGTTCTTCAAATAATGTTTCTAATGTCTGTGGGTTTGGGTCTGCCAACAAGATGTCATCCATATAATGGTAAATGATAGATTGTGGGAAGCGCTTGCGTAGTATTTCTAGTGGTTGTTGTACAAAATATTGGCATAAAGTGGACTATTTACATCCTTGGGGCAGGACTCTCCATTGGTACCTCTTAGCTGGCCCTGAATTATTAAGAGTAGGCACTGTAAAAGCAAATTTCTCTTTGTCCTGTTCCTGTAAAGGTATGGTAAAAAAGCAATCTTTCAAGTCAATAACTGTAATAGGCCATCCTTTAGGTAGTAGAGAAGGCAGGGGAATACCAGATTGTAAGGAGCCCATAGGTTGAATCACCTTATTAATTGCTCTTAAATCTGTCACCATCCTCCATTTTCCAGATTTCTTCTTGACAACAAAAACAGGAGAATTCCAGGGACTGGTTGATTCTTCAATATGCTGAGCCTGTAACTGCTCCTGTACCAACTGTTCTAACGCCTGAAGTTTTTCCTTTGTCAAAGGCCATTGTTGAACCCAAATAGGCTTTTCCGTTAACCATTTCAAAGGCAGTGCTGTGAGTGTCTTATTAAGAGGGCGATTCTTTTGTACAACTTGAATGGCTGGTGAATTTTTGTCATTTTTGGAAACATAGTTGATCCTTTGGCTGACATCATAACCAGGAGGGATTTTAATCTGGGTATTCCATTGCATTAGGAGGTCGCGACCCCACAGATTCACTGCTATATCAGCCATATATGGCTTTAACCGTCCTTTTTGACCTTCTGGTCCTATGCATTCAAGCCACCTCACACTCTGTTTCACCTGAGATATTGTTCCAATACCCAGAAATTGGATATCTACTGTCTGTAAAGGCCATCTCGGATGCCAGGACCGTGGGGTTATGATCGAAACATCAGCCCCCGTGTCGACTAAACCCTGGATATAAATATTGTCTATCAGTACACCCAATTTTGGTCTTTGTTCATTTATCGAAGTCTGCCAAAATATCCGTTTCGTAATTTTCTTTGGAGTTTTTGAATCTTCTTTTGAATTTATGTTATCATCTGATATCGTATGTTTTTCAAGATCAGGTATTGGGTGTTCTATTCGTCTTGAGGATGCTGGTCTTCTACTACGACCGGATATGATCTCACCATCCTCGAATTTGGAGTCTGATTTTGGGGGGCTTCCCGGGGGAAGCCCCGAAAGGCGTTTCCCGATGGCAGAGGGTTGCCTTCTTTATCTCTGGTAGATCTACATTCATTGGTCCAATGTCGTCCCTTGCCACATCTTCTGCATAATCCAGAAGGCAATGGCCTTCTGTTCGAATTAAACCTAGATCGGGCCTCGTTTCCAAGAGTACTTTGTGTACAGTTTCGTCTTACATGGCCTTGTCTACCACAGTTGAAACAAGTGATTCCTTGGTTCCTCTTCCTTACCTTATCAATGGTTTGGTCTACCCAATTGTCTTCATTACTATGGAGAGGTTCAGCATTGATTGTATATTGAATCCATTCTTCTAGAGGTGCGGCTCTGATTTTTAAAGGCAGAAGCATTCTTCTACATTCTGGATTAGCATGATCAAAGGCCAGAGAAAGTATTATTTGCTTTCTAGCTTCTGGATCTGATATTGCTCTATTTACAGCCGTGGTAAGCCTTTGTAGAAAGTCAGTATAAGGCTCTTTTAAACCTTGTTTGACCTTAGCATAATGCTCAACTTTTTGACCTGAGTCTAAAATCTTTTCCCATGCATTAAGTGCGGCCGTACGGCATAGCAATAAAGTATGTTCGTCATAAGTAGTCTGAGTCTTCACGTCAGCAAACATTCCTTCACCAAGGATTTGGTCCTGAGAAGCAAAGAAACCCCTAATTCTTCCTTGGTGTTCTAAGGTCCTGGCTTCTTCTCTAAACCAGCTTCTCCACTGCAAATTTTGACTCTCTGGTTCAAGACAGCAGCCGTTAGCTGCATCCAATCGAGGGGGAGGATTCGGTTTTTTGCAGACCATGAATTCAGGAGCTGCTTTACATAAGTAGAGTGAATACCATACATGGATATTGCCTCTTTAAAATCTTTGATGTCTTTCATATGTAGTGGCTCATAACTATACTCTACATATTCTGAGGAACCCCCTGGTGCCATCTTGGTCTGAATAGTAGCTGGGAATAATAGTGGTGGTGAAGGAGGTATCCCCGTGATGTTTACAACTTTATGTAAAGTATTTCCAGTACCATAACACCCCATTGGGGGTTGACCTGAACTGTTCTGAGCATCAGATGTATCATTGCCCTTTTGTAGTGTTGCAATATGGTCCCCACATTGTTCCATTTTAGATATAATGGGTTCCCATGTTTGGATTTTGGACACTACGGATTCCCATTCTTGGAATTTGGACAGTGCAGGTACAAATTCTTGTATTTCGGATACCATCTGTCTCAAAGTTTGACTTTCTTGATGAAGTGATCCTTGTAAAGACTTCACCGAGTTAGCAATTTTGAGATCTACATCATTAGCATAATTAATGATTTTCTCGTCCACTTTGTTAATGTGGTCAACAAGTTTCTTGTTCTCATCAGTTACGTAGAGTTTATATTGTTCTAGGTCTAAAGACCTCGCCGAGTTAGCAATTTTCAGATCTACATCATTAACATAATTAATGAATTTTTCATCCAGTTTATTAATGTGGTCAATAAGTTTCTTGTTTTCATCAGTTACGTAGAGTTTATATTGTTCTAGTACAGTGTTATCATTATGTGAAAGCTTGTTGTAACCAGTTTGTAGCATATCCATCGTTTTAGACATAGCAGAGTCTAATTCACATATCCTGGACAACAGCTGCTGATTGAAGGTCTGCATCTGCTTAACGTCATCTGACAGTGTAGCGTTTGATGATTCTATAATACCAAGTTTGGATGGCAATTGAAAGTTCAGATTCGTGACCTCAGTCATCACCCTTCTATTGTGGAACACAACATACAGAAACAGACCAAGAAATAGTAAAACTGGGGTACTGAACACCTCAAGATACTCATTTAAAAACTTGTCAACCATCGTGGAAAAATATATACCAAATTCCTCAAAAGAATAGTTGTCAGCCATTACCTCAATCCAGGTGCAATGACGCTGTGTGGTCAGAAGGTGTCACAATAACGTTTAGTGCCCTGCTGTATGGCCGCTGTAGAGACACCCAGCACGCTATTCACAGATCCTAGGTGTTAAAAGGGTCTCAGCAGACAAAATAAAATCTTTGGAAAAAACAAATTCTCACAAGTCAAGACAGGATGTTAATTACAAGATAGAATGGTTTTAGTTATCTTTGTTCACCTACAGGAGTAATTCACAATTGTCCCAGGTTACAGGGTTTAGGGGCGGAGCTGCTGCTTGAATCTGCAGTTTTTGGGTCAAACTCAGCCAGCCAGGTTGGGGGAAGGGCGCTCCTGCAGCCGCAGTTCAAACTCAATTAAAATG
Source organism: Phyllotis vaccarum (assembly GCA_033318265.1). Classification (NCBI taxonomy): domain Eukaryota; kingdom Metazoa; phylum Chordata; class Mammalia; order Rodentia; family Cricetidae; genus Phyllotis; species Phyllotis vaccarum. Next base: position 11,469,436 of record JARWLC010000008.1, read on the forward strand.
AACTGAGCAGCGGTACAGCTAGGGGGGGTGTGCAGCAGGCAGACAGCCCGGGTCTCAGCCGTTTAGTAGGCAGAGAGCCACAGCCGCGCGCTGGGGGAGGGGCGTGCGCAGCAGGCAGACAGCCCGGGTCTCAGCCGTTTAGCTAGGGAGAGAGCCGCAGCTGCGCGCTGGGGGAGGGGCGTGCGCAGCAGGCAGACAGCCCGGGTCTCAGCCGTTTAGCTAGGGAGAGAGCCGCAGCTGCGCGCTGGGGGAGGGGCGTGCGCAGCAGGCAGACAGCCCGGGTCTCAGCCGTTTAGCTAGGCAGAGAGCCACAGCCGCGCGCTGGGGGAGGGGCGTGCGCAGCAGGCAGACAGCCCGGGTCTCAGCCGTTTAGCTAGGCAGAGAGCCACAGCCGCGCGCTGGGGGAGGGGCGTGCGCAGCAGGCAGACAGCCTGGGTCTCAGCCGTTTAGCTAGGCAGAGAGCCACAGCCGCGCGCTGGGGGAGGGGCGTGCGCAGCAGGCAGACAGCCCGGGTCTCAGCCGTTTAGCTAGGCAGAGAGCCGCGCGACTGGTTGAAAGGCAGAGATACCGACCGCGCGCGCGCGTGCAGCGGTTAGACAGACCGACCGCTTACAGCGGAGTCGCAGCCGCGCGACTGGTCGAGGGGCGGGGCTACAGACCGCGCGCGGCAGCTGCAACCGGCCCGGGTCTCAGCTAGCCGCGGGTCGTGTGCTGGGTGGGGGGGGGTCTACCGACCGCAGGTGGCAGCGGGGCCGAGGCCGTGCGGCTGGCTGAGATGCCTGGAGCCCCCACTGGCGCCGGCTGAAACAGACCGGGAGCCTCGGAAACTGATGGCGTAAGCCGTTTGGAGGTCACCGCTCAAAACCAAATCTGCACGGGGCTGGATAAGCCCCGCCCACACTCAAAACCTGACCTGAGTGTGAATTAAACCCGTCCCGTGGGCCCGCCCGTGGGTCCGGGACACGTTGGGCGCCAGATGTAGGCGGAGTTTACCCACAAGAACACCAATACTAGAAAATATTTATTAGAATATAATCCAGAACTCACGGTACAGGTAACCAAGCACAGTAGGGACCGAAGTCTGCAGACGGACGGACGAAGGGGTCCTTCCTCCAGCAGCCAGGAACCAGGAAGAGAGCCCCCCAGCGTCCCAGCAGCCCCTTATCAAAGGGGTTGGCCACACCCCCTCCAGGAGCCCGGGACCCTGGATAAGCTTCTTTGGACCTTATCAGCTGACACCTGAATCCCACAACATAATCTGCAGTGGGATAATCCCTTTATACACTGGGAAGATTTGCCACTGTGATTGGCTCAATAAACAAGCCGGCTAATAGCTGCACATAATAAAGTTAATCAGGAATGACAAACTCAGGATCGGGAGAAAGAAAGGTGGAGTCTAGGGAGATGCTAGGAGCCGCACAAGAAGCAAGATACCAGAGAACGGGTAAAACCAAGGACCACGTGGCAACCCATAGATTAATAGAAATGGGTTAGTTTAATATAAGTATTAGTTAATAATAAGCCTGAGCTAATGGCGGAGCATTCTGAAGTTAATATAAGCTTTTATGTGTTTATTTGAGACTGGGAGGTAGGGACCGAAAACTCTCCATTTACACTGATCCTACAGAAACTGGACGCTTTTAGTTAGCAAAAATACCGTAGAAACTTGCCCAGAATGCGAGCACCCCACCCCTCCTTCCAATGCTACCTTGTGTTCATATCTTTCTGTAAACCAACTCCCTTGAAGAAAGATGTGAAATTCACAGCTCATGGTGACAGACCCTGCTAAAGAAACACACTCTTTGTGGATTGCAGGGGGTTTTAAGGCCTCTCACTGAAAGTGATAATGGCAAGCAAGAGGCTTAGAAATAGGTCTTTACGTGACCAGCGCTGAGAGATACTGCAGCTGTTGGGTGAAAGTGTGCCCCCCCCCCCGTCCCCCCCGTCCCCCCCCCCCCCCCCCCCGTCTTCCTCATGATTCTGCTCTGTCCTCCTCTGCCAAGAAAATTTACTACATTTTTCTTCATGAATTTCCTTGTGTCAAGTGGAACTTTTTCATCCAAATTTAACTGCTCTGGCCCATATGTCATTTTTCTTTTTCTTTCTTTTTTGGGGGGTGGGGGAAGGGGGGATAGGATACCACATAACAAAAAATGTTTCTTTTATATGAATTTTGTCACTCAGACAAAGTAAACCATCACTCCTCGGTATGTTATATAGGAGCCAAGAAAGAAGGGACTCAGTCATGCAGAGATTTTATTTAAGCCATTTGCTCAGCGGTCCAAGTAGATGAAAGACAGATCTGTTGCCCTAGGAGCTGCATCAGGATAGTGAGGATCGGTCTACTTGGTAGATAAACCGCATGTGGCTCAGATGATAGCCATTTCCCTTGGTCTCTGTCAGTCTCATTAAACACCGGGGCACCTGCATTTAACAAGCTCCGGTTGAGTACATTTACAGGGCAGGGGAGGATATATACAGTGTTCTTGATAGGATCTGATATTAATATGGTGCCCCCAAAACTCGGGATGCCTGGGGAAAGGGGATCTAAGTTTCCTTTAGGGATTCCTGGGACATGAAGGAAGGAAAAGGAGAGAGTGGCAGAGAAGAAAGGGTGTCATGAAAGGGAAAAATAAGAGAACAGAAATAAGCCAAGAGAGAAAACGTTACAAGTTTCCATCGTTCCCTTTCTCTGCCAGAGAGTCTGGAATGTTAAACCACTGCAAATTGAGCGGCTCAAGGGTAATGGATTTGGTCTCCACCACTAGAGGTCAGAAACCCATGACATGTAAGTAAATACTGACACCCTTGAAACAAGGAATAGATGAAGTCCCTGGGAAAGATGAATGTCAGCTTCCTCATTTTATAGAAAAATGTAAATTCCAGCATTAAGGCAAACAGTGAGAACATTGCGCATGTACACACTTTCCTGCTACCCCTGATCTCCACCCTATAAGTCCTCCCTCACCCAGTCCCTTTTCCTTTTTCACGTTCTGTGTGTCCTTTTGCCCATCCCGTCTTTTCCTAGTCACCTGCACTCAATCAATATATTTACATTTCCTCCACATCTTCGCCAGCATTTCCTGTCACAAATGTTTGTGTTATCCAGTCTCATGGGTGGTATCTCAAAGTAGTTTTAATTTGAATTTCTTTGCATACAAAAGATGTTCATCTTCTTAAAATAATTATTGACCACTTATATTTCTCCTTTTGAGAGCTGTTAATTTCATTTGCCCATTTGTTGATTTGCAAGATATGGTACTTCTGCTTTTTGGGAGGGGGGGGACTTTTGTTTGGTTGGTTGATTGGTGTTTAATTTTTCATCTTTTGGGAATCTCTGACATTAGCTCACCATCTTGGGTATAGTTGGTAAATATGGTCTCCCATTTCTTTATTTGTTCTGCTGATAGGTTTCTTTTGCTGTGCAGAAACTTTTAAATGTTATGTCATTTTATTTGTTGACTCTTAGGACAGGCTATATTACTCAAATTCCATTCAAGGAGTTCTAACTAGTGTCTTTGGTTTTAAGTGAAAGACTTTGATTCACTTCGAGCTGATTTTCATTTCTGATAAAGAGTAATGGAGTTCATTTTTTAATAGGTGGTGCCAGCACCATTTGTTAAATGGGTTCTTGTCTTTTTTTCTATTGCATATTTTTTTATAGTGCCTGAAGGATTATTTTGGGGTCATTGATTCTATCCCATTGGCCTATCTATCTATTTTTAAACCAGGACAGCATAAAATGGTCAGCATATACTGTCACTGTAATACTGTAGCGTAACTTAAGGTCAGGTATTATAATACCTCCAGCTTAGGATGACTTTGGCTACACTCAGTCTTCTGTGGTTCCATATGCTGAATTCTTTTTTTCTAGTCCTTTAAGGAATGACGTCAGACTGTATATGGGAATTGCCTTGAGTCTTTAGATTGCTTTTGGTAATCTATGTAGAATATCTTCCCATCATCTAGTGCTGTCATTAATTTCTCAGTGTCTTGAAACTTCCATTAAAAGTCTTTTACATCCTTGATTACATTGATTCCTAAGTACTCTTCTTGTTGTTTTTATTGTTTTTGTTGTTTTTTGTGTGGAGTGATTAATAATGAGGTACATTTTTAATTATCTTCTTTGTCTGAGTATATATGTAGACAAATCTCTGATTCTTCACACTTGAAACAGCTTTGAGGATAGGCATGTGGAACATCAGCCTAGCATGTTCAAGAGCCTGCAGTTGATCTCCAGTAATGAAAGAAAATAGACAAACATACAACATTTTTAAGCAAGACATTGGCAACATTTAAGTGGACATTGTCAAGAGAATCACAGAATCTGTGATTAAAAAAAAATCCCAGTGGCTATCCATCTGGATCTGTGGTAAGGACAATAATCTCTTCTATAACACCCATCAATACACAGAAAATAAAGAACGTTTGTATATTTTTGTTGATAAGGGACCCATAGTTTTGAGTGGAGTTTCCTCAAACCTAGTTATTCAATACATATTTAAGGCCTTCATTGGTAAGTATAATACCATAAATAAGCCTGATATGGTATTATTAAGTACAATAGGAACATTATGACAGCGAGAGTTAAAATAATTAGGCAATAACTATGAAACATTCTTCTTGTAGGAGATAACATCAGGCCTTAAGGGAAACAGTAGTCTATGCAAAAAGGCCAGCTGAAATAACAAATTAAAAGTAAGAGCCAGTAGAGGCCAGTAAAACATAGAAATAAACAATTATTAGAGAGTTAAAGGCTAAGTTAAGGTGCCAGAAAACAGGGTTGGAATGATTGACAGAAGCCATTCAGTATTGTGGGTTCTATCATTGGTGCAATGAGAAACTATTAGACAATGTTAAATTAGTCCATTTAAATGGTTATAAATGGATGATGAAATCTAAAGTATTAGATATAGAAACAAAGACACTAATTATCAGGCTACTGTGGTAGACCAGATAGTAATTCTGATGATTTATACTTTAGTAGCAGTCTTTGATATGAAGAGAAGTTAAGCCTGTGGTTATATATAATATTAAGGGTTGAATGAGCAGGTAAAATGAATGTGTAGTGTGGGCATGTGGGCTATGAAGGAAAAACATGAACCACACACACCTCTAAGATACTTGGCTTGAACACCAAAGTATGTGATGATTCAGTAGCATATCACGGAAAGTGGGGGTGACCAGGCTTAGAATCATGTAGGTAACATGAGAATTCTGTTTGTCTCACGGTATGCACAAGAAGCCTAAGACATACTGTATTATTGGCTCAAGAAGCTCTAGGCAAGTGACATTTTTTGAGGAATCTGTATTTTGTAAGGGCAATCAAATTATTAGACATTTTTATATGTGGGAGTACCTGTGTGTGTGTGTGTGTGTGTGTGTGTGTGTGTGTGTGTGTGTGCATGTTCATATGCGTAAAGTGTATGTAAATATAAAGAGTCCAGAGGACAACTTCAAGTGTAGTGCTGGAGAAGCCATTTACTTTGTTTTTTAAAATAGGGACTCTCATTGGCCTGGGACTTGCTGAATTGGCAAAACTAGCTAGCCAGGGATCTACCTGTTTCTGCCTATCTAGTAGTAGGATTTGTAAGAATGTGTCACCATACTCAGCTATTTTTTTAATTTTTTGCTATTTTTAATATTTTTATTTTTTTTATTTTTAATATTTTGATGTGTTTAAGGACTGAACTCATGCCCTTATGTTTATAAGGCAAGTATTTTACCAAGTTATCTCCCTGGCCCAGAAGCTTAATTTTAATATCAAAATAAAAATTGCTCCATTAAAACTATTTGTCACACAGCCCTTTCTCATCAGAAAAAAATACAAGGGAACCATTTCTTGTGAGCTAAGCCTCCAAAGGTTTGAAAGACTAAAACTGACATTCCCACTCGAAGTGGAATATGTAGTGTGAAAACGCGAAGAAGCATCCCTTTTAAAGAAAAGTACCCTGAAGATTATACTGTCAGAGTTCACAAAGATTCTTCATGAAGGAACATAGATAGTCAATTGTAGAGATCGGGATGAGACCCACGTGAGCAAACACCAGTGCCCTCAAGTGTTTCTCATATAGCAAGACTCTCCGGTTTCTTTCATCATCCAATAGTTTCCTACTCAAGTAAGTGTCTCATTACATTTTTATTCTTCCAGTGAATCCATTCGATCTAACCAAGTAATGCAGCCATTTTCTGAACAGATGTCTTTTCATGATGGTGTTGGGCATTGCAATCGAGTGACCACATCACACTGCTGGCTTTTATAAAGTTTGTGGTGAACTCCTGTCTAGCCGGGATCCCACATCCTATACTTGCGCTATAATTTCTTTTCTTAGATTAAAAATGTTGAGGTATTTGAAACTTGAGTCTTTTTGACTGGAACATTAGTTATTCCTTCCACTTTTGTTGCAAACACAAGTCTGACGAGTGATCTTTCTGTCTGTGTCCCATTTGTTGGCTAAAATGATAGTAAGAAAACCTTAGTGTAATAAATGCAAAAGATAGAATTTGCTGGTTGCTTATTCAAGATCTGTGTTCCCTCATCTGTAATATAAAAATTACAAAACACACACAAAAGCAATAAATTGCCTGTGAAATTCATGAGGTCATACTTACCTATCACTCAAAAAATTTTAAGAATGTCTTACTTTAGGATAATAAAGCCATTCTCTGACCTAAATGATGAATGTATGTGAACAAGTACACACAAATGTCTACCAATAACAGCTTTGCCTTAGAAAGCATAAATAAATGGTGCCACTGACAGTTGCAACCACTAGTTAGATGTCCTCTTATCATTTGAAAAAAGAGTGCTTCCCATAATGCTCCACCAAGGAAGGGACCAAAGAGTCCAAGAGAGGATGGTGCTGGATGGAAATAGTTAGAAGGAAGTCTCTGATACACCTATTCTCTACCCAACACCATACCATATACTGCACATAAGTTGTCCCCTGCACATAAGTCTGTCCATCCGTTTTAACTTTGATTATCCAGAAGCAGAGCACAAAGCAAGGGCTGGGGCAGTGGGGGAGATGCTGCAAATCACCAGAGACATTATTAATCTAGAACAACTCAGGGTCCATGAAGCATTGCCTCCTGTGGAGCTATTGGAGCTAGGGCAGAGCATGTGCCTTGGAGTTATCCTACTCCTTTGACTTAATTATGTACTTGTCTCCATCATTTATTAATGAGAGTTTGTTGGGCTGAGGTTGAGCCACAAGCACTTTCAAAATGCCTCATATAGCAGAGAAAGCCACCAAGTGGATGGAAGTCAAGTTAGCACAATGCCATGGTGAAGTCTGGAAATCAGGCATGTGAACCAGGCGTAACAGAGTATATGACATCCAGTGAAAGATTTATTAAAGGAGAAAAGAGAGAGAATGTGAAAATATATAAATGGCTGGGTCTTTGTATCCAAAGAATCTGAATCTGTAGATTCAATCATTTCATCATGGATTAAAAAGATTATGTAAAAGTATCAGTGTTCTCAAAGTTAAATCTTTGAAACAAGTAACTTTAATCATGACTGAAAGTATCAGTGCTGAGCATGTATGGATGTTTCTATCTGCTGTAGTGCTCCTAAATCAGTGCTTCTCAACCTTCCTAATGCTGTGACCCTTTAATACAGTTCCTCATAGTGTGGTCACCCCCAACCATAAAATTACTTTTGTTGCTACTTCATAACTATAATTTTGCTTCTGTTATAAACTGTAATGTAAATATATGTGTTTTTCCAATGATCTCAGGAGACCCCCATGAAAGTGAGGTATCTGGACTCACAGGTTAAGAACCATTGCCCTAAGTTGGTTAACTAGGCTTCTTAAATCAAAAACTCCATGTTCAGCAGGAAACCCCAACTAAGTAAGAAATATAGACAATAATGTAGGAAGACACCTCAGATCCGGGACTATAGGATTAGACAACCATGTCTGGAATAAAATCCCTTTTCTGCTTCAGCTAACTGTGATGGTTGTCTTGTAACCAGGGACACTTACCAACACCCGGTTAAACCACATTCTTAATCTACAATATCCATCATATACTCTCATTCCTAGGATTTAAAGATTAAGCATATTGTTGAACCAAGAGTGAAAGAGACAAAAATTGAAGTATTCTTATTCTAATGGGCTTGTCATAACTATATATCTGAATATTTCCTGCTGTCTAAACTATAAATTTCCATTTCCATGACATGTTTTCTGAATATTATTTTAAAGAGTCAAAATTTGTCATATATTTATATATATATATATGATATGTATTATATATATTTAAGATTGAAAAATAGTGAAACTTAAAACATTCTTTGAACTGCATTATAGAATAAGATATGGTGATCAATGCTTTATCTGTAATTTATCTGATATAGAACAAAGTCCGTTTTTAGAACTCAGAAAGGAAGTATATGGGCATTGCTATTAGTTTTGTGAGAAACCTGATTTTCCTATCATTTAATAAATTCCCTTTGTATAGAAGGCAGAAAGAATTTGAAAGCTGGAGGATGGAAAAGAGTGTCATGAAACTCTGCCATCCAGATACTCCATGTGTGTGAACACACAGAGGCTATGGATACACACAAGATTAGACCCTCGGCTTCCCATCACGGATTGAAGAGGTGGCCATAATGCCATACCCCTTCCCATGGAGCTAATAACAATATTTTCTGAAGAAGAGGGTATCATTTTCTCTAATGGAGTAGCCACTGGGGGACTAGACATGAGGAAGGGGTTCATAGAAAAATAAAGGAAATATATAGAGGGTAATGGAGATAAAATATAATCACAGTACATTTCCTATATGTATAAAAACTGTCAAAAAAAATAAAAATATATTCCTTGTCTTATTTAAAAGAAAATAACATTACCCTAGATGACAAAGTGTAATCTTTATCAAAAGAGACTTTGCTATGTCTCTAGTACTATAAGTATTCTAGAGAGTGTGTTAACACATACAGAAAGATATACATAGGCTATACACAAATACTTTATCATTTCATATAAAAAAAAAAAATCTGAAGGATCCAGAGCTCAATATCCATAAGAGATCTGGAACAAATTCCCCATGAATACCAAGGGATGACTGGAGGCTGCAATGCATATACACATCCTACTGCTCTGAATCTCTGGAGAGCCCTGACTAATGCAAACTGCTTCAGGGTTAAGCAATGCTGTAGCATTTAACAACATTCTCTTCCTTATCAAAGACAGCTGCCCTGGGATAGCTTCCATGCACTGTGTCATACCCTGGACCTCTAGCCAACAGTGGCTGTGCCTAGCCTGTGTCACTGTAAGTATCTGAGCACTACTAATGCACTGGTACTAGGCCTTTGCGAGGATCCGAAAGCCACACTGAGGAGCTCAATGTTTACTGACACTGGAAAATCAAAGAGGACTCTGGGAAGATGCCTCCACAGCAAAGACTCCACATCAAGGCTAAAGGTAGTAGAGGTTGACTGACATTTTCCAAACCATGCCCTTTTCTCCCAGGGCTTGCAAGGGAAGCTGAAATGCAGTGAAAGGTTTTCTTGTTTCCTTATATTAACCTTGTTAGTCTGCTTTATAGTTTTGGAAAGAGGTTCCCAATCAAAGCAATGCTATGTGAATGATCAAGTCCTCATAGATCACCTGAGCAGACAAGCACTTCATTTTATCTCAATTATTCAGAGCCTCCAAATGCCCAGGGCTGAAGAAAGAGGTGGCTCAGTCCGCAAAGGTTAATAGTTCAAGAAGCTGAAAATTCAGATCTACCAAATATCTTAAATTTAAAATCTCAATTTTGTTTTGTTTCAAAGAAATAGAGACATGAGAAGCAGGATGGAGTGCTGCTGTTGCTTCTTGCTCTTTGTATTCAAATGCATCCCCTCTCCATGATGACTTTTTCTTACCAACTCCATACAAATCTGCATTTTCCTCTAGGAAAATCAAGAACTTTAAACCCAAGTGCTCATTTTCTACCACAGACTTCAAAGTTATAGTTCCTAGGTAGAATAAAAAGAATCAGCGGGGGCTAGAGGTTGGGATGGCTTGGTCTGTAATACTTGTATTACGTAAGACCAGAGTTTGTTCCCTAGAACCCATGTTTTACAAAATCTCAAGTGTGGTGGTGTGCACTTGCGTTCCCAATGCTGGAGAGATATGAGGATTTCTGATGCTTGCAGCCCAAAGCACCCAGTGAGCTCCAGGCCAATGAGAGACTCTGGATCAGAAAACAAGGAGTTCCTATGAGCCCAGTCAGTTGTTTCTGTGGGGTATTTTGTGATGTCCTTGATGCCTCTGGCTCATACAGTCTTTCCCCTTTCTTCAGCAAGATTCCTCAAACTTGTCCTAAAGCTTGGCTATGGGTCTCTGTATTGTTTACATCAGTTATTGGATGAAGACTCTGTGATGACAATTGGGGTAGTGACCAATCTGATCACAAGAGATGGCCACTTGAGGCTATGTATCCACGATAGCTAGAGCTCTTAGCTGCAGTAATCCTTGTAAATTTGTGGGAGTTTCCCTTAAAACTAGTTTCTACCTAACCCAAAATGCCCTTCCTTTCCAATTATCTCTTTTAGTACTCTCCCCCTCTACCAGCCCCCTCCCAACCTGATCCTGTAAGTTTCCATCCCCACACACCCCCAGTCAACCCAGGAGATCTCTGATTTCCCCTTCCAGAGATTCATGTGCCCACACCTTGGGCTCTCCTTGTTAGTTAGCCTTTCTGAGTCTATGGGTTGTGGCATAGATATCTTTTACAGCTATTATCTACTCACAAAGTCTGAACCAACAATCGGAGAGCCTACATGGGACCAATCTAGAACTTCTACTTATATGTGACAGTTTTATAATTTAGTTGATTTGTGGGACTCCTGACAATGGGAGCAAGGGCTGTCCTTAGTACTTTGGCTGGCTCTTGGGAACCTATTCCTCATATTGGATTGCCTTGCCCAGTGATAATACATGAGGAGGTGCTTAGTGTTTCTGCAACTTGATACACCATTCTTTGTTGATACCCATGGGAAACCCTTCCCCTTTCTGAACAGAAACAAATGCGGAGTGGATTTAGAGGGCAAGAAGAGGAGAGGAGGGGATGGAAGAAGAGAAACTGGAAACTGTGGTCAGGATGTAAAATAAGTTAAATAAATAAATTCAAGGTGGTTGGGTACTGAGAAATAACACCGCAAATTGACCTTTCGCCTTTGTACATCTTCTGACATGTGTGTACCCATATAAATATGAACTCTCATGCACACAACACATATGAAAATAAATAGTAATAGAAATTATGAAGGAGTAACCTATTCAAGGTTTCAATTGCTATTGTAGCTTGATATTGAAAGGGTGGTGGCTTGGACTTTAAATGGGGTACGGAAAGGGTTCTCCCTTCTCTTGATGAAAAATAGAATCAGCAACTGCCACAAATGATATAACCAGACATGAATGGTCAGGAGCTAATAAAACTAGATGAGTTTCACTTGAATAAGGATACACAGAAAAAATAATGGCAAAGAAGAGAAAGATCTAAACATACGTCTTTCTAATGGCCAACCTTGGACCTTAACCTTTTATTTTATCAGAGAGAGAAGACATCATAACTATGCCTGAAACTTTTACTTGGGTTATGTAACTTAAATGAGGACCCATTGACCCATCAATATCAGAAATATGTTATCACACCTTCATTGACTGCTTTTCTTGCATCTCATTCTATAGACATGAGAGGATGCATATCTGGTAATACATGACGCAAAACAATACTACACAAAGAAGATGCAGGCAAGGTATTTGTAAAGCCAAGAATAGGAAATCCAACTGCCTCTAACTCAGAGCAGTGAGTAAAAAACTTGTCTATTTCCATAGATAATGAGGTATAGGGGTGTTTGTTACATTGTCACTGTAGCAGAAAATGTTAAATAAAAGCAAAGAGAGAAATTTTAGAGAAGTCATTACCCCCAATAGGTTGAATGACAACTGGAAAAGAAGAGAATTTGAAGGATTGTCTACAACATTGGTTCCCAGTCTTCCTAATGCTGCAACCCTTTAATATGGTTCCTCATGTTGTGGTGACCCCAAACCATAAAATTATGTTGTTGCTACTACATAACTGTAATCTTGATACTGTTGTGAATCATATGTAAATATATATTATGTATCATGTGGTCCTAGGTGGCCTTTGTGAAAGGGTTGTTTGACAACCCACCCCCAAGGTGTCACAACCAACAGGTTGAGAACTGCTGCTTGTCTATGTTTCCTAGAAATTCTTTTGTTGCCCCATGGACACAAGGTAGAGCTCAAAGTGTGTAACTCCCTAAACCTACCATACTTAAGATATCATTCCACATGTTTTGCTTCTGGAGAAAAGAGGCAGGGATCAAATTCTCTATCAAATCCAAACCATGCATCCAATGTGAACTATTAAACTTTGCTTTTAAAGGCCAATGAGATTCAGGGATAGCTTGTTTCACAAGACAAAGGGTTCTTGGGAAAATTCAGCAAAGTCACGGACCACTAAACTTTCCTTATTTCAATTTCTCCTCCTTCTTCAGACTACAGATATCTTAAAGGGCAAGCCTTCTCTACTCAGGCCTTTTCCTTCTCGACCATCATTTCCCCTGAACCTCCTTAAAGTTTCAAAGCAGCAGATACAAACCAGGTGCAGGTTTTGCCCCCATGTCTTGAGGTAAGAAGGAAAACAAATGGTTTGGCCTTTCATTGTACGTGTTAGGAGATACTTTCTGCAAAGCATGGAGAAAGAGGAAGAACAGTTGCATTAGCTAACAGGTTCCCTGACTGAAGAATGAGACACCACCAACGTGGTACAAAAATTCTTCTATTTATTAAACCCTTATTCTCAGTCCATTTCTTTGCACAGTTTATAGATATTATTCCCACCCACGTACCCCTTTTGCAAACAAGAAATTTTGTGAGCTAATTGAGGCCCACAAAGAAATAGCAACGTGTTTAAGATCACCCAGATCGCAGATGACAGAGTCAGAGCTTGAACTCAGGCCTGACTGTATCAAAGCCTTTGGATGCAAACGCCCTGCATGTGGAGATCTGTCTCTCTCTCTATTCTTCAAGACTTCAAGACAGCACTCGATGCTGCTTGCCTGCTTCGTCTCTACTACAAAAGAGGCACAGGATACAGACACAACAACAAAGTCCCTCCCTAGGGATCAGAAATAGCCAAAAAGAGGCAGATGGTGAGTTTTTGGATGCCAAAGCCCATTCCAGAGAAACGAGTGCCTGCTGTCCCATGAGTTTTAACACTGAGAGAAGTGCAAATTCTGCTGGGCTCCTGAGGAAATGTGCCAAGTCTGTTTGCAATTTCGCAGCTCATAGCATACTCATCAGAGGCTTTCCATTCATTCTGCCTGATGCTTCTTGGCCTGTTGAAGGTTTTGCAACTCTGAAAGCCAAAGAGTCCAGGCCTCGGACTCTCAGAAGCTGACTGTCCTCTTAATTACATTTTTCATGTTGCTGTCTGTCCCTTTACTTTCTGCAAGAAAGGACATCACAGTACAGCTCAAAGGGGAAATGAATTAAGAACTCACTGGGACACTGGGTAGCCATCCCTTCATGTTGCTCATACTCAGAGCATCATTTCTCCCTTAATCATGAGCATCCTGGCCTCAGAATCTCTTGCTCTCTGGGCAAAAGTCTGTCTTGATCTCTCTGGGAGACACAGCAAGCAGCTGTGGTAAAATTCAATGCCACGTTCATAGCGTTGCACTTTTTCTTGGGATTCTCACGTGGAAGTACTCTACCCTGGGTGGCCTTCCATGTAGACCAGAGCAGCCTCTCTTCCCAGAAAGGCAGCTGTGCTGCCCAGCTGTGATGTCTCAGGATAGCGTGCTGCACAATCATCGAGGATTTTTCCACTTTAAAACAGTGTAGGCTTTTTTCTGAGAAAGCTGATGATGTTACTGTCATGTCAAACCATCATTCCCCCAGAGACACTCTTTCCTCTCTGAGAATGATAGCGTTAAAAAGGATGGAGTGTGTGGAGAAGGAAATGGCAGGAACTCTCTGCCTATGTGGTAGCAGAATTCTAAAATTGACCTTCAATGGTTCTTGCCTTTGTGAAATCCAGCCATCTGATCTTGGTTCATGTGAATACGTGAACAGGATGAGAAGTTATGTGGTAAGAGCCAATCAGGTTAAATTAATCCTGTGAGCCTTTCAAAAGCAAGTAATACTGTGTGCTTGTGTGTGTGTGTGTGTGTGTGTGTGTGTGTGTGTATGTGTGTGTGTGTGTGTGTACATATATGTGTAGGCATTCTTGCCTATGTATTCATGTATGGAAACTAGAAATAGATACCAGGAGTCTTCCTCTACCACCCTTTGCCTTATATTTTGAAACAGGGTTAGTCTGGGTAGTCAATTTCATCAACTAGGCAATCTAAAACCACCTGGGAAGGGAGTATCAATAAAGAATTAGCTGCATTGGGATGGACAGTGGACAAGTCTGCTGAACATTATCTTAAGTTAATAGATTTGAGAGATGTGAGAAGACTTAGCTCACAGTGGGCAACACCATTCCATAAGCAAGAGATCCTGAATGGTTTAAGTATGAAAATGTTCATCTGAGTACCAGCAAGCAAGTAAGCATGCATGAATTAATTTCTCTCTGTTCTCAACTGTGGATAAAACAAGTTGTCTGAAGTCTTTCCTTTGACTTCCCCACTATGATGGACTACTGTGGCCTGAGAATATAAAGTAAAATAAATTCCTTTCTTCCCTATTTTGATTTTTGTCAGAGCAGTTTTTCACAGCAGTAGAAATAAAATAGGACAGTTTCTTACTGAATCTGGTTTTCACCATTTCATTTACATTGGCTGGTCAGTGAGTCCCCGGTATCCACCAGTCTACCTTATGAGTTCATCAAACTAAAGAGGCCCTTATTGAATTTACAACCTCTCTTCTCCATCTCCAATGATGTCTCCTCTGATGTTTTTAATCTCCATAAACAGTCTCCTTCCATGGATGCTGGAAACAGGAGGCTGCCTTAAACATTTCTTCCTCAGTCATCCATATTCAGTCTAACATCAAGACTTGTCAACTGTGTGCACAGGTGATCTTAATCATCTTGATTCATGTCAGTGTTAATTGCCAATTCCTTTGGAATTCAAACATTCCTTCTAGAAAGGACTTGGGGCTCCTGGGACTTGGGAAGTAAACTAACTTTAAGGCTGGGTAAACAAAACTTACAGGATTAATGAGGGGTTCTCTCCAAGATTAGCAGCAAACACCTGAAGGAGATTCTTTGACTTGTTGAGGTATGTAGAAGCCACATATGGTGCTTCAAAATTGCATTTTTCATGAGTTATTGCCCCTGTTAGGGTGAAGTTACTTTTGAGTCATTCCCACTACTATAAATAGCCCCTCACCCATATCCCTGTAAGTAACTCCAATAAACTTGCTGGGTCACAACGTTTGTACTTTAGTCTAATCATCACTTTGGTCTGTTGTGAGTTCCCTAGATATGCATCAATGTGTGTCATGTCCCATTAGAAAAAGTTTCTCATAATAACTATTAATTCTAACACTTAAGAGGAAGGCTTAGATGGGTGGATCGTAAGTTCAAAGCCAGCCTGGGCTATCAGTGAGATCCTGTCATACAAACACATACAAATGTTCCTATTTATCCCTTTTCTACTTCCTTATTAACACTGCTGTCCCAATCCAAGTCACTATGTTTGGAGTTTGACAACTACATCTAAACTATAGCCGTAACCATTGCTATTTCTCTGTAGTCTTCCCCAGTCCGTACCAGTGTGATATAATCAAGTTTTCATCATAGCCTAACTCAACTTCAAATCAAGTTCTTCATGAAGGAGCTCAGGCCTGTCAGTTTTTCTTAATTTCCACATTAAAAAAAAAATTAATGTTTCATGCACCTACTTAGGACATGTATTCCTATTTGGAAGACTTCACAGATTCTGCTAAGAGTTGCTTTATTTTTCTTTGTGGTGACCATACAGTTCTTACCAGAGCTGACCACACAGGAGAAAGAGAGGAGGGGGGAGGGGCATGAAGCTGAGATGATAGGATTTCCCACAATTGAAATTCACTTTTTTTCTTACAAAAAGTTTCCCTTTGGCTAATCCTGTTTTGTTTTTCTTAGAACCAGATAACCCTCAATAGAAATAAAATTCACCTTTTGCCTTTCCTTCTCTATATAATTTAAAGCTCACATTCAAATTTCAATTTGTATAGTCATCACATTTGAAAAACACTGGTGGATTTCCCACACCAAGAATTTGTTTTGCTGAGTTCTTTAAAGGCAAGCGGTCTCTTGCCAAGTAAAACAAAAACTCCCTGGTCAAAGACATATTTTTTACATTTTACTTGGTAACAACTACACATTTACAGATAAATTATGGAAATAAAAATATGAGAATATCCATATACTATTTATTCAGATTTTTCCATTTTATTCTATTTGTTATGCCATTAATATTAACTATGCATCTAACTGCTCAGCTATATCTATGTCTTTTAAACATATGATTATAAATTAATTATATTATGGCCTTTGACCTGGGACTATTTCAGGGGGTAATTCCTATGAATAGAAATTTACTGTTATATGACCAAATAATTTTCAGCTTTGACAAATGCGTTGTCAGCAATTGCTTTTACTCTAACGGATGCTTTGTATTCCAGTTTCATTACTTTACCAAATAATGCCCTCCCCTACTCCTCTGGAAGATACACTTTAAGGTCATACATTATATTGACTTTTGACCTTTTTAATATTTTTATTTTTATTAATTATGGTCATTGTATTGTCAATATATCTCTTAAACTTACTCATCCTCCATAACTGCAGTTTTGTATTTTTTTAACCAATACCTCCCAAATCCTCCCTACACCAACTCTTGATAATAACTGTTCTCTCAGTTTCTATGAGCTTAATATTTTTAAATGTCATATATAAATAATTTCATGATATTTTGATTTGTATGTTTACCTTATTTTATTTATTATAGCAATTATTTATTTATTACAGACCTATCCAGGATGCTGCAAATAACTTTTCCTTCTTTCTTAAAGCTGCACAGTATTCCATCATACATATACATGCATATACACATATAATATGTGTATATATGTGTATGAGTATATGCATATACAATATGACATTGATATATTATTTACCTATTTGTTCATTTGATTTTGTATCTTAGCAGCTGTGAATACTGCTGTAATAAACATAAACAAAGGTGTACAGATATTTCTTCATATTGATTTTATTTATTTGCAAAAAAAGTGATAAATAATGTTAACCCTGTTTCAAGTTTCTGTTTCAAGTTCTTGAAGAATGTTCATCCTGTTTTCCATAATGGCTGTACTCAGTTAAATTCCCAAGAGTATGCAAAGGTTCCCTTTTTTCCATAAGCCCTTTTGGCTTCTTTTAAGCTGATCACAATACCAGGCATGTGTTTCATTTGTGAAGAAGGCCCTACATCCAGTTGGAAAGGGCTTGCTTGCTCCCATAACATTGGTGATATTGTTGCACCAATGGGCATATCTTGCCAAGTTGCAGCAAGATATTTCTGTAGCCCACAAGATTGACAGATGGGTAATATCAGCGATTATTTTTAGCCTCTAATAGCATTCATACCACCTCCCAGCTCCGTGAAAGTGCCAGTAGAGATGAAATTTCTAGGTGAGTACCAGCTTGATTGCTTCTTATTCCAAGAATGAAGTAAAAGTGTGGCCAGACATTTTAAATAATATAAACATCTTGTTCCTTACCAAAATGACTTCTGGTGCTTGGACTCCAACTGATTCAAATTGTGCCACGATGGTGCAAAATAAGTTCCCAACTCCAGTTTTGCCCTAAACTAACTAGTTTGATTTTGGTGATTTTTTTTTTATTTATTTATTTTGTTTATAAATGTTTGCTGGTATGTGTGTTTTCTGCCATGTGTGTTTGTTGCCCACAGAGGTAAGAAGGATTTGTCAGATCCCCCAGAATTAGAGTTACAGATGGTTGTAAGCTGCCATCTGTGTCCTAGGAACAAAATACAGGTCCTCTAAGAGCAGCAAATATTCTTCACTGCTGAATTATCTCTCCAATCCCTACATTTGGTGTTTTAAGAGCCTTCTTTTCTCTTCTTTTTATTACTTTACAATATGAATGTATGAGTTCCCTTTACCAGATTATGTTTATTATTGAACTTAATTATTTTCAGACTCAGCTTGAAATTTGGCGAATGATAACCTCCCTGCTGAAGTGGGAACTTAAGCCTTCATGATAAGAAATTATACACATACACACATTTATGTATGTATATACAATGCACACATCAGGGAGAGAAAGTTGTTACTTTATGCCCTAATAAAACATCTCTGTGGCCATCCTTGTATGGAACACAGAAGGCCCTGAATGACAAAAGACTTAAGTGTGGAGTTGACATAAGCCAGCTAAGCCAAAAACCCCAGAGCTTAAGTTCTGTGAAGGAATAGAAAAGTCTTCCCCCTGGGGTGAGGTTCAGAAGCATGGTAAAACCTTCCTCTGGGGACCAAGTTTGATGAGAGTTAAAATGTATGCACCATGGATTTCAGAATCTCTGGCCTGGATGCTTATGGTCTGAAGACCGCTACCTGCTGAGATTGCTTCTACCTAAATTAGCCAACCATTCCCCTTTGATCTAGATATATGCCATAAACCCAGCCTCCCTATTTATCTGTCTGCAATAAGCCTGCCTCTCTGTCCAACTCTGAATAATAAGCATGCTGTACCTCCAGGATGCTATGTTTTCTCCAGCCAAGAACTCAGACCAGCTGATCCCAGCTTCTTGTCTTTGTATATGTCTCTGTGTGTGTTTTTCATTGTCTCACTACCTTGGTCATGTCTGTTTCTGGAACCCTGCTGGATTGTGCAACCTGAAATCAACCATTTTCCCTGATAACATTTTTAAACTGAAGTACTATGCATTGTTTTTATTTAATGGAACACATTTATATCCATTTGATCCATTATCAAAATATTTTAGCATAATGCCTAAAGACAAAACAAAGACATTTCAGTGGAAAATTCTTTTAATGGTCCATTTCCCCTCCACTCTTTGGATAGGAAGACAGAGTGCAATGTGAGTTAAATTCTACTCATTGGAAATCAATGTAGTATTACCCTAATCTTCTGAGAGTCAATGCTTGGCAAGTTTTCCCAAAATTTAATATGACTTACAATGCTGGTGATCAGCTAATCCAATAAATTGCTCATTTCTTCCAGTTCACTTAGACCAAATATGATCATTCTTTTAAAAAAAATGCAAGCTTGTTGGAATTCATTTCTTCATCTACAAGTATAATGATTTTGACTAATTTTACACAAAAAATATTGCCATGTGTGGGCCCCATAAATCTGCCTAGTTTTGTTACTTACTATTCTCCCCAGCTGCTCTGAACTTAGCAGAAATTTTCCAAGTCAAAAAATAAGCTGTTATGTGCTGTAATTTCCTCTTTGAGGCATTTTTTAAAATTTTGTCATTATATTTCTTACGTTTCAAAATATATTAAACGCA
Organism: Phyllotis vaccarum; assembly: GCA_033318265.1. NCBI lineage: Eukaryota > Metazoa > Chordata > Mammalia > Rodentia > Cricetidae > Phyllotis > Phyllotis vaccarum. The sequence goes on from JARWLC010000008.1 coordinate 11,488,952, forward strand.
TGTGATTCTGTGCCCAGGAAACAATTGTTTCCACTTTTAGCAATGGAATTGAAAACGTAGGGCATGAGTGTTAAAATTTGACTTTCCTTAGATTTTACGTAACAAGTGCTAGTATCATATCTAATTATATTTATCAGATTACTCCTCTTTGGGGCTAAAAGTTTCATGAAAACTCAAACAAATGAAAAAAAACAAAGAACATTTTCTTTTCCTGTCTCACGCATATTCTATGCTGAGTTGAAAACAGCTACTCTTTAAGTGATACAAAGTTGAGCTGATGTGATAATGAGCTTAGTCAGTGTGAGTCAGGCTTACACAATACAATAACTCATACAACAGAGTAACTAAGAAACACAGAACAGAATGCCAATGACTAAATGCTTCAAGTAGAATATGTTGGCGTGTGAACCTTAGCAATGGCCATGCTACTGTTTGCATGTCTATATTTTAAGACTTATAGTGATATATTGTATATTTACTAAGCTTGTCTGAAAATCAGAGGACAGAGTCAAACCATGAAGGTCAGAAAGTGGTGACCCATGCCTTTAATCCCAGCGCTCAGGAGGCAGAGATCCTCTGGATCTCTGTGAGTTCAGGACCCAACAGAACCAGGTGGTGGTGGCACACACCTTTAATCCTAGCACTAGAAAAATTGAAGGAGGAAAGAGAGATAGTGGGGAGGAGAAAGAAGAGGCAGGAACTCCCCTTTGTACTGTATTCCCTTTCCATTGAGGACTCAGAGGCATTAGGTAAGAGAATTCCGGGAGACAGAATCTACCCTTTTCAGCCTGAGGAGTTGGCCGGGTGAGAACTGGCTGTGATTTGTTTTTCTGTCTCTCCAGTATTTCAGATTTTCCCCAATATCTGGTTCTTGGATTTTATTAATAATATCAAGTAAAATGTGTGCAATAAAGACCCAAAAGAGATTAAAACATAAAAGGTAAGATTTCTTATATAGCTATTAACTACAGTGAAATGTTAGTTCACATGCCATGAAATCAATCTTTCAAGTTGAATGGGTTTTAGTCTATTTACAGACTGGTCCATTGAGCCCCACCATCTAATTACAGATATTTTATTGAACCCCAAAAGAAAGCCACAGACATTGACACTCCTATTTTATCCCTGCTGCCTCAACTCTATTTATTTACTGTATCCATTCTAGTATATGTAAATGGTACTTCACTTGCCTTTGATTATCACTGCTCTCATGAAAAAATGAGGTTGAAAATTTTATATTGTATATAGGGACCATGTGTACATTGGAGCTTCTATTGAAAGTAGATTCTTCTCTCATACAACATATCCCAACCACTCTCCCTCTGCTCCTCTCAGCTCCCTCCTGCCTCCCCCAAATTCACTCCTCCTTTCTCTTTTGGGAAAGGCCAGGTGTTCAAGAGACAACCGGTCACAGCAGAATAAGATACAAATAGACAAGGCAAAAGCCCTCACACGGAGCCTGGGCAAGGCAGCCCAAAGGAAGAAAAAGAGTCCCTAGAGCAGGCAAAAGCATCAGAGGCACACCCCTCCCACTGTAAGGAGTCCCACAAAACACCAAACTAACAGCCATATCATATACACAAAGGCCCTTGTAAATACTACAGGGATAAGTCTATTATTCACATTGTTGCTGATTTTCAATGGAGTTATCCTTTCATTGACTTAAAGAGTTCTTGAATATTTTGGGGAAAGTTCCATTGTATGATTCATAAATATTTTTCTCTCCATCAGTGAGTTGCTCTTTGACTGATGTCCTGTGAAGTAAAGGAGTTCTTCATTTTAAAAGAGCCAAACTAATTATTTAGTTAATGAACTAACTTTGTTGTTTATGTTTTGGGTACTACAGCTGAGAAGCTGTGTCCTGATATGATGCAATAAACACTTCTTACTTCTTATTTTTATTTACTAAGAAAAATTGAGTGCTGGCTTGTTCAGGAATTTGTCTTGAAATTACGAAGACCTGATTTCCATCCTAAAACCCCATGTTATCAAAAGTCAGGTATGGTAACACACTCTGGAAATTCAAGCTCTGGGTAAGAGGGGACAGGTACATTTCTGGAACTCACTGACCAACCACCTTATCCTACTTGGCGAGTTCCAGGCCTGGGAGAAACTCTGTCCTTTAAAGATATAAGTTAGTGTTGACTTATAATCAGCACGTGAATCTATCCTCTGTAGCCTCTACACACACACAAGCACATGTACCTGTACATACACAAATACTGTAAATATAGACATAAAGAACATTTAATAATTTTACCTGTCAATTTTTTGTTTTTATGCATTTTGAGTTAATTTTTATATCTGGTGTAAGAAAGAAATCCAATTTCCCTCCTTAGCATGAACTCAATACCACTGATTGAGAAAAAATAAATTTTTGAGACAGAATTTTACTATAAAACCCTGGCTAACCTGGGACTTGCTGTCCAACAAGTTGACCCCAAACTTATAGAAATCTTGCTCCTGCCTCCTGGTTCTTGCCCCCTCCCCCTGTCTCCTGCCCCCTCCCCCTGTCTCCTGCCCCATGCCTCTGCCTCCAACATTCTAGGATTAAAGATATATACCAACACACCCTGCAAAGAGACTATCCTTTTTATTTTGATCTTCATACCTTGAGTTCCTTCTCAAGACCAGGCTCTGTCTCTTTCTTAGTTGCTAGTTTTAATAAAGAAAGCTTCTCAGTTGTTGATTTCCCTATAGAGGCAAAGAGTTTAGAACAAATGATCTTAGTCTGTCAACCACCGGAAGACCCAGATTCTGACAAGATTCTATGACTGGACTTTGGAACACATGGTGTCCCAGTTAAACCTTGATATGTTCACAGCATGAAAGATAATCCTACTGTAGCTTGTGAAAATCCTGAGCTAGTGAGTACAGAGAAACTCTTCCTGACTTCTGATACATACACAAACACATTATATATATGTTTACAGTGTAACACTAGAAGTGGAGATGATTTGTGGTGATATTTCTATGGTGCGTGTGTGTGTGTGTGTGTGTGTGTGTGTGTGTGTGTGTGTGTGTGTGTGTGTGTGTGTGTGTGTATGTGCTCGCTCATGAATACATGTGGAAGCCAGGGGTCAAATTGGGTGTATTCTTTAATTGTTCTTCACTTCTTCCTTCCTTCCTTCCTCCCTTCCTTTTTTTCTTTCTTTGCTGAGTCTGAAGCTCTCCATTTCCACAAGGAAGGGGTCTGGCTGGGCAGCAAGCTCCTAGGCTCTGTCTGTCTCTGTGTGCCTCCAGATGTGCGCCATTACACCTGGCTGTCATGTAGCTACTAGAAATATGAACTGAGGTTCTCAGGGTCATATGGCAAAGACTTTAGCCACGGAGCCAGCTCCCTATCCCTAGGGAAGACTTATTATCTAAAAGTTGGTAGTCAATACGTGCTACAACTTTTTTTTTTCCATTGTCCTTTATTCTATGGTGCAGTTTAATACATGGAAAATAATGTCAAAAGCAAACAAAATTATAACCAAACTCTGGGTTTTCAAATTCTTTTTTGCAGCTGTGTCTTTCCATGCCCTCATTACTGTTCAATTATAGGAATTGTCCAGCTCTACTCTACACTCCTTGGTCTCATTTCCAGAGCCTCATATGGAAGTTTGGTGTCTTACCACTAAATTGTACCTTCTCATTCACAATCTCCTCCAATTTCCTGGTGTTAACCAAGGCCAGAGTATTTCAAACCCACATCAATGTCTTATTGAATGGAAGAAACTCTTGCTCTCATCACACTCCCCGTCAGCATCCTGCTCTGTATGGAGGCCATTCCCTAGTGATGGGATCTTTGGCCAATTATTTAAGTTCTCAAAGCCTCAATATCTTAATTTCTTAAATGGAAATAATACTTGCCTCAGGATTCCTGGAAAACTGTTAAAATGCTTCAGAGAAAAGTTCCTGGCTTTTCTTCACTCAACACTGTTTTTCTCTACTAACTAGGGTTACTCACAACATGACCCAGCAAAGGACACGCCAGAAAGGGCAGGGGAAAAAAATTATCTGGAAGAACCAGCTGGAAGAAGCCAAGGATGTTCTCCTAGCATGTAAATTTGAGGGTGCTTGATCAAAGTGGCTAGAATATAAGACTGGATAAGTAATGTTTCTTCAAATTGGGAGTATGTTATTTAGCGGGTTGCATCACCTCAGCAAGGGACTAAGGAATGGAGAAGAATACAGTATGGCTGTATGAAAGTTAGCAGCCTGTAATAAACAAGAGTGAGGTTCCAATCTTCTAGAATGGCCTGGGTTTCCCTGGGATGTGGTAGAGGAAGAACTAAAGATGTTGACACGTATGGGCACAATAAAAAAATAAATTATTTACATCCAGAAGATCCACCAGAGATGCATGTTCCATGAAAAGCTCAAATGCACAGACATCATCCCTCCAAGCCAATCATAGTGCCTTGAATTTGAGAATAATTTTGAAAGACAGTTGGAGGGAGATAAGGGAAGAATTAGAAATAGAAGATCAACAGGCATCACTAGGAGGTGTGTAGACTACGCAGAGGAGAAAGGGATTATAAAGCACGACTTGGTATCATTCACATAAAAGGTGGCACTGTGTGGATGGCTATAAGAACATGCTCCATAAGCCTGAAACTTTGATCCACAACTGTAGGAAGGTGAGTTCAGGAATCTGAGTTTGACCTGTTAATAAAAAGCAGAATGACAAAAATCTTGTATTTCACTAATTTTCAAGTGTTTCACTACACTGGTTACTCCATTGCCATTTTTTTTTTTTTTTTTTTTAGAATTCATTCTACAGCCATTGTGAAAGTCACAAGTATTTGCACAGCAAAACTCTGGCTCACATATACAAATTTATATGGTCTCTTTCAGTTAGAAGTATGTCTTGTAACTGTGTCTTTAATCAGTCTTGGTTGGGCATCCGTTTAAGCAGCAAGTAACAAAAAACTCTTAGTGGAAATTTTTTCTGTATAACTACAGTGCAATCAATATCTACAAATGCTTTGCCAGTAATATGTTTATAATCTTGACATATTGGCTTGACATTCCATTTCTCAGCAATGTGGATGTCTGCTTCTAATGCTTTCATCAATACAGAATCCCAGATAACAAATCTAATCCATGGGTACTACAGCATCGTGGACCAAGAGTGGGCTTACACTTTAACTGCTAACTGCATTCTAAATACTTATTCTTTGTACCACAGATAAGTGTAACTCTTCCTCTTCAGCAAAGACACTTTGCAACAAATGGAGATCATTACAGGTATCCACAACTGGTTAAAATACAGAAAACAATAAGTGTTGGTATACCCAATCCAAGTTGATACATCTAAAATACAACTCCTATACTTAAGACTCAAAGAGTGTTTTAGAAAAGCAAGTGGAAAAATTGTAAGAACCAAAAAACCAGGAAGTCTGCTTCAGGTTAGTGTTTCTCATATGACAGGGAATCTGTACCTATATAATCTCAAAATATGTCACCAAAACAAGACCCACACAATGACAATATAACAGGCTACCATAAATGAGGGGAATTTCACAAGGCCTTAGCCCTAGACAAAGAGCTTCAAGCAATGAATGGCTGCTAAGAGATGAAAGATCAGTCTTTCTCTAAGGACAAGCCCCCTGATTATACACAAAAATAATTGACGAAGTCATGAATTTGAGATGGGGGAGGTATGGAAGAATTTGAGGTGGGAACAGAGGGACAGAGGGGTAAAGTTCCTACTTATATATAAATTCTCAGACAAATTTAAAATGTTTTATTTTTAAAAAAATAAAAGGCAGGGTTTAGTGCTCTACAACATTTTAAATGTCAACTCTGCCACTTTATAGTCTCATCACAGCTGTATCTGTTACCTTTTATTATTTCAGTGTGTTCACCTGTAAATAGGACATATATGAAAGTTTATTCTATGAAATACATAAAATAATATCAAATGGCATCCGGCCAAAAAAAAGCCAGCAACAGTGGCGTGCTCCTCAACCAACTCTATGCTCCAGAGAGGGGGGCTTACAATCCTGAGCATGGAGGAATCTGACCAGCAAAGGCCAAACAAGACAGCCCAGCTTTCAGTCTCCTTTCATTTATTTTGTAAGAAAAGTCCCGAGGGCAGAAAAAAAAAATCCCTTAGCTGAATTCTCTTCCTAGTTCATACTTATTTATGTATTTTGACTTGTGTGTAATGATCAACTCACTTGAGTCTGTTCATTGGGTAATAAGAATTTATTAGGATATTAATTGGGGAGATATAATCATGTTGCATGAGTAAAGGAAACTCAGGGCCAAATCTCTGGGAAAGGCAGAGATATTAGAGAAGAAACCCCACAGTCAGATCTCACCCAGCTGTCTTCCATCTTCCTCAGCCTCGCTGCTTCTGGCTTCTTCTGCCTGCCCTGTCCTTCTTTATCTGCCTTAAATACTTCCTTTGCTCAGCTAAGGCATGGCACCACCACTGCCTGCCTGGGAGCCTGGAACTCCTCTGTAAACTAAAATGACCTCAAACTCAGATTGGATTAAGGGCGTAGGTCACCACTCCCAGGATATTCCCTGTGCTGGGATAAAAGGTGTGAGTTACCACTGTGTGATTCTCCTAGACTGACTGTGGATAGATCCCTCTGATATCTCCGAATGTTTTTATTAAATTTGAAACATATCACCATATACTCACAAGAAACAGAACCAAATGGACAGTTAAAGCCATCATCTGTTCTGTCCAGGAGCACAAGCATCTAGCTGTCTAGTGTCCCACCACATAAGGGAAGAAGTGTATAACCTTTCTCTCCTTTCTCATCAGAGGTCACATATGTAGACAAGAAACACTGCCTCTTTCAGGCCAGATAGCCAAAGGTCATGAGTGAATTGAATACCACTACAATTCTTCTTTTTGTCTAGATTTAAAAGTTCTAAACCCAACACAAAACTATATACAATAAGAAAAATGATCAAGTATTGTCTATGATGAGAAATAAAGGGTAGTAACATAAACAAAATGGAACTACAACCAACAAGGACAATATGAAGTAAAAGACACACAGTAGACATTCAGAATATAGGTAAATGGCAAGATACAGAGATTACTCCTGAGGAATCTAAACCTAGTGCCTAATATGCTCTTAGCTAAGACATGAGAGGATTCTAATTGTAACTATCTAGTCTTCAACCCCATCAAAGACCTGAGAAGGAAAATAATATTACCTGGATAAACAAGAAGTGAGCATAATAAACTTCTAAAAAATGCAAAAAGAAAAAAAGGAACAGAGATGGCTGGCTGCCTGGACAGTCACCCAATGTTTCTCTAAAATACTAGGGCATCTAATTAAGTCCATGGCCTATAATATCTGACAGACCATTTTCAGAAGCGGGAAATTTTGAGAGACCGTCTTTTCCATCTTGGCAAACTTCAGCAGTCACTTTTTCTTGTGACCTGTTTGTCCAGATTGGACAGCATGCTTACTGTCAGTAGTTGGGGCAAGGGCAGCTCTATGCCTAACAGGCCATTTATGCCAAAAAAAGAAGACAAACCTTATATGGAATGTTTTCAATGCCCAGAATCTTCTCAGGAGAGGAAATGATATGAAATATCTTTCTGTATTCTGTGAATGTCTTCTTACAATTGGTTAATAAAGAAGATGTTTTGGGCTCCAGTAAAACAACTTACAGACAGGCAGAAAATTAAAGAGAGATAGAGGAAGAAGAAAGGCAGATTCAGACCAAATGCTGTGGGCTGCTTGGGGAAGAAAGACGTAGTGGGACACAAGAAAAGCCACAGAACATGTGGTGATATATAAATTAATAGAAATGGGTTAATTTAAAATGCAAATGCTAGCTAGTAACAGCTTGAGCCATATACCAAACAGTTTGTAATTAATATAAGCTTTTATGTGTTCATTTGGGATTAAGCAGCTACAAACAGGAAAACTTCCAGCTACACTTGTGAAATTACTTAATACGAGATACACCCACTTAAAAAGAAGTTCATATCAATATTAAAGTCCTCTTGTTTGTTGATACAATTTTGGACAGTCATTAGAGTATATTCATCTTTTATAACTGAATTTTATACCCAGCTCTCTATTCCCTCTTCCTTAGATTCTGGCAAGCACAATTCTTGTATACCACTCCTATGATTCTGAACAAGCATTAGAAATGACCTATAAGATACCTGAATATTTTCTGGAGGATGTTTCGATCTACTTAGAGGGCTGTTGGCATAGCCTTTACACTGCTTGGCCAACTATACTTCTATACATCTCACCACCAGCTCCTGTCTTGGCCTTCTTCTCTCTTCAGTTTTCAGTATTGCTTTCTTATTATGTATGCCACTACCAATTCAGAGCAATAAATACTAGTAAAAATCTGTTTATAATAATGCGTGGTATAGCTTCTATCCATTTATCCCTGTAATGATAAATAATCTCGTAAGTAAGTCATAAGTGAAAGAATGTCACTTTTGGCCTGTGATTCTGTGTTCCAAGTTATAATATTATAACGTAAGTTATTATAGAGACATAGCATAATGCTTAAGGTAAGATCTTTATTATATGGTGTGTGTGTGTGTGTGTGTGTGTGTGTGTGTGTGTGTGTTGGAGGTGTTGTGCACATGAGTGTGAAGGTGCCTATAGTCATATGGCAGCAGGTGGCCTGTTCTGTTACCCTTCGCCTTGTCTCCCTAAAGTTGTCTCTGACTGAATCTGGAACTTGCCATTTTTCATCCAGCTTGGCTGACCAGGAAGTCCCCAATGATGGTTCTTTCTCTGTGCTCCAGTGTTGTAATCACAGGTACAGACAGCCACACCCAAGTTTTATGTGAATGCTGAATATCTTGACTCAGGTGCTGATGCTTGAGCAGCAAACACTCCTGATGACATCTTCATCCATTAGCACTTAAGATGGTAGAAATATTTTTCTTGGGGTTGGAGGGATGTCTCAGCTGTTAAGAGCACCAGTTTCTTATCTAGAGGACCCAGGTTCAATTCCTAGCACCTACATGGCAGCTCACAATGACCTGTAACCAGTTACAGGGTCTCTGATCCCCTTCTTCTGACCTCTATTGGTACTGCACACACATGGTATATAGACATATATGTAGGCAAAACATCCATACATATAAAATAAAAATAAGTAAATCTTAGAAAGTTGCTTCTTAAGAAAGGGTGGCTGACAAATGGCATTTAGTTGTAGTGAGATTTAATATATATTTTACAAATAAATAATTGTATAATATTTAGTGGTTTTCTGAAGAAAGTAATAAATTTATAAACTAGTCAGTCTCAATAGATAGCAACCTCTCCCTCCAACATTTAACAATGACTAGAAACAACATTTTCATGAGAGGGAGACTGTGTTGCTAGACTTTAAGGGTATTAAAATCCTTCCCACATACTTACTTGATTCTTACGGAGAGAGATTAATTCCTATGAGAATAGTTTGGTATAAACTAAGTCAGTAACTTGTTCCCTTTCTATCTCCTACAGGTGTCCACATGGCACTCCCACAACATACTTACATTCTCTCATGTGATGTAATCTGCTATGTTGTAGCACAGTATGAGCCTCTACTAGTCATCAGCAGATCCTAAATCTCCACTCTTTTAGAAATATGACCCCAAATCTATTTTTCCTTCATAAACTGTCCAGCATCAGATACAGCAGAAAATGTTTTGGCAGCCCTCATACAAAAATAATGTGGTTTAAGTGTCAGTAATGCCAATATGAAGAAGAGTAACTGATCAAGTTCTGCCCTGCCTGGTTTGAAAGGGGTAAGGTCTGGTTACATTCAAGGATGTGGCTATAGAATTCATCCTAGGGGACAGAGATGCCAGAGCTATGCAGACGCTTTAATACAGATTGATACTGGGGAACTACAGGTGCTGGGTCTTCTCTTCTGTCTTTGCCTTACACCCAAGGTCTGTTATCCTGGAAGAATACCAAAATTGATATCAGAAATTCTCTGAGGAAGAGGCAAAAGCAGTGCTTTCAAGTAGTAACCTTAAGGGAGCATAGATGAGTACAGGAAAGTAAAGAGCACAGAGGATGATCTGACAGAAATAACCAGGGTTTAACAACTACTATGACATCAGTCCTTCAAAAAATATCAAGAATATCCCACAGCTCTGTACCCAAAAGTTCCTGGCCTAGCCTATCGCTGAGGTCTGAACTTTCAATCCCATAGCCACTTAGTTTCAAATAATCACACAAAGGCTTATATTGATAAGAAACTATTTTTATCTGTGGCTCATTACCAAATAGCTCTTACTTAACTCTTATTAATCTATGTATTGCCACGTGGTTCGATGGCTTTTCCTGTGTTCCATTATATCTTGCCTTCTGAATGGCAGCCTGCACGATTTCTTTGACCTATGACGAGGCAGCTTAGAGGCAGGCTTGAAATATAAGCATAGATAAGGGAAAAGGAGGGTACAGTCAAAAGACACTGCAGGCTACCATTCAAGGAAGCAAGATGTAATGGGACACAGGTAAAGTTATTAGCCATGTGGCCATACATAGATTAATAAAAATGAGTTTAACTAGGTTGTAAGAGCTAGTTGGTAATGAGCCTGAGCCATGGGCCAAACAGTCTATAATTAATATGAGCCTTTGTGTGATTATTTGGGACTAAGCAGCTATAGGACTGCTGATCCAGATCTTGGGGCTAGGCCAAGCCAGAAACTTCTGACTACACAGCTCTCAAGGAAAAAAAAATTCACTTTATATCAGCTACCTTAATAGAGGTAAAGAAAAACTCACATTACAGTTTGAATCAGTTTTACTGTAGCCACAACTTTGAAAATTCTGAAAACTAACACACACTTAAATACACTTCATCAGAAATGTTTTAAATATAAAATTTTGTTTAACTACATAAAGAGAATCTTTCTAAATATGACCTGTTGGAGAACACCTTTGCTAAAAGAGCATTACCATGTCATCAACTGACTCCACCCTTCACCAAGTTATACAACTTAGATAAATATGAAGTTTTGTCAACTCATTAATACTTGAAAGACACATGGGTATAAATTTTATGAAAATCCCTTTATGTGTAATGAATCTGGAAAGGTGTAGTAAAAAAATTTCTGGCCTGTTCAGCCCAAGACTGGAACTCATGCACCTACAGTCCCACAGAAACACACAGAGGCTTATACTAATTACATGCTGTTCAGTGTATGGCTTAGGTGTATTGCTAGCTATCTCTCGCATCTTAACCTATTTCTATTAACCTGTCTTGCCATGAGGCCTGTGTCTTACCTGTACCTCATTACATATTGTTTCTTAGGTGGCTGGATTTCATCTCTCTCTGATTCTGCCCTCCTCCAATTACCTATGCTTGAATTTCTTGCCTGACTATAAGCTGGGTTGCCATAGGCCAAAACAGTTCCTTTATTAACCAATGATAATTTGCAGCATACAGAAAGACATCCCACATCAGAAAGGTTTTTTTTTCAACAGAGTCTCACTGTGTAGCCCTGGTTGACCCAGGCTGGCCTCATACTCCCAGAAATCCACTTGCCTGTTTCCTAAATACTGAGATTAAAGTTATGCACCACCACATTGATCAGGAAGGATTTCATTACACACTCTGCTCTAGACTAGATTATTTAAATGAGAGAACTTATCAAGACATCAAATCATGCAAGGTTTTTAATTCTGAATCAAAATTTAATAGTCCTCAAAGCACTCATTTTCTATAGAATCAAAAAAAATGTTATAAATGTGCAAAAGTCTTTGATCAGTGCTCAAAGCCAAACAGCCACTGACAGGATGCTTTTACCATCAAAAGCAGAGTCCTCACTTGGACCCACACAGTAACAGTCAGAGAAGAGCTCAACATTTTTGCCACCATTCTGTATTTTCACTTCAACTGCAAGCACACGAATAAATTACTGTTCTTCAGATTTATTTTATTATTTTTAATTATTATTATGTGCTTGGTTGGGCTTGTGCACTTCAGTGCTGGTGGTCCTGGAAATCAGGAGCTCCCCCAAAAAAGCTTCAGATCCCCTTGTATCTGGAGTTATGAGGTTATGAGCAGTTGTGAGACACTGGACATGGACACTATATCATTAGCATAATACCTGATGAGCTACCTCATCATCTAGCCAAACTAGCAGATGTTCTCACATGTCTAGAATGTTAAAAGCTATACACACAAAAGCTTAGCTATGGAGTTTTTGTTATATGTTGTTCTGAGACCCAGAAAACAGTAGTAAGTGAGAGTATTCTCCACTACTTTATTTATACATTCTTTGAGAATTTCGCGTATGTTCACAATGTATTTTGATTATATAACTCCCCATTCCACTCTTCCAACATCTCCCAGACCTCCTAAACGTCCCCTTCCCAACTTCATATTCTCTTTCTTTATCTCTGTAACCCATTGATTCCAAATAGAGGAAGCTGTATGTGCATGGTTGTGGGACATTCACTGGATTACGAATAACCTAATAACGAATAACTCCTAAGAAAACTGACCTTCACTCCCCCAACAGCCATCACCTCTTAGATATAGGGGGAGCGGTGACTGGGAATCTCATTCATGCTAGAATGTTTGCTGGCTTATTCAAGCGTGGGTCTTAGTCAGGCAGACCCAGATTCTGAGAGTTCATGTGAATTCAGCAGACATACCACATGTAGAAAACTGTGCTTCGCAGCAGTTCTTCTCAACCTCCACCATTTTCACTCTGTTGTACTGCATTTTCTACTATGTGAACTTACTCTGGTCATCTTAATGAAGCTGAAATCCATTGGTTTGTTTTTGTTTTTGATGTTTTTTTGGTAGAAGCAAAAATGGACTCCTCAACCTTGTGCTTCAAACAGGTATCTATGATTGTCTGCATGTGCTGGGTGAGAGTGGAAAATGATATACCTATTAAGTAAAGAAATTCCCTCTAGCAAACTTCTTTGCCATTAGGGAGCAAGGAAGGGCGAAACAGCACTAGAAAAAAACTAAATTAACTTGGGTTGACCAGTGTTGTATGATATTTTAACTGTGTTCTAATAAATAAAGCTTGCTTGGATTCACAGGGCCAAGCTAGCCACTCACTAACCATAGAAGTTTGGAGGAACATAGACAGAGAGGAGACAGGAAATGGCAAGGCAAAGCTAAAAATGGATTTTGGCCTTTTTAGATGACAGAACAGAGAAGTAGGAAGCAACCGATAGCTGCTCCCAGTTCTCTGAGCTTTCAAGTTCTTTCCCCAATATCTGACTCCTGATATTTTATTGAGATTAATTAGATTTACGCTTCAGGTCAGTGCCTACAACAAAGGCCCTAAAGCTTCTGATATTAATGAATGACTAAGTTTCTGACCCCACCCCCACCCCATCTGCTATCATATAAGACTGTTTCTACCTGGAGTTAATCAAGGTCAACATTTTATTGGCCAATATTTATTAACCAATTTTAAAAAAATATTAACAGAATACTACCTATGGTTTATGTGACATCCCTTCCTGGTTGTGAATGCTGTTGTTGCCTAGCTGTAACTGAAGTTATCTATTTTTATTTAACGCACATAGAGGGAACAATGGCAAAACAAAGAAATTACTCCATCCAAGTCTAGATTGTTGAATGCAATGGCTAAACATGGTTTTCAACTTGACAAGATCTGTAATGAAATAAAATGCAAATCAATGGACGCTCCTATAAGGTACTTTCTTAATCAGATTATTTGAAGCAGGAAACCCCATACTAAATGTGGGTGTATCTTGTGGTAGAAGCCCTGATAAAAGAGCATGAAAGAGGAAAACCTTGCTTCTTGCCTGCTTGCTGTCTCTACTGCTGGAAAGGTCAGCTATCTTGTCCTTGCTACATTTCTTTACTGATATAAAATTAAAATAAGCTTTTTAAGCCTTTTAACATAGACTGAAGATCAATAGAGCTCTGGGGATTATCCAGACCTTCAGTACTTGATTGGGATGGCTGAGACATCCAGTTTTATATACTGGACACAACTCCTGGATTCTCAGCCTCTTCTGAGACACCATCTGAACTACCCAGACCAGAGAGTATAAGAAAACCAAATAAATCTCCTTCATATATTAACCTGTCTATTCTGTTCCCTAAAAGAACCCTGACTAATACACTGGACAGTGATGTGGAAAAGCCTTTCTGTATGCTGTGAATCTCAATCTTTAAATAAAGGAGCTGTTTTGGGCCATGACAGGCACCATAGAAGAAGTAGGAGGAGGAATCAGAATAGGTAGGAAAGGAAGGGGCAGAGTCAGAGGTAGATCGACTAAGCCGCCCAAGAAGAAACATGTAAGGAACACAGGTGAGCCACGGGCCACGTGGCAGACAGATTAATAGAAATGGGTTGATTTACGATGTAAGAGCTAGCTAACAATGTGCCTGAGCCATAGGCCAAACAGCATGAAGTTAATATAAGTGTCTGAATCATTTCTGGGGGGTCTGAGCGGCGGGCGGCTGGGCGGCTAAGGGGTCTGGCGTGGCAGATCTGTGGGTCCAGGCCCCTGGCCGCCCGAGACCAAGAAACCCCACTACTACAGACTAAGAGGTCTGGCACGGTAGGGTCTGGGTCTCTGGCCGCCCAGGACCCAGAAACCCCCCTACAACAGGACAGAGAACTTTGGGAATTACTTGTAGGAGCTAAGAAGTTACCTAGAGTATAGTATAGTATAGAAAACGGATGAGCATATGCATCTCCTTTCAACAAATGTTAGCTGGGGAAGGGAGAAGACCGATGAGATTCTTCATCTTTATGTGCATCTTCTTCCACAGGGGAAGGTTAATTGGCCCACTCTTGTGATTTTTCTGATTCAAGATGGCAATGTAGAAGCCCACCCTGGAGTAAATAACTCTGAAATAATCATGCTCTCTATCTTTGAGAATACTTGGAAATACTTGCTGAACTTTTCATGTTGAGGTGGTATGACTGTTACTAGGGAGAATGAGGTTCCGTTTGGGGGTATTTTTATTCTCGTTCAGTGAAAGAAGGCAGAAACGGACCGCAAAGAAGATTCAAGAACAACCTTATTGGAATTTAAGAGAAAAACCATAGAGCAGGCAAGCTTCAAATACCAAAGTCTTCCCAAAATGGGAAGATAGAAAAGGGAAAGAAAGACAGCCACGTCTTTTGAGTTGGGATCTAACATGCCCAGAAAGCAGCCACATGGCACAGCATGATGGAAGCTTCAGGGAAAAAGAGAGTAAGAAAGCCTAGAATGTCAGGAAAGCATGTTCAGGCTTTAAAAAGGGGGGGGGGTGTATAAAAAATAAAATAAAATACCAAAGAAGAGCAAAGACTACAAAAGCCAGAAGTAGCCAGATCACCGCAGCAAAGCTTTTATCTGATCATGATGGGGACATCGCACACATGAAATCACAGAAGCTGTGGCTGCCAGTACAAGATTAAGGCAGCCAAAATTCTGGAATAGACCGGGGAGGGGTTGTAAAGTCCCACCCCTAGCTGAACAGTTGTTGGCAGTTGATGGCTGCTAGAAGGGGTTAGAGTCAATTTATTTAGGATGTGGCTCCTGATAGGCTGCCTTGTCCCAGCTATCTCTGCACCCATGCCTATACTGGAAGCACTGAGTAAACTCCATGCTTCTAAAAATGCTGACATTTTTAGAAAGTTGAAGCAGAAAGTAATAAGAGGAGTATCATAGAAGGTAGGAGACCAGGGGGTGAATTTGATCGAAATATATTATGGCCATTGTCAAGCAATAAAATATTTTTTCACTATTAATGAAAAGAAAAAGTTGAGACAGTCTGCACAAATGATGACCCAGCCTGACTCCATCTTAAGCTTGAAATCTATCTTATAATAAAGATGAACTAAGTTCATTCCTGTCTATGAACAAAACTGTTTCTCTAGGATTGGGCTGTACTCTGCCTGTAACCTTAGCTACACGGTTCTGTACTGCCTGTGCCAGGAAATTCCTACTATGTTTCGTTTTTTTGTTTTGTTTTGTTTTGTTTTGTTTTTATTTCAAAAAGTTGGTATGACCCATCTTGAAACCCTACTTTTGTTTCAAGAGGTTGCTATGACTACCTTTTTATGACCAACTTGTTATGCTGCTCCTGCAGCCCCTCCTATATGCCTGACAAATCCCCCATTTAGAGACCTCTTTAGCCCTGAGCTGTAAAAAACCTTATCTTACCCATGTCCAAGGCTGACCTCTGGAGCCCTGGCTTAAGGAGAGGCAGCCTTGTACATAAATCTCAAAGGCTTGCTTTAATTAATTTGCCCATGATGATTTGGGACTGTGGTCCTTCTCTTTAAATATTTAGGATAAAGATAACCAGGAAATTGGGCAAACTGATCAGAGTTGCATGGCAGTAGCTCATCTCCAAGAAGTAGAAAGGTAAGGTAAGTCATTTCATGATTTCAAAGTCATTTACATAGTGTCTGCCTCTTCTAAGTTCAAGAGAATGTTCCCTTAATTAAATGAAATCCAGTGAGCTATATTCAGGTCTTCCCTCTGTTGGTACCCTTCATATATTTATCTCTGAACCTCTGCCTCCATTCTGCTTGATATTTTGCCTCAGTATTATTTGCAAGAGTTGGAATTAATTAAATGTGTACATAGTAATGATTTAATATGTCTTTCCTTTAAACATATTTCATACACATTCACAAAGTGGATTTTTTTTTTCTTCTAGTGGTATCTGGACATAAGAGCGCCTGTCTTCTGTGAATAGGTTTAAAATCTCTCCCAGGCTGAGACTGATTCTGTGGGTGATGACTTGAGCAGAAGACGGGGCTGGAAAGTGTTCTTTCTATTCAACCTGTTTGACGGATGTGGCCTACACCACTGTCCCCTGTGCTACAGGTTGACAGGGTTGGTTTGACATTCCTGTGTTCTCAGCTATAATTTTGGTCTTTCCACCAAGGCAATTTTATTTCCTGACAGGCACTACAGCTTATGAAAGCCAATACTATTGGGAAAATATTCCAAATGCACAGGTTATGTGGTTGGTGGAAAATGGGCATTAATGGAAAAGGGAACAAAACCAAAGTCTCTTCCGAGTGCTATTTTGGAACTTCTGGTTTTCCTGTGGAATTCCAAGTCAGTAAGTGATTGCAAAACCAAAAAGACCAAACAGAGTATTAGAATTGCAAAGGACCAGGGCTCGTCTCCTTAGCAAATAGGTAAACCTACATTGTGCTTCATGGGTTTTCACTTTTAAGTCAGAAGACGTGAGTAATGTTGGACAGCCTGGTATTGATAGGTTTGAATTTCTGTGTCTTTCCTTTGTTTCAAATCAGCATCCCTGTGTCTATGACCAGACCTTTTAGAAAGATTTCACATCTGTAGCCTTTGGACACAGGACATGTTCCGACATGTAAAGACTGCTCTGTGTGGCTGCCAGCGCCACCTAGCTTCTACATTTCTTCAATTCAACCATTTTAGAAAATGTTCTATGAGCCCTCATCAGGGTTCAGCACCTACCTACCTCACAGGATCTGAATGATGGGGACTGGGAGAGATTCGGCGCAAACTTCACTAAATGGTTGTCAGAGAAAAATGGTACGCTCTCTGATCCTGTTTAGGTAGGATCTACACTAATCCTCAATGTGCCCCCTGCCTGACTTTGTTTGACAAATCTCATTCACAGCAACTGGATAATAGGCAGAGAAGTGGCTTCTGAATTTTAGCTACTAGGCTCTAAATAGAGATGAATTCTGAAAGAATCTTTATATGGCTCACACTATAAGACTCCCCCCCCATAAGAGAGATTAAAATGCATCATTCATAATGTGCCACTTGTCATAGGATTATTTTGAGCTACAAATAATTGAGAAACAAATCTCTCCTCTCCTCCATTTTCCTAATTTCAAAGCATGAATTTCCCTTTATGAATATGTCGCCCGCACACACATGCCAGGAAGATGAAACAAACCTATCATAGAGACAAGAGACACCCTTCATAACTCTAGACAGCCATCCATTACTAGTTTCATTTGCCCACAGACAACCACAGTTCAAAACATTAAAGGAAAGAGTTCTGACATGGTCAATTCATAACTTCCAACTTAGTCTGTGTTAGCCTTCGCTCACTGTGTTAAAAAATATCACCAAGATAATTTAGAAGGGAAGCTTATATTGCTTGTGATTTCAAAAGTTTATGTCTGTAGTTAGTCATTTTTATTGTTTCCAGGTCTATGGTTAAAAGGTAACATCAAGGCAGGGAGAAAACTATCACCCCATGGAAGCTAGGAAGGAGGTAAACGGGATACGGTGTAGCCTCTCCAAAAATATACTCCTAAGGACCTTCCTCTTCCAACTTTGAAGACACAGGCCACTACATTGTGATCTCCTTAATGGGTTAATTCATAGAGCCCTCATGATCTCATTACCCATTAATATCCACCTTTGAGCACTGCTGAACAGAAAATGTTTTAGGGAGGCATTTCATACACAAACTATAGCACATACTATTTGGATCATCTGAATAGACTACACATCATTCATTATGTGCAGGTGGAGATGTGAATCTTTCCTTATTCATAGTGCCTACCCTGTGCCCACTACCTGAATACTGGCACTTTACAATACTGGAATGTTTGTATATAAATATTTATTTTATTTTGTATTGGTCACAAAGCACAGAAGCAATGACGCTGTCGTTTTATTACTGTATATAGTTATGATTTTTCCACTTGACTATCAATAGCAGTAACTTTTTCCTGTACCTAATTTATACATTGAATTTATCTACTGTAGTTGTGTACATGTAGAAAATAGTATATTTGGCATTCAACACTACTCATGGATTCAGACATTCATTGGGAATGTTGGAATGCACACCCTATAGATAAAAGAAAATCTCCCATGCAAATACTGATCTGCTACTAATTCTCCTCAGACATGTGCCTTCCCATAAATTTTTGCCCTGAAAGTCTAAAGTCCCTTCCATTTGTCCACAATTTATAGATCTTTATTAAATAGTACATAAGTCCCAACATCTAACCACTTCTCTATATTTTGCAATTCCATGAATTCCTGGTACATAGAAAAAATATTAACATCAAACAAAATTTGTGTGATTTTTTTCCCTCTTTTAGCCTATCTTTTGCGGGTTTAATTTGCAGTTTGACTACAAAATGTGAACCTTTCCGTGAAGTGAAAGGCCTTCAACCAGAGTCTGAGTGTAGTAATATATTGTATATTTAACAAAAATCAGTCTGGAATATATCACTACATCTGAGATTAGGAAACACCGGGTTACATTCCATGTCCAGCAAGGCAAACAGGTATCCACAGGGTGGTGTGTAGGCAGGAAGGAAGCAGCTGACATGAGGAACAATTATGCATCTTCTACTCTTCATTCCTTGATATGCACACCAGATATCAGACGACAGGTTGCTGTGGGACCATGTCTTACAGTGTTAGGTGTCAGGCACTTTATGACGTCCAAGTGAGCAAGTGACATCCTTTTTTAGTTTGGTGTAGCTCATGAGTTCTTGGGCTTTGTTTCACTGATATAATTTTAACACACTCATGTGCCCCTACAGTCTCAATCCCCCCTCCAATGAATTTATAGTCACTCTCTTCTACTCCAGCAATAAGTCATTCATCACTCTTTATTGGATGAGTGGTACACAACAGACAATGTAGGTTCTAGGTCCAAGGGGCTACCGTTACCCTTCTAACACAAAATTTAGTCAAAAGCTACTTGTAAAATAGAGGCTCCCAAGGACAGTTCACATCCTAAGAAAACACTGTTTTTATACAACATGGAGTAACTTGAAGTACCATATACCCTGATCTAACATTCTCTAATCTGTAACACAAAATAAATGTCTTCTTAAAATTATTTCTGTCTTAGATGCTGTCACAGCAAGTAGAAGAGTCAGTGACACGTTGGGTCAGGCTCACTCTTCATCAGGAACAACCGGTCAAGACCATGATCTAACCCCCAGTAAAATCCTAAACAGGACTTCCCCTATAATCAAATGAAGTACCACCCTACTTGTCATTATAAAACCTTCATCCAGATGAATGGAAACAGAAGCAGAGATTCATAGCTAAGCATCAGGCGAGCTCCTGGCCCATCTGAAGAGAGAGAGGAGAGAGTATATGAGCAAAGGGATCAGGATCATGATGAGGAGACAGCTGACCTGAGCTATTGAGAGCTGACTGACTCTGAAATAATCACTTAAGAACCTTCATGGAAAGGAACTAAACCTTCCAAATGTACACAACAGTCAAACAGCAGAGGCAGTTTGTGGAGCCTCTTGCAGTAGGACCAGAGTTTACTTCTGGTGCATGAACGGACGTCTTGGAGCCCATTCCCTCCAGAGGAACACCTAACTCAGCCTTGATACTGGGGTGAGGGACTTGGATCTACCTCAATTGGATATGCCAGACCAAACTGACTCACCTTGGAATTCCCTGCCCTCCTTGGGGAATGGAAAGGGGGGGTGAGGGAGGACTGGGGGGAAGGAAGGCAGAAAGAGCAATGGTAGATATGGAAAAACTTTTTAAATAAAAACAAAGCAAAAATAAATAATGGAAAATAATTCAGAATTTGAAAACTGAATTCAATTTAAAAAATAGAAATACTGAAGAGAATTTAAGCTGAAGTAAAGATAAAATTGAAACACTCAATAACCCAACTAGGAAACACAGGAATGGCCTTCCAAGAAGAAGGGATTAAGTCAAAGATGGAATGTCAGGACTGAAAGTAATTGGAGCACTCAAACAGACATAATATGTAGGACAAACAAAAGGATATGCAACAGCAGTGGGTCACCATGAAAAGTCTTCATATGATATGAAGAAAAGAGTCCCAGGTCAATGACATAGATCAGATCCTCAACCGGATCATGGAAGAACCCCACTCCCACCCTAGCCCCCCCCCAAAAAAAAAATTAAGGAAAAATAAAGCGTCATAGATGAAGAAACACCAAATAGACAGGACCAGAAAAGAAACTCCTCCTGGTATCTTCTAGCTAAAACACTAAACATAAGAGATAGAGAAGGCATAGCAAAAAGCCACAAGACATATATGAAGAAAACGCCATCATAGTGAGGTCTGATTTCTCAATGGAAACTTTAAAGAGCCAGGATCAATATCCTTTCAGTTGTAAAAAACCACAGATGGCAACAAAGATGAAAGTACCCAATGGTGCCATAACTGACAGAGAAAGGAAATTTTCCCATGATATGAACAGGCTAAAAGAATCCATACTCCCCAAATCAATCCAATAATGAATCAGCCAGTCATGATAGTGCACACCTTTAACCCCAGAACATGGAAGGCAGAGGCAGGCAGATCTCTGTGAGTTCATGGCCAACCAAGGCTACAGAGTGAGATTCTATTAGAAAAGCCAGTCATTCGCTGTGTTTAATACATACTCTGGGTGCACCTAACAGTAAAGAAAGAAGCTTATTGAAAACATTTCTACTTTATTACACAATTCATTGTTGAATAAGAACTAATTTAAAAAGAAAAGGATCCCCCCCAGAGTAATACCTGTGTCAGTATTATGCCCATCATATCACACCACCTGAAATATATTTGATGAAATACATGAAGCTTTTAATCCCTAAGTTTATAATAAAGGCTGTTAAGAGTTTTGTTTTTCACCTTGAATTTCATAACTGTACCACTGGATGAATCTGGCAAAGAAACACCTGGGCAACAAGTGAATGTCACCCGTCCATAAGTGTTTTGGGTTCTTTGCTGCATGGTCGTGCCCTATAACCCAACCCTGGAAGAAACAGAAGAATCTAAACCAAAGTGTCTAAGATGCATTATTGGAGTCTATCTGATGAAGTATCTAATGTAAGCTGAAGGAGGAGGAGGAGTACGGGGGAGGAGGGTCGGGGGTCTAGATTATAGTGCAAACCCAGGGATAGCCTGACACAAGGGGATACCAGGATATGATGCAGCAGCCAAAACAAGGAAGGCGGAAAACCGTGATTCAGCTATGAACTCCTCACCCTGGGAATCTAGTTCTTGTGAGTAAGTCTTGCCCAAGATAATGACAGTATAAAAATATATTGACACAATAGTCATTGAAGTGGGGTGTTTTTCATCTTGTTTTCTGGTCTGCTGGCTAAACAGGAAGTTTTTGACAGGATGCTCCAATATCCTCTGTTGAGAGTAACAGCTTTAGCACTTTGCTTTCCTCCTCTCCCATGATACACATAATGTTTCCTCTGCCCAGTCCTGGATTCTGCGGCAGATTTCCTGCAGGCAGCGAAGGTTCCTTAACTCTTTGTGTGGATCAATTGCAGTCCACAGGAAAGTCACAAGAGGCCTTTTGTAGATAGAGTCAACATACTGGCCTGCCTCAGGGGAAGTCAGAGTTGGCAAAAGATTGAAGGTGGGTGGTGACGCCTGTCATCGATGGCAGTCTCTGTGGTACTCACTGGAAATGGATACCTCAGGTTTCTTCTGGTAGTAAGGAAGAAGATGCATGTTTCATTGTCATGGGGGTTTGATGAAAGGATGCTCTTCCTCCAGGCCTTCCCTTGACACTGGGAAAAAACATTCCCAGGGCTGCTTGCTACTGTGATATAAAGCTGATGTTAAAAACATGATTAAGCCAGTGAGACTGGTGATGCTGGGTCAACATCTACTCTTGGAGTAAAAGGGCCTGGCTTGGTGTCCCAGCACCCACACTGCTACTGTTCATGAAACCACTCTGTAGATTGGGTTTCTCTGTTTCTTCATTTCATTAAAATGACAAGAATATTGTTGCATCTTACAGGATTATCACGACAATAGTCTTTGTTGTCTGGCTAGTTCTATGGAACCTCACAGGCCAAAAGACCCAAAAAAGATAATCATGATTCATTTTTTTTTGTAGTTTAAAATGTATATAATGGTTTTTTTTAATTATGTTAAGGAGTCGATACTTGTAAAGCACTCTCAGCATGTCAGCCACTAAAATCTAACTGATCGCATTTATATTATCATATCATTTTTTTCAATCTGTAAGTATTGACAGTAGAACATATTAATTACTTGATACCACTCTAGACAATCTGATCCTGTAGGGAAGAGGGTTTCTTCCAATATTTTCCCCTTTGCATTTATTCCCGGAATAAAGCCTAGTCACCAAATAAAATCAATAAATATTTCTATATGGATGGGATAAATTAATGCCATGAGATAGCTTACTCTTGATCACTCACTCTCTTGCTTTATGTCTTGTGAAATGAGAAAGGGGTTGAGACAGAAACTTTTCAAATTAGTAGGTAAGTGCATTTTCAACAAAGCAAGGTAGGTTTGTCTCTCCCTGAATGATGTAGGAAATAAGAACAGGGAGTTTGAGAGAGAAAATCTGTTTGCACTGTGATTCTTTAACTGAAGAGACATTGATAATCGTAATATATAAAATTAACATATGAATCATGATTTCTCATCTTCCAGTTGTAAGACCATTAAAGAAGACAGTGAGCATAATACAATACCTATCAAAAAGAAAGAACTGGGAGATGAAGAAAAGGTTGAGTGTAAGAGATTACAGGTTCACTGCAGAGCATCCACAACAGGTGGCTCACAATAATTCCAGCTCCAGGGAATCCAACAACCTCTTCTGGACTCCGAGAGCACACACACAGACACATTCATACACATAAATTTTAAAAACACAAACTTTTTACAGTAAGAACAGCAGGAATAGGCTGAGTGTCTGAGTAAGCACTGAAGCTCTTAGCAACCCTGGTTGGAGGCTGACCCTGGGTACATTACATACTGATTGGAGACGCTGGGACTTGCTACACAATGTTCTGGCTTTAGAGGATGAGCAGAATCATACCCGCTAAGTTGCCAATCACAATGACCACAAGAAATGTCGTATTTTGCTGTTACAAAATAACATCCCTTTCGGAAGAGATGCTCTGGGAAAGACAAGATCAGCAGAAGCTTTTCATATGTTTACTTTGATCCCTCTGCATCATTTCCTCTGAAATGGTGTCAGATTTGAGGTCTCTACATTTTTATTCATCTAAAGCACCTACAATCATTGCTCATCCTCCTGAACTTAAAAGATCATGCACAACAATAACATTTTAAAAAATAAAAACTTCTTGATTTCCACCGGAAATCTTGAAACCTGGCTTCTCGTCTTGACCCACCTTCCTGCCTCAGTAAAGGTTCTCATGAGACCCTTGGGAGAACAGAGTCAAACACACTTGGGAGGGAGCTGAGCACTGGCTTCTGGGGGGAGGATGTTGTTTATGTTTTATATCCTGTTTTCATCTTGCACGAAGTGCTGCCGCTGCTACCAGGTGGTTCTACTTGGGTTATCAGCTTCTCCTCAAGGTTCAGTCTGTGGGAAGCAGCTTCCGGCAGGCTCCGTGTGAAACTGGACGCTAGGAAACTGGAGAACACCCTTCAAAGGTTATCTTCCAAGAGGTCACAGTTTCCATGCCTACCGAAGTCGATCCTGGTTGGTGGGGCCATTTGAGTGACAGGATACAGGATAGGAACAGCTGTTTTTGAAAGACAAATGGGAAGGAAAAGAAAAATTGCATGAGCAGGACACTTGAGAGGGGAAAAGGAATTCTCAGTCACAGATTGCAGAAACCAATTAAAGTGACCCTGAGAGCAATAAACAATGACACTCCGTACAGAGACTTCTAAATTGCTTTGTGCATATCCGATGGTCATGGTGCTCCCAAAAATAACACACTTAGATACCAAGAATAAATTATTTCTAATTCATATTCCAAAAGAAAACATTGTCACCTCCTCCAATAATTACTCAATGCTCCAAGCAGACTCAGGAGATCAATTTTGTTGCAAATTTCAACGACAACTGATTAGGTAAACAGAACATGGGGATGCTTAATTCTGCACCCACACCCCAGGCTCAGTGCTGCCTTGATACACAGCCTAGTTCACTCCATACTGGGGAATCAGCAGGTGGGGAGACCTCACAGCAGTAAGAGTGGAGGTAAGCTACAAGTCCTGCTGAATTCCTGTCCCATGCTTTGATTGATGCCTGCTAACAACAACCAAAAAAAGAACAGAAGATGTCAGCCTCAGAGGCCAAGTTATCTAAGGAAATGCGTTGCATTACCAAGGTTGTAGCCTCTGAGTTATTAATTATTAACGGTAAAGCAAAAGCTTGATTTAGGAATTGGGAAAATATTACCAGTTACACTTCCTCAAGCCAGGCTTAGCTACTTCCTCCTTGCTACTCATGACTTCCTTCCTGCCCCAGGGGGGTATGCAGCAGTAGTGCTGAAGTTCCCAAGCAGACTCATTCCACCCCAGAAAGTTAAGGGACTGTGAGAGCAAATTTCAGTCATCATTATAGCAAAGCGCAAAGTGAGAACAGTATTTCTTCCCTCTTTGACAAACTGGAGACACAAACCAGAAAGAAGAGTGTTCAATGAAGAGATTTGGGGAGTAGATTTTTACAGATTTCAGAAAATAGATTTTCAAAAAACTCAAATGACTGATTTTAAACTAAATTGGATTTCCTAGACTCATGTTAAAAGTATTTCCGAAATCCCTAAGGGTAATTACTTTTCAGTACTAGGAAAAAATTTAAAAAATAAAAATCTTGATTAAAAGGGAATTTAAGCTGGAACTGAAATATGTCTAAGGAGAGTTGTTCTTTAAATAAAGATATTTTAGAGTCTCAAAAGTAGCAAAAATCGTCAAGAAAACTTAATATATTAAAAGACAAGTAATTTCCTTTATCCACATTTACAGAATTATTTATTGATCTGAGGGAGGGCACATTCAAAAAATACTTGAGTGCCTAAAATCTACGGACACTATAGTAAAAAACTATACAAAAATATTAAGTATATAGCCTGTCCCCATAATTTTAAAACAGTCCTAAAAAGTAATTTCATTACTCATTGTTAAAATTGAAAGTTATACACACACAAATATATACAAACAAGCAAAAGTCATCCTGAAGCTTTTGAGACATCAAAATTACATTGTATAATCCACAAAGTAAAATTAAAAATCCATGAAATGGAAGAAAGAAGGGGAGAGAGAGAAAGAAATCTTGATTAAAAAAAAAAATGTAACTAATTCCAGGGAGATGATGAGCTAAATTAAGTGCTTACCAGACAAGAATTAGGGTCAGAGCTTGATCTGATAGAATCCATACCACAAAGTCAAGCACAGCAGCACATACCATCAATCGCAGCTCTGTGGAAGTGGTTTTAGAAAGGTCTTTGATGGGAGACCAGTCAAGGTAAATCAGCATCTCAAGGTTCAGTGAGATGCCCTGTCTCAAAACATTAAGTGGAGTTTGCACACATATCGACACATATATACATACTTACATACATACAGAGTGCTACAGACACATAGACACATATACACAGAGACACATATAAACACGCCCACAAGGATTATAACTAATAAGTGCAGAGGACAAAGGAGTCTTAAAATTCGCTTTGGCACCCACCACAATAATAATACTACTTTTTTTTTTAAAACTGGATTATAATGCTTAAACCACTGTGGAAAATTTGATGAGAAACGAAAGAATAATCACATAAACTCAAAGCAATTTTCCTGCATGATACTTATTTAGAAAAGGGGGAAATATAGCAATTTACAGCAAGGAAAAAAAATATTATATTCCACTCCAAAAAAGCAGATGAAAAGTAACATAGTAGAAAATGAAATGAAGACATGTCACTGTTGGTAGGATGTACATACCCTATGCCTAAAATGTGTGTGAAAATCCAAACATAATACAACCTGAGCTGGGGTATAATGTGTAAAATAAATTACCTGCATGAATCCCAAGTTTCAAGGTAATGAAGCAATAAAGATAGCTGAAGAACTATTTTATAATATAATAAAGAGACATAACAAGCAAAATATGTGATATAGGTAGGATGCCAAGCTAGGATTTATTTTTCTCTTTTGCAACAGATGATACTATTGGGAAAAATAATGAAATTTTATAACATCTATCGAATAGATCAGAGGCTGAATCAGAAAGTAAATTTTTTCAGCTCTACAGGCTAAAATATGTCAAAGCCATTTAATTTTGTTAGTATCAGAAAAGGCCATCATGGAAAAACCTGTAAACAAACACACATGGTTGTATACTAATAAAACTTTATTCACAAAGTGGCAAAAAGAAGTCATAGACAGTCATTAATACAGCATAGCTGTGCTTCAGTAAATCTTTATTTACAAATGCAGATTGTAAGCCACACATATTTGCCAACCACTGGGATAAGTGCTACTATTAAATAAATGTTAATTATCAAAGCTGCTAACTGCTCTGCAATTTTTTAGAAAACATGTATAAAAACATTTGGGGACAGAAGATGTTGAATTTGCAACTTCCAAAGATTTCAGAGAAACAGAAGATGAAATAAAATGCTTGTAAAATCCTAATATTCCTGAAGGATATTGCTGTTTTATATTTCTTTAAATCTGACACGGTTACCCCCCAAAACAGACTTTTTGGAAACAAATATTCATGAGTTGTGGTAATTACTTGGGATACATGCTGATGTGGTATGTCTTTCTGTATACTATAAATACGCTTATTACCATTGGTTTAAAAAAAGGCTCTTTTGGCCTGTGGCAAGGCAGCTTAGAGGCAGGCTGGAAATCCAAGCAGAAATAAAGTTGAGAAGAGCAGAGTCAAGGATACATGATCCAGCCACCCAAGAAGCAAGGTGTGAAAGTACCAGTAAAACACTAGCCACATGGCAATGCACAAATTAATAGAAAGTGGTTGAGTTAAGTTGTAAGAGCAATTTGTTAATGAGCCTAAGTCATAAGCCAAGCAGTGTGTAATTAATATAAATCTTTGTGTGATTATTTGGAACTAAGCAATTATGGGCTTAGTTCCAAATAATCAATACAAACTAAGAGTTATCTATAATTAAATTTATAGTCCTGTTAGTTAGGTTTTTTAGATATACAAAGATATATTTCAACTAGATAGGTAATCTTAAAACACTTCAAAGACCTACAGAATACAGTATTTAAAATATTTTAAGAACTTAGACTTTTCTGGACAGTGAAACATGTCTGCTCCTGGAAGCATCAATCTACTCCAAGAGGATGATGGACATCAAAGAAACTCCACGTGGTGTTTACTGTCTTTGTTGCAAAGGTTGGCTATTGGACAAGAAACTG
Organism: Phyllotis vaccarum; assembly: GCA_033318265.1. NCBI lineage: Eukaryota > Metazoa > Chordata > Mammalia > Rodentia > Cricetidae > Phyllotis > Phyllotis vaccarum. Next base: position 11,516,993 of record JARWLC010000008.1, read on the forward strand.
TTCTTGCCTCAACTGCCTGAGAGTATGCAGTATAAACTGGACATGCAGGGCCCATAAGAAAATGACCACCAAACTTTGACAGAACAAGCTGAGATGCTTTTCAGAGAAAACTGCCATACATTCTACAGGACATAAGAAAAAGTAATTTACAAACTTGCCAAGATGGATGGAACAGTCCTTAAAAATTCCTGCTTCACTGAAAGGTATACCAGACATGCTAGGCCTGTAGGCTGAAGATGAATGCCCCAACATTACAAAGAAACTTTGGGTGACTATCCAGGTAGTTAAATATCTGTATTATTTCTAGAATTTGGAGGTTGCCTGCAATGCACTTCCTGTTTACTCATGTAATATTATACCCTTCTGTGGTCTTTGATGGAGTTGAAGATTAGATAGTTATAGTTTTCCTTAGTTATAATAAAAGGTAAATTAGATACGAAATTTTGGACTCACAAGGATAGGCTAGATGGTAGAATATTTTCTTTAATTTTGCTAAATATAAATAGACTAGATATTGTAACTGTAATTCTTGCTTGATAGCTATTCTTATATGTAATTTTTACTTGTTAAAATTGAAACTTTCCTTTTTGATTAGACAGAAAAGGGGAAGCTGTGTGGGATGTCTTTCTGTCTGCTGTGAATATACTTATTACCATTTGTTAATAAAGAGGCTATTTCAGCCTATGGCAAGGCAGCTTGAAGGCAGGTTGGAAATCCAAGCAGAGAGAAAAGAGGAGACAAAGGGCAGAGTAGAGTCAAGGAGACGCTGCAGGAAGCCATCCAGAGATGAAGATGTAGTGGAACACAGGTAAGCCACAAAAGCATGTGGTAATACATAGATTAATATGAATGGGTTAAGTTGTAAGAACTGGTTGGTAATAAGCATGACCCATAAACCAAACAGTATGTAATTAATATAAGCCTCTGAGTAATTATTTTATAAGTGACTACAGGACCCCAAGTGGGAAGATTCCTTGGGAACACAGGATCCCCTGACAGATCAAAAAATCTTGGGCTACAGTACTCATTATTGGTATTACTGTCAGACATGCAGAAAATTTTCAGGGACAGTCTGAGCAGCAAAGCTGTTCATCTGGCAATTAGTTTATTAGGTGTTTACTGAAGGTATATCACCCAGGAAAATCACATTTTAAAAAGCAGAGAAAATGAATTGTGGAAGATACCCATTTACCTTGAATGCATGGAGGAGTATGTGAGAAGTGGGGGAGTGACTGAAGTAGCAAGACAAAAATAACAGCTGAGGGAGAAAATGGGATCATTGCCTCTGGGCTATCTACCTTGCACAGACCAACTCATGCAAAACTTATTTCTGCTTTTTCACAGGCAAAATATATATATATAGCTTTATATATATATAAAATGCCCTAGAAGCAAATTTTTATATATGTTTCCCACTGTGAATTATATGCAAAATGCATAACTCTTTGGGGATATTGTATCTACAATTTTTCATTTTCCCTCATGGCCTTGGGGAAGTCTAGGCCTTTTAAAATCTGTAGGAATAAACACAAAGAACTGCCAAGACTTGAAGCCAAAGCTTTACTAGGTAGGTAGGTGAAGAGAGAGACATGATAGTTGAAAGAGAGATAGAGCTGATGGTAACAGTAGATTATTTATTGAGAGAGGAGAGGAGAATGATTTTGTGAGAATAAAAATGTTTCTCTTTAGGATGGTTGTTTCCAAAACAGTGCTTAGAACCATGGTCAAAATTTGAATGATGATCTTGATATTTAAATAAAAGTCACCAATGAGTAATAACTTAATACACTTGGGTAAGGTAGCCCAAGGAAGGTCATGCCATGGATGGATGTGCATAGACAAGGTTAATGTCTAACTCAGGACAAACACAATGAGTTTTCTGTGGGAAAAATCTCTCCAGTGTCCCTTCATCTTATGAAACTAGAATTTCACTGTCTCAGCTGCCAAGACTACTTCTTTTTCTTTTTCTTACATATTCTAAGAAAGCCTTAGGTTTTTTACATCGTTGAGGATGACCTTAAACTTCTGGCCCTCCCGTATCTCCCTCCTGAGGTCTAGTATTACAGGTGGGCTGTATCCAGGGCTTAATGTATGCTAAGGAAGCATTCTACTAAAAGCTACAGTTTCAAGCTCTGCCTGGGCTTCTGCAACACAGGAACTGGAGAAAGAGCTGAGTGGTCCTCCTGGGTCATTTCCAGGCAAACATGAAATCCATGAGCCTCACTTCCAATCACATTCCAGTTCTCAGAACTAGTCAACGGGTCTATTTAAATGTAAACAAGGCTATGAAACTAAGGCGTGGAAGGACTATTATTTCCTAAGGGAAAATACCTGTTGTCGTGAGCTTTCATCTGGCCTTTGTTAAGTAAAACCCTACAATCTTCTACCAAAATTAATGTCAAAAAGAGAGTAGAATTGAATATACACGTAGGCTTCTGCACATCAGGAATCAACAAATTGTGTAGGACATCCACTTGCCTGTTCTAAAACTATGCAGATCCTATTAATATCTCAGTTAATCTTGCCATTAAATCTCTAGTCCTTAAAAAGCTCCACATATTTTTTTTCCTTTATGGCAGAAATGATAGCAAAAGGTGACTTATTGTTTTTGCTTATTTGAGGGGAGTGGAGGGAGTAAGTGCATTTCTTTATTCTTTTATTTAAATTTTGAAGATTTCTGAGAATTTTATACATAAGTATTATATTTATTTTATTTCCACACTTTCCTCTCCCTTTTCCAACTTCTCCTATGTTTCAATATTTCTAGTCAAATTTATTACCTCTTCTTTTTTAAGTAAATACATAATTTATTTTTATATTTATATATAATATAATTTTAATATAATACAAATATAAATTTTACATATATTTCAAGTACACATACATACTTCAAATACGTATATATATATATAAACATATATATGTATGTATCTTTCTGAGACCATGTAGTGTTGTTGGTACATATTTGCATTTAGGGTTGACAGTGTGAGGTTGTATAATTTGTCAGGGTGCTTTCCCATCAGTCATTGGTTGCCTGTAGCTCTTCTTCTAGGAGTGGAGTCCTGTGATAGTTCTCCCATCCACTCTGGCATGTCAACTACTGTTGTCACTGTGTAGTCCTGTTTAGGCAACCATATTGTTTCAGTTTCACAGTTGTAGCTTCCCTGCCATATGTGGAAGACACTATCTCACAGCAGGTGCCTGATCCTTTGGCTCTTAAAATATTCCAATTCCCCGAGCCTCAAGTGTAAGGGTTGTGTTGTAGATGTGTCAGATAGAAACATGCACCCATCAGTCTGTTGTCCCCTGCATTTGACCTGGGGGGGGGGGGGTCTGTTGCATTGTAAATAATTGTCCTGGCTACTAGTTTAATAGAAATGCTGATTGGCTGAAGGCAGACAGAAGTGTGGGTGGGGCTACCAGACTGGGGAAACTCTGGGAACAGGAAGAACAGAGCAGAAATGCCACAGAGAAGGTAGAAGAAGCAGAGGACAACTATGCTGCTCTGAGAAAGGTACCGGGCCACATGGTTGAACAGGATAAGAATGATGGGTTAGTTTAAGGGTAGAGTTATATGCTTGGGCCCCAGGTCAATCCGTGTACAATTAGTACAATCATCTGTGCATTTCAGTGGGACTATGGGACCATGGATCTGAAAATCTGAGCCACGAGGCTAGACTGGAAAGTCTGGGCCAGGAGGCTAGACTAGAAAGACAAGGTCAGAAATCTAATACTACATTGACCAGTTGTACATTTCTGCAATAGTCTCCATCTGCTACGCAAGGAGTATTTGATGATGGGTGAGAGATTCACCATAAGTATTCAGAATGCATTAAAAATCCTATGAGTCTAGAAAAGTGGTAGCCATAGGATTTCTTTATTATCTATGACCTTAACACCCATGGGTAGTTAGCTATGTTTACAAATCCAGTCATGAATTCTTACCTCTGGAGTAAGCCTTAAGTCCAGTGAGATAGTTATTGGTTACCCAAAGACATAGGTACCACTGCTCCATCGATGAGATCATATCAAGCTTACTTTAGATGTAAGTATAAAACCTGGAGTGACTGCAGAAATAAGGAATTCTAAAAGAACCCTGACAGAAGAGAAGCTTAAGAGGAGATGCAGTAGGACATGGGAGCTATGTAGGGAGAAATAGGTGGGAACCTTGAACTGTGAGATGGGAAGAAAGGATAATACAGAGGAAGAGATGAGGAAAGCATAACACTAAGAATATTTGAAAAGACCATAAAGAAGTGGTATTTTATGTGCAGCTAGTTGTTTCTTAACTCTTTTGGCTCTTTACTCTTTTGCAGAACCTACCATCCAGCTTCCAAATAATCACACACTGAGACCTTTTCACCCTTATGAACGCCCCGCCTTAGCTTGGCTTGATTCTAGCCAGCTTTCCTTAAATTTTCTTGTCTGCCTTTTGCCTCTGGGATTTTGTCTTTCTCTATTCTGGGTACCTTTCTTTACTTCTTCTCCATGGCTGGCTGTGTAGGTAGCTGGATGGCTGGCGCCTAGCATCTTCTCTCATTCTTTTCATGCTTCTCAACTTGCTTCTCCCAAATTTCTCCTCCTATTTATTCTCTCTGCCTGCCATCCCCATCTATTCCCCCTCCTGCCTTGTTAGTGGCTGTTCATCTCTTTGTTAGCCCAATCAGGTGTTTTGAACAGGCAAAGTAACACAGCTTCATGGAGTTAAGCAAATACAACGTAAAGGAATGTAGCACATCCTTGCATCATTAAACAAATGTCCTACATCATTTAAACAAACGTAACACATCTTAAAATAATGTTCTACAACATTTATGTTTACTTAAAAACACATAGATTTTGTGTGTTTATGTGCTCGTGTGTGTGCGCGCGCATGTGCATATACGAGCATGTGTGTAAAGTTATACCACTTGAAATGATAATGCCTTTGCAAGAGTCATAAAGACTCTCAACACAGATGCCAGGATCAAGCATGGGAAGCCTCCCTTTAAGTTGTTGATTAGGGCAGGTCAAAAGATTCCTCGAACAATACAGGTTATTGCCGTCACCCCTTGGTTGCTTCCCGGAACTTGATGCTAAGACCCTGTTACTGCATCTACCACACACTTCAGACACAGGACTTGGAGAAATCGAATTGGAACTGACCTCGAAGCTTCCTCCCTAAGGACTGGCTCTTCCAGCATCCAAAGGTGCGATGCCAGTTCTGAGGAGGAAAAGCAATCAATAGCCCTCGCCAACTGTCAAGTCTACAAACCACAACAATAGCCAGCCCTGATTTTTATTCTTAATTGTCAGTGAGTTTGGAAAATTACTCAACAAGTAAACAGAAAGCCTCTATCCCAATCATCTTGCTTTAAGAGGAAAACATCTCCTCAAGAAAGAAGTTAATAAATTTCTGACATTCCAAGGTGTGAAAGGAAGCAATCTGACGTCGGGAAGCCGGAAAAAAAACAGTTTCTTGGCCCATGCTGCTCCTACACACCGGGGTCATCAAGGACATTATCAGAATTCCAAAATAAACGAAATCAAAATGCTATTTTAAATTACATCCTGCATCCCAAAGCTACAAAATGGCTCATGAAGATGTGTGCACATTCTCTTGCTTGTCTGAAAGTCTTGGATGACAAACACTAGAATCCCCCAGCAAATGTATTACCAAGTTTTGAAAATGTAATGGTATTACATGATAAATACAAGATTATCAAGAAATTGGAACTAGTTATTTTATAGTGCTTAATATTCATAGGTTAGCGTATCAGACTAGGACCACAAAGAATAGAGTCTTAAAATAAAGACTTTGTCTTGATCATCATCTCACATCAAAATGACTTAGACATTATTCAGTTGTCATTTCTGTATAATTCAGACTGAAATAAATAAATAAGGAGGTAGATTTGGGGTTCTCTGATGAGGAAAACAAGGATGAATGCCTCTTTCATAGATTACCATGTTCACTGGCTTGACACAGGTCCAGATCTTGTGGCTAGGCCAAACCAGAAACTCACACTACACTGACTGTATGTTTGCTTTTACTTGGCGACACCATTGAAAAGTGAGTCAGAATTTACTAAGAAAATAAGCTTCCTTGGAAATTCACCTTCTTTGTAAAGAGATAAAGCTTAGGACATCATTACTTCCTAGAAACCAGGAACCTATGAAGGAAGACGTTGGATGGGGGATCTACAGAATGTTCTTGATGGGCTGTCTTTGCCTGTGTCTTTAGATCCCCACCAGGTAGCACAAAATTTGAGCTAATCAAATATGGGGCAATTGTTACTGGTACTTCTTAATTCTGATTGAATCTTTCCTTTATTAGCTAAATGTAGAAAGGACAAAAAACCTCTCCAAAGGTTTTCATTTACAGGAATAGCAAGAAAAACCCCACTATTCCAGGAATCTCAGCCTCAGCATCTCGGTGTTTTTCACTCTACCGTTTGAAGGAAGGTTCATCTCTTCATAAAGCTAATTATTTTTCCAAAATGTATACATAGGAACATAAGTTACTTCTTTCTTTAAAAACAAAAAAACAAAAAAAAAACCAACAAAACAAAAACAAAAACAAACAAAAAAAAACGCATCCAAAGCAAAGAACATATGGGCAGGGCAGGGTCTCAGTTGCCCATTTAGCCTCCAGAAAACCCCTTCTCTGAGGACAGTTTGCAGGACAGGACCAGCCTCGGTCCTCTTTTTTCAAGGATCTGTATCAACTCACGGTTGTGTTCATTTTGAAGATGAGAAGGGGAAATAAGAACCTTTCTCTCCTCCTAGATGGAACCAGAGCTAAGCCCTGTGCTCCCAAGCTCCTCTAACCCCCAAGCTGCAGCTGCACCATGAAATGAGTGCTACCATCCCACTAACAGAATTGGACAAGTGACCTGACCTCTCAGAGTTTGTCTTGCCGGCTCCAAAGGCTGCCTATGAGCAGACAGACTTCAGGAAGAGATGCCCAATGAGAAACACAAAACTCAGAAACCACAATGGAAAAATCCAAGAGAGTTGGCTACTTAAAAACTATAAGATATATATATATATATATATATATATATATATATATATATGAAAAAAACTAATGCCATAAGTCTAAAATCAATCTAGAAAAATATGTGTAGATACAAAAGCAGTAAGTAAATAAATAACAGTAATAGAAAAAAATTAGTTGAAAAAACCATGTAGGGAAAATACTAAAATGAAAAATACGCAATTCATTAGAAATTGTTGTGAGTAGCTGAGAAATGCATTGAAGAATTTATGTTTACACAATGTTGACAGAGCAAATATCAGAAAAACAAACTCTCTAGTTGCAAGGATGTGAGAAAATGGAAACTTATGTTTGTGGAAGCATTAAAAACTGGTTATCTCTCTGAAGATGGGTCACTATCATTCATATATTGTATACTGGAAAATTCCTATGAATGTCAATGTCATAACAAAGTTATAAGTATATGAAGTGACTAATACATTTCTCTGACTCAATAATTTTACCATAATCAAAAGCATCATGTTTCACAATATAAATCTCTACAAAGTTCATTTGTCAACCGTATTTTAATAAAAAATATTTAATGTGTCTATCCTGCGACAGCAATTTGACATTTAGAATGTAGTCTGAAGGGTATATAATAGAAAATTTCACTAAGAAAATGACATAGAAAAAATATGCCATGGAGGCTGGAGAGATGGCTGGGGAGTTGAGAGTATGCAGTCCTCCAAAAGTGACATTTGTTCTCAGCACTAATGTCAGACAGATTGCAACTGCCTTTACCTCTAACTTCAGGGAATCTGATGCCCTCTTCTGGCCTCTCCAGGCACCTGTATATACATGCACAGACATAGAGACATAGAGAGAGAGAGAGAGAGAGAGAGAGAGAGAGAGAGAGAGAGAGAGAGAGAGAGAGGGAGGGAGAGGGAGAGGGAGAGAGAGAGAGAGAGAGAGAGAGAGAGAGAGAGAGAGAGAGAGAGACATAAAAATGAAATATTTGTTAAATCTGCTTTTAAAGAAAATTAGTAGCAGAAACATTGACAACACTTTAAAAATCACCAGTAAGCAACTGGGTGAATTACAACTGAATTCTGTTGTTGAAGAAGATGCCAGGCTCCTATATATTAGTCGATCTTTGTTTAAAGTTTCCTGTTCTACTATGTGTGAATACTCCAAAAGGGAGAAAATTAAGCTACATTTTTGAAGACTTTAATATATATCGATTTCTCCAATTTGACAAATGCTTTCTCATAACAGAAACTAAATATCTTGCCCAATGAGCTCTATTTATATGACTTTGTGCAAAAAAGGCAAAAATTATTCTCTTTTCCTATAAATTGTTTGATTGATTGATTGATTGATTGATTGATTGATGATTGACTGATTTACTAGTTGGTTAATCGATTGGCTGGCTGATTTAGGTAAGATTAGAGATGAACCCCACACATACTAGACCAACACTCCACCACTAAGCTATCATAAGTACTACCTGTTAATTTTTTTTCTATTTCTATTTTATTAATAATATTTTTGTACAATATATTGTGATTATTTTTTCCACTCTCCCAACTCTTCCCAGATCCAGATCTTCTCCACCTCTCTATCCATCAAAATCCACCCCCTTTGATCACTAGAAATTAAACAGGCATCTAAAAACTAATAAAATAAGATAAAACAAGGACAAACAAACTGGAATTGAATAAACAAACAGAAGAAAAAAGAAAACACACAAGAAACACATACAGACAGAAAGACACACATTTGAACACACAGAAATCCCATAAAAACACAAACCAAAACCACAAAATATACACAAAGTTTCTATGAGGGGGAAAAATGTCCTGAGAAAGCATTATGAGACAGAGAACTTCCAAATATGTCATCAAGTTCATTTTGCATTGACCGTTTACTGCTGGGCATGGGTCTTGACCGTTTACTGCTGGGCATGGGTCTTGACCATTTACTGCTGGGCATGGGTCTTGATCCTAACTGGTTTGTACCCCTTGTAAGACTCCCCTGGAGAAAACGGTTTTTATTTAGAAGCAGTTATCAATTAGAGGTAGCTTCTGGGTGTGGGATGGAGGTGCACTTCTTTCAGCCCTAGGACCCCATCTGGTGCAGCCCTGTGCATGCTGCCACAGTCTCTGTGAGTTCACACGTGTGTCGGTCCTTTGTGCTCAGAAGACCTTGTTTCCTTGGTGCCCTCCAGCCTTTCTCTGGCAATCTTTCTGCCTCCCCTTCCATTTGCTCCGCTGAGCCATGAGGAGAGAGATTTGATAGAAACACCCCATTTAGGATTGTTTCAGTGTCTCTGACCTCTATGCAGCTGTGGGTCTCTGTATGTTCTCATCTACTGCAGGAGGAAGCTTCTCTGATGACGGCCAAACAAGACACTGATCTATGAGTATGACAGAATATCTTTAAGGGTCGTTCATTGCTATGTTCCTTTAGCAGAACAGTAGTGATGGCTTTTCCCCTAGATCCCTGTCCTGTCTAGTCTCAGGATTTTGGCCACCCAAGGAAGTGTTCCATCTCACAGCGTGAGCCTTAAATTCAATCAGATATACGTTGGTTACTCCCTTTTAAAAGTTAGTTCAGAAAAGAAAAAAATCAGAAATCAAACTACTCAAATGTTTGACTTTAGTAATTATGATCAAAAGGAGATGAAAAAAAAAAATTATTCGTTCCCTGAACATCCTCAAGACCCTTTGAAAAGCCAGCTGCCTGCTCCAGGCAGTGACTCTGGGCAATGTACACAGATGGCTGAAAAGTCACTCCTGAGGTGTGTGTGTTTTCAGAACTGAGGAACTGAGCCTCCCAGCCCCTTCCCAGCCTCTGCTGTCCTGTCCTTTCATGCAGGCAAGGAGGAAATGCCTGACAACTTTCTCATCTTTAGGGAAGGCGAACTTTATTTCCAGCTACCAGGTCAAAAGGTGGCGGAAAGAAAACAGAACCCCTAAGAGATAAAGGCTAAAAATAACTACCCGTGAGGTGAATCAGCCCAGTTGGGGATCCTGAAGACAGCAACAAGTTAAGGATGTGCGTAGGGCGGTATCTGCGTCATCCTTAACAGGTGGTCATGACCAGAGTTAAGAAGCCCCGACAGAGAGGAAGGAGCTGGGCAAACAGGTGTGCTGGGGGGGAAGGCGTGGGGCGGGAGAGGAAAAAGCCACTGGAACAACCCTGGGCGAGCAGCCCAGACACTTTCCCAGCAGGCCACCTCTAGGAAAGTCCACAGCTTGGGCTTGGGTTTGGGCATGAGATCAGAAAGACCTAAATTTGATTTGGGTTTTTGAGGTTTTGGGTGATTGGCTTTGAGTTTAAAATAGAAATAGATGCGTTGATGTAACCAAGGTTTCTTTCTCTTTGTCTTCAGTTGTCACATTAGTGGAGACCAAATCTGATTCACAGACCAGCATCCTAAAGACACAGGAGTCATCATTTGGTGGTTTCCTATTTTATAGGAAGCAGAGGTGGAAAAAAATAGTGGAAGCCCATCCTCTATGGATTTTGATAATGAGTATAATGGTGGTCATTCTTTTTCTTCAAATAGCACTTAAATTGTGATTTTTTGCAACATTCTAATTTGGACACACAACCATTCTGGGACAGAGATCGAGCAGTTAAGTTGATATTTATCATGTTTTACAAGTTGGGGATCTGAGGTCAAGTAAGTTAAAGGATCGGATTGAAAGTTCTCTTATACATTGAGTTAGATCTCAGTCTCTCTGTGTCTGTCTGTCTGTCTGTCTCCTCTGTCTCGCCTCTCTGCCCCTTTCTCCATGTCTCTGTCTCTGCCTCCCCCCCTCCCTTTTTTACTCATTTCTCTCACTGTACCATGAATAGACCTCCAAGAGAGAAATCTTCTATCTCTTGTTGCTGTGGTAAAATACTGGACAAAGGCAACTGGGCAGGGGTGGAGCTGCAGAGGCTACTCAGTGGTTAGGGGCATTTGTTGCTCTTGCCAAAGACCCAAGTTCAGTTCCCAGCTCAGTTCCCAGCTCATAACCATCATAACTCCAGTTCCAAGGGATTCAATGCTCTTTTCTGATCTCTGCAGGCACTGGGCATGCGTATGGTACACATACATACATGGGAAAACACACACACACATAAAATAAAGTAAACCTTAAGAAATGTTTTTAAAGAGGGGAGGAGTTTTTCTAGCTCACAGTTTACTTAGGAGGGCTAGTCGGTGAAAGACATGATCTAAAACATGGGGTGAGGACAGTGGTCACCAAAATGATGCCAAAATGGGGGCAGAACCATAGGACACAGGACTTGAAGTCAACACAGGAGGGGAATGTACATTTTGAACGTAATGGAGCTTTGGGGGTGGGGGTGCACACAAGTCTAGAGAAGCCAAAAGCAATTGCTTGTAAAGGGAGATCAGAACGCAGGCAGGAGGATGGGCACAGAGTCAAGTCCGAGCAAACCCAAGGCCAGAGCTGGAGATTAGCAGGCGTTTCTGGGAAGACAGGACACAATCATGAATATTATCTGACTTGGGGATTTTAGGTAGAAAGAAATGGAAAGTATTGCTGAGATAGGGGCAGGGATGGGATAGCTAAGGATCTTTTTTATTTTAATGATTTTTATTTCAGAAACTTCTGATTGTTCATGTTTATACCTCAAGAAGAAATGTGCACAGTTTAAAATACGGACTGACAATTTAAAACACTGCCTGTTAGTTGTCGAGGCTGAATCCTCTTCCTTTTGTAAATAGAAAATAAATTACACGTAGTCTCGTGTCTCTTGTTCAATCTCTCAGTTAAGCAAAGGCCTCCAAAATAAGGCTGATTCTCTTGCACAGCTTTATTTTCAGTCCCATACTAGCAAGACGTTCTATTTCCTATGCCTGAGTACCTGGAAATCCCTTACTTCTCTGCCAGGGACAAAGCCAAGAGTTTCTAACTCGTGGGGATCTAGGCACCAGTTTCAGGCAGAGCTCAGGAAGTGAGGGTAACAATCTATGCCACACTGTGGAAAGGATTAACTCCACAGTACTCTCTGAGTGCATAGCTCCTTTCCCAGATAAGCAGACACACCACACACCATCACCAATTTTCAAAAAAAAAAAAGCCTTAGTTATCTGAGTGTCAGGTTTTAAAGCCAATTACCCACTCCGAATTAGACCAGACAACCCAGATAAACTCTGACCTCTTAGATAGTTATAGAGAGTTAATCTTCAGCCTATCCTCCATACTTTTCCCCCTCACATACCCTGGGTTAAATTCTTTACTCTATTTCAAAAGGAATCAGTAACCACCCTCACGACAACAAAACAATTTTTTTCCATCTATAGTAAAACATCTAATACTATTTTATAATGAAGAAAGACTTAATGCTCTAAATAAAATTTGTTTTTATATATGGATCACTCCAGAATAACACTACCTTTAGTAATATTACTAGGTCTTAAATAAAGCCTTCCTTTCTGCTAAACAAGAAGACAAGCAAATGGCATTTTAAAGCCCATCAATAAAAAGTATTTTTTATACCCTGGTAATTTCTGCTAGTCATTTTTTTTATTTGCCAAGAATATTACAACAAATTACTTCTATCCCTTAGTTGAGTTTTCTCTTTAGAAAAATTTTGGAGTAAAATTTACATTTTTTAAAATGTATATTTTTATTATTTTTTAATTATGGGTGTGTGTCATCTGTGTGTATGTGCGCGCACCTGTGTTTGTGTGTGTGTGTGATGTATGCGCAGCTGCCTACAGAGACCACAAGCAAAAGGTCTTCCTGCCTCTGGAGTTGGAGGCAGTTGTGAACCACCCATTTGGGGCACTGGGAACTGAACTCAGGTTCTTAACTTCTAAAGATATCTCCAACCCCCTAAAACTGACTCTTAAAATGGCAAATGAGATGGTGTTCACATATGAGAGTCAGTACCAAGCTTCATTTACAGATCAAGACAACACAGTCACTAAAAGTACTAAGATGTCCTCATTAAACTCCCATAAAGGCTCAGGAAGCCACGCAGAAGAGAGGACAGAAAAAACTGTAAGAGTCAGAGACGATGGATGACTCCAAAGAAACAGTGTCATCCAGATCCAACAGGACTGATGCCCCTGTGGACCCACAGAGCCTGGCTGAATGCACAGGGCTTACACAGGTTCAATCCAAGGGATGAAAAATGGAAGTAGGCACAGGCTTCCACACCTAACCAAGAAGCTATCTGCAATTGATACCTGATTGCAAAAAGAAAACAAAATTAATTTTCTGCAATAGTCTCAGTAGGTACATAACCCACACTTAAGAGCAGGCCCCACACCCAGCAATAAGTGACAAACACAACATGAGCAACAATTATTTTTGTAGACTTTCTGTCTCGTTTTGCCTTGTTTGAGTTTCTTGTTTGGGTTTTTGCCTTGTTGGTCTTTTGCTTGTTTATTTTTATTTCTGTGTTTGTGTTTGCATGCGGATATTCACGGTTTGTTTTTATTTTTCGGTTAATGATTTTAAAGGGAAAGAGAGAGAACATAAAGTTGGGTGGGTGAGGCAATGGGGGCATCTGGGAAGAACTGGAAGAGGGAAAAACATAGCCAAAATATATTGTATGGATTTTTTTCCAATAAAGCAATAGAAATTAACACCAACGCTTGGGTTGTAAGGAATAGATTGTGATGTTTTACTAATTTACGAGAAACTGAGAGATACTGAGAGTGTGTATGTCATCACAGAATGCCCTCATAAAGCCTAAAATATATGTTGAAATTTATTTTTACTTGAATTTTATCAAATGGAGAAGGAAATAATTAAAAGGTTGATATAATCTGTCTGTGGGATAGGTATAAATTCTTGATAGCACACAGGTCCCTCAACACAGTAGAAGAGCCATTTGCCTCTACTTAGCAAGAATACTGCTGATTTCTCACATTTACTCATGTAAGCATAGGTTGTCATATTTGTGACCTTGCTGATGAGCCAACCAACCCCAAATACCCTTAGGGTAACATTCCTGTTTTATCACAGCAAACAACTAAAATCTACAGCATCATTATCAGATAACAAGCATCATAAAGGCCTAAGCATTCTCTTACCCCCCCCCCCCAAAAAAATGACTACATACAGAGATTATCTCCATCAGATGGGACATGGCACAGCAATCTAAATGTGGAGGTGGTTCCAGAGATATAGATATAAAAAGAGCTTTGAGAGGTATCAGATGGTCTACCTACATGTATGAATTATGAGACCATGAAGAGAAACCTCAAATGCCCAAGGAGCACAGGCCATCTACAAGGATAAGCAGAATTAGCAAAAATGCTGGGGTTGTATGGAGTCATTGGGAGTCTTGAGATCATTTGTGAGGTCTTACAATGAGAATTACTGTTGTCCTGCATGTATAAATGCTTCCAGCTCCTCTTAGGTGTTTCTGACAAAGCAGCTCCGCACTCTTTAGTTCTGAGCATGGCGGCCTCTCACAATGAGCAACCCATGGTGGGTATGAGGCCCATCATACCACAGATGCCTCTCTTCTTGAAAGAGCTCTATTTAGTATTTAGCTGTGACTTGTAATGCTGTTTGTTCCTTTGTGACAGACTCACACTACAAAACCCATGCTGTCCTGGAATTCATGATCCTTCTGCCTCTGCCACTTGTATTCTAAGACTGTAGGCGTGCAGCATCATGCCAAGGATTGTGACACACTTTTATTTTGGTGTTAGGGGATAAGTAAATAGTCACATACTGAGTTGCCGCTCCAGACCTCAACTACTACTTTTAACCTGTAGGACCAAATGGAGAAATTATTTTTAATTCATTTAAAACAATTATCCCCAGATCTTGCAAGAATCATCCACTTTCATCAGCCAAGATGGTTTCCCGCTGGTTCTACAACCCATTTGTTGTTGTTGTTCAAAGAACTTCTCAAATCTCCTGAGTAACGGGGAGCAAACAAAGAGAGATAAGAGTAAATCATAAGAAAAGGAGATGGTTGAGTGGGAGGAGCAACAGAGAGGAAGAAAAAAGAAACAGATATCTTGGTAGAAGGAGCCACTGCAGGGTTAGAAAGAAACCTGGTGCTAAGGAAACATCTAAGAACCTACAAGATATCCCTGGCTAGGACTCCAAGAAAAAGTAAAGAGGGTGCCTAAACCCTATAATCAAATGAATGACCACCCTAACTGTCATAGAAACTTCATCCACCAATGGATAAAGGCAAAAGCAGAGAGAGATCCATGGATAAGCACCGGGAGCTCCCGGTCCACCTAAAGAGAGAGAGGAGAGCAAAGGGACCAGGATCATAAGGAGGAGAGATGGCTGACCTGAGCTATTGACTCTGAAACAATTGCTGAGGAACCTTCAGGGAAAGGAACTAAACCCTCTGAAGGTAGACGACTGTAAAATGGTGCAGTTTGTGGAGCCTCTTGCAGTAGGATCAGACTATGTTCCTGGTACATGAACTGACATCTCTGAGCCCTTTCCCTATAGAGGAACACCTAATCCAGCCTTAATACTGGGATGAGGGACTCGGACCTACCTCAACTGGATATGCCAGACTGAACTGACCCACCTTGGGACTCCTTGCCCTCCTTGGGGGATGGATGGGGTGATGGGGTGGGGGAAGGCTGGGGAAGGACAGAAGGAGAGGAGGGAGGGGAAGGAGGGGTAGATATGGAAATGAACTTTTTAAATTAAAAAAAAAGACTTTCTCAAGTTTGCTGCATGGTCCTCTACAGCGCATCTATTCCATAGAATTGATGAATCGCTCTACAACACTTAAAGAGAATACTGCCACATGTAAAGTTGGAGCAAAAGCAAACACAACACAAAAGCCTGTGCCATTCTATTTACTCCAGTTTGCTAGGCTTAGCCGTAGTGGACTGAGTGACAGTATCAATAACTCCGTGTTTCGACCCTCAAGCCAATATTGCAAATCTCACTAACACAACAAAGAGAGTCTAGAATGCATTAGTGACAATACGTGGTTATAAAATCATCTCCATGAACTTTTCATCAGAAACATCCCAGTGCACGGTGTGGTTTTAAGAGAACAAGAAACTCCTGCCCCGTGCTACTAGCTACTCTCAGGAAACACAAATGGCTGGGATAGGAAGTATGTGCCTGAGACTGGAAAATTACAAATATGTGAACCACTCTTCAAATTCCCCTTTGCACTGGATTGGAGCCAGGATATCACATCTTACACTTCCAGTCAAGCATGAAAGACAGTTGGGGATTTTCTAACCCAAGATCGACAGGGGACAGGCAAAAAGTGTATTTTGCTAGGGTTTAGATAATTTATATCTTTTCTTTATTTAAATGTGTCATAAACACTATTTTTACTATATTATATCTCACAGGTGATCAAAGATTTGAGTTTTCCCCCTTTTAGAAAAAAAGATAATGATTTGTTATAAACATTAAATAGGGGCTGGAAAGATAGCTTGGTGATTAAGAACACACACTGGTCTTCATAGGACGTGGGTTCAGTCCCTAACACCATCTCCTTGCTGATAAGGACACTCATAGCCATGTGCATAAACTCACACGCAGCTTCACACATAAGTGTATAATTAAAAATAAGAATAAAATTTTTAAATAAATAAACGCGAAACAGTCATCACAGTACTCAAGGAGCTGAGGCAGGAAAATCACTATGACGTCTAGTGCATTCTTGACTCCAGAAAGAGGCTTTGTCTCAAACAACAACAAAAATCATGGAAACAGAAGAAAGCTGAGCGCTACTCAAATAAATTCAGGTGAAAATGTTGAGGGGACCCCCCAGTCTGATCACCCACCATGCACGATCTCATCTGTGTGTAAGCATTTGGTCCACTGTAAAGAGCTTTGAGGATGTAAGATATTATTTGAAAGGCTTTGTGAAAGGTCTGCTAAGGACTTTGACCTAAGCATATTGTAGAGCATCCAGTGCACACTGCTGGCAGGCTCTAAAGAGTTTGTGAAAATGTATTACTCATTGTTACTATCAGGAATAGTTAATGCAACAGCTGCTCGTGAGGCAAACACTGATCTCTGATATAGACTTACCAGGAAAGACTTTCCAAGTTTCTCAGACTCTTTCCTCTCCCCCCTGCCCTGAAACTCCTAAGTCACAGTGGATGACTAACTTGGGATCATGTGTCTAGTATATTGTGTGTGCAAACTAGCACGTGTAGACACCACGCTCTTTAAGGAACTTGTATCAGAACGATCACAAGGAAAGAACAGAGCCCAGTGTCAGAGTGAACTTCCAATCAGGATATCCCACCACCTGGAAGGGAGCCAGCTTCCTTCCCTTTGAATCAAGCAAGAAAGACAGGACCTTTCTTTTAACTGAATGAACAATATCATTGGCATAACTGCTTCTGTGGGAATCTGCCTTGCATATGGTTTTTTTTAAGTCATTTGGAAATGAATAAATTCAGCAATAAAGTCTTATTCTCCTTTGCTTTCTGTTGTCAGCATTCAAGCAAGAAAAGGGGGCATCACTTGTCAGCTTGCTCAGATAGCTTTCGTATGCAACCCAGGCCCACTGGCCTAGAGTTGGTGCCTCCCACAGTGGGCTGGATTCCCTAATACCAATAGATTCAGAGAATTCCTCACAGGCAACCACACAGGTTAATTTGATCCAGGCAGCCCTTAAGTGAGGCTCCCCTTCCCAGGTGTCTCTCGTTGTGTCAAGTTAACATCTGAAACTAAGAAGAAATGTGGAAATTTAGAATGGCTGAATCATACTGCTTAATCATGTTCTTAAAATCCATGATTAGATGTTTCCTTGAACACTAATGATTATATTCAGGAAGACTACGGATTGGGCACTTTATACATTGCTGATGAGGAAAAAAAAAACTGTGGGGGGAAGACCTTTTGGTATCTGGACATACTTTAAAACAAAAGCTTTCAGAATGTTCTTAAGCATCTGCATGGAAGCCCAATGAGCATATCCTAAAGAAACATTTACTTTGCAAGAAAAACAGTCCCTCTCAGACACATCACTCCAGATTCACCAGGGGGTTCCAGTGGGGCTTATTTCTTCTCTCCTGTCCTTGTCTTAGACACTAGCCAGGGTCTGAATGTGCTGTCTCTGGTATACTGGACTTTCACCTTATCTCCAAGACTCCCTTCCCCTGCCGAGTCCTTGGTTACATGGCGGGGCTCTCACCTCCACGCCTGACTCAAACAGTATGATTCTCTCTCTTCATCTTCTTCTTCTTCCTTCTCTGGGCAGCCGCGGGGGCTTACAGCTTTCCAAACCTGGCCTTTCTCTTTGAAAGTCTAATAGACTTGTCTAGAGCTTCAAAACAATGAGTTTAAGCACAATTTTAATGTTACTTACTTGTTTTAATTAAAACATAAACTCAAAACTTCCACCTCTCTTTTCTTCCTCCAACCTTTCCATATCTCTTCTTGCCAACATCTCCCATGTCACCTCCTCCCTGTCAAATTGATGGCCTCTTTTTATTTAATTATAATTGTCGCGTATATGAAGCAAAAAAATTACAAAATACCTTATATCCAAAAGCAATCAATTAACACTTACCAATCATGATATTAGACTTTCTATGTTGTCTGTTTAGCTTTTGTTTGTCACGAGGTTTCACTGTGCAGTTTAAACTTTGATGTGGTACAGTAACACAAGTTATGATCCTCCTGCCTCAGCTTCTTTAGTGCTGGCCTTATAGACAGATATTGCCATGCCTACCTGCTTTCTAATTAAAAGATGATGGGTTAGCCAGGTGTGGTGGAGCAAACCCTTAATCCCAGCACTCGAGAGGCAGAGGTGAGCAAATATTGAGTTTGAAGCCAAACTGGTCTACAGAGTGAGTTCCGGCAAATAGCTACACAGAGAAATCCTGTCTCGGGAAAGATAGAAAAAGAAAAGAAAAGAAAAAAAAATGAGCTGCCAAGATGGCTCACCAGTTCAAAGCACTTTGCCATGCAAACCAGACCTAGATCTATGTTGGAACCTACAGTGAAAGGAGGGAATTAACTTCTAAAAGTTATGCTCTGATCTAGACCCACGCACATGCACACACCCTAATCGTAATAATAGGAGTAATAATAAATTGTTTTGAAAAAATAATAAGAAAATGCTAGTTAAGAGGAACAAAATCAAAACTACTTCTGTTTTGTAAGTTTTATTGAATTACATTGAATGTGTGTAGATAATAATATAACAAACGCACAGGAAGACTTTATATACACATATAGATACGTGCATTCAATGTCTAAAGACACCTCTGTTTCATTTATTTCTAGCCAAACACATGGTATTGTCCTTTTGATCATGCCCACTCAATTTTCCCACCCTCCTTTCTAAATCTAAAGCTCCTCTCTCTCACATGGAAAGGAGTCACACCTGTCTCCCTCTATTAAATACACAGTATAGAGCACTTAAATCACCTTGCTGTACCATCCCCGGATGATGAGCATGTAGCCACAGTAACCTGCTCATTATTCTTCTGAACACCAGGGTCACTACGCAAAATGTCGGACCTCACAAAGACATGGGGATCCATCCCAGCCTGTTCTTTTCTTATTTTACAGAAGTTTTTCCTCTTAAGTCATCCACAAAGGGTAAATATATGTTTTCCGAGTCGCCGTGGCATACCATTTCATACAGGAGGGAGATGTTGCAGGTAGAGGAATAGAGAAATAGAGTAAGAAGCCTAAGGGGAAGAAAACACAGGGAAGGGAGGATCGGAGAGAGGGTCAGAGAGAGGGTCAGAGCCTCTCTCTACTTCTCTGTCCGCTTGAGTTTCGCCTGAGAAGGGCCTTTTCAATGTGGGACAGGGTAGAATGTAGTTCTGATCATTTGTGTAGGGGTGGGAGGATTATACCAATACATTTCTGGTTAAATAAATAGATATCTTTTTTGATGTATTCACTCTCCATAAACACATTCCTACACTGGAACTTCACCTAAGATTCTCGCATATGAAAATAGAGCAAGCAAGAAGCTGAAGAGATGACTTTATGGTTTAAAGAGCTTGCTACGATTCCAGAGGACCCAAGTTTAAGGCAGCTCACAATCTCCTGTAATTCCAACTCCAGTGTATCTGACACCTTCTTCTGGCCTCCTCTGCACCTGCACACATACACACACACACACACACACACACACACACACACACACACATACTCACACTGCATACACTTACATACTTACATATATACATAAATAATAAAAATAAGTCTCAAAAAAATGGTAGCAAACAGGCTGGAGAGATGGCTCAGTGGGTAAAAACTCTTGCTGTGCAAGCGTGAGGGCCTGAGTTTGAATCCCCAGCCCCCACATCAAAAGCCAGACACTGACACACAAGACTGTCCTCTCAAGACTAGGGGGTAGAGATGGGCAGGTCCTCAGTGTTGAGTCACCTTTGGCCTCCTTCAACAAAAAGAAGCTGATGCCAGGCAGATGTAGTGGCTCACACCCTTACTCGGGAGGCAGAGGCAAGTGGATCCCCAAGTTCGAGGCCAGCCTGGTCTACAGAGTGAGTTCCAGGAAAGTCAATGCTATACAGTAAAACTGTATCTCTATCTCGAAAACAAAAAGTGGGGCTTGCACACACCACATTGAGAGAGAACTGGATGAAGTAAACTCTTTGCATCTACTGTATAGACATCAAGACTTCAGGAACACATTTTTGATGCCAAAAATCCACTGAATGCCTTCACTGTAGATGAGTCAAGTCACTCAACAATCTCTTCTTCCTGTAGACAAGGTTGGTGGCAGGTTGGGTAGAGCAGGCTGGAGGAGACATCTAGGCGAAGAGGCTATCTGTGTATAAACTAACGAGCCCAGACTGGTTTCCTAACAGAATCTGGTTTAATGTTGGAACACTTGGATAGCCCCCTCTCCCCTCCCCACATTTTCTATTGAGTGTGGTAAGGAGTATAGGGAAAGTCCACTGCTGTCCTTATCAAAAGGCGGAGTCATTTTAAGTCCCATCCGCAGATTCAAATGACTTTCAAAGTAACCAGCAGTGTGTATATTGAGAGGGGAGAGGTTCATAGCAGGCTATAGACTCAAATGTGGCAGAAAGTACTCTAGCTAGCAGGCAGAAACCTACAAATTCACATCCAAACTCTTCCATCTAACTTACATGAACCAAGGTATCAGCCTTTTTGAACTTTGATACTCCTAACTATATAAGGGGGCAGAAATAAAAATCATCCCTCATGTTACTTATGAGATTTAAATTAAAAAATATAGCCGGTTGCAGAGAAATAGTGACTGAGACAATCTCGTGTCAATCACTTACTGTAGCAGGTTCATGCCACAGCTGCCGTGGCTGCTGAAGTCTTAAGTGCTAACTGCTAACGTTAATCTTCAAAACAAACTATTGTATCTTTCCTAGCTTCCCTGGGAACAAGCAAAGACACCCAAGAAATTAGAAGAGCCCCCAAAGGCTGTGCAACGTCACAGCCAGAAAATCTGAGAAAGTCCGAGCTGCCCAGTCCCATGGATTCTCTCAGCATTTTGTACTACTTCCTCCTAAAACAAACCCGATAACTGTGATTCGTGAGTAACTGCAGAGTCTTACTCAGTCTGTTTCCTGTTTTTTCACAAGCTACATCTAACGGACTTGACGCTGTTATTATTTTCCAGTAAAATATACTGGAATTCTAACGAAAAGAAGAGAAAGAAGGACTTAGAATTTGATCCACTAGAAAATGTATAAGAAATAACGGGTTGTAGCCTACCTTGGGTATAAATGACCAGTGGTCCTTCTTTGAAAATTTTATTTATTTTCATTTTATGTGCCCGAGTGGTTTTCGTCATGTAGATATGTGCACCAAGGCATGCACACGTGATGCCAGAGGAGGCAAGAAGAGGGTATCAGATCCTCCTGGACGGGAATTCTAGATGACTGTAAACCACCATGTGAATGCTAGGAATAAAATCTGAAAGACTAGCAAATGCAATTAACCACTGTCCATCTCTTCGGTGTCTATTCTTAAGACACTTGAAAAGCTGGTGTCACCTAAACTCAATTAGGACAGGTAGCCTCACCCTCCTCATCCACACCCCACGCCAGCCCCTGGGCTTACACGCACCACCCAGAAGCACTGTGTTTGGCTAGAACTGCCCATGTTTAAGGATGGCTCTAAGCCCAGGCTTCTTCTGTTCTTTCATTTGCCTCCTTCTTAGCCTGATTTTGCATAAGAAAGTTCTTGCTGCTGCGTGCAAAAGGGGAATCCAGTGTGTTTTGCTGCCCCCTTGTGGCCTCTTTTAAATTGTTCGCCTAGCTATTCATACCACGGACTAAAATTTTCCAATTGAAACTCCTCCAATTCACTTTGGGGAGCTACGCTTTCATTGTATTTAGTTTTACCGTCACTGGAAAAACGTGTGTGTCCGCTATCACGCTAACTATCATGCTCAAATGACTTTGTAAGACTAAATTCCCAACTGCCTTTGAAAGAAGCTTTTTGGTGGAAACTTCCAAAATTAAAAGGATGCTTTTATTTCTCCAGAGTTTAGTATCATATGTACCATTATTATCATAAAATGAGATCATTGTTTTGTCAGTATAAATATGGCTTTATTTGGAAAATGTAGAACTGTAAATGTTTCATTATGTTACCTGCTATTTAACAGGGTTCCGATAGCATAGACATTTTAGAACAAGCAATTTAGATATATTACTTTTAAAGGGGGAAGACATCATGAGAGTCCAGAAGTCATTTTGAAATAGTTCATAGCACCAGAGAAAAGCTAGAGTTTGGCCATAACTGAGAGACTGATCGGAAAAAGAAAACAGAACCCAAAAAAAAAAAAAAAAAAAAAAAAACCATCACAAAAAAAACAACACTAATTATGTGAATTGGTCAAAATACACCTGGAAATTTCCAAGGGCCTTTTTTTGAAGTTGGAGTTTAAAATAAAGTTAATGGGTTTAAATGATTTCTAAGTCTCTACAATCATTTGGAACTTACTCACATTCAAACTGTTCCTAAACCATGCTCAACACTGATGCAGACTTTTTTCCTAGAAATATAAAACACACTATAAAAACAAACATCTCTCTCTGTCCCACAAGTTCGCTCAAAATTAATGACACAAAGCCTTATTATTAAATATGAAATATTGGCCTTTATCTTAGGCTTGTGTCTAACTAGCTTCTTACAACTTAAATTAGCCTGCTTTTACAAATGTATGCTTGCCATGTGGCTTTTTACCTTTTTTTAATTTTGTTTGTCTGACTCCCTCTGTATCTCAGTGGCTTTCCTGAGGGCCTGAATTATCCTCTTGCTCTCTCTGCCCAGAAGTCCTGCCCATACCTCCTGCCTTGCTATTGGCTGCTCAGCTTTTTATTACACCATTACATCAATGCACCTTCACACACACACTGTGCCAATATCCCACAAGTACATAATATGAAATAAAACAAGCATTTGAAAAATAAGTCCTGCTCTTTGGTTTGTCTCTTTTTTGTTAAAACCTATTCTTTTCAGAGTTGAAAAATTGGATACCTAAGCAGTTAAAGCATTCGTTACATAGGCCAGGCTGGCTAAAGGCATCCACAGGCCTGCCCGGTGCCTTTCAGTGCTGGGCAGGTAGGCGTGATTATGATGAGCAAATATATGGTGATGAAATGGGAGAGAAAGAGAAGCAAAATGGTTCGTGAGCTGTGGAAAGAGGTAGCTCTGAAGAAATAAAGGTAGTGGCCTGCTTGCCTTCTAAAGCCAGGATGACATCCAGACTTGGGATGCTGCCAAAGGTCATGTTTGACCACAGCCAGGCTCTGTGTTAACATCCATGACCCATGTTGACAACAAAGACCACAAGGATGCCTGGGGATCTGGGTCACCGCCTGTGGCCATGCTGTTATAAGAGGGCCATGCTGTCACCAGGGATAAGCTGGTGTGAGTGGCTTGTGCTATTGTCCAGGACCATGATGACATGTAGGCCTAGGCTTCTGCCTAGGATCATGTCTAGGACTGTGACTCTCCAGCAGCCAGGGTCAGATTGACATCAGGGGTCTAGACTGCTGCCTGGGGCCTTGTGGGTGTCTGAGAGCCATGCTGCTGCTGGGGCCATTCTGCTCTGAGTAGTCCAAGATGCTACCTGGGGTCATAATGACATCCAGGCCCAGACTGCTGCCAAGGACCATGTATGGGTCTGTGATCCTACCACAACTGGGGTCTGTGTTGATGTCCATGGTCAGTGTTATCACAGGGGGTCAAAGGAACCATGGGTGTTGAAATCCTAAGAAGGTGCTAAGCCAGCCTGTCCCTCACTGGCCCTGGGACTGCTCACCCTTTTCCTCACTGGACACTGCAGCAGGAGAGCTGGCCCTACCCTTCATGGGAAAGCTGATAGCTGTACTCAAGACAGATGGCCCTACCCCTCATCAATGCCATGAACCTAGGAGAGCTGACTCTGCCCCTTGCCTGAGTGAGGTGGTCTCAGTGACTTGGACTGACCAACTCAACTACGACCCAGACCCACATCCTGAGCCTTGGCCTGGCCCGTCCTAACGTCTACCTTGTCTATGACCTGTTGGGAAACATGGAGGATATGGTCCTGCAGAACAATAGCTGCAGGATCTCCATGACTCTGGGCAACAGCAGGGTATCCAAAAGGACTTTCAGGGAGAGTCCAGTGATAATGATGTTCCAGAGGCCTTGAACCAGACTCATTTCAGTGAACATTTATGGGTGGGGCTGACTGGACAAAAGGATATACTGGGTCACACTGCAGCTCCCAATGTCACTAAAATGAATGAAGAGGTGTTAAAGAAACAGGAAAGATAGAGGAGTGAGGTAGATTTTTATTATTATTTTGTTGTTTTTAACTAATTGGGAGGGATTATTTTTTTACAGAAGAGATGCTTCAGGGGTGAGGGATGAATGAGCAGGATTGGGGAGCATGTTGTAAAATTACCAAAGAATCAATGAAAAATTATGTTTATATATAATTTAAAATTAATATATTAGATTATATATGTATATGTGTGTATATGCATATATATGTGTATATATACATACATATGTATATATATGTGTACACACACACACACACATACACACACACACACACACACACACACATATATATAAAGAGCACTAGCCGCTCTTCCAGAGGACTGGACTTGGTTCCCAATATCCAGGCTCACAACTCTATCTCAAGAGCTAGGGATCTGAAGCCCTCTTCTGGTCTCTTTGGGAACTGCATGCACATATCACACACTACTTGTGCAACCAAAACACCCATAGACAAAAATTTAAAAATAAACAAATCTTTTAAAAAGGTCTTACTCTTCATGCCAAACATCCCATACACACGTGTAACTCCAGCTCTTATCAGGGTGAATATAAGACCACTGAGGCATGTCAGTTTCCAGTCTGGCCTAGACAACAGAGCCCGAGGTTCTGGTACTCTTTCTTGAAGGACTAGGTAGAGAATAATAGAGATATCCCATGTCCTCCTCCTCCGGCATTTGTGAATGGGCACAGGCACACACACACACACACATACACACACACACACATCTTTTGTATATATCATGGCTTCCAGTTGAATGTTTTTATGGGATTCCTAAGGATGGTAATGAGCAGGTCTCTGATTCTTATGCCTTCGCTTGGACACTTTACCTTCTGCTTGTTTGTTTTGTCCACTCTAATGTGTTGGGTTTTGTTCTATCCTATTTTATTTCATTGTTTTAAAAGTTCTTACGCTTCCCTACCCCCATTTATGCCAACATGCCAACTTGCCTGTGATAAAACACATTAAAAAGTACATATGTAATTTATTTTAAAAAATATTATTACATATTAATAAAATAATAATAAATTATCAAGTACAATGAGATTAATATGAATCATATTAATATATTTATCAAAAGATATAGCCTTTTATAATATGAAGTATACAGTATAAATAATCACAATATATAATTCTTTATTACATTGTATATTGTAATTATTTTATAAAACAATTAATGTTTATAATATAGAATATTATATATTAAATATAGGGAGCATATATGTCACCTATTAAATTTATGTGTTAGATACTACATGAAAGTCCAATATAAAACACTAAAAAGACACAAGGTATTAGTGATTATTGTGATTATTTAGAGAGTGAATAGAAATCTTTCACTTTGTGGAGAAGTTGGTGTGGATGTTTACATGTTAATAGGCCATAAATACTCAGTCTCTGGATCTGTATAAATGGCAGAGAATATTAATAAAGTGTCTAATTGGTACAATAGATTTAAAATAGCATTTCATATATGCCATAGATTTGAGACTTTTAAAGGAATTTCAAGATCTCACCCCAACAGATTCTCTAACTGAACAGTCATACATCAGACTACCCAATCTCCACTTAACTTTGTGAAGCGATAGTGCCTTTGAGGCCAGGGATGGTCACAAGACAATAGTAGTCCCCCTGGCCTGAGTGATCCCCAGAGCTGTGTATTTAGCACAAGCAAGCTGAGGAGCGAGCACAGAGACACCATTGCTGAGGACAGTGAAGATCTCAATGCCTGCTACATCACAGAGCGTGCACAAAGCTAAGGACCTGCAAACTGATG
Source organism: Phyllotis vaccarum (assembly GCA_033318265.1). Lineage (NCBI taxonomy): Eukaryota > Metazoa > Chordata > Mammalia > Rodentia > Cricetidae > Phyllotis > Phyllotis vaccarum. Next base: position 11,543,476 of record JARWLC010000008.1, read on the forward strand.
CCTTGGGTGATAGATTTGCATGGTCAGAAATTTTTGTTTGGTGTGAAGACAGTTCACTTCTCATTCATAGGTCCAGGAAAATGTGGTATACAACTATTCTGATGTATTTATAATTGCTGGCAGTGCTGTCTTTTTCTTATGGTATGCTACACTCCCAATAAATGATTTGAATAAAAGAATATTTTACCAATGTTGATTTTTTACAATCTGACATGGAAGTAACTTGTCTGATAAACAATATATAGAGGTGGCTATCCATCTTCTATGAATTAAATTATTTCCTTCCTCAAAGCACATAATTTCAGCGGAGATGGGGGACTTTTCCAAAGGGGCTGAATTGCGATCAAAAGGTGAGATTATCAACCATCTGATGTATACCAGACCACATCTTTGGAAATATAATGGGAAGAGCTGAAGCACAGTAAATCAGGCGGCTGTTTCTGTTGCTTCTAGAAAATGTCACATAAAATGCCATTCCACCTTGGAATTTTTGCTGACATCTGAAAGTTAATGCAGAACCCTGCATGTTTGCCTCTGTGAGGAAAATGGAAATTCATGTTACAAGCCCACATATTATACATCATAAAATATTTCCATCTGCTCCCAAACTTTCCATAGGAGAATGCCCAAACGTCCTTTATGAAGAGTGTGGATGGAGCTTTGCCCATCCACATCTTCCCACCCCTCCCCGTCTCCCTCCACCACCACATACACACCTTTGAACATTTGGAATCGTTTAGCTATGAGTGATCTTGCTACACACATGCAAAAGATATTAACTTTACATTTCTTATAACTTCCTCTGACCACAAGAGACATTTATTAACTAAATGCCAGACTATCAAAGACTTCGAAGCTGTTTCCCCTTGTTCCCCAGTACAAGACTGTCCTTAGTAGATTGAAACCACCCCCCACCACCACTGACTCAAGCCCCAGATTTTTTTCTCTGATGCTAGACAATGTAATTATCTCACGATGACTGAAACATGTTAATGGGACTGAAGGCTGCCACAGCCCTCTACCGTTATATGTAAGGGAACCCCCAGTGAATACCTATAGCCATGGAAGAGTAGCTCCAACACTATACATAATGTTTCTTCCTATACTCGTGCACAGTGGTAGGCTTAAATTATAAAACTAAGCTCACTAAACAAATGAATTAATTATCATTAACTAAAATTGAAATATAACATGGGTGGCAGCATACTGCAATAAAAATTATATGACTGTAGTCACATTCTTTCAAAATATCCTATAATTCTACACTGACTCTTTACTTAGATTGAAGACTGTGTGAAGAAGAGCTGGATAACTTACAATGTCCATGAGGCATTTGGCTACTTCTAAAGGTGCAGGCATTGAGCTGATCTGATAACCCAGGTGACTACTAAATGTCTCAGTGATCCATGCCACAGGGACACACTGAATGAGTTGAAAACTCACATATCCACTGGGACGGGAAACTGGAGTTTCATAATACTACTTGGAGGAAGGACTTACTGATGAAGTCTGGTTTTGTTTTTAACTTTCTGCAAGCTTCTGTATCATCATTTTAGACTGCTATTGATGGTGGTCAGCTGGATATACCAAAGAGGGACCACTGATAAGGTGTATTAGCGTACTTTATTCTGATGTAAAACTTGCTTGCATGTCTGAATGATGGTGAGTTCATATTTGACATCATTCTTAAAGAATGAATCCCTCTCTTTTTGAATTGGAAAATTAAAAGTGTCCCACAGACTCTGTAGTCACTGGGTCTGACTTTCACTTATTACTGGAATGGCACCAAATCCCCTCCTAGCAACCTTAGGTTCCAAAGGATAAAGCCACCATTTCCCCATCAAACCATGACCAGAGAAATCTTTTCTTCCAGTCTTCACTTCACATGTGATGATCCTCCTATGATTCTGTTCCCCTAGCTGAGCAATAAAAGCCAATTTCTGTCGTGTGTGTGTGTGTGTGTGTGTGTGTGTGTGTGTGTGTGTGTGTGTGTGTGTGTGTGTCTCCCTCTCATCATGAGCTCATGGAATGGAGAGGGGTTTGTTTTCTTAGCCAAGTAGCCAACCAGTTCTCTCTACCTTTAGCCTCAGGCAGAACCCACTACTGACAAGTAGCAACTTGAACACTTCCATTGCTGGAACTAGTTCCTCTCCACTCATGATTGCTGGTGAGTTATTTGGGCCTCTCTTGTCAGGTCTAGTGGCCTTGTCACGGTCATGACTGGGTTGTTGGTCAGAATCTCCATTGTGGTGCTTTGAATGAATGCATTTATTTAAATCAGCTTAATTACTTGAATGCTTAGTCCACAGTTGGTAGAACTATCTAGGAAGAATTGGGTATAGCCTTGTTGGAGGAGGTACGAAACCGGGTGTTGGGTTTCAGTGTTTCAAAAGCCCAAACCTGGCCTGGTATCTCTCCTTTTCTGCCTCCTGCTTATGGATTAGTGCCATGCCTGCTGTCATGCTTCCTACCATAATGGTCATGAACTCACCCTCTGAAACTATAAGCAAGGCCCCCAATTAGATGCTTTTTTATAAATTGCCATGGTCATAGTATCTCTTCACAGCAATAGAAGAGTTACTAAGATATCCACACTCTCTTGACCACAATCTTCACATAACATCAAGTATGCAAGGAAACATACAGAGCACCTGAACTGCCTGCTCCTTCACTACTCCTTCTTCTGCTCCTCCTGCTGCTGCTCACCTGCTCCTTAAGTTGGTCCACTGTTCAAGTTTCTATTCATACTCCCTTTACTCAGCTCTGATTAAGACCAAATCTCTATTCTGATCCTAACTGAACAAAACAAGGCTCCACTCCACACCTACCCAACTGCTAAAATCCTGGTGATCTGCCTATGTCCCTGCCACCTGCTCATCACCTGATGTGCATAACCCCACGCCTGTATAGTTTGGCAGAGGAGGACAGGCCTGACCATCCTCAAATCTGCTGCTCAATTATTTGCTGTGCAGTGCTGGATGACCCACAGTACCAGTGACTTAGGCCCATTAGCTAGTCCATTTTCCCTGAAAAAAACTGACAAGATATTCTCAGGGTCATGAAGTTAGAGAATACTACAGGGAGGGCTGTAATGTAAATACCAAAGGAGACTAACCTCTTTTCTCTGACTCCTCAGATTTCTTAGTTGTGTAAACATGAGCCATGAAATTGTGAGATCTCGCTGCCCAACCATAAGAGCGTCAGCAGTGAGACATACCTCTGTGACAGAGGATTATGTGGGTCTTTCTTAAGTCATTAATAATAATGTCATTTCTGCCATTCTTTTCTAAAAGAAAATGTTATTTTTTAGTGGCACCTTTAATAAATCAAAATTCTATGGAGCAAGGATGACATATAAGAATTATGTACATGGCTTTATAATAGCAGATCATGAGTAACATAAAGACGACCTAAATATACAGACAGTAGTAGATTAGGGTGTGTGTGTGTGTGTGTGTGTGTGTGTGTGTGTGTTCAGGTTCACTTAAATGTGTGAGAAAGTACAAGTAAAGGTCAGAAGCTAACCCCAGGGCTTCCCGTAGGGATCCAGTCATCTTTGCTGGGTTTTGGCCAGGGTTCATTCACCAAGTAGTTAGAATAGCTGGCCAACAAGCCTTAAGGATCAGTTGTCTCTGACCCCCCCCCTTGCATGCACGTGCGCGCCCACACACACACACACACACACACACACACACACACACACACACATACTGCTGAGTTTATAAGCACTTCCTATTATTTCCAACACTTTTACATGGGTTCTGGAGTTCACACTTAGACAATCATGCTTGTACCATAAACATTTTATAGACTGAGCTGTCATCTCAGACCCTAGATGCTTACTGATCTTTACAATTTGCATTTGCCCCGTCTCCAATACAGTCCTATGTTCTCCTTGTTGAGGTTAAAAGTTAGCTGAGAATCAGAAAGCATAAAAAATTTAGCCACAACCCCATCAGACAGGGAGTAAAGCTGGGTCTAGCCTAGGTCTGGTACCACCAAACAGTTTCGGATTTTCTTGAACATGACTTCAGAGCCCTCTCTGAAAACAAAGGAGAGTAACAACGTGAATATGGTTTAAAAAAAAAAAAAAAAAAAAAAAAAAAAAAACCTCAAATCCACATGGCTTAGCTTCTCTAGTATTTGATAAATAAGAATTTTTCATTTAAGAATATCTTTATGAATGCTCGAGTGATGACTGAGTCTATAAGAGTGCTACTTTCCTTGCAAGTGACCCAAGTCTGGAGCCCAGCACTTATGCCAGGTGGCTCATGACCACCTCTAAATTCAGTTCATGGGAATCTATCCTTCTTCTGGCCTCCTCAAAATCTTGAATAGAGTTAAAGCCTACTCAAAGAACATCTTGGTTTCTGCAGCCCAGCCTCCGTAAAAGCTGCATCAACTGACCTTTAGTTTTCTAAAAAAAAAAAAAAACTTCAATTTTAACACACACAATGAAAATATTTGCAGCTAAATTCAGGCCAGCAGGGGGAAACCCTGCAGGTCAGAACTCCCCAGTAAAATCCAGTCCACTGAACACCCCAGTCTACAAATTTCACCCCAACCCCCAATCTTTCTCATGACCTGGCAGTCTCAGCAGTTACCTGAAACCCACAGTTTGTCAGCACTTAGTAAGTCAAGAGGGGTACATGAGACCCACAATTCACCTACACCTATTAAATCAAAAGCCCCTGTAGGATTAAGAAGTCCTATAGGATCAAGAGCTCCTTCTGGATCAAGAGCTCCTATTGGACAAAGATTGGATCCCTGAGACACAAAACAAGTCAGCTCTTATTGCACCAAGAACAACTCACTGTGACACAGAATATGATGCTACCTCCAAGTGGACCAAGAGCCCAGACTGGACCAAGAAAAGCTTCCTGAGACACAAATACAGTCAGAACAGATTGCGCCGAAATCAGCTCCCTGATATACAAATCGTGCGTTGATCTCAGGAAGCAGTGAGTAGACACCAGTACGAGAATGCATATAACAACATAAAGAATAGTATGGTACCACCAGACTCTGGTGGTTCTACAACAATACCAGAACATGACAGTGTAGAAGAAGCAGAAGAAAATGGCCTTAAAAACGAACTTATGAAGATAATAGAAGCTTTAAAAGAGGAAATAAAAACTCCCTTAAAGAAATAAAGAGAAGACAAACAAAAAAAAAATGGAAGGAGATCAGCAAAACTCTTAAAGAAAACCAAGAAAAATCAATCAAACAGGGGAAGGAGACACTTCAATATTTAAAAATTGAAAGAAAAGGAATAAGGAAAACACAAGCTGAGGGAAAGCTGGAGATGGAAAATCTGAAGAAACAAACTGAAACTCCAGATGCAGCGTAAGTACCAGAAGATTTGATAGTGAAAATAGATACGTCAGTCAAAGAAAACATTAAAACCAAAAGAATCATAACACAAAATGTCCAGGAAATCCGGGACACTGTAAAAAGACTAAACTTAAGAATAATAGGAACAGAAGAAGACACCAGCTCAAAAGCACAGAAAATATATTCGACAAAATCATAGAGGAAAACTTTCCCAACCTAAAAAAGGAAATGCCTACTAAGATATAAGAAGATTACAGAACACCAGGTATACTAGACCCCCCCAAAAAAGTCCACTTGCCACATAATAATCAAAACAATAAACATGCAAACTAAAGAAAGAATATTAAGAACTGCAAAGGAAAAAGGCCAAGTAACTTACAAAGGCAGACCCATCAGAATAACACCAGACTACTCAATGGAAGCAATGAAAGCCAGAAGGGAATGGTCAGATGTTATACATACACTAAGAGACCATAGTTGTCAGCACAGACAACTATACCCAGCAAACTCTCAATCACTATAAATGAAACAAACAAGATATTTCATGACAAAACCAGATTTAGTTAATACCTATATGTAAATCCAGCCCTACAGAAAGCACTAGAGGGAAAACTCCAACCTAAGGAAGCTAGATACACCCATGAAACCACAAGCAATAGATACTCCCACAGAAGAAAAACCCAAAGAAGGGAAATAACACAAACTACCACCAAAAATAACAAGAATTAATACCTAATGGTCTTTAATATCCCTTAATATCAATGGCTTCCATTCACCTATAAAAATACACAGGCTAACACAATGGATACAAAAGCAAAATCCATCCATATTCCATAGAAAAGGCACAACTCAACTTCAAAGACAGACACACCCCCAGAGTAAAGGGTTGGGGAAAGACTTTCCAGTCAAATGGACTTAAGAAACAAGCTGGTGTAGCTATTCTAATATCTAACGAAATGGACTTCAAACTAAAATCAGTCAAAAGAGATTAGGAGAAGTATTACTTATTCATCTCAGAAAAAAAATAATCTGTCAAGACGAAGTCTCAATCCTGAACATTTATACCCTAAACACAAGGGCACCCACATATGTAAAAGAAACATTACTAAATCTTAAACATCAAGCCCCAAACATTAATAGTGGGAGACTTCATTGCCCCACTCTCACCAATGGATAGGTCTACCAGACAGAAATTTAACAGAGAAATAAGGAATCTAACAAATGTTAGGTCTCAAGGGGACTTAATAAATATATGCAGAACTTTCCACCCAAACACAAAGGAATATACCATCTTCTCAGCACCCCGTGGAATTTTCTCTAAAATCGACCATATACTCAGTCATAAAGCAAATATGAATAAAATAATAAGAATTACTCCTTGTATCATTTCAGACCACTATGATCTAAAGTTAGAGTTCAACAACAACACAAATCACACAAAGCCTGCAAATTCATGGAAACTGAACATCTCTCAGCTGAACCACCCCTGGGACAAGGAAGATGTAAAGAATGAAATTAAAGATTTCCTAGAATTTAATGAAAATGAATCCACAACATACTCAAACTTATGGGATACAATGACAGCAGTGCTAAGAGGAAAATTTATAGCACCGAATTGAATGCCACATTAAAAAAAAAAAAAAACCTTGGAGAAATCTCACACAAGAGACTTAACAGCACAGCTGAAAGATTTAGAACAATTAACAGCAAATTCACCAGGAAGGAGTAAACAGCAAGAAATAATCACACTTAGGGCTGAAATCAATACAACAGAAACAAAGAGAACAAAGAATCAATGAATCAAAGAGTTGACTGATTGAGAAAATTACCAAGATAGACAAACTCTTATTAAAACTAATCAAAAGGGAGAGAGAAAGAGTATCAAAATTAACAAAATCAGAAATGAAAAGGAGGAGTGTAATAACAGACACCAAGGAAATCCAGAGGATCATTAGGTCATACTTCAAAAACCTGTACTCCATTAAATTGGAATACCTAAAAGAAATGGACAGGTGCCATTTACTAAATCAAGACCAGATAAATGACCTAAAAAGACCTATAACTCCCAAGGAAATAGAAGCTGTTATTAAAAGTCTTCCAAGGGGTGGGGGGAACAGAGTCAGGTGGTTTCAGTGCAGAATTCTACCATATTTCCAAAGAAGAACTAATACCAATATTCCTCAAATTGTTCCACACAATAGAAGAAACAGATGAACCATTGCCAAAGTCACCCTGATACCCAAGTCACACAACAATGCAAAAAAAAAAAAAAAAAGAGAATTGTAGACCAATCTCCCTCACAAACACTGGTGCAAAAATACTCAATAAAATACTGGTAAAATGAGTTCAAGAAGATATCAAAAAATCATCCACCATATCAAGTAGGCTTCATCCTGAAGATTCAGGGATAGTTCAACATATAAAAAAACTGTCAACATCATCTATCATATAAATAACCTGAAAGAAAAAACCTACATGATCGTCTTATTAGATGCTGAAAAACCTTTTGACAAAATCCAACATCCCTTTATGATAAAAGTCCTGGAGAGATCATGGATACAGGGAAAATACCTAAACATAATAAATACAATATACAGCAAGCCATCAATCAACATTAAACTAAATAGAGAGAAACCCAAAGCAATCCTACTACAATCAGGAACAAGACAAGGCTGTCTCTCTTACCATGTATATTTGACATGGTTCTTGAAGTTTTGGATAAAGAAATAAAACAACAACAAAAAAAATGAAGGGGATACAAATTGTAAAGGAAGAAGTCAAACTATCACTATTTGCAGACAAAATAATAAGTGATCCCCCCCCCAATTCTACCAGGGAACTCCTGCAGCTGATACAAAAAAAAAAAAAAAAACCCTTCACCAATGTAGCAGGATATAAGATTAAATCAAAAAAATCTATAGCTCTCCTATACACAATGATTTTTTAAAAAGCTGAAAAAGAAATCAAGGAAGCATCATCCTTTACAAAATCTAGCATTAAATATCTTGGGGTAACTCTAAACAAAGAAATGGCAGACCTGTATAACAAGAACTTTAGGTTATTGAAAAAAAATTGAAAGAGATATCAGAAAATGAAATATTTCCCATACACTTGGATAGGAAGGATAAACATAAAAATACAATCTGACTGAAAGCAATCTACAGATTCAGTGCAATCCCCATCAAAATCTCAACACAATTCTTCACAGACCTTGAAAGAACAATACTCAGCTTCATATGGAAAAACAAAAATTTCAGGATTGCCAAAAGAATCCTGTTCATTAACAGAACTTCAAGAGGCATCACCATCACTGACTTCAAGCTCTACTATAGAGCTACAGTAATAAAAACAGTTTGTTACTGACATAGAAACAGACTTGTGGAACAGTGGAATCAAATCAAAGACCCTGACATTAATCCACACACCTACAAACACCTGATTTTTTAACAGAGAAGCCAAAAATATACAACAGAAAAAAGATAGCATCTTTAACAAACGGTACTTGCACAACTGGATGGTAGTATGTCGAAAAATGCAAACAGATTTATATTTATCACCCTACACAAAACTCAAATCCAAGTGGGTCAAAGACCTCAAAGTAAACCCAGTTACACTAAACCTGTTAGGAAAAAAAGTGGGAAAGAGCCTTGAAAGCATTGGTACAAGAGACCACTTCTTAAATATTAACACCAGTAGCGCAGACACTGAGAACAACAATTAATAAGGGGACCTTCTGAAACTGAGGAATTCTGTAAGGCGAAGGCTATGATCAATAAGACAAAACGACAGCCTACAGAACGGGAAAAGATCACCAACCCTAAATCAGACAGAGGACTGATCTCTAAAATATACAGAGAACTCAAGAAACTAGAAGTTAAAAAAAAAAAAAATCAAAGAACCCACTGGAAAGCGGGGTTCAGAGCTACATAGAGAGTTGTCAACAGAAGAACTCCAAATGACTGAAAGACACTTACACTTAAAGAATTGTTCAACATTCCTAGCTAGCAGAGAAATACAAATCAAAACTGTGAGATACCATCTTACACCTGTCAGAATGGCTAAGATCAAAACACAGATGACAACCTATGCTGGAGGGGATGTGGAGCAAGGGGAACACTCCTCCATTGTTGGTGGGAGTGTAAACTTGTACAGACATTTTGGAAATCAGTATGGCAGTTTCTCAGAAAACTGGGAATTAATCTACCCAATGATCCAGCAATACCACTATTGGTCATATACACATGGGAACCATATTCTTACCCCAAGGGCATTAGCTCACTTATGTTCATAGTAGCATTATTTGTAATAGCCAGAACCTAGAAACAACCTAGATGCCCTTCAACCAAAGGACAAGTTTTAACAATTGTGGTACTTTTACACAATGGAGTAGTACTTAGCAGGGAAAAAAAAAAAAAACCCTGAAATTTGCAGGCAAATGGACAGATCTAGAGAGTATCATTCTGAGTGAGGTAATACAGACCCAGAAGACAGACATGGTATGCACTCATTCATAAGTGGATTTTAGGTGTAAAGCAAAGGATAACCAAGCTACAACCCACACCCACCCCCAGCAGCTAAGTAAGAGGAAAACGTTAAGAGAGAGATCCATAAATCCCCTGGGAAGGAGAAATAAAGATCTCCTGAGAAAATTGTAATTATACAGGGGAGGTAAGAAGAAAACATGAGAGAATGGGATGTTGGAGAGGGGGGGAACAACAGAGAGGGAGAGCAAAAAACGTGGATATTCTGATAAAAAGGAGCCATTATGGGATTAGAAAGAAATTTGATGCTAGGAAACACCCAAGAACCGAAAAGATGAGCCCAGCTAGGACTCCAAGTAATAGTGGATAGGATGCCTAAACTGCCCTTCCCCTATTATCATATGAGTTACCACCCTAATTGCCATTATAGAGGCTTCATATAGCAACTGATGGAGGCAGATGTAGAGATCCATAGCTAACCACTGGGCTGAGCTATTGGTCCAGCTGAAGAGAGGAAAGAGAGATTGTGTGAGTGGAGGGATTGGGATCATGATGGGGACACCCATGGAGTAGAGAACTAACAAATAACAGCTAACAAATCTTCATGGAATAAATCTGGATCCTATGAATGTGGATGACAGCCAAAAGGCTTGTCCAGTTTGTGGAGACTTTTGCACTCAGAACAGAGTCTATCCCAGGTCCATAAACTGACTTCTCAGAGCCAATGTCTAGTAGGAAAAAAAAATGTAGTAAGAAGTTTCTGGTCCTGCCTAGCCCTGAGATCTGGACCGATAGTCCCAAAAAAAAACACAAAGTCTTATATAACTGCAAACTATTTGGCCTGTGACTCAGACATATTTTTTGCTAGCTCTTACATTTTCACCCATTTCTATTCATCTATATTTCGCCACATGGCTCATGGCTTACCTAAGTTCCTTTACATCTTGCTCTCTCAGTGGCAGCTCACAGCTTTTCTCCCTGATTCCACCCTTCTTCCCCTTTATACATGCTTGGATTTCCTGCCTGCCTATAAGCTGACTTGTCATAAGGCCAAATTAGTTCTTTAATTTTCTGATGATAATTCACAGCATACAGAAAGATATCCCGTATCACAAATGACACTCCAACATGGATCCTTTGCATCCATATAAAGCCTGAGAAAGCTTAAAAATGGTTCTAGATCATAGAAATAGAGCCAAAAACAACTTCTAAGTTGTGTCTTTCAAGTGGACCATAGTCCAGAGACACCCTGGAGTGGTGTGCAAGCTTGAGCTACAAAATTTCTGGCTTTTGGAATTCACCCATGTTCCTGAAGTTTCACAAAAGTATTGGTACAAGCACAAGCTGTGTATAACACATTTAACATTTCTGTTCTAACAAGAAAAAGGGTACCAGAGTCAAAGACAGCTTCTCGGTAGCAGCATTTTCTGGAAGACTCTGATTGCTGGCAACAAGCAGAGGTGTAGCTCCTTTAAGAGATATTTCCTGACTCAGTTTTAATGTCAAAAACTGTGTGGCTTTTTTTAAGAGACCCTGTTGGAAATACTTAAATGGAGTTCATAAGTAGTGGGTGGTAATACTCTACTTGATGGCAATGTGGACCGTAAAATTCCCCAGAGTTAGGATGATAAATGTGGCTCCTGCCAGAAAGTCTTCCATGAAGGTAAGCCCTCAGACACTAAGGAGCTGGGTGGAGCTGGGTGGAACTGGGTGGAGTCAGCTGCCCTAGGCCAGCCTTTAATCCTTACTACACCTGGGCAGAATAAAGATATGGTCAGAAACAGAAAAAGGTAAGAGATATACATTAAAGACAAACAAAAGCCTCTAAAAGATTTGGTTTACAATATGTTTTAAAATATAAGTAGGCTTCAGAGAAAAAAGAAAAAGTAAAAATGATAAGGTTCTTTTAAAAAGAAATAAAGCAAATGTATGTACATATGTCACATAAAGATGGAAAAATACAAAGGAGTCTGGATTATGTCTATTATTGTGTTTTATTTTAATTTTTTTTAACTGTTAATGAGCTAACTACAGAAAGACATTTGATTGTAAAGGCTGCTAGGTTTAATGAACATATATAGTTTCTTGGCTTTGAAGTTTGGGTCTAAAGGATATGTTGCTTCTGAAAAGAGGTTCTGCTTTTGTTTCTACAGAAGATGGAAACCTGTGGATTGCTTCCAGGTTAATATGATTTGATCAAGGAAGAGCCCCTGGAAAAAAATCTCTGATGTGAAGAGATGACCACATCAGCTTCAAGGCTGTCGACTAAGATGATCCAGCCTCAGGACCTCCATAAGATTGCCAGCACCCCCAATCAGCAGGGAGTAGTAATGGAAAACTATGCCCAATTCCCAAAAATATTGTTTGTAAATGTTTGTTTTCATTATAAATGGTTAATGGTCATAGTCAATCTCTTTCTAAGGAAAGGGGGAGATATTATATAGAAATGACTTGTAAAAGATATATTATTGAATCAACTTTGATCCAAAAACAACCGCTAACTTCTAAATGTTCTACATTGGTATGGATTTTGGTTTATTGATACAAATTTCAAGTCAATTTTGTTAGATTGTATGTATATTTCTACTTTTGTTTAAGATATTATGTTTATGTATTCCTTTAAAATTGTAATTATTTAAATTTATAATTTAAATAATTTTTTAATATTTAAATTTATAATAATTTAAAATTATAATTAAAATATAGATTATTAGTTAATCATCTATGATAATCAAACTTATAGTCATGTTAGTTTTTTTAGACACACACACATATATACATATATATATTTCAATTAGATAGATAATCTTCAAACACTTCAAAGACCTACAGAATATGACATTTAAAATATTTTAAGAACTTAGAAAAGTGAGACATGTCTGCTCTCAACAGCATCAATCTACTTAAAGAAGATAATGGGCATCAAAGGAACTCCATGTAAAGTTTCCTTTCTATGTGGCAATGGTTTGCCACTGCACCAGAAACTGTTCTTCCCTCAACTGCCTGACACTATGCTGTACAAACTGGACAGGGAGGACCCACAGGAAAGTGACCTCTGAACTTTGGCAGAACAAGCCAAGATGGTCCTTTAGGTTTCTGTTTCACAGAGAAAACTGCCAGACACTCTGCAGATCACAGAGAGAAGCAACTGATGAACTATGCCAGAATGGGCAAATTAGTCCCTCAAATTTCTTGCTTCACTGAAAAGTATTCCAGAGACTCTAGGCATGTAGGCTAAAGATGGATGCTCCAGTGTTACAAAGGAACATTAGATGGCAATCCAGATAGCCAGACGTCTGTCATTTCTAGAATTTGGAGGTTTCTTGTAATGCCCTTTCTTACTCAGATAATATTTTATCCTTCTGTGGTCTCTGATGAAGTTGAAGATTACATAGTTATAAGTATAGTTTTCCTTAGTTATAATAAAAAGTAAATTATATATGAAACTTTGAACTCACAAGGTTAAGGTAGATGATAGAATATTTTCTTTAATATTGCTAAATAAAAATAGACTAGATATTGTAACTATAATTCTTGCTTGATAGCTGGTTCATTATATGCAATTTTGCTATGTTGAAATTGAAACCTTCCTTTTTTTATTAGAAAGAAAATGGGAAGTGATGTGGGATGTCTTTCTGTATGTTGTGATTATCATTGGATAAAAGAACTGGTTTGGCCTATGACAAGCCAGCTTATAGGCAGGCAGGAAATCCAAGCATAGATAAAGGGGAAGAAGGGTGGAGTCAGACAGAGGCGTTACAAGCTGCTGCCTAGAGAGCAAGATGAAACAAAAAAAAAAAAAAAAAAACCCTCAGGTAAGCCATGAGGCATGTGGCAAGACATAGATTAATAGAAATGGGTTAAGATGTGAGAGTTAGCTAGCAATAAGTCTGAGTCACAGGCCAAACAGCATGAAATTGATATAAGACTTCATGTGATTATTTGGGACCAAGCAGCTGTAGGTGTTCTATTTGAGGCAGCTGGTCTGGATCCTGGGGGCTAATAATCCACGCCAGAAATTTCTTAGTATGGGAAAACACCTTTCTCATCCTTGATACTTAGAGGAGGGACTCTGTCCTACCTCAACTGGATATACCAGACTGAATTGACTCATCCTGAGATTTCTTGACTTCTCTGGCGAGTGAAGTGGTGGAGGTGAGGAGTTGGAGGAGAACTGGAAGAAGGGGTGAGAGAGAGCAGTAGTGACTATGGAAAAACATAATAAAATAATAAAAAGAAAGAAAATGTTTGCATACCCACGGTGAGTTTCCTGGTTTGTGGCAGCTGCACCTTCATCTCACAAAACCAGGTATTCAGAAGTACTCATGTGTAGGGATTTAATAAAGTTTCAGAAGTTTTGGAGATATCAGAGGGAATCTACCAATAGTCTATGTGGTGGGGGGTTAGTAAAAGCTCCAGAAGTCCCAGAGCTCTAACCACAGTCAGTCTAGGAAAATCAGAGTGGTGATTCAAACCTTTAATCCCAGCACAGGGAGTATCCTGGGAGTGGTGACCTACACCCTTAATCCCAACTGAGTCAAGGTCACTTCAGATTATAGAAGGAATTCCAGGCTCCCAAGCAGGTGTGATGGGGCCATGCCTTAATTACTGAAAGAATGCTTAAATCAGGATTCAAACACAGAGAATTCCATTCCAAGGGAATGAGGCTGAGGAAGCTAGAAGACAGCTGGGTAAGATCCGACTGTGGTGTTTATTCCCTCTAGTATCTCCGGCTTTCTCAGAGATCTCTCCCTGAGTCTCATTCATTCGTGCGACACTCATGCATGAATAAGTAAAGAAAATTTGTGATTTAACATCCAACTGAAAAATAGGAACATTTGTTTGTGACGTTCAGATTCTGTTCACTTGTACACTCCTACACATTCAGCCAACAAAAGCCAAGGGTTGCTGTGCTACAGGGTGCTGGGTTGTCTGGGACTGAAATATCTTCAGCTTTGAAGCTGTTAACTGTATTTATTTTATATGCATTTTTACCTAATTATATCGGTTAGGGGGAGCATCTAAGTGATCAAAAGAGAATACTGAGACAAATACATTGTATTATATAGTACAGACTATTTATACTTACTGATAATGTTTAATCTATTTTCACAAGCCTTCTAAATAGCTAGTATTGTTCTCCTAACTAGGAGGAGTAAATTGAGGTAGGAAAACTTATGCCTCTGTGTCTGTTAATCTCAGTTGTCAACTTAACTGGATCTAGAATTAACTAGGAAATCAGATGCTGGATGCGCAAATGAGACATTTTTTTGATCCAATTATTTGATGTGGGAGGACCCACCACGAATGTAGGCGACACCTTCCAGTGGCAGCCCAGGGAAAATAAGGTCATGGGAAAGGCTTTTGCTTTTTGCCTGCTTGCCTTTGTGGCTACCTGGCTTGGCCATCTACTACTTTAGTGTAGTGGGCTGCTGTCACCCTCCATTGGTACTGGAACAAGCTTCTTTGGCCTTCCAACCTAGGCTGAAGATGAGTCGTGATCCAGGTGTGCCAGATTGGGAATGTTGGGGTATCCATCCTTGTGAACTCTCAAGTATGAAGAAGACAGTCACTGTTGAACTACTCAATTGAATCACACACAAAAAAAAAAAAAAAAAAATCTAATACATGCCCTTTGGGTAAGTACTTATGCTGTGGGTTCTGCTCCTCAGAGAACCCTGACTAATACATAACGTGTCAGAGATCACACTGCCTGCCAGCAGCTACAGTTCTGCCCAGCCTCCATGGCTCCAAAGTACAATTTTCTTTCTACTGTCAGTGCTGACATATGCTCTCTCAGTCTATTTCATCTGCTTTCGCTGTTTTAAAATAATTACTCACCCATTTTGTTAGTGTTTCCAAGTCATATTTCAGCTGACACTATCCCACAATGGTATGCAATGAAGCATGGGTATTTTATGTGCAAACACAGATAAGCTAAAAAATAAAAGTCGCTGCCTCTTTTTTTTTTCTTTCCTTCTCCCTTTCTTTTTAGGGAAAATGTATTAATTCTTTGAGAATCTCCTGCAATTTATTTGAGCCTACCCACACCCATCTCCCCTCCTCTAGGACCCCCCCCCCATCCCAACTTTCAATTACTATTTTTTTTCTGTCTCCACCAAGTACAGGTTTTGTTGCATGGCTACTTTGTAGACTGGGGTCTGCCCTGGTCTGTGGTCAGCCAGTCAGGATCACATCATTAAAGGATGCTTCTTCCAGTAAGTATTAAATACCAAGAGCTCTTCAGTACTGGTGATGTGACTATCCACCATCTTGAGTCTATACTGGAACTTTGGCTGGAGATTACAAAGGTCTTGTGGATGCTGCCAAAAACTTGTGAGTTCACTGTGTCCAGAAAACACTGTTTCCTTTATGTTATCCATCACTTCCTTTATGTCTCAAAAAAATGACTTTCATAAATGAAGAGGATCTGTGTTCTTTCTCATTAGCAAAGAGACATCACTATTTGTACTAGGGTTTGCATGGAAACAGACTTACTCTATGCTTCTGAGACAGTTTAGGGAGCCATGGGGGTCTCAATAGTCACTATTTCAGTTTGTCTCTGGTAGGTAACTCACTGGATCCCAGAGAGGGAGTCCTAAAATCTTGTCAGCTCAAGGCAAAGTTTAACATCCAAAGGCCACTGTCTACCCAGTGAGTATGATTTAGTCACTTATGATGGAAGTTGTGAACTGGAGAAAGGTTTTCCAAGGCACACAATGTCACCAGCTCAACATTTCTGGCTGTCAATTGGGTCAAAAAAAAAAAAAAATGCAGCTCTACAGCTGTTGAAAAGGTGGAGTGATTTTAGCAAGTTCTTGTCTAATAAGAATTCTATGCCTCCCACTTGGCTGTATTATTCCTGTTCACAGGAAAACTGAGCGCTTTGAAATGACTTGACTCCTCTCAGAAAGATAGTGTTAGGCTCTGAGTCAATCTCTTGTCCTTTCTTGGATGACAAGGAACTAGCATTTGCCAAGGAGGTTTCTGGCCAAGGCAACATCCTTTGAGATCTCGCTCCGAGCCATGTAGTTACCCTCTCCCAGACCTCCTTTCATTTGAAGCCAGTACCATGTTCTGGATCCTTAAGTAGTCTTCCATTTGGAATCTACAGAATAACTTTATCTATGACTTGTATAGATGTGTTTTTAGAAGGGTCTCCTGTTACAATAGGTTTCCTGACTCTGGCTGGCCAGAGGTCCAGACCTGCAGTCCCAGACTGCTTAGCCACCTGCCACTGCTTAGGCCCCCAAAGTGACTCAGATGCTTATATTAAGTTCATGCTGTTTGGCCTATGACTCAGGCACATTGCTAGCTAGCTCTTACATCTTAACCCTTTTTCATTAATCTGTCTGCCATGTGACCTGTGGCTAACCTGTGTTCCTTACATGTTTCTTCTTTGGCAGCTGGCTCAGTCTGTCTCTGTCTCTGCCCTTCCTTTCCTACCTATTCTGATTCCCCACCTACTTCTTCTATGGTGCCTGTCATGGCCAAAACAATCCTTTATTTAAAGATTGATATTCACAGCATATGGAAAGATATTCCCACATCAGTCTTCCCATCACCACCACCCTGTTTCCCATTATTTAAGTTTATACAATATGAGCTGGAGAAATAGCTCAGTTGGAAAAATGCTTACCTTGCAAACTTGAGTACATATGTTTAACGCCCAGAGGTGGAGACAGTAAGAACATTGGGGCTCACAGTCAGACCAGCTAAACTGGAAATCCTGGTCCCAGTACAAAAAACCCTGACTCCAAACATAATGTGAATGGTTCCTGAGGTATGACACGTCTCTATAATTATCATCATACACACACACACACAACAACAACAACAACAAATTCCAAGCAAGAAAGAGAGAGGAAGAAACTGCATATAGCCAGATCTCAGAGTACCAATAGATTTCATAATTATTTTACACACGTATCCTGCTGTCCAATATAGTTTACGTTCATCTGTCCAATATAGTTAGTATGCTTTATAAATCTCATGATTATTCTAGAAGCACCTTCTTTTTATGGATATCAAAATTATTACAGTAATATTCACTATTGGACCATTGCATATTTGAAATCAGGTATGGTAAACAGTTGCTTCTTAAAGAGTGATTTGGATAGGAATCCCTGGAGGATGGTGTTGAACACCATGTTCTTCTGTGCATTGCTAACAGTCTCCCAGGTGATGAGAGGATGGGGTAGTGGGAATTAATTGATGATCAGGCACAGAGGACAAACTCCAGAACAGTGCCAAGCTTCACACAAGGGCACAGCTGACACTAACATTGGCCACTGACTATTTGTTCATCCTGTTTGTATGCTTGTACCATAATTGCCAAGTTTTACCTCTAGCTTTCTAAAGACATTTGTGGACTTGGGACTGTGGATATGGCCCAGTGGGTAAAACACTTGCCAGACAAACATGAAGACCTGAGTTTAGATACCCAGGACTCACATTAAAAAAACAGCACAATGACACACATTTGTAATCCCATTCTCCTTTGGTGATACGAGAGGTGGAGATGGGAGAATGCCCAGAGAGAAGCTCATGGGAATAGTTAGCCAGACGTCTGAAACTTCTAACTGATAAATGCACCCTGTCTCAAACGAAGTGGAAAGTGAAGAATGACACCCACTCAAAGTTGTTCTCTGACCTACACACACATACACACACACACACACACACACACACACACACACACACACACACACACACATGCCATGGCAATACATACCTACACTCATACACAGGAGCATGCACACAAACACAGAGAGAGAGAGAGAAAGAGAGAGGGAGAGAGGGAGGGAGGGGGGAGAAAGAGAGAGAGACTTGTGTGATCTTCCATGTACACCAGACCAGGTAGAAATTCCATACTCATCTGTTACAAAGTCTTTGACACACATGGTTTTGTCTGACAAATTGTGATGGATGCCGTGATGGTTAATTTTGATTGTAAACTTGACTACATTTGGAACTAACTAAACCAAACATGAAGGATCACACTTGTGAGGGGTTTTGGCTTAGTTTGAAGGGTGTAAGACATAGCTTTAATCCAGATCCTTGAGGTGGAAAATCCAACTCTAACTCAGGCCATATCTTCTGCGGTAAGCCTATATAAAGACATGAATCAGAAGACAGTTGCTTTGCCTGCTTGCTCTTGTCTCTCTAGCAAATCCATTTCTTCACTAGCATTAGAACCTATCTCTTCAGAATCATGGCATATATTGAAGACCAGATGAGACATCTAGCCTCATGTAGATCTAGAACTACTGAATTCTTAGGCCTTCCCATCATGGAAGCCATTGATTATCTAGACCACAGCCTATAAGTCATTCTAATAAATCCCATATATATCTATCCATAGATATTCATTCTATAAGTTATTTTGCTCTACAGAACCCTGACTAAAACAGATTTATACTTCATGAATTTAACAGTATTTAAGTGATATTAATTACAAAATCCTTTGCCTCTTAGAAGTAGACATCACTTTCCTGTCTCCATGCCTTATGCTTTCTCTCTCTTTTTTTTTTTTTAGGGAAAGAAAAATGATTTTATTCACCTTTGATTACACTGTGATGTGATTTGGTGGCATAATACAGCTGAGACAAGAAAGGCAATAATTCCTGCTTGAGGGTTTGACATGATTCAGCCCTTTCGTTATCTTCACGCCAGCGTCTCCAGCTACAATAGTAGCTACAATAGTAGCTGGAGACAGTAGCTACAGTTGATGGTGCTAGACAAATGGATGCACAAAATGTTGGAACTTAAAAGACAAACAGCTCTAAAGTAACAGCTAGGGAAATATATTTCAGCCTTAAACGCTTGACAACTACACACTGGACTAGGCCTAAAATTAAATTTATTCAACTTAAACATTTGCAGTATATAACTACACCTGTTGAAGCAATGCTTTCTGAAAATAATAGAAAACAAATTATTATACATAATATTCTTTAAAATGATGAATCTAAAAATATATATATATCTCAGTTACTGTGAGTATATACTTTAATCCATCCATAGAAGTAGAGCTTTATGTTTTCACGTTTATTTTTATTAATTTATATTTAAAAGTCTTTTTTTTCATGTATCCCCCTGCTCCCCCTCCCTTCCCTCCTCCCAATCCCTCCCAGTCAGCCTGCAGCCTCCCTCCTCCCCATCCCCTGATCCTCTCCCCAAAAAGAATAAGAAGTCTCAAGGTGGGTCAGCTCAGTTTGGCACATCCACTCCAGGCAAGTCCGATTTCCTCATCCTAATATCAAGACTGAGTTAGGCACTCCTCTACAGGGAATGGACTTCAAGGTGCCAGCCCACGCACAGGAACACAGTCTGATCCCACCCCTCGAGGCTCCATACTGCCTATGCCAATCGACAGTCGCCTACTCTTGGAGGGCCTAGCTCTTTTTCCCATGGCTTCCCAGTGGCTGTTCTTGATTCAGTGAGCTCCTCAAAACTCCAGCCAGCTATCACTGTGGGAATTTTCCTCGTAATCCCTATCCCCTTGCTCATACAGACTCTCTTCCCCTGCTTTTGGATGGACCAGGAGCTCTGCCCAGCGCTCAACCATGGATCTCTGCCACCACCTCTATTCATTGCTGGATATATGCTCTGTATTGACACTTAGAGTGGTTATTCATTTGATTCTAGGGGAAATCCTGTTTAGTCATCCCCTCCACTATTGGTTAGAGACCTAGCCAGACAGTTCTGAGTCATGCTGCCAATGGTTTGTTCTCTCTTGTGTCGTTTTAACTCGGGTTATGGCTTGACTTCACACAGAGCTAGCTAACTCACCCTCAGTCAGATAGCATCTCTGTGATCAAACAACTTCTCTTGATGGAATTATGGATTATAATTAAATAGAAACTAATTTCATCATGAATGCTTCTCAGTGCCTTTTGACTGCTGGTTTTGGGAGAGGCAGGGGACTCCAGAAAGCACTCCGGCAGCAAAGTGTTTGCCTTGAAAGCAAAAGGTCCTGAGTGTCCACACTCCAGAACTCAGGAAAGAGCAGGCATGAGCCCCAAGATGCCTCCTCCGTAGGATGGTCTGGTAGGTCCACCAAGCCTGAGGACAATTCAATTCCCAGACTCCGCATGGTGGCTGGAGAGAACTGATTCATGCAAGTTGTCTTCTGTACACGTGCATGTCATCACACACCTTGCCCACAAGCATAAAATAAAGAAGTAAAATGCAATAAAAATGTTTTTAAGTCAAAAATTAGTCAGTCCTGTGGTTCAGTGACCAGTCAGCCTAGATACTAGCAAGCTCCCAGCCAATAAAAGACCCTGCCCTTGATTTTTTTTAAAGCGAACTCTCCTGAGGAATGACATTCGTCTAACTTTCATAAATATGTATACACATTCACCCATATGTGCGCACACACACATACACACACACACACACACACACACACACACACACACACACACACACAAATAGGATGGTTTTTTCAAGCTTACTAGTTATTTTCACTGGAGTGCTTTATCAAAGCACTGTAGTTAGTTTTCAGAGACCCAGTTCTCCAAAATACACTTCTAATATTTTCACTGGAGATTGTGTTTTATAACTTATTTTATGCTTATTTGATGTAGATCACTAATTCTGAAGGAGATCTAACGGTCATGGAAGAATTCTGACTAACTTGAGATAAAGGGACTGTGAAGAGTCCAAGATGGCTAGTGTGTAGAGATAGATGTGTTAATTAACTCACAGTTATCCCAGCCACCAAGGCTAGACACTCAGCAATGAATGAAGCCCTCTGTGACTTACTCTAAGCATCAGCTAGCAACTGTATGAGACTGGGCAGCTGTCCCCAGGAGAAGCCCAGGAATGTCAGACATGGTAATAAACGTCTGTGGCATTTTCAATATGTCTGTAGATAAAGAATATCGATTTCTTTTAAACAAACAAATAGGCAGCTGACTTACTCCATCCTGAGTGAGAAGGAAATAATTCTGTTGGGGGAAACTGACACCCTTCAATAAGAGAGGGTGCGCAAAGAAAGGTGTTACATTCTTGAGAAGATAAATTGTTTCTGATCTTATGACTTCTTAGTGTGAAGGTGATAATGGCTATAGAGAAAAATGGAAGCCTTTGAATATGATGCCTCTGAATATTATGCCCAGTGATGCTCAATAATGATTGTCAACTTGATTGGACCTAAATGCCATCCAAGGAAAGAAGCCTTGGGGCATGTCCGTGAAGAATTATCAAAATGATCAAGATGGGGAAATCCACCTTTGTAGGCAGATAATAATGGATCTACATATTAATATTTATTTAAAGAAACACACAATAACTAAAGGAGAGAATGATGTGGGGATGCCTTTCTGTATGCTGTGAATATCAATCTTTAAATAAAGGAGCTGTTTTGGGCCATGCCAGGCACCATAGAAGAAGTAGGAGGAGAAATCAGAGCATAGGTAGGAGAAGCTGGGCAGAGTCAGGCAGATAGAGCAAGCCACCCAAGGAGCAACATGTAAGGAACACAGATGAGCCACGGGCCACATGGCAGACAGATTAATAGAAATGGGTTAAGATGTAAGAGCTAGCTAGCAATGTGCCTGAGCCATAGGTCAAACAGCATAAAGTTAATATAAGGGTCTGAGTCATTTCTGGGGGCCTGAGCAGCAGCGGACAGCTAATGGGTCTGGCGCACAGGTCTGTGGGTCTGGGCCTCTGGCCGCCTGGGACCAAGAAACCTCATTGCAGCAAGAGAATGACGTAATGACCTACTCATCTGGACCAAACAGGCCTTTCTTCTAGGCGGTGGGAAAGCAGAGGAAGTGCTGTGGTCGTGACCATGTTAGCTGTTCTTATCCGTGTCTCAAAGCTACAGCTCTAAAGGTCATAGATAAACCCCAAACCTGACTTGGCCCAGAGGCCACACCCTTAAATCTGGTAGGGCTTAAATCCCACTACAACCTTTTAAGTGGCTAGTACCTTTTTTTGTACTGGGTCAGAGTGAACACAGATAAGAAAGAGAACTGAGCATAAGCACCTGCCTGCCTCGTTCTACTTCCTGGCTGCAGAAATGCATCTGGGCAAAGGCAGGAAGCATCTGAGGGTTGTTTGTTGCCATTTGTCTCCAGGCAGACTCAGTGTGACCAGGTACCTCATGCCCTTGTCACCATGTTTTCCCCCACATGATGGACGGTACCTTGGGATTGTGGCCCCAAGTCTTTTCTCCATTAAACTGTTACTTGACAGGTATTAAGCCATCACAATGAGAAAAGTAATCTCCTTATCCACAAAATCCCTCTATTCCTTGCAGCAAGAAAGGTCTATCAGGTAAAGATGAAGGATTTGAGTCATCTCAATGCGATCTGGTGGGAAGAAGGCTGAAAGTCTATGTTTGCTCTTTGTCATCTATTGTGAGAACATCATTGGGGTGATGTGTGTAATACAGTAAGGCCTCCACTCTGGAATTTGACTTCTGAAATGATGTAAGTCTAAGGTCCAATTTGAGCTACATCTGTCTATTCCTGATTCCAAAAGGATAAGTTTAACCAAGAGGCGAGATAGAAGTGGATGTATATACTTCCTGATACAACGGGGTCTAGCAATTCTTCTCCAAACTGCATCAAGGTGAATATAAAGCAAGTAAAGCTTTGAATAGAAGACAAGACAGATTCAACCATATTAACTTATAGTGACATGTCTTCTTCGTCTCTCTGACCCATAGTGCTGCCACATCTGACCGTGCACCCTAATAAGACACCAAAAGTCTTGAGGAAAACTTGAATGACTGTTCAGCTGCTTAGGTCAGTGTCAGGACCGCATGGAAAAGAAAAGCAAGTAGGTCTTTAATCATGAAATCTTGGCCCTCCCCTCTAACCAAGGCTGTCTACAGGAATATTGAGACTCAAGTACGTTATGAATGGAATGCTTTCTTTTTCCTCTTGAGTTGTAAGAATTCAGTCCTGTTGTGTAGATGTGCTTGGTTTTGCTCTACTTGTAGAATGGGGTGAGTCATAGTTCATCTTTATTACCGACTTGGCACCACCTAGAGTTACCTGGAAAGAGGTAAAACGTCAGCCCATGTATGTGAGACCATCCTGACTTAGGATTGACAGAGGAGGGCCTAGCTCACTGTGGCACCATTTCCTAGGCAGGTGGTCTTGGGCTGTACCAGGAAGTGAGCTGAGCCAGTGAACAAGCAAGTGGGTAAGCAGAATTTCTCCATGGTGTCTGCCTTAGACCTTGGCCCTGACTTCTTTCAGTAATGGACTGTGACCTGGAAGCATAAGCCAAAAAGAGCTTTTCCTCTCCTGCATTGCTTTTGGTCATCATGATAATCGGAGAATCAAAAGCTCAAATGAGGATAGGGTGGTAGGAATGGAAGAAGGAGAGCCAGGCTAAATCAGGCAGACAATGTTCACCTCAAAGGTCTTGCTTGGTTTTGCTTTTTTGCTGTGGTAGGGCTCATATTCAGAGCCTTGCTCAGGCTATTCAGGGGCCCTAATCCTGAGCTATATCTGCAGTCCACTTAAAAAGTCTTCTAAATACAGTATTCCTAGAACACATCTCATGAGCGATTCAATGAATATACCGATCCACTCAGTTTTTAATGTTTTTTTATTAGTTGTACAATTTCTTATGAGATAACACACCATTTCATTCAAGAACATCACTCCTTAGTGTTGACATTATTTGCCCCAGCTATGGAAGAGTGGTTAGCACTTTGATAGAATGAAGTGGTCAGGTTGTTTGGGGGTTTTTGCCTTTATCACTCTCTTCTCCAATGTTTGATTTAGTTCACAGATTGATGAGACATTGAACACAACACACGCAGACACACACACATCCAGAGAAAAGTTATAGTATCAGCAGCTCATACCTTCCTCCTTGGCACCAGTGTCGAACTGAAGAACATCCTGAGATTGGAAACCAGAGTGGATGCTTCTCCTCAGAATAGAAATTCAAGTTTGACTTAATCTCTTAGCTTCGTTTTCCTTTTGACGTGGTAAGAAGGGAGCCGAGAGAGCCACATAACAACCATTGGCCTAACAGCTCTGCCACTGTCTTTATCAAATGCATGGATTCAAAAACATACTTACTAGCATATCAAAAGCATACTCCTAATACACGCTTAGGTCAGAAATAAAGAGGAAAGTGATGTTACACATTTTCAAGATCTGGTGATAGGAATTGCATCATACCATGACCTGTACACATACTTAAGACAAAAGAACCCAACCTTTGGCAAATTATTATTATTATTATTGCCTTCATGGTAGATAGAGGCAAGCAACCCAAGCTATTATACAGCCCTATTAATGGTATTTGCAGGTAAAGATGGATTTCTCCAAAATGGGACACAGGCTACTCAGCTATTCCAACATGACTTATTTAAGGCCACATCATCCCCCAACTAGGTATACTCCTGGTACTTTTTTAAAGATCTATTATAAATCAACAACAATGTTTATATCTACCTCAAGTCCTGCACGTGAGCTTTTTATTTATTGCCTTGATTTGGGGATTTCTGAGACAACATTACCAGTTATAACAAGCTGTTAAATTAAAAAGGAAAAAAAAACTCACCATGTACAACATGAATAACAAGAAAGTTAAGCTGATATAAGGATGTATTAGATTGCCTGAGACAAGAGACAAAGAGAACTGTGGGGTGTCTGACAAAATGAGCATTTGTAAAATACAGTCCCAAGGCTTGGCAGAAATGATCACTTGACATCTCTAGCTTTCCTTTCACTATACAGTGATGAGGGATGTTTTTGATATGGAAAAAAAAAATCAGTGTCACTTGTTTCCACATAGGAAAATGCAAGGTGAAGCCTATACCCCTAGCTCCTTTACTTTTGCAAGAGAGATTGCAGGCTCAGAACTTAAATTTGGTACTTACCTAAAAGGCATGGAAACATTCTGTGTGGTCTTTCCTGAATAGAACTCTTAATAAATTCTACTTTCTGTGGTTTACTTTGCCTCATTTGTAAAGAAAAAGTTCCTGGGTCCCACAGGGAAAAAGGATGGACATCAGCACGGTGCATGTGGCAAGAGAGACAAAGGAGTCTATAGGGGATACACAGAAGCCTCGTTCTTCTGCTCTAAACTTCTCTCCACACTAATTGCAACAGCTGAAATTAGGAGTTCTGAAGGATGGGTGGACATCCCCCTATTATCTCTTTTCAGAGTATTTTGGGCACCAAGAAATGGTCCATCCATATGGATTTCATTCTGGAATCAAATCACGTTTGCTTTGGCAACATGTAACATGGGAAAAGAAACAAGCATATTTACAAACAAAGGATATCTGTCATAGATTTCACACGATGCAAGGAAAGGTATTGATAAATCTTACTTAAGGAAATTGAATGCCCAATCCAGTTTCTCCTTTTGAAAAGTCCAAATGGAAATTGCCAAAAGAATGGGGGTTAACAAAGGACTCCTCATCCTTCTACAGAGGTTCCTGACACCCATGCCTATCACCTCTGTAATCACAATAGTGTAGGATATGAAATCAGCCTAGATGTCCATTGACTGATGAACTAACCATGAAATTTGGTACATATACAAATGAAATCTGAGTCAGGCACAATGAAATTAATATAAAGATGGATAAAACCAACATATATTAAGTGAGGCAGACCAGGGACAAAATGACAAAACCTCATGTCCTCTCTCACATGTACAGCACAGCTTCTCATTTGTATGTGTGCATTAATGAGGGAGTGTGTATGTGTAGATGCCAGGAAACTAGTAATGGGCACATAAGAGGGCAAAAGGGGGGCTTTAAGAAGGAGGGGTTGGTAGTGGAAAGCAAATAATAAGAAAGTAGAAGGTAAAATACTGGGAGGGTAAGGGTTTCAACAAAGAAAAGGAACACAGAGCTAGGGAAAGAGGGGGGAGCAGAAGTGAAATTCAGGGGAAAAAAATAGTATGTTTCAAAATGCCACAAGCATGCCCACAACTTTGTAAGCTAGCTAAAAGTTCTCTGAGATATTTTTTAAGAAGCTAAAATGTTGGGACTCATTGTCTTATAATTGTTACTGACTTTTGCTGTGTGAAACCACCCACACAAGTCAACCTAGGTAGAGAGAGTAACAATAAATGAATGAAGAAACAAACACACACACAAATGGCTGGTGGTCAGGCATAAGCTCAGCCTACAAATTACACAGAAAACCTTCTCACACATTCAGGAACAAATTAGTGCATACATCTTCTGCTCTCCATCCCACAAAAGTTTCATTTCTACAAGGAGAACCCTGAACCTAAGAAGTACACAAGTATTACCTATGGAGAGGCAATGGAGCATGTCAAGATAATTCTTCACCAAAAAAAAAAAAAGTGTCTATACTGACAAGTATCAGAAATTCAGTGCAGATCTCCAAAATTCTAACTATCAACTCCCCCCAAAAAGGGCGGGCCCAATTGCTAGGTTGAAATGAAGAAACCCATGATCACAAATTTCTCAGAATCCCAAGAGTAGGCTAATTATATATAAACTATTTTAAAGATTTGGCTGTTTTGTTTTGTGTTTTTTAAATGTGTCTGTAAACTTTTGTGAGTTATATGTAGCACATGCATACACGTGCTTGAGAAGTCCAGAAAAGAGCATCAGATCCCCTGGGACTAGAGTTGGAGACAGTTGTAAGCCACCACATGAGTGCTGGGAACCTGAAGTTCCCTTACCACTAAAGCCATCTCTCCAAACCCCAAATATATGCAAATTCTATTAGCAGATTTGCATTAAAACATAAACAAAACAAAAATTCCCTTTTCCAAAGTCCTTGAACTTGACTTTGGTCTCTTATTAAACTAGACTCCTCCCCATTTTTAGTAGAAAGACATTTCTGTGGTAATTCTACCTGAAAAGTGAAGTTTGGGTAGGGAACTGAACAGATAAACCCCAGATTATGTCCTGTACCCAAAGGACCCGCTGTGGGAGGATGATATTTGTATAGATGTCAACAGCAAAGCTTCAGGAAAAGGTTGTCTCTGGATTTGGTGGTGAGATATTTCTCATGGGACAATAACTGTGTTTGGAAGGTTATAGAATTCAGGTTAAATTTTCCCTTAGGGAAACAAAAACATCCTTTTAAAGAAACTAACTAATCAAACATTTCAATATGTCCTTATAGGGAGCTTCTGTGTGTCTTTCTAAGAGTGATTCATTATGAGAATAATGCAGATAGTGTAGATACTGTGTAGATAATAACAATACTAATAGCTTTAAAACGTGTTCTGTTCTGAAAGAGCAGAGGTCACTCACTGCGTGGTGGTCATCTTAGCACAAAGGATACAAACGCTGACAGGAGCAGATGATGACACGGCTTTCTGGGTGCACACAGACCCACAGGCTCTGAAGATCAAAAATTCAGGAAGGGTGGCAACCAAAGAGAAATCACTTTATACAGGTAACATTTTGTACAGGTCCCTTAAATCAGCAAGGTATTAGTGGGTAAATAAGAGCACTGCCCTTCCAAGTTCACAGGCAGATCTCAAAGCATGAATCTAATCACATTACAAAGAGGAGCCCTATAAGATCACCAGACAACAGGACTTTTGACCATGAACTACTCCAAATTACTTTGAGGACAAACAAACAAGTCAATGGATGAAATGGACACATTTCTGAATATGCCAGACCAGAGATGTAGCCAAATGGGTAATAGTGGGACTGGAGATGTAGTCCAGCTGGTAGCGTGATAAAAACCAATAATTCACACCTGTAATCCCAGGACTTGGGAGATGGAGACAATGGTGTTGTAAATTTAAGGTCATCCACAACTATGTAGCTAGTTTGAGGTCAGTCTGGGATACACAAGATCCTGTTTCAATAACACCAATAAATAAAATAGGACTGACCTATGTATGGCTTAGTAGTTAAGAGCACTTACTGATCTCCACAAGGGCGTAAGCTCAGTTCCCAACACCCACATCAAACAGCTCATATCTTCCTGTAACTCCAGCTCCAGGGGACCTAATCCATATGTCCATGTACATACAGAGACACACACTGGGAGTGAGATTCAAATTAAAATATCATAATTAAAAGCAAAATAAAAGAATCGTATCTGCCTTCTACTTCTGATGCCAAGTCTAGTCCCACAAGTCCACTGTAGTTCTGGGAAGAGTGGAACACAACAGTTGGTGTTTGGGTGTGTGACTCTGATTGTATGCAGAGAAAAAGAAAATGCAAAGACGCTAAGACCCAAGGACATAGTTATTTCTAAGAATGTACCTCTTCGAAATTACACAGTAATGAAAAGGACATCATTTAACCTAGATAAAGCTGTTCCATCACCTTTAATAAATACTTACCTGGAGAAATGAACAGACAACATTCACAGAACGAAAAACTCACATTCTTTCTGATTTTATTTTCCTATATTCATCTTCCTAGTAGGCCTCCCAGCTAAACCAAATATGGAGTTGAAAACTCTATTCATATAGATACAGTTTATCAATTAGAATTTTGCGTTTGATGGTTAAGCATTGACAAACCATGGTCTTATAAGCTAAATACAACTCAAACTTGGTTTTATAAGTTTTTATTGTAACACAGCCAACAGGCTCAATCATTTAGGCATTGTTTTCTGATGGTTTTGGATTTCAACAGAAGAGCTGAGGGGAAAAAAAAAAAAAAAAAACGAAACAGAAAGCCAAAAATATTTATTATCTAGGCCTTTATAGAAATCTTGCCAACTTAATTGAGGATGACACAGTCTACATTCTACAGTGTTAACCGATCTATAGTGTACTGTAGTCTGTTGACCTATGGGGTCTACAAACTTCCAACCATCCCTAACAAAGAAATGCTTGTGAAAGGATGGATCATACGTGACGTCCATTTTCCTAGGATAGGTTCTAGTTATCGACAGATTTCCAAGAAAATGATAATTTAATCAAGTAAGGCCATAAGAAACCAAAGAGTATTGTTAGCTGCCAGTACATTTGACAGTGTCTTAAATGACAAGACCAAAGGAAAGAGGGCCAGGGCATCTCCAGAATGAAAGGTTTTGCTGTTCATCTAGTTTGTCAGCTGATTCTTCAGATAGTTATGCTGGCATTGACCCACCCCAATGTCTGTTTTCCGTGGCCTGATAAAACAGTATCCCCTCTTTCACTTTAAAAAAAAAAAAAAAAAAAAAGTGACATTCTATCCAAGTAACATTTCTCTCATACCTCCACAAGAACAGGTGCTTCCTTGGGCCAGAAATTTCCCTTAAAATCAGACACTTTCTGACAGAATCCTAATGTGACAAAAATTTACTTCACCAACAGGACATCAACCCTGATGAACTGTATGAATACATAAATGATATTTTCAAGGTCAGAACACAACAATGCCCCCCAAAAAAATTTAATAGAAATTAAGAACTAGATATATATTGCGCTTTTAGGACAAAATCCATGTTTTCCCTAAACACTCTTGGAAAGTGACCCCTTTGAGCAGAAGTAAAGAAACTCTGGGCTAATTAAGACATTTTGAGGTTAGGCTATGATGTGTTAACCCTCTTGACTTCCTTTGTGGTGGACATAAGACATTAGATCAAATCTATTAAGAAAGTCCAGAATAGCTTGTCTTAGTACCAGTCTCCTCTAATACAGAGACCATTGACTGCTGTTTCTATAGCATTTTTAAAAATATTATATATGTATGATATGTGCATTGTTGTGTGTACTTGTTTGTGTGGGTGTATGTATGTGAAGACTAAAATTGAGTGTGGCCAGTCTTTTTTCAATCAGTCTCCAACTTTGTTTTGTGAGACAAAATCTGAATCTAAATCTAATAGATTTGGCTAAAATGGCTGGCCAGTGAGCTTCAGGATCTGCCTGGCTGCCCTCCCCTTTCTTGACCCACCTGAAACTGGTTACAGGCACAAACCACCACCCTTGGCTTTCACATGAATACTCAGAATCTAAACCCAAAGCTCCAGGCCTGTTCACCAGATACTTTCCCTCCTTCCTGGATCATTCTCCCCAGCTCTGTCTGCCTCATTTCCAGACCATGATTTCTGGAAACGTCAACCGATGAACAGTGAAGAATTGTTTCAATCTTTAATTTCATAATTAAGGAGACAGGCAGACCAAAAATATCAACACGGTGGAGAATGAAACAATATGAGGGGAAGGGGATTAAATGATTGGAAATTCAGTCCTGAAAGTCACTGGCCGAAGCTTGAGCAAATTTCAGCACAGCATACGCCCAGCATCAACAAGCCTTGAGCTGAAATAACTCATAGGTATGGCAATATCTTATTAATTCCCAGGAGAAACACTGGCATCTGAGTGACGCGGTTCAAGGGACTATTATGAACCACCGAGGCCTAATTGTTTGACACACCTAAGTATTCAATATCTTGGCTACAGCATCAAACATAAAAAGAGTTACTGAGACCCCTCTATGGCACCATAAAAAAAGGCAAACTTTGGCATGTGAAAATTTTTGTTTGGCTTAGAAGATGGTAAGAACCCTCAACCCCGGCTGGTGTGCATCAGGTACTCCTGGGGGCTTTTTTTTTTTTTCCTTTCTGTAAAATACTAATTCCCAGGCTCTACCTGGACCAATTAATTCCAAGTCTCTGGGGCAAGGACTTTGGCACTCACACCGGCTCTAAGTGGCTCCAAAGTGCACCAGGCCTGAACCAGTTCCTCTTCCCACTGCGGTGTTTTATAAGTTCCTGCCCTGGGATCACAGTCCAGACCACACAGGTGCGCAAGTACAAAATGTGTTCTTTGTTCAAAGTCTTTCAAAGTAGGAAACCAAGTGAGACCAATCCGATACAGAGCAGAAAAACAACTTACTTAAGGAGTTTCACTAGCCCTCAGGGGGTTCCCCAGGCTTTTTCCACATTACTCTCTGTTCTCAGAAGATGAGAAGTGACCCGAGCAGGAAGACAGACGTGAGCTCCCTCCATGTCAGAGAGAACAACTTTCCAAGTGAGGAAAGTGGATGAGCAGTTAGAATGGATATGGTCAAAAGGATAATCACCATGTTTCTAGCGAGAGATAAACAAAAAGGCTGTGTCTTTAGAGCAAAGGAAACTGTGCTTAATCAAACAGGTATCGTGGGGGTGGGGAATGTCGTGTGTGTGTGTGTGTGTGTGTGTGTGTGTGTGTGTGTGTGTGTGTGTGTGTGTGTGTGTGTGTGTGTGTTGGAAGCATGGAGAGGGTGTGCCCATGTACAACACGCTTGAGACGGTCAAGAACAAGGTCAGATACCTGTCTTTGGATGCATTCCACCTTTCGTTGGACACAGGGTCTCTCACTGGCCTGGAATCATAGCATCTTAGCCAGGTGAACTGAGCCACAGGCTTCAAATGATCTGCCTGTTTCCACTTCCTAAGTCACCATCTCTGGGATTACAGTCCCGTGCCACCATGCCGGGCTTTCGTAGGTTCTAGGACTCTGAACGTGGGTACTTATGCTTGAGAGCTAAGTGCTTTCCTGTCAGCCATCCCCCGGCCCTGCTGATGGGTGTCCCTTACAACTGAATGTAGAAGAGATGTGGAAAGGTCAGACACATTCTAAGCAAGTGTCCTGTGCAAGAGTCTTGAAGATGGAATAGTACAGTGAGAACTGTATTATTTATGCTTCAGATTCTAGAGGGGAAGAAAGGAACATTCCAACAGGTGGGGGGGGCAGTGTATTTTTCCTTCTTCCCTTTTTATCAACATGTTGTTGTCTTCATATGCTAATAGTAGCTTGTATTAATACTGTGTCCCAAAGCAATGGTTCCTCATCATGTCACAAAAGTCTATCTTTTTCCTGCCACTCATAAAACATCTTAATCCTAGAGGAACACAGAAACTTATGCTAGAGAACCCACGATGTCTTTAATCACAAGAAAAAGCTTGGTGTTTAGTCAATCTGCTAGAACTTGAAAGTGGAGCTAGCCTCTCCATGATGCTATAGAAATACATATAGAAATAGCCTGACTCTATGACAACTTGGTAGTCAATTCCAAGGCAATATTCTGCATTAAATTTCATTTCATTGAAAGACTGCTTTTTTTTTTTTATCTTTTCCTATTACAGCCCTTCTCATAATAAGGCTTCTTTATGGACCATGAAAAGAAACAAGCAAAGCAGGATAGTTCATAAATTACAAAGGCTGGCCTTGGGGGCATATCCATTGAGGAAACTCAAGAGCAGGAAGCTTGATTTCTCTGTGAGTTTTTCTCTCTCCTCTCATGATCGACAGGAATCTTTCTAATACAGATGTTTCTAGAAGCCATTTAGCAGGACTTTGTTTAACAAACAAACACACACAAACACATACATACATACACACAGAAAGATAAGTAAATATATAAAGCACATCTCTTTCCATTATTTTCATTTTTCACTAAAACTATACCACAAATTTGAAGAGAACCATTGTTCTTTACTCTTTGAGCCATGATACAAGTGACTTTCATCTTCTCCAAAGTTGGGAGTTGGGATATGATCAGGACACTTTAACAATTCATTCAAAAGATGCGACGGTTACCCAGGATTCAGTTGAAGTTTCGGAGCGGCAGCCATGACAGCAACAAGCCACACTGCACAGGAAGAGCCCCTTTGTTTGAGATTTTTATACTATTCCTAAAGATGCATATTAAATAACTTCCTCTGGACCACAGACATGATTGAACTTAAAAAATAAAAGCCCTATAAATACTGCCAAGTCAGCCTTGCCTCTGCATCTCCCTTCTTGCATAAAATGGAATATTTCCAACCAAGCACTGAAACATAAATATTAAAATAATACATGGCATACACTACAAATCTACTTTACAATTTCATCACTACTGTAGCACCTTGTTACCAGGGCCAATGCATTCATTTTGTAAAGAACACGAGAAATCTGAGAAGCTTAAGGACTGGTATGACTCGTCATTAAATATTTAATCACCTTTTCAAGTCCTAAGCTTTTATCATATTTCATCCATCTAGAGAGTTCATTCTATACTAGAGATTCCAAGGCCCTCTTTGGAGAGGAAAAAGAAAATAGGGAGAGAAAACCCTCAAAAAGGCAGGGTTCAATGATCTCAAGATGATTTTCTTGTTGGCGCTGTATTGAACTCACTTCACCCTGTAAACCCACCAATCCACAGTAGGGTCAACCAGTTAAGTCCATGGCTTTTTAGTCCCCAAGTATCAGTTTTACAAAAGATGCCACATCTGTTGCTTTGGATTCATGTAAGGTGAAAAATGGATGTTGCTGGGAAAGAAAAGAAAAATACATGGCATTAATACTTCACATTATACAAATATACAATATTTGTATACAACATTGTATACAATAATATACAAAATTAGCAAAGTAATCTGTTTGTTTAATAGGTGAATATCTCTAATGAGGCAAATTGGGTTTCTCATTTCCTTTGTGAAACTCAAGCACATATCTATTGATGTATATATTTTAAGGTTATCTCTTTGCTGCCTCTAATTTTGTTACATCTAGGTTTCCAATACAAAGAATCTATTAGTTTAAATAACATATGCAAGCATGTTACATAATTCCATCCATACAGAAATACAAAGAGTGGAGAAGACCATCTCTACCAAGTTATTTTAGACATCTGCAATGATATAAAATGATGAAAACTTCAGAGACTTAGATACTTCCACTTCATGGCAATAAGAGCAGTGTAGTAGACCAAGGCATCAATGTTGCTGAACAGGAAATGGGCAAGGAAGGCATCCATACCCTTCACATTGAAAAACTGGTTTGAACTAGAACACCTAAGGCCATTTTCTAAGGCCATGACCACAGCTGAGGGCTGCATTACACCAGTCTTGAAGGGTTTGATTCATTCATAGAATAATGCAGGCTGTCACACTACTGGTATGTGCAGCAAAAATTCAACTCAGAAATGAAAGATCAAGAAAGAGAAAATGTTTTTGTTTACAGCTCAGATTAAATTAACTTGAAAAAGAGTTACAACACCAAGTTTCACACTTTGTGGAGAAAAGGTAAGGCATGATGCAAGAGCCCACATATTTCAAAGCAAGTCAGATGACTAAGCCATTTGTGTGTGTGTGTGTGTGTGTGTGTGTGTGTGTGTGTGTGTGTGTGTGTGTGTATACAGAACAATCCTCTTGAATTGCTCAGCTGAGTTATAGTAAGTGCTGGCCTACAGAGCTTTCGATTTCCAGCTAGAGAGACATATATTAGATCATGTTTGTCAGATCTTCTAGTGGGAACAGAAACTAAGCAAATGAATTCAAAAAGACAATTCCATAGGTACCAACAGCACGAACTCCTCCACCTCATCTAACAAGCTCAGGCTCTGGTGACAGTCTGAGGGTGCTAGTTTCAGTGGCTAGTCTGAATGGCTCAATAGGAGTGTTTTCTCATGCAGATATAAGATGACTCATTCTGTTTCCCTGATGAGGGGTTCAGTTTGCAACCTTCATTCTGCCTACCAGTAGGTTTTCTAATTATATTTGTTTGAAACCTTACAGTAGAGGGCTGGATGAGTCAGCTCTGTGGGGAACTGAATGCCCACCCATGTAAATTTCAGAAAATAACGCAGTGAGGGAAGGAACAAAGAAATAAAGCCCAAAAGAGGGTAGGTGGTCACCGTTGAGCACTGTGACTCAGAACATGGAAAGATCTTTTGGTTTTGCCCTTTAGTGGATATTGGTTGAGTGCTGGTGCAAAACCTTATTACACCCAATGTGAAGTTGTAGATTCAAGGCCCTTCATTCTGAATTTCCCCATCTGCCAAACAGTGATACCACTTTCAATTACTGACCACTTACACGGCACACTTACCAAGGTTTTTGTTTTTTTATTTTAACCATCATACTTATTAGCTTTCCCACATCCTTTCGACATTTGAGGATCTTTTAACGTGCTTTAAAGACTTTTTACTATCAAAACAGAATATGCCAAGCCTCAGATTGTCCTGATGACTGATTCCAATGCCTGTCAGCCCATCCTTGACTCTGATGCTTCTGTTAGTAGCTGAGTACATAGAGTCCATGAATAAATTAAATAGTATAGCTGAAACCTTTAATTAAAAACAAATTCTTTAGTTCTTTTTTAATTTATCCCAAGCTAAGGAAAAATACTGTGAGGGCCAGCAGGCAAGCCAGTCAACATGGAAGTAGTCTTGTTTGGGGCTCTGAAGTTGAAGAGTATTGAGAAGAAGGTTCTTTCTATAAGCAATGAGCAATCTAAGAATAGAAAGGGCAACAACCTTGAAGTGGGTAAATGGGGTCTTATAACCCCCAGACTATAGCCCCAGTTTGACTCTCCCCCAAAAGGTCAAGTCTTAAGAGAGAGATCATCTCAACAGACTATTTACTGTTTCTGGTGGTAAACATCTAAGGCAGGGGAGTCAAACTTCAATCCACAGTCAAATCTAACCTTACTGGAGAAAGTATTGTCAGAAGGAGCTGCTTGGAGGTTTCAAAGACCCATGCCATTCTCAGTTGGCTGTCTCTGCTTCTTGCTTGCAGTTCAAGATGTGATAGCTGAGATTCTCACTCCTGCCATCTTTGCTCCATCATCATGGGCTCTACCCTTCTGGAACCATCTGCCCAAATAAACCCTTCTTTATGTTGATTGGGTCACAGTGCTTTATCACAGAAGTAGGAAAGTTATGAATATACTTTCTGACTTTTAAATAAAGTTTTATTGAAACACAGCACATGCTTTCTTTGCTTTCATGTACTGAATATGGCTGCTTTCAGCTTAGTTTGTTTTAATAGCAACTACACAGCTCATTAATCTAAAATACTATCTAGAGCCCTTTCTAAAAAGAAAGAGAGAAAGAAAGAAAGAAAGAAAGAAAGAAAGAGAAAGAAAGAGAGAAAGAGAGAAAGAGAGAGAAAGAAAAGAAAAAGAAAATTGGCTGATAGCTGCTATAGAAAGAAAAAAAATGTTGGAAATCAGAAGTTCAAAGAGATGTTCAAATAGGATAGATGTGAGGCATGTAGAGTCCTCAATCTGAATTAGGGTAAAAACTATTGGAGATGCTGTAAGAAATACATATCTGGGTTTCAGCCTTGATAATATTCCTCTATTTGAGAAAAAAAATCTCTCTCTCTCTTTTTTTTTTTTAACTCTTCCTACCTTTTCACAAATTCCTAAAAGAAAAAAAAGCCTCCCAGCATGTGTTTTCCCAATGCTAAAGTCAGGGAGTTCCAACTCATAGTTTCCATTTAAAAACCTCAATTCCACAGGAAAGCAAGGAATAGTTATAGTCTTAAAAGGCATGTCCATTTCCAGTACCACAATGGCTAATGCCACAAAGGGGGAAGTTGCCCACACAGTCTTACATTCATAGACAGGCAAACCCTCTCCTCTCAGTGTTTGCTAGATTGTAGCAGGAAGGTAGACATCAACACAGGGTACTGATCTTTAGGAAATACTTTTTTCCTCAAATGTTTTCTGATGAAATTTTTGGTAAGAGGCCACTTTGATTTTTAAATAAAATAAAATAAAATAAAGATGTTTTGCACTGTAAAGAGCTGAACTACAAAGAAAATGTTCTTATGTTAGAAATTCGTTACGAAGCAGAGATATCAGAATTTGAAGCTCCATAAGATCCCATAGGAATTGCTTTCTATCTATCATACTTCATGTGAAATTACCTTTTAATGTCCCAGCACACCATAAAGGGACAGTCAGGCCTGGGAAGGCCTCCAATTGGTCACTTTAAAAAAATAATAACCTGAGAACAAATATTCAACTTAAGTACGCAGATAAATTATCAAATATCACACATCTGTTTTTCTAAAGCTATTGAGAATTGAATACTGGGCACTGCTCTTTTAAAGGTAGACAATGGAAGGTCAGAATTCTTCCAGTCAGAGAATAGTTCAGCATAAATAAACCAAAGCTAATATCCAGACCTGAAACAACACGTCTGAGACAATTACACAGGCCATCTTTTTAATAACACTTTTTTCAATATCTTATGTTTAATTATGTGTATATGCATATAGGGAACTGGAATGTTCATACTTGTGTGTGTACAGCACCCACACAGTACTGGACTCTGAAGATGACATCAATTCTTCTAGAACTAGAGTTATGGTCCCAAACCACTAAGCTATCTGCAACCTCTCATCTGTAACTCTTATGAGTATTTCCAAGTGGTTCTTTCTCTGTGTCTCAGCTACTTCAATACATCATTCAAAAAGACACACCAGGAGCCTGCATTTCTATAATGCACCAAGTTGATCTGGATGGTTAGGTTGTGGGCAGGACAGAAGAAAGCACTTTATGATTGCTGTTAGCAGGTCCACTAATAAAATATTTCTTCCCTCTCTTGGAATTGGACAACAGCATAATTCTTCTGTGATGGTTACCTTTAATTATCAACTGGGCATAACCCAAAACCAAGAAGAGAGTCTCAGTGAGGGATCATCTACCTTGGATTGGCCTGTGGGCATGTGTAGTGGGGTTATGTTATCTTGTAAATAATTGTCCGGCCTACCGGTTTAACAAAAACATTGATTGGGGCTGAAGGCAGACAGGAAGTGTGGGCGGGGCTACCAGACTAAGAAAACTCTCGGAACAGGAAGAGCAGAGCAGAGATGCCAGAGAGACACCACCATGATGAGATGCCAGCAGACGCAGAAGAAAGAAGTAGAAATGCTGTTGAGAAAAGGTACCTAGCTGCATGGCTAAGCAAGATGGGTTAGTTTAAGAGCAAGAGCTAGCTAGCAATATACCAGAGCCATAGGCTGATCAGCATAACATTCACACAAGCATCTATGTGTTTCTGTGGGTCTGCGGGTCTGGACCATAGGCCAGACAGGCCAGAAACTTCATACTACAGGCATGTTTGCAAGAGACTACTTAAATTGAGTTCATTGAGATCAGAAGTTCCAGTTCACCGTGTGTGCCACCATTCCCTAGACAGAGGGTCATGAACCATTTTAAGAGTGAGGAAGCCACGCTAACTGTAAGCAAGCCGTTAAGGTGTATTTATTTGTATCTCTGCTCTTGACTATGTTTGTGGAATATGATGTTCTGTCTTGACCTGCTGCTGCTCTGACTTCTGGGCAGTGGTGAAATAGCCTAGAATTGTGAGTTAAAATATTCCCTTTCTCTCCTAAATTGCCCTTTGATGAGGTAGTTTATCCCCACCACAAAAAGGAAACTAGAGCATCTCCTGCCCACTGTTAAGATTCAAACTTACTGTTAAGATTCAAACTTTATCGTTGAGACAAATCTGATGTGAGGGGTGGTAAACATAAATTCATAGATAGCTTAAATTTTGTGTTTCTCCCCAAAATGTATTCATCACACACTCAGCATCTATTTAGGTGAAACACAGGGGTGCTGGGGTTTTGTTTCCATCCATGTTTTCCCGAGAGAACAAACAATATGTACAGAAACAGGTGGTTGGCTGTATTTCTTTCCACCAAAATGAAGGCCAAATGTAACGAGAAGAAAATGTATCTCATTCGTCCAAGATTTTTTTTCTGAAAACTTGATGGGTCACATGTCTGGTAAGCTATCTCACCAATGACTCTGAACTCACGTTTTCATAGTGGGAATCTTCCAAATTGGAAAACATAATATTTCATGGACAGAAATGATTTCCAGGTTTACCAACACGGAAAACATCGCTGAGAAAGCTCAGATGAGCTTCTGAACTTGCATAAAAAAGCAAAAACACAAAAAAAAGGAACAAGAAGACGCAGTGAGTGAAAGCGTTTGCTGCCAAGTCTGATGACCTGAGTTCAATCTCCAGGACCCACATGATGGAAGGAGAGAACGGACTCCTGCCGAGTTGATCTCCTACCTCAACATGTACATTATGTCACAAGAATGCCCACAAATATTCATATACATAAGGGATTAAAAAAAAAATGAGGAAGGGCCCTTGGCTCTTTCTTTGGTCCAGTTCCTTGGAGTCAACCATACCTCAATGGGTCACTCTTCCAAATGGGTGATTTACGCATCATCTAGG
This sequence comes from Phyllotis vaccarum, assembly GCA_033318265.1. Classification (NCBI taxonomy): domain Eukaryota; kingdom Metazoa; phylum Chordata; class Mammalia; order Rodentia; family Cricetidae; genus Phyllotis; species Phyllotis vaccarum. The sequence goes on from JARWLC010000008.1 coordinate 11,583,187, forward strand.
TCATGACTACTTCACTGTTTGTTAGTGAGTTAGTTTACTAACACACAGCAGTGTTCACACTCACCATAAGCTCTGGATATGTGGGCCGTTCTTTGGAATTTTTCTTCAAGCTTAAAGGAAAAAAAAAATTAATGACATTAAAAATTTAGGAACCATGTTTCACTGTTAGGATTTTAGAACCAGTATAAAACTGACCATAACTTTTTTTTTTTTTTATGCACAAAAATTAGGCTTCCTATCTCAACCTCTTACACTGTAAATGATAAACTCTTACAAATTATGTTTTAAACAACTTTAGGCTTAAACAAATAAGTGTGGGTGTAGAGTGTATGTGTGTGTTTATTTTCCTTTTATATACCATATATGACATTTGGTCTAACTTTTCTGATCTGGAGCCATTGTCTTTCAAAACCTGAATGTGTTTTCCTTCAAGGTTGCTTTTTATCCCACCTCCTGGGAAAGAGATCAGCAAGGGCTTCTTGCAGGACACTAAGAACCTCCACTGCCTTCCCTGTTTGTGGTTCCCTTTCATATACCTGTCTGAGACAGAAAACACAAGCCTATATTTAACTGAGGTCCTTAGTGTTCTGAGTGAACAGCTATTTGTTCACTGGGTCTTAGTGGATAAAAAGGGACAGCATATTCAGTCAGCAAATTAGCAATCGTTCTTAAAAATATTTTGTGGTTGTGCAGTCACTCAGTTCTCTGAATACCCAGACGTTTAGTAACATTTGATACCAGAGGCAATCCTCATAAAAACTGCAACATGAAAGAGAGCAAACCCATCACCCCTGTCCTCAACCCACCCTGCTCTCTTTCCATCCCTGGCTCTAAAATGGAAAAAGAAACCATTTACTTGATGTTAGTTAGAGTTCCAGGTTACAAAACGGAGGAAAGGTTGGCCTCAAAACGATGGTGTGAAAGGCATTCTGCAGCTTTCTGTAGCCAATGGGCCATAAAAATCATACATGAATGGAAAGAAACTGTCAATAAGGTTGAAGAGCCACAATGTGACAGCATATTAGACTCCTAGGATTTGTACTGATAGGTCCTTTTGAGAAAGAGAGGCCTCAGACACGTGACATGAGGTCTGCTGTGCCCACCGAAGCTAACCGCCATGAGAGACACAATGTACAAAACTGTGGGAGAGTGACATCATTGGGAGACTTTAAACTACATAGTTTTAGGCAAAAAGAAATTCTCTTTAAAAAATAAAAAGGAGAGGAAGCTTTTGAAGCAAAACAACTTAAAAGCAGCCTACCAGTTTACTCCAGGCAATGCTGTGGGTAGAAGCCGGGGAACCTGAGACAGGGTACAGGTAGAGGTGAGGACAGAAGAACCTGGAACTGAGGGCAGAGCTAGGACCTAGTGACCTCAGGGACCAGACAACCTATGAAAGAAAGTTCATCTCAACTGGGGATAAAAATAAGAGTGCATTAGAAAGGAGAATTATCAACTGTCAGTGTGGGGCTGATATGAGAATGTGTGCCTGGATGGAATGAATAAATGTCTAACCCACCCATGGCTCTGTATATGCCTGTATCCGGAGACTCAATGTTGGTGGTTCCCAATGGTGACAATCCTGGACCTCCATCCCTTGGGACATTATTCAATGTCTGGAGGCATTTTTGGTTGTCACAACTAGTAGGCAGGGTGGCTGCTAGCATTTGACAGAGGCCAAGGATGTTGCTAAGCATCCTTCAGTGTACCAGCCTGTCTCCAGCCACAAAGACAATTCATTTTAAAATGCCCTTGGTGCAGACATCAAGAGGTCAATAATCCTTGGACTGTATGTCATTGAGTGGTTCTCTCTTTTTTTTTCAACTTCCTATTTCCTTCTCTAAAATGGAACTCAGCTGGAAAAATCATCTCCAATTGGCTCATCTGCTTTTGGTTTATTCTCATTGTGAATACCTCCTATCTCTCTCTTCTGTCTTCCTAGAAATGAAAGGTTGTCTAAGTTCAAGTATTACCAGAATTGCCCTCTGAGTGCACTGAAACTTGCACATAAATCCTAGATTTTTTTAAAATTATACAGAAGCCCCAAATATCCAGTTATTGTTCAAAGCAAATCTAAACCTAGAAATTCTTTTCCTTTGGTTAAACAATTTAACTTACTAAATCAATAAAGAGAAACACAGCATTAAAACTACACTCAATATTCACGTGATTAAATATGAAATCGGAGGGGCCAGCAGAATGGTTCAACTGGTAAGGACATTTGCTCCCAGGCCTGGCAACCTAAGTTTTATTTCTGGAACCCACACAGTAGGAGGAGAGAACAGACTCCCAGAAGATACCCTCTGACCTCCATATGTGCACCATGGCAGCATACACCTCACACATGGAAAGAGAAGAGAGGGGAGAGTTAGGAAGGAGGGAAGGAAGGAGGAAGGTAGGGATGAAGGAAGGGATAAAGGAAGGGAGGGAGGGAAGGAGGAAGGGGAGGAGAAAATGGAGGGAGGGGGGAGGAGGGAGGGAAGGAAAGAAGGAAGGAAGGAAATAAAAATGCTTAAAACATATTAAATCAGAAACACTCTTGTGTTCCGTCCTCCGGTGACTTTTTACTCAACAGCAGAACTAGGGAAATGATTAGCCAGGAGAAATATCTTGATCTTGAAATATTAAAATAATGGGTTCTTATAACAACCAGTGACTCCCCAGTTGGTCTAAAGGCTTTAAAGTTCCCCTTTTTTTGCTGTTCTTGTCATTGAAGCTAAACTGAAGAGAGAACCTAGGACCTTGTTCAGACAAGGAAAATACTCTGCCACCAGGCTATAACCTGAGCCCCGAGAGCTTCAGGTTTTAAGTAAAAGTGACCTTGAAACAGGACCTTTTTTTTTTTTTTAATCCTCTAGAACACTTTGCAAAACTTTCTCTCTTGCTTTAATCTGTATTTTTTAGATTTGGAAAAAGTTACCCTAACTGATCAGTGAGAAAGTGTTAAAGAGTTCTCAAAGCTAAAAGGCTGTTGCCCAACTGTCCAGTAAGCTACTTCTTAACTTATGGCCCCTAGTAAGAAAGGAAAGTGACCTCAAACTACAGAGTTGTAATGAAAAGAACATAGCAGCTGACTGTGATAATGATGCCTGTAATTGTAGCACTCAGGACTCTGAAGCAGAAGAATTACAGAATCAAGGCCAGCCTGGGCTACAAAGGGACTTTTAGGACAGCCTAGTGTGTATAATAAAACCCTATCTAAAGAGGAAGAAATAATGGGGGGGGGGGGGAGCAAGGAAGAGAGAGAAGAAAAGAGGGAGGGAGGGGAGGGAGGGAGGGAGGGAGGGAGGGGAGGGAGGGAGGGAGGGAGGGAGGGAGGGAGGGAGGGAGGAGAGGGAGGAAGACCATTCACTGAATTAGTAGAACAGATCTGACCTATTCTCTCCATCTTTTAAATCAAAAACATTCCAAAGAGGCACTAAGAATAGTAAAAATACCCAAGATAAAGTTGGGGTGGAAACAAATTTTCCATGTTTCGTAGGAAATGCTTGAAATTCAGTATAAAATAACAACCTTGGAGTTCAAAGGTAGACCACTTTCTTCTTGGATGAAAGTCTGACTTTTGAACGTTCGAACGGCTTGTCGTTTTCAAGTGTGCAATTAGCTAACTTTTCTAATTCCTCTTCCAAATGCCACAACACAGGCTCCTGACCATGGCTGACACTACAAAACAGATCCATGCTGCCTCGAGAATTGCTAGCTTGAAGTTTATGCTGACCGGAGGCTTTCTGCCTGTTTCAACTCCCCCTGATCATTTCCAAGAAGGGCTATTTGGTACATCCACAGAATAAAAACACAGTGTGCCTCTGAAGCCATACATTTGTCAAAAGATAAATAAATATCTACTGCCTCTTTTATTGTCCTTTTCGGACAGACTGTGCTTAATCGACTGTTTCTATCTCCTCTGAGCCAAACAGTATTGACATTTGGATGAGACTCCCTCAAATTTGGAGACAGTAATGGGCTCGTCAGCTGGTCACTGAGACTCCGGAAACAGGCCTAGAGGAAATGCAAAGGTAAGTCAAACTATTGGAGCAGCAGGCAGTTTATTTCTAGAAACTTCCTTGTGTGAACATATGTGAAGAAGTCCTAGTTAAAACTACTGAACTGCTGGGCCAGAGAGCAGTCTCAGTACAGAAAGCCATAAGAATACAAACCTGAGTTTGATCTCCAAAACCCACATAAAAAGCTAAGGGCAGCACTGCACACTTCTAATTTTAGCACTGAGGAGGTACAGTTTGGATGATCCTTGGGCGTCATGGCTAGCCAGCCTAGCTGAATGAGACACCGTGCCTCAAAAGAGAGCTAGATCATATCTAAGAAATAACATCTGTGATTGACTTCTTCCCCCTCACATAACTTCTACATAAACACAAAAGCATATATACAACATACATGCACATAAAAACTATATACAGACAAATACATATACTATATACACACATACATATATATAAAATATATAAGCACACAATACAAAAACATATAGACTGTGTGTGTGTGTGTGTGTGTGTGTGTGTGTGTGTGTGTGTGTGTGTGTGTGTGGTGTAAGTGAGATATGTATATATGCTCCATCGGCTGATATCCTATTTTTAAAAATAAACTCTTATGTTTAACCTTTTACAGGACTAGACTGTAAGGATTTCCTATTAGAATTCAGTTTCGTGAATCCAAAAACAAGACCTATCTGGTTATGTGGTGGCTTGAATAAGAAATGGTTTCCATAGTCTCATGCATTTGCATACTTGGGCCCCACCTGGCAGCACTCTTAGGAGTGGTTTAGAGGGTGTGGCCTTGCTGGAGGAAGCATGTCCTTTAAGCTTTAAGTTCTCACACTCTTCCCTGCTCACACTCCCAGCTTCCTGCTTGAGATTCAAGATGTGAACCCTTGCTCCAGCCACAGGCTGTAGTTTACTGCCATGCCTCGTTGAAATCACGGACTTATCCCCTCTGAAACCATAACCTCTGTCTTCTATAAATTTCCTTGAGTGTGGTATTTCATCATAGCAATAGAAAAGTAACTCATACAGGTCAGTACTGTCTGTCATGGGAACTACTTAAAATCTCAGTGTTAAAAAACGTATACAGTGCAGGGGGGGAGTGAGGGGGGAAGAGTAGCCTTAAGTTGTGCTATTTTTGAAATGAATATATAAAGAAAAAAGTACTTCTAAGAATCATTATTTCTTTGTTTTCCTCTTAAATACTTCAGGACAGGCAAGAACTTTGAAAAGGACTTCAATACCACAAAAAATAATCCCAAGAACTGACTAGTGGGAATACATGAAATTAAAGTTTCCCCACAGCCAAAGGAACAGTTATCAGAGTGGAAAAAGACAGCCAATAGAACAGGAGTAAAGCCTTTGCCATCTCTACCTCAGACAAGGATTTGCTATCTGTACGACAGTTTTAAATAACCTAATAAATAAATCTTCCAGTCAATAAATGGGTTAACCGACTAAAGCACAAATGTCCAATAAATATTTGAAAATGTTTTCAACATCCTTAGCTATCTCCGAACTCCAAATAAACAGTACTTAGGGATCCCATCTCATCTTAGACATGACGGCTATTGCCAATAAAGAGGATGTAGAAAGAATATACAAGCCAGACGATGTGGGAGAGAGCTGGGAGAGGCTGGCTTCTGTACATGACCTGGCTTTCGCACACATCAATTTACAGCTGCTGTTATTACCAAAGAAGATCAAATCAGTCAAAATTCCAGTACGGATAGGGAGGGGTCCCTGGAGCGCCCACCCTTGGTGGAGGATCTGTGTGGCCGATGGCTGCTTGAGGAGGGAGAACCAGTCTCCTCTGAGGACTCACAGCACTAATTGGACTCAGGATTCTTAATAGGCATTAAATAATTAAAAGGACCACGTTGGAGGCAGGCAAGGTGGAAGGCAGGTAAGAAAGCTGGAGAGAGGTAGTGTCAGGTAGATACAGTAAAATACACTCTGTATGTATATATGAGTGTTACAAACAATAAAATAATGTTTAAAAAAGAAAATAATGCTGGTGAGGGTGCAGAGAGGGAGGAGCCTTTGTTCACTGCTGCTGGAAATGTAAACATGTACAGCTACTTTGGAAATGACTATGGAGGTTTGGTAAAAATCTAAAGCTAGAATTCCCATAGGACCCAGCGCTATCACCTTCTTCCCAGGCAGAATATTTCACAACCAAGCATACTGTTGAACTGTTGACAGTAATAGTCAAATAGCTTAGAGGTCCATTATCCAGATGGATGGAAAGAGAAAATGTGTGTGTGTGTGTGTGTGTGTGTGTGTGTTGGAAATTTCTTTATCTGCAAAGAAATATAAAGCTGTGGCATTTGCAGAAAAATTGACGGAACTAGAAATCGTGCCAAGTGAAGTAAGTCACTCAGGAAAACAAAGGCCTAGGGTTTTAATTTTGGAGGGAGGGGATGAGTGTGTGGTGTGTGTATGTGTGTGTGCGTGCGCACAAGTGTGATTCAGAGTTGTCAACTTGACTAATCTTGAATTAACTAAAACCTCAGGGATGAGTACGCTTATAAAGGATTTTGTTTCTTAAATAAATCATTTAAAGTGGGAAGACCCACTTTTAATCCAGATCTTCTGAAGTGAGAAGACACAAATCTAATCCAGATCTTTTGAGGTGGGGCTATCCATCTTTAATCTGGACCACACCTTCTGCTGGTGGCCTACATAAAAAACAGGGCAGAAGAGGCTTGCTCTCTCTGCCTGCCTACTCTCCCTCTCAATAGCAAGTCCATTCCTTTACTGGCATTAAAACCTGCTTCCTTAGAAGTTAGGATTTAGAATATATATATTTACTCATATCATCAGATCTATTCCTCTAGAGAACTCTGACTAATAAGTAGGGGTAGGTATGGGAGGATGTGTGTAGAGGGGTATGGCTAGGTATATGTGTATGTAAATATGTGTATAGGGTATGGATAGGTATATGTGTATGTAAATATGTGTAGAGGGTATGGATAGGTATATGTGTATGTAAATATGTGTAGAGGGTATGGATAGGTATATGTGTATGTAAATATGTGTAGAGGGTATGGCTAGGTATATGTGTATGTAAATATGTGTAGGGGGCATGGATAGGTATATGTGTATGTAAATATGTGTAGAGGGTATGGATAGGTATATGTGTATGTAAATATGTGTAGAGGGTATGGATAGGTATATGTGTATGTAAATATGTGTAGAGGGTATGGATAGGTATATGTGTATGTAAATATGTGTAGAGGGTATGGATAGGTATGTGTGTATGTAAATATGCATAAAGGGTATGGATAGATATGTGTGTATGTAAATATGGGGGGGTCATGAATCTAATAAGGAAGCATGAGAGGCAAAGAAGTGATCTTAAGGAAGAGGGAATGAGGGAATACATGAGGCATGTAAGCAGGAGAGAGCTACTGTGAGGAACACACGGACCATCGAGGGTGAGAGAATACAGAAGGGAACAATAATAATAAAATATGTGCAAAAATACCACAGCAAAACCAATTTGACTTTGTATGTTAACTAACAAAAGACTAATCACAAGAAGGAAATAAAGAGACCAGAGTTCCCTTCATCCTAGCATTCATGGGTAATAAATACTTTACTTCTCTTTCTTCATTCAAGGTGCTATTGTTTTGGTGCCACGGAATAAAAATAAAACACTAAGCACCTGGCACTCTGGGCTCAAGAGTTAACTGGGCGCCATAGTGAAGCCTGCAGCAACTGCTGGTTCACGCCAAGTCATGACTTACTGATGTTGGTGGTTTGGAAGAAAATGGCCCCCAGAGGGAGTGGCACTATCAGGAGGTGTGGCCTTCTTGTTGGAGGAAGTACATCACTGTGGGGGCGGGCTTTGGGGTCACTTTTGCTCAAGCTTCCCTAGGTGTGACTGTCAGTCAACTTCCTATTGCCTGCAAGCCGTAGGGCTCTCAGCTATTCCTCCAGCACCACATCTGCCTGCATGTCACGGTGCGCTCTGCCATGATGATAATGGAATGAATCTCTGAAAGCATAAACGAGCCACCCCAATTCAATGTTTCATTTGTAAGAGTTGCCATAGTCGTGAGATCTTTTAACAGCAATAAAAACCCAAACTGGATACTGACATGTAATGACCAGCACTAATGGGCTGAAGGATAGCAGCTGCTAAGCTGACTCTCCAGACACAGGCATATGGTATCCAGCAGCATGCCATCCAGTGCTTAGGATATGTGCCATAAAAGCTCACAAATTCTGTGACAAAACCCAAGGCAGTGAACAACATACCCATCGTCTACATTTGTCCCAAATACAGATGTGAGACATAGAAACAAACATACAAATATGGAGATTAAATGTTTGCTACCGAAAAACTAACTAAGGGTCAGACAGACTCCCTGATATGCAGATAGATAAGGAGGGGGGGTCAGGGTTAGGCAGGACAGGTTATACAACAGTTGAGGACCAATCAGCCAACCTAGGTATGTCTTCAAACTGACCAACCCTAAAGAAGGGAAGGAAGATTCTTTGTGGCTTGAAAACCTCCAGGCCTCCAGAAGAGACTAGAGGGTTTGACTTTCCTAAGTCTCTCCTCTGCTCTGTAGAGGGTCTTTTTCTCCATGCCTGTTGTATGTGTGCTCTTCACTGGTAATTCTGTACATGAGATTTCTCTGTAGCTATCTGATGTGCTTCAGATTTTTCCTGCCTTTTAATTCTTTAACTGGCCAAGAAAACGAAACTGATCAAGATCCCTAGGCTGCACTATTTGTAGCCTGTGTCATTTCTCAAATCCATGGTCCCCTCTCTCTGCTTACCACAAAGAGTTGGGGTCACTGGGAAAGCTCTTAGAGACCATAACCTGAATGAGCTGGGTAAATTCAGTGGTAACACTCAAAAAAAAAAAAAAAAAAAAAAAAAAAAAAAAGGTCTTTTCATGAGAATACGTCAGCAGTACAGCTCGGTAATTAAGAAAGAGAATTGATCAGAGTTTTGTGGGAAAGTAGGCTTCCTTTGGGGGTAACCACTCTGTCAGGGTTCTTTCCATTCCACTCACACTCAGTTCTAAACTGTCAATAGTAAAGTAATTGAACTGACACTGTCCCTCAGCACAGGATGGACTCATACATTAATAGGAATTAAAAATAAGATTTTTGTCTATAAAGGTCCATCAAGGCACTTATAATAACTATAAAAAAAAATGGGGAGGAGGAGTCAGTGCAATCTTCAACTAATTTTATCTTCATTCTCGGGGGGGGGGGGGTATCAAAGGGAGCAAATTGGTGGTTTATAATGACCTGGTAACTGCAGAATGCCCTACTGTCCTAAAGTCCAACTGAAGATACATAAGGATGCTCGTAACAGTCAGACTGGTCCTCTGCTAGTGTTAGCCTAATCTCTCTTTTACATAACTCATTCCTAAGAACTTGAGTGCAATACTGAAAACTTTGAAGATATCCACAGGGCTAGGGAGATGGATGGCTCAGTGAAGAAATGCACCCTTAGAGAGGTTCTAGGTTCAGTTCCCAGGACCCACATGGCAGCTCACAACAGCCTGTAAGTCTAATACAAGAGGACCTGATACTCTTTTCTGTCCCCCATGGGCTTCCGCCCATACATGTTATACTAGCATACACTCAGGCACACATGTACACCCACAAAAAGGAACAAGCAAATAAAATTTTGTACATTTTAAAGAGAAGATCTGCCCTTTGACAACTTCTAGACTGACGTGGTACGAGTTTTGCCAGTATTGTTATTATTTTTAACAAACTCCATAAAGTGAGACAAATTGATGCATTGAATACAAATGAAATCACACAGCCTTAACAGGGTTGCCAGACTTTCAACAGTTACAGGAAAGCCATAATATGTCAATAGCCCAAAATATTCGATGAATAAACTACAGTATCTGGGGCTAAAATTCAGAAGAGAGAGAGAAACAAAGAAAAACGTTCTTGGAGGAAGAGCCAGGAGGTCTCTGAGTGTCAGGGAGGATGGTGGGAACCATGTGACAAGGTGGTCACTACAGAAAAAGCAATAACACTCTGTGCACACATAAGCATAACGCATTCATCTCTCAAGGCTTTGGGGGGTTTGGCTTTGGTTTTTGTATGTGGAGACAGAACCTAGAGCTAAGTAATTGCTCTACTCACCACAGCTTCAACACCATTTTTTATAACTATCCGTAAAAGCTTCAATGACTTTATTCATTAAGGGTTAAAAATGAAAGCTAAAGAAGAGGAGGAAAAAAATTGATATAGAAAAGTAACTGAGCTATGTTACCAGCACATGAGAACGCTCAGTGGCTGAAGACACATTCATAGAGCCGACATCTAATCTGGGGTTCTCATCACATGCTGAAAGATTACATCAGAACATGCCCTGGTGGTTTTTAAAAAAAAAAAAAACCCGCTCCCCCACCCAGGTTCCAGTAGACCCATGGGAGTAGCACAGTCAGGAGGTGTGGCCTGGTTGGAGTAGGTGTGGCTTTGTTGGAGGAGGTCTATCAGTAGAGGGTTGGCTTTAAGATCTCACTCAGATGCTCAAGCTAGGCCCAGTAAGGCATTCTCTTCCTGCTTCCTTCAGATCCAGATGTCAAACTCTCAACTCCCTCTCCAATACCATGTCTGCCTGTGTTCCATCATTCCATCATGTTTCCCATCATGATGATAACAGACTAAACCTCTGAACTGTAAGCCAGCCTCAATTAAATGCTTTCCTTCGTAAGAGTGGCTATGGCCATGACATTTTTTCACAGCAGTAGAAACCCTAACTAAGATGCATGCTAAGATTGCAAACACTTGCAAAAATATGGATACTGAGCGTAGAGTTCGGGGGTGGGGGTGGTGCTTTGGAAAACTTTACCAGAGAGACTAATCAGTGAATGGAAAAGAAGAACAGGAGAACTGGATTAGCCTATGAATGATCCACAGTGGGAGACTAGAATGTTTCACACCTGCCTTGTTCTTCCAAAAGCTTCCTGAAATACCCAGAATCCTTGGAGAAGGGGCCCAGGTAGGAGAAGATCACAGAAAGGAACGTGTGAAGACACTTCCAGACACAGGATTCTCTCCTGCAAGCACTCTCCTGAGAAGCCTTGGAGTCAGCTACGCAACGTGACTCATGGCTTTTCCTATGTGACCTTTAAACACTTGAGGATAAGGGGAAAAAGTGAAACAAAATAAAAACAGAAACCATCAAGGTTTTGAATCTCAAAGGCAAAAAAAAAAAAAAAAAAAAATCATGACCCAATTTTAAGCTGGCAGATGCATCACCTCACCCACACAATCACTCAAGGAAAACAGGATGCACTTTGGGAGACCAGAGAAGGGAGGGTGCATTTTTGTTAAAGACACCCAGCAACACTGTCCCAGAGCTCAGCACTCCAGCTCTCTCTGGTCTCTCAGCCAAAATAAAAACTTGGAATAAGGTGCCACCGTAGCCTTGTGCAACATTAGGGGAAAGCACCCAGAGCAAGAAGGGGGTGAGAATCAAAAAACAGCCCAAAGGGCCTTACCCTGTCTTATCATGTTTTCCAGTAAAAGCTGCATCTGAAATACCACTTCCAAAGAAGAAAGGCCAAGGGAGTGTCGCTTCAGCAGCCTCTACCTCAGGGAGCCTTCCCAGGCCTAGGTCAATCCATAGTGATAGCTGTGGTTGAGACTCCCCCTCCAAAGGCACAGCTGGGACCACAGCCAGCTCTGTCCTACCTACCCTCTCCTAGTTCCCATCTGCTTCCACAGAATAGCCATCTAAATTAACCTGATTCCACTTGAGTCCATCTAAATTAGCCTGATGATTCCACTTGTGCTATTCCCTTGCCATCTTCCTTCCAGCCACATCTGTGGCTCTTACCACCATCCTGCTCTGTTAAGCATCATGGCCATGTCTAGACAGACACCATGAGAGTTCCTGGAAAATACTATGACCTCTTTCATTCTCCTTGACTATCTGAGTAACTCCTCTCTTTGGGCTTCAGCTTTCCTTGGATTGGCCTCCAAACCCCCAACAGTACCTACTATACCTGCACGGGCAAATCCATCCAGAATCAACATGAGTTCTGCAAGAGGCAAAGCTCTGCAAGACTTGGACGCACATCCAAGAAACATTCGGGAATGCCCCACAATCTCCTTAGCACAAATAAATCTTTGCATCAATCCTCCACCCCCGACCTTCCACCAGGCCTCCCTCCCTTTGTCTGTAATCAGTATTTGATAATTGCTTAGTTTGTTCCAATTTCATTTTTGTTGCTGGAATAAAATACGCCCAGCAAAACACAAATTAACAGAGAGAAGGTTTCTGTTAGCTCACAATTGCAGGTTATAGTCTAGCAAAGCAGGAAGTTAAGGCAGTGGGAAATTTAAAACAACTAGTCATGTTGCAGTCACAGTCAAGAGCAGAGAAAACTGAATGCATGGATGCATGCATGCTTCAGTACATTTCTCTCCCCCCTGTATACTCTAGGACCCAAACCCCAAGGAATGATACCGTTCACTTTTAGGCTTTTCCCACATCAATTAATATAATCAAAAATTTTAATTTCATAGATTTCCCACAGGCCAACCTATTCTAAACAATTCCTCACTGAGATTCTAGATTGTGTGAAGGCAACAGTTAAAACTAACTGGCCATCACAAGGTCTTGAGAGGTTTTTTCCTGCTTTGGTGATACAAATACAGTACAATACTTCTGGTGAAAATATCTTTCTTCCTTACTCACCTTGGTTTGGGAAATGCTTCTCCTGGCCTCTACTCAGTATTTCTATCACACACACACACATAAATCCATCTTAATTTACATCCTTCAAATAACCTATGCGTATCTCCATCCCTGGTTTTGCCAATCCACTTGTAACGCTATCAAATAAATACGGGCTTAACTGAGTTCCCTACTAGACTTGGAATCAGGGGTCTGCGGCATGGAGGACTTACTCCATTGATGCTTCTGAAATGAAGTGTATGGGATGGATCAGACCCCATGGAGGACTCATGGGAATGATTTGTCTTCTTTAGCATAGGTCTGTGGGATGAAGGGTCCTCTTACCACTGTGAGGTAAAGTCAACAAAGTCTGCGGAGAACTTGTCTGCCGGAAGCTGTGGAGATGGCTCTTCTACCACCTGCTTCAGCTGCTGGAAGGGAGTTCCCCAAGAATCGTAGGGAAACCGAAGGATGGCCAATTCAATCTAATAGGAGGGAAAGGCAGGAGGCAACCCGTTAAGAAGGCTCTTAAAAAGCAGCTGTGTTTCTTTTTAGGAGGGCTAGAGGTGACGCTCAAGCATAATTAGGGGAAGAAAAATAAACTGATAACCCGTTCTCACAAAATCTTAGTTCTATTTTTTTAATATTATCTCACCAGCGACAGATATTTGGACCTACCTAAATAAACGAGTCCCTTGATAACACCCAGAATGCTATTTAACAAAAAACTTATCAGCCAAGAACATTAAAGTTCGAGACAGGAAACAACCAGTTTTTAAAATATCTGGCCAGAAAGAAATTCTTTAAACTTTAGCAGCACTGTGCGCCTCTGCTGCCACCTACAGGTCCTTCGGTGAAATGGAAAAATAAAAACATAAAAAGTTTCTCAGGATCAAAGGACTGAACTTTTTTTTGGACTTGAGTAAAGACCACTCTGCTGTTGCAGAATCACTTGTTTTCTGAGGAGGAACATGGAACAATGAACTTGACATAATGAGCTGCTGGTCCTGGGCAGGAGACAGTACCACAGTGTATAATTCCAGACTTCCAAGACACTGAATATGTACATAGAAGATACAGATAAGGCACTGACTGTGTGTGGCCATATGACCACGCTTGGGAACGTACACTATCTATTATTGTGTTACTTGTATAGATCTGATTTCAACATCCAAAACCTCTGCCATAAAAATGTTCAGTGCAGAGCTGGAGGTGTCACCCCGTTGGCAGAGTGATTGCATAGCATTCATGAATCCAAGAGTTCAGTCCCCAGCTTGGTATCAGACTAAGCATGGTGGTACATGCCTGTAATCCCAGAACTCTGTGAGTGGACAGAGCATGATCAGAAGTTAAAAGTCAGCCTGGGTTACGTGAGACCTGGTCTCAAGAAGTTAAAGTAAAATACACAGCTTAGTGCACTTGGCCCATCCCAGTCCTTACACGTTGTCATCCTTTTTGCAACCTAAGTTTCTTGTTTTAATTACAATAATTTAATTTAAACTATAAGAAATCTATTGACCCCATGTCTATCAGTAAGAGAGTCTGTAAGACACACTAATTATTAAAAGCCACATGACTAGTAAAGGAAAAATATAGACTGCCAGCTCTCACTATAGGGTTTCCACTATACCACACTGAAAACAATCAGCCTGGGAACATGGCCGGCCATTTTAGATAGGAAATGGTGCCCAAGTGTGGTGTCAAGAGCACTTGTTTCTGGGTTCCCAAATATCGCCCCATCCAGCTTCATGCTCAGAACCTCACAGCCCACAATGATGATCATAGGTTACCATGGTGATGCCCAGACTCCAAATGTCAGACTTCACACTGTACCCCTTCTGGTTGAGCTCCGGGTTTATTCGTTCTGGCTGGAAAGGAGACAGACAGCTAAGAAATTGAGAGACAATTGAGGTGTCGTGCATTGCTCAGTAAAGACCCAGGTGGAGACAGTGATTCATGCCTTCCAGTCCAAAAGACTAGGTAATCACAACCTATACAATCTCTCCACAGGGCTTCCCTTCTTTATATTGGTCTTTTCCTAGAGGTAGCAATGAATCCAGATCCCTCATAACAAATTTCAATTGCCTTAAGGCGAACAAAGGTTCAAAATCTCATCTATTAAAATCATCCCTGGTAAAAATATCAACAGCTCAAAACTTACTTTAAAAAAAAAAAACTGCAGAAGAAGTTCCCAGCTACTGTCTGATGTCAAGAGACTTTAGGGACTTTTACGCAAACACAGACAATAAGTTTTCAATCCCAAACACAAGTCCACTTCCAAAACAAATGTGTTCTTCCATTTGAAAGAATCTCCGGGTCTTACTAGTGGGCCGTGAATACGCACATACCCTAACATGTTCTGTGATGACCATACCTGCCTCCTGTGGGTAATTTATGTTATCCATAGTCTCTCGTCCATCCTTAGCAATCAAACCAATACTCACGTGCAAGTCAGTGTGCAAAACTGCATAGCAGTGACTATTACTTATGTGTGTTTTCAAATAATATGTCTCTTTGACTTAATTTTTTTAAAGTAATATATTTGCTAAGGTTTGCATGCCTATTTCATCCCTGAATGCACATGTTTAAACCCTAACCCTCCTGTGACCATGACAGGAAGCTGTATCTAAGATTTGTGGTACATGCCCCATGGATAATGTTAGTAAACTCATAAAAGAACCCTTAGACAGATCCCCTGCTCCTCCCATCATGCAAGGACTACCAAGGAACCACAGCGAGCCAGAGAAACAGGCTCTCACCACACCCTGAACCTGCCAGCACCTTCATCTCAAACTTCCCAGAGTGATAAACTCATTTAAAATAAATAAATAAATAGATAAATAAATAGATAAATAAATAGATAAATAAATAAATATCTGTGGTCTGCAAGATATCCAATGTGTGCTAATTTGTTACTGTAACTTCAAAGGATGGAGACACTACATGGAGCAAGTGACTAATGATTTCTGACATAAGACCTTTAAGAAAGTGACACGATACAAATATTTCTTGATTGAGATTTATTTTAGTTACTCCTCATAGCCACCCGTTTCTTATTTTCAGGTCTGGTTTTGTAAGCAGATGCATTTCTCAGCAGCGTTCAGGCGCGACACACACATGCACACAGCCATCCGGGTGCTTTACTTACAGCCATGTATGGTTTGCAACCTGCATCAATCGTTTTAGCAACAGAGTCCACCAGGTAGCCACTGATTCCAAAGTCACACATCTTCACTTGGCCCAGGGTATTAATGAGCACATTAGAAGGCTTGACATCTGGGGGGAGAGAAAAGAGGAGCGACAATTCACTTCTCCACCACTAGAGGGCTCTAGACTCCTCCCTTGTCTTACATGTCTGCTTGCCCAGCTGACCAACACAAATCCTGACTCACAGCTACGTACAACTTGTTCTTTTCCACTTGGTTTTTAATTCTTCATATTTTTTTCTGTATCTTTCATGGTTATGAAATACCAAACACTGTCCCTTCAGCTTGTCTCAACACTTCATTGCCTCCACACACATAGTAAGAATTAAAAAAAAAAAAAATTGCCAAACCAAATGTCCCACGCAATGTGATCTATCAGGGATAGGGAGATGGCTCAGCAGGTA
The DNA here is from genome assembly GCA_033318265.1 of Phyllotis vaccarum. Classification (NCBI taxonomy): domain Eukaryota; kingdom Metazoa; phylum Chordata; class Mammalia; order Rodentia; family Cricetidae; genus Phyllotis; species Phyllotis vaccarum. Next base: position 11,599,471 of record JARWLC010000008.1, read on the forward strand.
AAAGCACTTGTCATCCAAGCACGGTGGCCTGAGTTCAAATACTCAGCGCCCCGTGTAAAAAACCTGGTGCGTTGTATGTATGTCTGTGATCACAGCATCCTTGTGGGGAGAAGAGAGACACAGACAGGAGACTCCCAGAAGTGTGAGCCTGATGTACATAACAATGAACTACAAGATACATCTCAAATGAGGTGAACTGAACTGTAAGACCATCACCTGAGGGTGCCCTTTGACCTCTATGCGGGAGCTGCGGCATGAAAGCCCCAACATGCACACACACACATACAACGCACACACATGATACACACACATGCACACTGAAGATAAAGCACTCTACTGAATACTCAGTGTGAGAATAAGAGGTTAAAGAGAGCGACAGAACCATACAAGTATGTGCACAGCAATACTTAGAACATTTTGATTGAAACCTCAAGAAGAGATTCATCAGAAGCCACTGCAATGTAAAATGTTGTAAACGCAAGCATGCCCAAACATGAGCAGGTCACTGAAGAAGAGATGACAAATGAACCATTCAGGTGAGGAAGGCGTAATTCACCCATTGACAAACCCCAATAAATGAACCATTGCTCTCTCTAGTGATGGAATTGGAAAGTGCCCTCTGTGACCTTTGTGCAAAGGTCATAGAATAGAAAGAATAGGTGTATTCTAAAGTTAGTCCTCCCTAGGGCATGGCGGCAAAGGCCTGTAATCCCAGCACTGTAGAGACAGGGGGCTAAGATTGGGAAGGGGATCCTTTAGCTGCATAGCAAGTCTGCCTCATAAAAAATAAAAAGTAAATTTAAAAAAAATCATTATCATTTTTCTCTTAAACTGGATGGTATGTCAAATACCATTTTATTACCCCCATAGCTCTGTATACATTTAGTAAAAAAAAAAAAAATGAGTATTTCAATATTTTGAAGACAAGAACATTCAAACAACTTCCACACCTACAAATAATCTGAATGGAAACCTATCAATACTTCTCCTTCCTTTTTATATTCCATTCTGTTTTTCCAGCTGTACTGCTAGCAATTAACACTGTTAATAGCAGGTATAATGTGTAGGACATTTTACATGATATTCAAGTTCACAGAGGTTAAGAATCACCCCAAGCACAGTCCTTAGTACCCATAAATCCCTCTATTGGCTTTCTCAAAAAGAATCACTTAATGTTCATACTGCATGGTGTTGCTCCCTATAACCTTTCAACAATAACCAGATCCTTGTTTCTCATATACTACTTCCACAGTGGTACTTTCCTATTTCCAAAATGCTTTCTTGAAATCTTTCTAGTTATCATCTTATTGACGATCGCTACATAAAGGGTTCTTTTTAATTTATTTATTTTTAAGTATGTCTCTCTGTGTATGTAAGTGAAGTACCCTCAGAAGGCACAAGAGGGTGTTGGATCGCCTGGGACTGAAGTTATAGATGGTTGTGACACCATGTAGGTGCTAGGAATTGAACCCGGGTCCTCTGCAAAAAACAGTCAGTGTTCTTAAACACTGAGCCATGTCTCTAACCCTCTGGACATTTTTAAGAATACATTTTCCTAGGTAACTCGTAGGCTGTCTTCAGGTTGTTAAAAACATCTATACTTAAAGTGGCTTTAGAAACAGGATAAATGTCTCAGTGGTTAGAGAGCTTGCTGCTCTTCTCGAGGACCAAGGTTCAGATCACAGCACCCACATCAGGCAGTTCACAACAGTCTGTAACTCCAGCACCCGAGGATTCAATGCCCTCTTCTGGCCTCTGTGGGCTCTGCACTGCTATGGCAGAGACACACATACATAAGCATATATAAACACCTAAGTAAAAACAAAACTTAAAAGACTGATTTTACAAGACAAATGGATAGAAAAGGATAGACGAATAAATTAGATGAGTGGATAGATGGAGGGGAAAAAAAGCATACACAGCCGGGGAGGTGGTTTGGAACCTAAAAGTATACACTATGCAAGCATGAGGGATGACCTGACTTCAAATCCCCATAACCCACATTAAAAGCTAGGCATGGTCATGCACACCAGTGACCCAGTTCTATGAGGAGACAAAAGAGCCACTGGGGTTGGCTCGCTGCTTCAGTGAGAGACCCTGCCTCAAAGAAATAAGACAGTGTGTGAATTAGCAAGAACCTGATAGCCTTCTCTAGCTTCTACATGCATGCATGGGTGAGCACACCCAAACGCTGGTGCATAAGAAACACACGCACACATATATACATAAGGGCACATGGAAAAGAGGAAGTCCAGGAAAGAGAGACTTTCTTTCCAAAAAGGAGACTTCCTGGAGTCTGTAAAGTCTCTGCTTTGCTCTGGAGATTTCCACACTACAACTGCACAGACACATCTGGGGATCTTAAGATGTGTTCTGATTTGTCCTGTGACTATGTTTCTGTGGCCATCTCCTGCTACAGGGTGACAATACAAGCTGAATTTCTTGCCTTGGGTTCTTTCAAATGTTCAGTGATGCATCTATAGTTCTCCTTGGTGAATTTCTATTCAATTTAGGTATCATACAAAATTCACCTTTTTTTATATATATTCTTAGCCAAGACAAAGAATGACCAAGGCCCACAGCCTGACTCTTAAATGTCTTCTAAAAGCCCATGTGCTGCATACAGGTCTTAGTTTAGCCATATGGGAGATGCTGAAACCCTTAACAGGTGGGGCTTGGAGAGATGATTTAGATCACTTGGGACTATCCTTGAAGGATATTATGGGATACTGGTCTCATTGTCTCCCTTTCATCCCTGGCCATAAGGTGAATGAGCTTCCTCTGCAACATGGTCCTGCCATCTTGCACTGCTGCCTCGCCATGGCCTCCCTGTCGTCAAATAGCAACAAGGTCAGTTAACTACAAATTTCAACCTTCCATCTGTGATGCAAAGTAAATCTTTCGTCTTTATCAGCTGATGGTGTCAAGGGTTTTGTCACAGTAATTGAAGATTAATACACTACTTACATTCGTTATACAAGCCCTGGAGTTCCCCTGCCTAACTCAACCGCGTTCCTATACACACAGGAAAGGGAGGGAGAAGAAAGCAGACCCCAGGCAAAAGCAATGAACTCAGTAGATGGAGCTGTCAGACAGCCCTACACATTCTTACCTCGATGGATCACGGAGAGTTTACTGTGTAGATGTTCTAATGCTTTTACAATCTGCAAGTGAAACAGAGTAGGTTTATTAACCCCGTCACTGAAAGGCAGCTGAATGCTAAGTGTGCTCAGTTCTCCCTACTTAAAGGAGTAATTTTCTCAAATAGTAGTGGCCCTAATCAGGAAAACAACCAGAAATTACCTCATTAGACTCCTCCCACCAAGGAGGATTGCATCTTATAGGAGAGATGCCTCCTTTATCTCTACTAAGCATCATTTTCTTCCTTCCTGAACCTTGGTAGCCATTAAGGTTGCCTTGTCTTCTAACTTCTTTTGCACCTTGGTGTTAAGAAAACATTAATAACTGTACAAGAGAAAATTGAACTACAGTATATCTGAGTACAGGTATAGGAATGGTTGTCATGGAAGATGAGCACGCGGCTTGGAGGCCATGGCGATGAGTTCTAATTGTCAACTTGACTAAATCGAGAATCGCCATGGAGGAAAGTCTACTGAGAAACTGTCTAGATCAAGCTGACCTGTGGGCACATCGGTGGAAGACTGATTTGCTCGTGTTCATTCAAGTGGGAGGAGCCCGCCCGCTGTGAATGGTACTATTCTTTGGGTAGAAGATTGCATAAAAATGTAAGAAACAAAATTAATACATTAATTCATTGTTAAGATGTAATATGACCAACTTGTTCAAGTTCCTGATGCCTTGACTTCTCTGCAATGATAGCCTACAACCTAGATTTGTGAGCTAAATAAACCCTTTTCCCTTAAGTTACTTCTGTCAGGTTATTATTATTGTTGTTATTATTATTATTATTATTAATCACAGCCAGAGAAACAAAATTAGGATAAAGGCACTTGGTGTGGTTTTCCAAACCTGATCAATGGCTACATGTACTTCACAGAGATTGGAAAGAAAAGCATTGATTTAGCTTCCCATTGACAGACTCCATACCCAACAGAATCTGATAGAGTAACAGATCTAACAGTTAGACCAAGACACAAATCCTGGACTTTTCCCATTCCCCTTGAGTAGGTGGGGTTCATGATGTACTCACAGAAACTGCTATCTTCCCTAAGATATCCTCTGGAATTGTTTGGCCTTTATCAATAACTTGTTTGTAGAATTTATCTAGAGACGTATCCATGAGCTCCATGCATATCCATACATCACCCTGGAGACCAAAAAGTTCAAAGATTGTCAATAAAGAGGGAAAGGGGGAAAAGAAAACTATATGCAACAATTTTTCTAAGTGGCTATTTCTTTTTTGAAGGAAGGGATGGTCTCTCCACAGATTTTAAAATCATTTAAGAGCAAACAAAATTATCTCCAAAAGACAGCCCAGCACAGAGCAGCGAGACTACGATGACATCAGAGACTCTTAAGTTGCTAATCTCATTGGGTATTGAACTGAAGGATCACCTACCTCCCAGAAGAGTGCACCATAGAAGGTGACTGTAAATGGACAATCCACTGTCCTCATGAACTGAAGGATCACCTACCTCCCGGAAGAGTGCGCCATAGAAGGTGACTGTAAATGGACAATCCACTGTCCTCATGGAAACATCCAGATCCATCAGTAACCGTTTCTGCTCCTGGCTATTAACCGTGGCCCGGATCCGCTGAATGGGAACACATGGGAAATGTATGATTACTCCTCTGGGGTAGGGTCATCTGAAAAGATGGAAACCCACCACAGTCCTATCCTAACAACAGAATCAGACTTTATATTGTTAGCAAAAACCTGGCCCACAGCATCTTAGCTACTTGAACAAATAAAATATAATGAAGAGGTTGACCATTTCATTTCCTGACCAGCCCTTTAGAAGCAAGCACATGGTGTACCTCAAAGAGGGGGCAGGGATGTGGTAAAACACTTCAAAGCTGTAAAAGCAATCAATATTTATGTCAGTTCAATACAAAGGGTGATAGCATGGATTACGTTCTGCTTATTTGAAATCCCAAGATTTATGGTTGGGGTTGGAGAGACAGCTCAGCAGCTAAGAGCACTTGTTCTCTTGCAGAAGAGCCAGATTTGGCTCCCAGCATTCACATAGCAGCGCACAGTTCCAGAGAATCTGATGCCTTCTTCTGGCCTCTGGAGGTACTGCATACACATGGTGCACATGCATTACATTCAGGCACACACATGGTGCACATGCATTACATTCAGGCACACACATACATATATGTAAAAATAAATCTTTAAAGCAAAAAGAAAATAGCAAAAGAAATGTAAAAATCTCCACTTCTGGAAAATATTGAAGTACCATAGATTTAGTCAACCTTAGGTACTATAGTGGTTGGAAAGAAAATAGTCCCCAAAAAGAGTAGCACTGTTAGGAGGTGTTGCCTTGTTGGAGTAGGTGTGGTCTTGTTGGAGGAAGAGTGTCGCTGTGGAGGTGGGATTTCATGTCTCATATGCGCAAGATACTACTCAGTGTCACAGTTCACTTCTTGCTGCCTGCATAAGATGTAGAACTTTCAGCTACCTCTACAGCATCCTGTCTGCCTACATACTACCATGTCCCATGATGACTCTGAACTATAAGCCACCCAATTAAATGTTTCCATTGATAAGAATTGCCATGGTCATGATGTCACTTTACAGCAATAGAAACCCTAACTAAAATAGGTTCCCTTAAGAAATTGATTCTAGAGCAAATTTGGTAATAAAAGCCACAGATGATACTTATCATTTGGACAAACATATTTCCACGTTCTAAAGCCACTTCTAGAGAACTCAAAATCAGACATGCAGACTGATTCCAAACTGCCCATAGCTCAAAATCCAAGATATCAACACTAGATATTTTTTATCCTTTTTATCACATAAATATAAACACTTTTATTTCTCAGTTTTTGCTTCTTGATTTTCAAAGGCAGTTCTTTTTAAACAAAATATTTAATTAAAGAGACTTTTGTTTAGAATCTGATCTGATTAAAAACAACAACAGAAAAACAATACTTTGAGCTAATCAAGTAAATTTTAAGGTGGGTTGGTACTACGTTAAGGAGGTTTTTGAAGTACTATTAATTATTTTAAGTGTGATTACTTACACAGTAGTAGGGACTAGAGAGTGGTTAAGAGCATGTTCTGTGCTTGTAGGAAACCAAAGTTTAGTTCCTGGACCCAAATCAGGTGGCTCACAAGTACTATACTTCTAGCCCCAGGAGACCTGGCACCTTCTTCTGGCTTCCAAGGGCACCTGTACCCAGGTGTATACACACACACACACACACACACACACACATGCACGCACACACACACTCACATTCTTTAGAAATTAAAAGTGGGAGACTACGATACCTAAAAAATAAATAGAAAGCGAATATGATACAGATTGGCAGAGTACCTTCCTCAAAGTTCAAGGGAAATATTGGTTAACAAAGAGTTTTTCTTTTTTATTCTATTGTGGGTTGTTTTGTTTCCGTGAAAAGAGCCAGTTCACAGTTGAGATGGGCAAGTGCACACACTAAAGACATAAACCATTTCTCGGAACGTCAACTCTACCTTCACCGCCATGATCTGCCCGCTGGGCACGTGTCGCATCTTCTCCACCACCCCGTACGCACCTCGTCCCAGCTCCACTATAGGCTCCAGGTCATCAGCCTTCACCTCAAAGTTCTGCAAGGAGAAAAGGCAGTCACAATAGAAGAAAGAGAAAACTAGGCCGGGCATGAGTATGCTACCCTCTTTCTGGTTTCCTTTGTGGTCCTTGGTATGAGAGCTGGGCTACAAGTTTTTCTAGCTTGTCAAGGTGCCACACTAAGCAAAGAGAATCAGGAAATGTTTAGGATCCCGTGATAGACAACTTGCTTGTCCCCAGCAACAGACACAACTCCACCCAACTTGGCTTTCAAACTGTGCCTCTGACAGAATATATGCTGCTTCTCCTTATGGTCTGCAACTGGATAAAAGCAAGGAGATCTGTGTGGCCTTGATAAACACCCTCCTGAGAGAGCCATCTATCCCCCTCCAACGCCTTCCATGGGGACCACCATCGTTTGATTGCAATTCACAATTCAAAATAACAAAAGCACCATGAGTCAACTCCTTTATTATTCAAAACCTTTTTTCAATCCATCCCTTGATATTCTGCCACGGGAAACAATTCTTTCAGTGTTCAGCTGGGAAACATACATATGAAGAAGACAAAGTTATCAATCACTATTGCATAAAATTCTCACCTGATTTCCAATAGAAATGCAAGCCTTGGAGTCCAAATCTCGAGGTGGCCTAAGAAAGATAAGGGATAAAAGAAGCAGAATGAGATATTTGGTTAACCATGTCCGTCCCAAACAGGGCAACTGTTGGATTTGTTCTAAAGAAACTGGTGCAAGTTCATAGGTCAAGCAAGCACAGGGTCAGTGAGAGGAGAGTGTAGGGCCTGAAATAAAATGCTTTTGAGTTTTCCTCAGCTCCTCTCTGTGAGTATCTACTTTGTTAACATGAGGATATTCATACATATACTCAAAGGTCCTGGGATGAGTGTTACTGAGAAACTCAAAATAAAATCCTACGTTAAATATTCAATAACTAAGAGCCATGCGTATGGCTTTTTAAATTGTGGTTTGTGGCCTCATGTGGTAGTTAATAAGAACTAAAAGTTAATTCAAAATCAAACCCATCATGAAACCGAGATGTCTCTGGTGGCCCTCACCTGTATTGCATGGGGTGACTTCACCACAGCCTTGGTTCTGAGCACACAACATGCACACTCTGTCCGGCACATGGCGTCACATAGCGTGAAACAGCAGTGAATGGCGCCTGAAATCCGTGGATCGAATTTGAGACTGCTGCATATTAGGGTTGGTGTGCTTTCACTAAACATATACAAAACTTTCTGATTCTATATAAATACAATGGTTTTATGATGGAAAACAAGGCTTTCTTACTATTATTCCTTAGTGTTTAGTAGTCAACTGGTGTGTATTGTATTGAAATGTTTAATTTAAAAAAAAATGCTATTTGTGTTGCTGGCATAATTTTCCTAAAACAATTGTTAAATGTATTTTGACTCGGGATTAGGACAGAATTTCCCAAAATTGCTGAGAGGGCTCTAAATATAGTCCTGCTGTTTGTAATACATAGTTATATCAAGCGGCATTTTTAGTATTGATTGTTATAAGATAAAAATACCAACCAACTCTGAAAAACATTGAAGGCATTCTACATATTACAGTAGCAGATATTCAGCCATTATTAAATTGCTTATGAAAAAGATACATAAGTGCAACTATCTCATTAGTATACAATTCGGTTTTCATCATTCATGAATGATTAAATTCTACACATGCAAAGGAATTCTCTTAAAATAAGTTATTATTTATTGCCAGTCAGTATCTGATATGTATTCTCCTTAAATATATACATATATATATATATATACACACACACACACACATACACCTTAGGTTATATTTAGAAATTTGTTGAATAAAAATGAGCCATGAGCAAAAGAGCTTAAGAAGATTGATACAAACAATGATGATACAGGGATAGGCATTAAATCATTTCATTCAAGGGTGCCAAATTATTCAATTATTTTTGCTATTTGTTTCTATAATTTTTTAAAAGTGAAATATAGTACCATTAAATCGCAAAATTCATAGAACACAATAACTCCAAATATTATGTCACCCCCTTCCCAGCTTTATTGGATGAACAAAATGTCTACAGAGGTAAAGGGACTTGTTCCCGATCACAGAGAACTCAGGTCTCCCGACTCCCAGCTCAGCATACTTTCAGTTCCTACCAGGCCAAGTTCGGCAACATTTCTTCTGTACATAGGGAACATTCTATTCTGGGATTGTCTCAGGACCCAGAAGTTTGCTGACTTGGTGTTTCCATCGTCTCCTCCTGGGCATTAATTTTTGTTACCTGTGCTCTAGGTTGTTAAAAATCAACCAAGGAAATGAGTGTTTGGCTTTGGCTGTGTCGCCAACCAGTAACTGAGAAAGGTATTTTCTTGAAATAAATGCACCCAAAGTAAGAGATGCTGAGATATAGGTGGTGAACGTGATCAAAGAAACCGAACAAACAGAAGGTGAAGGCGGGAACTGGCACTACCCTTACAAAGAGCAGACTGCCTAGCAACTCAAGTCTCCTGGGGTGCACATTCAACCAGAAATGCCTACAGAACAAATGAAAAGAAGGGGAGGAAAGGGGGGGAGAAAAGAAGATGAAAGAGAGAAATATGCATTTGCCATTCTAGTTAGATCTCACTTCAACTTGACAAGCCCACAATCATCTGAGAGAAAGGGCAGGATTTAGAAATTGCTTAGGTCAGATTGGCCTATAGGGATGGCGTTGGGAATTGTCTAGATTATTTATCATATGGGGGGCCCAACTCACAGTGGGTGGTGACCTAGATTATAGAACAAAACTAACCAACCATGAGCCTGTGACTGAGCCCAGAGAGGGAGCCAGAGAGCAGTGTTCCTCTAGGGTTTCTGCTTTTAAGTTCCTGGTTCAGTTCCTGACCTGACTTCATTCAGTGATGGACCATGATCTGGAAATGCAAGCCAAATAAACCCTTTCTTCCCCAAAGTTGCTTTGATCAGAGTATTTTATCACAAAGGAACAGGAAGAAAATTAGAAGAACACTTGCTGGAGGCTCGTTCTCCCCCAACTCTCCTGCATTATGCTTTCTGCTAAAACCAAATGCACATATAAAATATTGGAGAGGAAGCAGGAATACAAACACAGATATGAATGTCAATCAGAGACTTTTAGGGCAAGCCTTTCCTTACTTTATATATCATTTCATTTTGGCAGAATCACTAGAAGCTTTTCTAGGCTAACTTTAGACATGAGGCTGACAGGAAGAGAGAGAGAACAAAATTATTGTGCACATATCCCGACACATGTGTGTACCGTTTCTGAGCAGGCAACTTCTCTTCGGAGAAGCCTTCCAGAAGAATCTAGCTTCTAAAAACTAATTTCCTATGTTTTAAAGATTGATTTGCATATTTTGAATTATGTAGTTATGTGTGTATCTGTGTGGGGTTATGACTGTAGGTGCCTGTGGAGGTCAGGAGAGGGTGTCAGATCCTCTGGAAACGGAGTTACTGGTTGTGATGGGAATTGAACTCAGGTCTTCTAAAAGAGAAGAAAGTACTCATAACGTCTGGATTATCTCTTTAGCCTCTAATTTCTCATTCTTAAAACAGCCAAAGATGGCTCTTCCTTAGTTTTCGCGATCTGTTTGCACTAATTGTAATATCTCTTTAAAAGGAAGACGAATGTAACCTAAAATGCATGACTAATTATAAAATCTTTGGCGGCTATTTAACACCCTTCTTTGGTAAAACTACTGAGGAAAAGGAATTATTTTTTTGTGGCTTCCTCCATCCTCTTGCCAACCAGTGAAGTCACTGAATAGGATCTTCTCCAGATCTAATACCTCCTATTACAAACCATGGCTTGGCAAACTATAGCCAGCTATGTAAGACTTTCAGAAGTTGGATAATTCTACAACATTCTATAAAAATAATCAACAAAGAACATATACAACTGATGCCATCATGGCCTACCGGAAGCCCAATTATTAGCTCTCCAACTTTCCCAAATGTTGGTTGCCTCTGATTCTGTACTCTGCTCACTTTTAACCTCGACCTAATAGGACATGGTACCATTTTCCAAATAAGAAAAATGAAAACCAGACGTTTGGTGATTTTCATGAAAATACATAATTGTTAGCCGCACTGAATATAAAACTCATGATATCTGATCCCCTCAACTTTGACCTGAGAAGGGAGAGAGGAAAGAAGGTAGAAAGCTGGCTAAAATGTTCTACCCACTGTGTGATTCCCGGGCACATAAGGCTGACTCAAGGAATGGGCTCCTAATACTCAGGCCTCTGCTGAAAATGACTAATCCACCCAAGCCTCGGGCCTCTGGGTTCATTGACTTTGCCAAAAGCATCAAAGGGTGAGGCCAAGACAGACAGCTCAGGATGGATCAGCTGACACCGCACTCCTTCTGTTCAGGATTGGACATAGAAGTTTGCCTGAAGCGGGTGAGACTCCACGGGACGCTAAAGCCGTGGGTGGATATCCTTGTCAATTATTCAATATTTTATTCCTCTGGGAAAAGAACCAAAGTTAGTCTCATATTTTTTTCCTGGAAGACCAAAGGTATTCCAAAGGTCACTTCAAACTGGTATTTTATATGAACATCAGTGATGGCCTAGTTTTATAATTATTTATTTATATACAGCTCAATTCAGGGAACCAGCTCACTGGTTACTATTATATGTATTATTATTATTCATTTATGCTATTAAACACCCACCTGCTGTGTAACTAATCAGCTCATGATTACTATTAGATGTATTTTTTGTTTCTTTTAGTAAGCACCCACCTGAGCCAGAAACATCACCGTATCATTTATATAAAACAGCTTCTTTAATTTTTATGATACTCATAGGTGCTATATCTCCATTTCAGTGGGAATAATTGACATCAAAAGGCATAAAATGACTTAAGATTAGTCAATAAGAACATAACATTGGTGCTAGAGCAGTGACTTCTGATATAAGAGGTCAAGGACCCGACCTTCCTAACCAAGAACTGTCGTCTGGTCAAGAAGATAACTAAGCCTCCAATATCCCTAGGTTTCTATGACAACTTGTATACTTAAAAGCCATGTTCCAAAACTAAACAATCTGAAGCTACCTTTCACTGAGCGACTATTAGAACAGACCAAAGACTCGGCTACTGATGAAGGCATCTAATAGTGACTACATCATTTTGGTCCTAATCATTTGAAGAAAAAAACTAAAGCTTGGTACAGCTAGGAATCCTGCCTAAACTGGTATTCAGCTGGAGAAGTTGAGCCCAAATATAAACTTAGCCATGAAGCTATGCAGAAGGACTTTGCATACAACACCTAACCCTTGAAGAGTTCTACTGCTTCACATCTCAAGAGATTAAGAATAATTTCCCACCATACGTACCAAGTGTCTTGTCAAGGTTAAATGAACTGATAATTATTAGTATAGAGTTGATTTTAAGCTAGTTACGACCATTCAAGGGAGGAGACAACTCAGAAACCTGAGGGAAAGACAGCTTGGTATCAGTGACGCAAGAATGCGTATATGATGAATCCACACAAGCTGACCTAAGGATTGTTGCGTGTGCCTGGGCTTTCTGCACTACTGTAGAAACAGCAGCAGTGACAGAGGGATAGCTGATCAATATCAAAAGATATCCTGGAAAGTTACAAAAGGTGGAAGAAACTCTATCTTTAGAGGTAAACTGAAACCCCAGTATTCATGAGACTCCATGAGCAAAGATGCTAAAATCCATCAAAAGTGATGCTCTCAAGTTTACACGGTGAAACAAAACCACACATTAAAAGAATGTTCTACTCTAAGAAGTGACAGCCTAGAAACTTCTATTCCAAAGGTCAAGCCTATTTGTTTATACCAAGGAATGCTTTCAAAATTCAGGAAGTACAGAAATTGGCAATTATTAGGAAAAGATAAACAATAAAATTTTAAAGGGAACAGGGTTGTAAGGCATCTGAGCAGGTGACATAAGAATGTATCTCTTTTTATAGTTGGATAGCTAAAGTCAATCCTCACATGCAAGGCAAGTGCCTTAACACTGCATTACACAGTCAACTCAATATAAGAACATAGGTTTAGGAGCTTGGCATGGTGGTGCCCACTGTTCCTCATTAACACTACAGGGGTAGAGGCAGTTGGATCTCCACAAATTCAAAGCCATTCTGGTCTACACAGCAAGTTCCAGGCCAGCCAGGGTTACAAGTGAGACCTCTGTGTCAAAACAAAACAAAACAAAGACTCTAGCTCAAGAAAATGTATAAAATAAAGGGAAAAAAAAACAACAAAATTGAGAACATTAAAAGCCATAAAATAAGTATTGTTAAAGAAATCAATAAAATTACTGGACCTTTAATCCCAGCATTTGGGAGGAGGCAGAGGGAGGCAGATCTCTGTGAGTTTGGGGCCAGCCTGTCTACAAAGCAAGTTCCAGGACTGACAGGGCTGTTATACAGAGACCCTGTCTCATAAAACCAAAAAAAGAGAAAGAAATGGAGAGGTCGAGGAAGGAAGAGAAAAGGAAATAATCTAAATACCTAGAGAAATGTATTATGGTCCAAACTAGGAGCTCCAATGTTTAAAAAATAAATCTATTCTCCCTCAGTTGACTTTCAGGTTAAAGTCAAATCATAGTAAAATATCAGCAAGTATCTTTGCAAACAAGAAAAGAGATAGGTTCTAAGAGCAAATATAACTTTGGAATACATATACATACATATATGAAAGCCTAAAAGAATGATAAAATTAATTTTCAAAAAGAACAAAGTGGGAGAATCCACATTCATTCCCCCATGGCAGCAATCAAGATGGTGCAAGTCTAAAGGAAGAGCAGACCTGTAAATCAATAGAACAGAATAGGAAATCCAGAAACAGTTCAAAGTGAATATGTCCAACAAGTACCGGACAAAGGAAGAAGGTAATTCAATGGGGGAGAGACCGTTTACAGCAAATGGAGCTTCAACAACTGGAAATGTGTTAACAAAACCCTCAGTGCATCACATATCGTACAAAAATTTCATTCCAATTCCAAATGTATCTTGGACTTCAATGTAAAGCTAAAATTTCTACACAAGAACACTGAAAATCTTCAGGGTCTAAGGCGAAAAGAGTTCTTAAATGTGGTACCAGAAACATAATCGGTGAGAAGAATAGCTAATAAATAGTATTTCACCAAAATCAATTTTATCTGCCCTGGAAAAAGTCCTGATGGAAAAAGGAATGAAAAAAGATAAATTACACGTTAGACAAAGTATTTTCTCCTGGGAAAGTTCTTGTGCCTACAACATATAAACAAGTCAGAAGCTACTCACAGGGCCAGATGGATAACTCAGTGGAGAACGGTCTTTGCTGTCAAACCTCAGGGAACTTTGTTCCTATGTAACTCCCATAGGACAAAGAGAGAACTGACTCCCTCTGACCTCCACAGGCAGGTGCACACACACACACACAGAGACAGACAGACAGACAGACACACAGACACACAGACACACAGACAACACACAGACAGAGAAATTTAAAAACAAGAGATAAAAGGGCAATCACAGAGGGCAGTGAGGATAGTAAGAAAAAGCAGCGTGTGTGTGTGTGTGTGTGTGTGTGTGTGTGTGTGTGTGTGTGTATGAAAATGTCCCTGAGAAACTCATTTCTTAGATACACTAAATAAAAAATAAAATGAAAACAGTTATTTAATAAGCTGTAGGCAAGAGATATGCATGGGGATTAGGGAGATATCCACAAAAGTGGCCCCCAATCAACTGTAACTCCAGCTCCAGGTGGTCCTGTGCCCTCTTGGACTCAACAGGCACTTCAAACTCTTTAAAAATATTTTTTTAAAAAATACACTCAGACAATTCACTGGAGAAAAATACATAGATGGAAAAATGAACACCTAAAGTATTTCTACATAATTAACTATTAGATATAGTCATGTTATAGCTATGGTCTTCTACAACTATACAGAAGTGCAAAAAAAAAATAATGATGGCAAGTCTAATTCTGGCAGAGATGCAGAAAAACTCTATATACCTTTTATATGTGATTGGTTAGAATATAAAACAGACATAGAAGATAGAACTACATGGCTACTGAAATCAAGTAAGTTATATGGGCCACTCCAGTACGGATTGCTTGATTACGTAAACACTATTGAGTTGTATAAGTAAGTTGTTAAATGAAGGTGTATAGACTGGGGGAAGAGCACATTGGACTTTTCTATACATTTCTTTTGCATGCTCCATGACTATAATTATGTCAAAATGTCTCCCATACAGTCCTGCACATAATAGCTTGACTTCATATTTGACTGTAAGCTCTCTAAAAACCAGAGAGAAATTCTAAAAAAAAAAAAAAAAATAGAATCACACATTTTTTACATTTACAGCTGAAAAAAACCCCATACTGTGCAGACAAAAATCCCTTCTAACAAACCTAATATTTATGTAGGGAGAGGAAGAATTTCCTCCTCCAAATCTTTATGAAAAGAATATTTCAACTGACTTCAGTCTCTCAGATGCCCTAATTAGTCTCTTTCTATAGATGCATGGAATTCAGGACCCTATCTCCTGGACAATAGGTCATTTTCAGGAGTATATCCCAACACTAGGGGGTACCCTTTCTGTCAGATGGATCATAGTTAAGGGGTACATTTTTCTTTACAAAGAGGCCTAGTGAATTGAAGCCATAAAGACTCAGGCTTCCACTCTCTGTACTCTCTTGCGGTTTTTCTGTTCCCAGTAGGAAGAAGTACTGGTTCTTGAATCTCCAGCTGGATGGGAGATACCCCAACCCCTCTCACAGTCATACAAGAAGATTTAAGGTCACTTAGAGCGTTGGGCAAAAGTTTCAGCTGATACAGAAACATGCCTTTAGCTTATCTTGCACTCTGATTATAAAAGCAGGATTAAGCATCAAAATGCAGGTGTTCATCAGATATCATCCTTCCATTTCAACTCAATTTTCCTAGAAGTGCTCTCCCAATACACATGGATTTGTCTGCTCGTGGATATCTACAGGGAGAAGTTGAGACAGTCTGCATTAGGATTGGTATGTGCCTTTCACTGAGACAACAATTTGAGACACTGACTTCAAAGTCACAGATCATTGTAGACCAACAGACTGCATGTTTCAGATCTCAGAAGAGTGAGCAAATGACTTCCCTCTCCCAAATTTAAGAACCATGTGCAAAGTCAAGACCTCATTTGCCAGTCCAAAAGTGAGCCCTCTCCCCCCACAGCAAGTATGTAAAATACAAGTATTTGTAATGGAACCCATCATCTTGACAACTTACGTGGAACTGGTCTGAGGCTGTTCGAAGACTTCTTTTGGAATCTTAAGGCCAGGGTTTCGCTTCTTACCTATGGGGAAGAACATAAGGAAAAAAGTCAACGTCTACTTTGCTTCAAAAAAGCAAGGGCAGAGACTCTGGAGCAAAGGGGAAAGCTGCCACAGTTACCTGCTCCCAACTCCCAGCTCAGAACATAATTTGCAGAGGAAGCAGCAGTAAATGACAGGGGTCAGGGCATCAGACAGTTTCTCAAATGCAGGCTGGGACCAGAAATGGCATTACCATAGACCCACAGTGTACATATCAACGTGAAAATGTTGATTCTTCCTGAGAGTGTGGCTCAGTGGTAAAGCACTTGCCTATTACATGCAAGACCAGGGCTTACTCTACAACGTTCCAAGAAATGCCAATTCTTTATGCTAAGAAGGTCAGTCCTTCATCCTCGCTGAGAACCTGTCACATTGAAGTCTTTGGTGGTTCTTTGATACAGTAATCATGATGGCTGACGACACTGGTTATAGGTGAGAAATTTTGTTGTTATTCATGTTTTGTTTTAATAGCAATAAAATTCAGTCACCTGATCGCAGTTTTCTAAATTGGTTTGAGAACAGTTGTTTGAGTTAATGATGGAAATTAATTTAAAAAAAAAAAAAAAAAACACTTCTAGGCTGCTCTGTCTTTACTCATTTTTCAGCTACCTACAAGAGGCTGAAAACTGAAGAGAGAGCATCTGGCTTACTGCCTGAAGTGTGCAGGGATACGTTTGCTCTGCTCTGACAAGAATTTGAATGACAGATGGGCCGGTGCCAGGTTATCATTTCTTTGGGATCCAGATGGGAGCGGAGACTGATATTGCTCATGCCTGGGATGAAACTACAGGAGAGTTTAGCTCAATCACTTTCGCTGATGAGTCAAAAAGAACGAACTGGAAAATGCCAGCTCAGGAAGCCGACTGGACGAAGAATCAAGTCTTGCTAAGAACCTGGGAGTTCCTTCCTATGCCTACCTCCCGGGTCTTTGCACTTGGAGGGAGAAGTCAAAACAGAGCTGGACCTGATGTCTATGGCCTCGCCTCTTTTCTCTTCTCTGCGCTGCAAGTGGACACATCAGAGCTAAGACAAGCACTGACTGAGATCCTTGATGACCCAAAGGCACAGCACAAGAAATCCAAGTGCTCTATGCATGAAAAACGCACCCAAAGGGTTTAGCAACTTGATCATCACAAAGTCAGCAATGACCTCATAAGCATCTGTGTTGAGCTCTCCTGACACCCCCATGTGGAGATCTGTCCACGATTCTATAAGGGCAACAGTACAGAAATGGCCAGCCAGGGAGTAGGGTGGGAGAACACGGGATTGTGAGTCCAAACATCACCAGGTTATTTCTCTTACCAAGTGACTTCCACACTGGCTTTTTTCCCTAAGATTTTTTCTATACGTATGGGTATTCTGCCACATGCATTATTACACAAATTCTATTTAGTATATAATAAAACCCAGAGCCAGATGTTGGGGGAAAGTTGAAAATATCAGAGAGACAGGGAACAAACCACAGCTAACCTCACTCGCCCAACTTCTCAGGCCAAATAGGGTAAGTCCTGTCTCCAGGAGTCCTCAGACTGACAGGACATGCAGGCAAAAGGGAAAAACTTCTGCCTTCTCCTGCCTTATCTTTCTTCCTCCCACCCAGCGATTTCAATTCGTGGGTCATTTTTCTAGTTAGGAAATTAAGAGTGGATTAAAGGTGGATGCCACCACTGCCTGGCTCTGTTTGGTCTTGATCTCTGTGGTGGGATTAAAGACATGGGTCACCACTCCCTAATCTTCATAGTAACTTTGTCCTCTGATATTTCAGATTATTTTTATTAAATATACAAAATATAACCACAATGCATGGAGTATCTAAGGAGGGCAGAATGTGTTGAATCCCCTAGAACTGGAATTAGAGACTATTTTGAGCCATGTTGTTGGTATTATGAATAGAACTTGGGTCCTCTTATAAAAGCAGAGTGCTTTGAACTACAAAGCCATCCCTAGACTGGCTTTTAACTTTCAGTCTTCTAGGCTGTAAAATCCAGAAATGCCATCAATATTTATTGCTCTAAACCAAATATAAGAATCAAACCAGACAGTGCATTTGAGAAACATTGAGATATCCAAAGAACCTTAACATTATAATCATATAGAGAAAATATCTATATGTCTTGTTTCAAAAAATAGAAAAAAACCCATGAATAAAACTGGCTATGTTATCAAAACCCTAAAATTGTGTATAATTGAGCTTTTAAAATCTACTCTTTAGAAATTCAATATCTAGATTAATTCAGCAAGTAATATGCAGACTATACAAGACAACATAGAGAAAGCCTTTAGGGAACATCTTTAGGAAACAGTTTTTCAACTATCTCTTCATTTCTTTCTAGTGTTCTAGAAGAATCAGTGTACACTACCTCCTCCTGACTCTCAGAGGTGACAGCGCACACTTAAGAAGTTAATCAGCCCAGTGCAAAGTGGCTTGACAATGTATAGGACTTTTCACAAGTGTTACATCTGACAAATGGATGGTGCAACTCTACATAGTCTCATCCATGAATCTCAGCCACACAGAAGATGTCCTTTGAAAGAGTCCCTCCAGTGACAAACAAGATACTGCACTTCAAATCATGACAAACAGTTAGCAACACACGCAGAGAGGGAGCCAGGGAAGCCAACAAATAGTTCCTTATTGTCTTCTCAAATAAAACAGAAACAAAGGAAAATGTATTTTGTCTGCGACAAGGCCTCTCAAAGTTCATTCAGTCAAACCTTAGGCAAAAGTCACTCTTCCTTACTTTTAACGCGGTTCCTGTCTGATAAATATGAAAAAAGAATCACTGTTTTTAGAGAAAAATCTCCATTTAAAAGACTTAACACAGCAGGAGCAATTCTTAGCAGAAACTAGTTATGACACCATAACGCAATAAACTATCAAAATATCTAACCAAAGACAGCAAAAAAAAAAAAAAAAAAAAAAAGGATAGAGGAAGAGAGTGGGACAGAAATAAATGGAATAAATAACCAAAATAATAATACAGCCTACCCTCAGCTCCCCATCACTTCCCATGTACATCCAGTCACCTCACCCCACATCATATCACTCTGCCCCAGAACTTGCATCTTCTTGCTAAAATGACTGGCCTTTAATCTCCAGATTTGACCCCTGACTATCTATATGTTAGAGATTTTCATGGTGTTCAACATTTCAGAAGCATAAAATTTCAAAACATTCAACTCAGGGATAGCAAGGATAAACCTCAGGAGGCACAGAACCAGCCAAATGTTATTTAGAAAAGTTTCCTCTTTTCTTAAAGATGTAAATCAAGTAACGTGAAGACCATACACATATCCATGACCTTCTAGGACTTACTTATCCATCTCCAGAACCTTCAACATCTCCCAGGAGGTTTTCAAAGATGCAAACACGGGGATTCCAGAAGGAACCCACCCCAACAGAAGTCATCCCTTCCAGAGCTCCAAAGCTGGCCTGCTTCGGTTGGAGGCAATAAACAGAGCAGACTCCACCTCCTGCTCTTGTGTGGTAGCAAACCTCGGTGAGTTCATTGTTTGCAGGCAGTGGAAGCCACAGCTTGGGAAGGCAGAAGGTTAGCTGGCCCATTCAGACACCCAGGGGGTGGTACTGCTCATTAAGCGGCCCAGCAGTTATAAATCCCTGAAGCAATGCTGGGAGCCTAGTTCACTACCCTGTTGATAAATGGCTCTTTCATTTCCTAACAGAAAGAAAAACAATAGGTGGTCGGTTTCCAGCTGTGTTTATTTCAGAGCAATCTGTTCTCTCAAAGAGGCTGCCAACACCTCATGCTAACATTTAACACTGTGCTGGGGAGGGAAAAAAATAGTTAATGGGAAAGACAGATATGAATAACAAAGTTAAGTGGCCAAGAACGTTAATGGACCTTTCCCCTGATAATGCAAACCAAAAATTTGTTTAAAGTCAGAAAATAGCCTTTACCTTAGGTAGGAATAGAAAACAAGGCTTCTGAGAGACTCTTGTCTATTTCTTGTCAGACTGAACACAATTAGCCTTGCTTCAATGGGGTGTGTGTGTGTGTGTGTGTGTGTGTGTGTGTGTGTGTGTGTGTGTGTGTGTGTGAGACATCCTTGTTTAAAAAAAAAAAAAAAAAGATTCTCCTCAAGAAAAGGGTATCATCCCAGTATACACTGAGGTTCACCGCATTTATCTTAAACCAAGGCCAGGCCATGAGAATTCAGACCCAGCTCTGGACTCAGAAAGAAAAGGAAAAAAAAAAAAATAGAGAGAGTAGAGGGCATGGAGAATAGAAGAAAAATTATCAGTTATCAGCCATGTAGAAATACCCTGGCTTTAATTGTACATAAAATGATGGAGTACAAATGGGGCCTCGCCCAGCTCTTGCTCTGAGGAGGTGAGCACAAAAGCCTTTCTGATATGCATTATTACATAAAATAGAAGGCGGTGCTCCAGTGCCAACCCAAACAGAACACGGCCCCACGAGGCTGACAGATGGTGCCACCCTGAGATAAGCTGGTGTCTAGGCATTTGTCAGCTCCGCTGAGGTTGGCGGGCGTGATCCTGGGGGTCTGCGACTATAAACCTCAGAAGAGGAAGGGCGGCGGGTCACCAGCACCAATTTTCCTAGTGTTTCCCTGTGTGAATGGGGCTGCTAGCCAAGTTACTGGCGACCTGGAGGCCTTGGCTGCTCTCTCCCTCCGAGGTACGTTTGGGTTTGTGTTCCAAGTGTTGTTGGCAGCAAAGTGCACAGAAAAGTGTCATTAGATGCCATTAAACTACAAGGATCATATACAAAGCAGCTAATACAGCCCAGAGGAGGCAGGAGGTGCAGAGTAAAAAAGCTGCCTTTACAGAAATTACTAGGAAGAGGACAGGAGCCTGACTCACTACAGCTCTATAAAATACCAGATATTGCACATTATCAAGACCCCGCGTGGTGTGCAAAATCTGGGAGGATTATACAAAGTTTAGAAAAGAAAAACTGGAGAGCTCATTTGAAAACTTCAAATCCTGTAGACCTTAATTTAGACGGTAGAATAAATCTCTTAGCAGCTTCCCTCTCCCCTACATGGTCCCCTTTGCAGGGAGAGCTCTAGCTGCTAGCAGATGAGAATTCAACCTTCTGAAATCAGCACATTCATGGAAAACCCACAGAACCTCCCTCAAACCTTCCCCCACTCTCCGAAAATAGCTCCCATGACCACCATCCATTTATTTTCCTCATAATATTATTTTGTTGCTTTTAATTTCACATTTGCTCATTACTGATTTATTGTCTGTCTTCCCCACAGGAATGTAAGTTCCACAAGCAGCGAAAATTTTGTCCAGTATGCCTCATCTTAAGCTTCTGTTTATTAAATGGTCATTGCCCTTTTCTTGACTATTTTGAACAAAATAAATCAGTTAGGCAGCAGGGAGAGGGGTGGAAATAAAAAACCCAAATGAAGTAAAAATAACACAGACATAATTAGTGAGACTATGATTTAAATCCCACTGGTGATGGTTTGTGTTAAAGGTAAGTTTTAACATAATCTAGAGTCACCTGGGAAATGAACCTCTGGGTGTTCTCTTAAGGGACTACCTTGATTACATTATCTGGATGTGGGAAGAACCATTCTAATTGTGGATGGAGTAAGTCCTGGACAAAAGAACCTGCATTGCATGAAATAGAGGCAGCGAGTGCAGCACTGGCATTCATGTCTTCAGGGCTCTCTTCCAGCTGTAGATGTAATGGAGTCGGCTGCTTTCCCAACATGGTGGACCAGACTTAGAATTGTGACTCACCTAAGCCCTTTCCCTTAATTTGCTTTGATCAGGCTATGCTATCACAACAACAAGGAAAAAAAAAAAAACCGAGACAACAGATGTGCTACTTATTTACAGTGTGATCTTAAAGAGCATTCCTCCCTATTAAATCAGTTCCCAAACCTGCAAACGGGAGCTGACAGCCAGCATGACCAAGCCACTCAGATTCACCTGATACAGTGGTATAAAAAACTCCAGCAGTGCCCTGTAGACAGGGTGCTCCACAAATACTTTCCTTTCCCACTTCCACATCTGTGCTTATATTTTTAAAATACGACGTAAGCAGAATGCCCTGTCATGGGCATCTTGTTTCCTCCAATGACATCCTCTGACCTTCCTACCTTGTGTTACTTTGCTAAAATTACATTTCCCAACAGCTCATGCATCTTGAACCACATAGTCGGTGTGCCCACCAACTATGGGAACTATTCCAGCTCTACAGACTCTCTCTCTCTCTCTCTCTCTCTCTCTCTCTCTCTCTCTCTCTCTCACACACACACACACACACACACACACACACACACACACACACACACACACACACACACACGTACTTTAAGCTTCATGGTAACTTAGATTCCAGACAGGGTCAAGAACCGCTTGTCTAGAATAGTGTATGATAGAGTATGCCTAGATAAAGTTTTTCATTTTTCCCCATTTCCCACCTAAAAATAATAAAATAACTTTCCTCCTAGGCTCCTGATACTTCCCCTGCATCCAAGCTGATTGTATCTGCCTCATAAGAACAAAATTACTGGGGGCTAGAGAGATGACTCCATGGTTAAGAGCACACACTGCTCTTCAAGAACCAAAGTCCACATCTTTAATCCCACCACTCAGGAGGCAGTTGGAGGTAGTTCTCTGACTTTGAGGCCAGCCTGGTCTACAGAGGGAGTTCCAGGGCAGCCAGGGCCACAAAGAAACCCTGTCTCGATAAAACTAGGGGGTGGGGGCCAAAGTCCAGTTGCCAGAACCCATATAAGCCAGCTCACAACTACCTATAACTCCATCTCAGAAATATGACACCCTCTTTTAGAATCCACAGGCATTTTGCTCATATGTACATACCCACACATAGGCACAATGATTATAATTAAAAACAATACAATAAAACGTCTTTAAATAATTAAATTCAAAGTTAAGTTCCTCACTGTGCGAACCATATCAATGAACTAAAACTGTCAATAATTCACGAAAGTAGACATTACAAGAGATAAAATTCATTACCGTGCAAATTCTGCTTTTAAGGAGACGGCATTTATGAAAGTCCAGTTATTGAATTAGCAGTGAACTTACATGATGCAAACAACACACACTGAAGGCAAGAGAGAGGAAATGAGACGATGAAGAAGATGTCTCTCAGAAAATGTGATATTATGTGTAGTCTTGGATAACTGATTTAAGGGTACATGGGTTCACTATTTGTGATGATGAAATCTTAGTTGTCAACTTGACTAGATCTGGAATCAACTAAAAGACACAACTCTGGGAGGGTCTGGAAGGATATCTCCCCACAGAGATTAATGATGGGGAAGAGATCTTCACCCCAAAGTGGGCAAATATGAAGAGATAAGACAGGTAAGCAAGGCTGCCTTTGCCCACTCATATCCACGCCTCACTGGTGAGTTTTGCCACCCCTGTAGCAATCCCTTGTTGACATCAGCCTCTTGAGTGAAATGAAGGACCAGAAACTCTTCTGGAGTCCTCTAGACCTGCAGTGCAATATTGGTACTACTGAGGCATCTACCCTAATGGACATGGCAGTTACTCAATTCTCAGACTCTCTAGCATGGAGACAGCTGAACTCAGACCATACCATGCAAGCCAATCTAATAAATCCTCTGTAGTATATATTTATTCTATCAGTTCTGCTCTTCTAGGTAAGCCTAACTAATCATTATCACCCCACCATCATTACTACCATCACTATCACTACTACCACCATCATCATTAACATCATCTACACCATCATTAACAATAACATCATTAATACAATCATCATCTGTCTATTCCACAGTAAGAAGAAATTCAGTGAAGAAAAAAGGATGAGCAAAATGGGGCAGACATGGAGAGGAGCAAAATGGGGTAAACATGGGGAAAAGGCAGATAATGAGTGTTACGATTTAAATAGAAAACATCTCCCTGAGATTTATCAGTTTGAACACATAGTCCCCATCTAGTAATATTGTTTTGGGAAACTAGAAACTTTTGTACATGGGCGTCCCTGGAGAAAGTTGGTCACTAAGTGGGATCATAGCGTAGAGTATACCCGGCTCCTTCCTGCCTCTTGCCATATTCTTCTTGTTTCCTGATCATCCAAATATGAACAAGTTTCAACAACAAAGCCATGAGCCATTGTTGCCACAATTTCTTCCCTACCATGATGGACTGTAGCCCCTAAACTACAGTTCACAATAACCCCTCAAGTTGCTTCAGTGGTAGGTATTCATCATCATTATGACCACCATCATCATTATCATGATCATCACCATCATCACCACCATCACTCTCATCAGCACCATCATCACTACCATCATCATCATCACCATCATCACTACCATCATCATCACCACCATCATCACTATCATCAACACCATCACTATCATCATCACTACCATCATTCTCACCATCACTACCACCATCATTACCATCACCAATACCATCACCATCATCACCATCACCACCACCATTACCACCACCATCACCACAATCATCACCATCACCACCACCATCATCATCACCATCATCATCATCACCACCATCATCACCATCATCACCACTATCACTACCATCATCCTCATCATCACCACCATTACTATCATCACCACCATCACTATCATCATCACAACCACCATCATCACCATGGCTATATTCTGTAATTTATACAATGAGTTTCAATTCAGTTACTAAATGAGAGATACTGGAAGAACACATGGCAGACTGCCAGAAGGAGAATGAAGCTTGAGAGTGTTCTACAGGAAAATGTAAGATCTGAAAGAAGACAAGAAGAGCAGGGCAAACTGGAAAACAAGAAAAACGAGAGAAAAGCAAAGAGCCAGAGCAACAACACTTGAAGAGAGAGGGATAAGGAAGAAGAGTCACCGGTAGACAGAGAGTCCCTGGTCCTGTCAAAGAATATGCCAAAACACCCAGAAGAGTTCCCTTACAGCTCAATGTGACTGGGGCACTTTTTTTAGACTTAGTGGATTTAAAGTATGTAGTGTTCGCAATTTAGTGCTGACTACATGCTCTTGAAAGAACCCAAATGCAAATCACAGCGAGGGCCTCTCCTTGTGGTCTAGACTCAGTGTGGCAGGAGGAGGCGGGCAGTGGTTCTATGGGGAATCCCCATCATGTGGCTACACTCATCTTCTTTATTCATGTGCTACTTCATTCATGAGCCTTTATCAAAAGGAAGTGTAGTCACAAGAGAGCTAAAAATGGTACTCTAAAATAAAGATACGGAAACAGATTGCAAAGAAATTTAGGGATGTGGTTGATCTTTCCAAAATGCATACCGAGATTTGATAGAGTTTTTAAAGTGTTTATTTTTAGATACAAATACTGAAATGTTGACAATGATAGACTTCTAGGATTTACTTCAAATAATATAGATGAAGAGGAGAGAACTGCAAACTGGAGATTAAAATGAAATAGGAATAGTCATGTGCTGATAATTGTTGAAGTCTGGTTATGAGGTCTCATTAGTTAGCAACAAATTTACACTCGCTTCCTCGATGACTAGGTGGACATCTCAACGCCACCTGCTATTTTGTGCTGAGGCAAAGCGCGGGGGGGGGGGGGTGCTGTTCTTCTGTGAGATCTTTCTAACCCAATAATAAATGGAAAAAGAAAACCACAAGATGACATCTAGCCCTTTCTCTAGGTCATTGGAACAGTCTAGAATATCTCAGGCTTTCTGCCAACGAAAAACAAAAAGGTAAAGAAATTGTAGCCAGAAAATATGGCAGAATTTTTTGTCTCATCCTTCAAACTCTTCACTCCAGCCTAAAATAAAAAAAAAAAAAAAAAACCTTCAATCTAAACTTTGCTTTGCAGTGGTTTGTATATAATATCTGGTCACTTTTCTCTATAGAGAGGCCAGATATTGGTAAGAGTTTGGTTTTCATCCTGGTAAACGACCACACCAGCTTGTTTTTTTATTCTGCCACACATTCTCCTGGCTTCATGCATCTCTTAAAGGTGACACTTTTAGTTAGAGGCCCATGACATTCAATTACTAAGAAATAGCTCCCAGGAAACCATAGAGCTGAAATACAAGATTTTTTGGAAAACAGAAAGCAAATCTATGAAGACAAACTACTTACTTTCAGTGTCATTTGTTTTGACCAGTAAACTAATATTTCAGTAGTATTTCATATCCTCATGTAGCCCGTAATGGAAAAAATCCCCAGTCCTATAAAAAAAAACTGAAGCCTTCAGTCTGTACTCCTGAATTAATCATCATTGTAATTAACAAATATCTTTTCAGGCAATTCCATAACTCACTGTGTGGAAAGAAGTAGAATTCTTTAGTCTTAGTAATAAGTCTAGAAACTGTTTGGGTAGCTATCTTCATGTCTGTAAATAAATTCATCTCCAAGACCAAATGCAAGAAGAAAATGCACAAATTCTCTACTGTAAGAACAGTGATCCACTTCCTGTCTGATCATGAGTGAAAGGTATACGTTCATGTATGCATCATAGTTTCTCATAAATACTGTTACCTAAAGATTATTTCTAATATGGATACAAGATCTAATCAAAAATATGAGGGCTAGAGAGATGGCTCATTGGTTAAGAGCACTTACAGCTCTTGAAAGGATCCATGTTTGGTTCCCAGAAACCCTGTGGTAGCTCAGAACCATCTGTAACTCCAGTTCCATGGCTTCTGGTGCCCACTTTTTGCCTCCAAGGGCACTGTATCCACATAATGCACTGCCATACACAGAGGCAAATTTTATTTAAAAATTTTTAAATATACATATAAACATACAAAAATACATGCATATGGAGATAGTTTGTAATTATCCCTGGATATAATTTTATAAGATTTTCTTTACATTGTGGATTTTTCTTTAAATGATTTACTTATTTTTATCTTAAGTGTCTGAGAGTTTTGCCTGAATGTCTGATTTCTCCACCAGAAGTCAAAAGAGGATGTCAGATCACCTAGAAATAGATGACTGTGAGCCACTATGTGGGTTCTGAGAACGGAACCCAGGGAGTTCTCTCCTAGTCCTACACTGTACATGTTTCGTAAACAACACTTGCACTGACACCTGACCAATAAATGTTGGAAAAATAAAAGCTGAATTATCAGGCTAGCTGCATTGCAGTTCTGAGGTTGGGACTGTGACATGAACAAATGTTCACGAGAAAATGTTCATAAGTAAATCGTTTGTGAGAAAAATGATTTAAAGCTTGAATTTATTGAACATTTCTTACGTGTAACTGGCGTCTTCAGTAGTTCCTACAACTCACTTAGTGATCACAGAAATTGTAGGAGGGATGATTTTTACTATTTCAAGGACTCTGCCCTGATACATGGAGTTTCTACAGAGAGAGGCAGTTGGCTTTCCCATATAACATACTTAATGCTTCAACTGGAATTGTTCTTCATCGTGTGTCTATTTGTGAAAGGACTGTTATTGAGCTTTGTCAGTATTGTATATAGAAATTCCAGAACCCACAGCAATTTGTCCTGGAGAAAGTCCACAGTGTGTGCTTTCTGCTTCTCTGACCCTGCTCCACCAGATACCACATGCAAATCATAAACTGTTTACCAGGAGCTGTGGGGGCATGACCAAGGTCTGCCAAAAGCCTCTAGACTCAACAAAAAGGCCATCTACTGCCATGGACTGTGCTCGAGATATTTTAACCTTTCTGGACTTGAGTTCTCTCGTGCAAAAGTGTAAAACACTTGGTCAGTCAATCAACCAGATAATCTTCTTGGTAAATGATGCTCTGGTACTTAAGAGGAGTATGTTATCAGATTCACTGGTAAGGCCACAAGGATTTCTGCTCTTCAGTAGCCCTGTGGCATCCCTATTAAATGCCACCCCCTTTCCCCAAGGGTATTTTGATGACACTGAAGGGTCTGGTGCCTGTCTGATGTTAATTGCTTTAGCAGAAAAGTGAGAGTCAGGTGAATATTTGAAAGCTGGGGCTGGATCAGATGGCAGCTTGCAGGATGCTGTGTCTTGGGGTTATTCTGTCCTGTGTCCTATGTGGTGAGAGCCCCTTTATCAAACAAAGGGACTCTGGTCTCTTAATATATGCAACGACTCCCTTATCCTGACAGCAATCTATGTGGAGCTTCTGAATCACTGCTAGTGGAGGCTGTTAGCATTTAGGCATTTGTACTGGCCTGCCCTTAGGGTCCTGACAGGATATATCCTTAACTGCAGCCACTAAGAGCACCCACTCTGCACATTTACTACATTCCCTTCTAAAAAAAATGGGCCTTGCTCACCTCCCATTTCTTTTTCTTCCTTTGCTCTAGTTCCCCGGGACCAGTCTCTGCCCCTTCTTTCCCCTCCCCTTAAAAACCTCCCAGTTTGGCCCTGTTGTACAGTTTGACTTCTTTGTACCACTTTTACAATACATCAGAGTTAGTTGTCCCAGAGGAACCTAAACACCAAGGGTCACTATGACTCACATCTAGCTTCATGATAAACATTCAGAATAAAACAAACAGACTAAACCAAATGTGTTTCAATGACCCTTTCACTTTCTTGGGTCGTTTTCTAGGTAAAGAGATTTCTTATCTCTTCATATCAAGATACCATTTTCTCCTCAAGGAACTTCCCGATTCTCCAGTTTCTAATAATAAACAAACGCAACCTTCCATCAATTAAGGCCCCAACTGTACCCAGTATCCACTATGGTTTTGGGGTTCTAGTCAATGCCTGAAGAAAACAACTGAAAACATCACTCTTCTCAGGGTGGTCCCCTAATTTCTTATCCACATGTCAAAGGCTTACAGGTGAGGCACGTTCTGGATTTACTTTTAGCACAGGCTTTTTGTGAGCATCTTCACTAGACTTCGCACGAATAACAACGGGAAAGTCTGCAGACCTCTCAAAATGTTAGCTACAAGACATAATAGAACATAGAAGGTGAAGGAGAAAATGAAGCAGGAAAGCTTAAATATTCGACTTTTTTTTTTTACATATGTTACTACTATATATATGTATGTTATATATGTATATATATACACACACATATATGCATATGTACTCAAATATATAGGAGTAATGGTTAAAGCTAGAATACAATAGAGGGGTCAAAAGAGGCCAGAGACAATGGTCACAATAGGCAAGCTAGAAAACTAACCTAGGTGCCCATCAAAGGATGATGGATAGTGGGAAATGTGGGAAATATACAAAATAGAGAATCTCTCAGTCATAAAGAATGAAATGATGCCATTTTCAGGAAAATAGATGGACTTGGAGATCATGTTACATGGAAGAGGCCAGACTCAGGCACCATGTTTCTTATCAGAGGCATAATCCAAATGTCTAAAAATGACATGAAGTGGGACCAGCTGAAGGGGAGAGAAGAGAAAGGAAGGAATGGGAAGAAGTATGGTCAAAGCATATCATATACATAAGTGAAAATTCATAATAAAACTTACTATTTAGTACAATTAAAAACAGTATGCATACGTTTTTAAAAAGACAAAGCTGAAAAAAACCAAAAATTGATAGAGTCAGGAATATCACTCAACCAGTACTTGCCAAACAAGGGCAGTTCCCAGCACCTGTGTAGGAGCGAGGTGCAGGTATAGTGACATGCATCTGTAATTCCAACACTCAGGAAGCAGAGACAGGAGGATGCCTGGGGTTTCCAAGCCCGCTAGGGAAAGACTGCAGAGCACAGTAGACAAAGACACTACAATATGACACCTAAGCTTCGTGTGCACCAGCACCTGTCCAGACGTGTGAGCGTGCACATCACTGGTGTGCAGGTACACGTCTGTGCATGTGCGTAGCAGCAAGAAGACAAGCCTAGCTAATGTCACTCAGGCTCTATCCACGTGGCCTAGTGTCCCCCAATTAGGCTAGATTTGCTGGCCAGCAAGCTCCAGGGATCTCTGGGATTGCAAGCACACTATCATGCCATCTTTAAAAAAACAAACAACAAACAAAAACATGAGTTTGGGGCTCAAATCTAGATGCGCGTGTTTATAAAGCAAAAAGTCTTGCCAGAGCCAACTCCTCAACTCAAAAAAGAAAGTTTCCACTGCATGAACCAGTCCAGCTTTCCAGGAATTGCCCAACTGTTCAATCCTTTGTATCAATGAGCATTTTCCTATAAACCCCTTAATAAATATTAACCTTTTAATCAGTTGCTAGTGATTATTACCAACTATAGTCATGGGAAACCTTTATTTGTTTCATCTGCAACAGAGACAGAGATAAAGACAGGAAGAGAGAGAGAAAGAGACAGAGAGACACAGAGAGACTAAGACAGCAAGATAGAGAGCTTGGACATTTAACACTGTGTCATCTTCTTACAAACCGGTCCCTCATCCTTTATCTCCTGTGCTATCCCTCTCTCTGTAAGACTACAAAGTCTATCTGTGTACTTGCTGCTGTGCACAAGCAGGGGGTTGTCAGTATCATTAGTACATGGCCCAAAGCAAGCAACTTGCAGATAGCACCTCTGCAAAACCCTCAGTTGCATAAGAAGCTGTTATCCTCACTGTGCAGATGAGAAATTGGACTTTAGAATGGGCAGGTAAATAAACTACAATATTACAATGAGATAATGTGGAGCCAGGTGTGTCTGGGACCTGGCCCACATTTTCTCCACTGGACTATCTGAAGTGTGGCATGTACACTGAATATAATCTACACAGCCTTCCCAATTTCTTTCTGCTTACCTTCAACTTCAGCACCCAATGGAGCTTTCCATGCAACTTGAGAAGCCCTCACCTCTGGCTATAGCAAGTACCTCTTCTGTCTCTGGATTCTAGTTCTAAAAAGTTACCTGACACCCAAAAGTAACTGTGGGGCCTGTTGACATGTATATCATGGCTGCCAAAGCAGGCAGGGCCACCTGTGATCAGTGAATGATGACAGACAGGAGCTGTTGAGCAGTCCTGTTAGTCTTCTGGACACACAGATATAGGTTACATTTCAAAAGGCTCTGCTATCTGATGGAAACAAATATCCTGTCCCTAGCTGTGACCACTGCACTG
The DNA here is from genome assembly GCA_033318265.1 of Phyllotis vaccarum. Lineage (NCBI taxonomy): Eukaryota > Metazoa > Chordata > Mammalia > Rodentia > Cricetidae > Phyllotis > Phyllotis vaccarum. The sequence goes on from JARWLC010000008.1 coordinate 11,630,504, forward strand.
ACCTTCCTTCCTCTGCCAATAACCCCCTTATTCTTCCCACTTCTTGGGACTAAAGTAGCATGTAAGCTTCTTACACACACATCTTTTCTTTAGAGCTCTGTCTCTGAAGCAAGTAGAGAACAGAAATGTGATCCAAAGCAGAAGTGAACTGAACGGTGACCTTGGCCCTGTTGCAATCTGTCCAGTTGCTCAAGCCATATGACTTAGCAGATTCAATGGTGATGGATGACAAATATCCTAACTCACCTGTGGGTGTCAGCCAGATTCCTTGCCTCGGTCTCCCAAAGGGATAAAGGCGGAGCATGGATACAGTGCTATGGGCTTCGTCTTCCCAAGGACCTAGCTACTGTCACTGCAGTCAGAGCTAAGCATTCACCCAGACAATAGCAGATACAGAATCTTCTAACAAAAAGATGATTCAGCCTTTTGGTGGCAGGTGGATCACAGAAGATCTCTCCAGCCAGAAAGAAGATAGCAATTCATGTCACTAAAATTGACACCTACTTCAAATACAAGTACGCCATTTATGCCCAAGGTACCTCTCTAGGCACCATTATTTGAAAACAAGGATGCCTAGTCTATTTCATGTACTTTATACCATCACTTCAGACCAGGAGATTGACATATCAAAGGAGGCGCAACAATGAGTGTATGGCTAAGTCCATTGTAAATGCTAATACTGGGAACAAGACAACTAATTGAAACTATCATAAGTTACGAAGCACCTTTAACACACCTAACCTACCAAACATTTACAGCTTACAAGCACACTATACTTTTAAGAGTATTGGCGGCAGCTGCTCAGTACCATGAAAAAGTCATCTAGTGAGGTTGGAGCAGGAGATGTGGCTCAAAGTGCTTGTCACACAAGCGTGAGGACCCGAGATCAATTCCTAGCATCAATATAAGAGAACCAGGCATATTAATGTCCTACACTGAGGAAAAAGAGACAGGAGGGCACCAGGAGCTGGATGGCCAGCTAGTCCAGCTGAAGCAACAAACTCCAAGTTCAGAGAAAGATTCTGCCTCAGATGATAGGGTGAGGAGCAATTGAGGACAATCAATGTCAACCTCCACCCCTTACACACATATAGACTCACACACACAGGTGCACAGACATGTGTTCATACACACACATAAAAACACACACAAGCAGAGAGGGAGAGAGCACACATCAGAGAGCATAATGACAGCTGAGGGAAAGGTAAAAATTCAAATCTCAAAGTACTATTTCTAGTGAATGTCTATGATTTTTTTACACCATCATTAATTAACTCAAGAAATTATTAGCCAAGCCACTTTATTCAGGGTTTATCTGTAATTGTATATATGCCTCGCCATCCAAATGCATCCAGCTGAATCAAAGAATAAAATACTCAAGTCAAGGCTCAGAGAAAAACTGACTCAGGAAACAGCCTCCTATTCCAATGCCACTTTGATTCATGCCCCAGCTTTGGCATTTCTGCATCATGGCTGACTTCCACGGTGAGAGGAAAGGTGTCAAAATGTGGATGCCAGATGTTCTGATTGTCATCAGGTGTCACATTTCTTCTTAGTCTTTTTCATGAATCCGGGTTCAGAAACACATGACTGTCTGTATTTACTATGATATCTTATCTTCATTGTTAACTTGATTAAATTTGAAATCCCTTGGGAGATACATCTTTGGGAAGCATCTTTCACACTATCTCCAAAATGAGACTCTGAGTGTGGTTAGAACCATCCCCTGGGCTAATAATCCCAGACTGAATAAATCATCGTCATCATCACACAGTGAATAATAAGGGGAAATGGAGAAAGCCAAATGCAAACATAGGAAAAGCTATGAGACTCTGACCACTCTTGCTACAGGTCATCACCTATTACAAAGGGCTTAGTCAACAGAGACATGAGCCAAAAATGAAACCTGCCTTCCCTAGCTTCTTATCACGCATGTCACAGTAGTGACTAAAGTAACTGATACACAACATACACATTTATAAATATTCCTATGGCTACCAGTAACACAAACCTACAGACAACCACAGACATTTTAGAACCCATGAGTTCACACTAATACTATCCCAACTCACCTCGCAGGGAGTTCGTGGGTTTGTGTTTTTTATTTCTGGTTTGCCTTCTCTCAAGAGTGCCTTGTCCAAGAAGCTACATGTACTTCTTCTTAAGAGTGAGAAAAGTTTACTTCGGCTTTCCTGAGAGGATCGCCTACATACTCATATCTTAACCAATCTATGAGAGAAAGGACACCTCTCCCTCTCCGCCAGCACCACATCAGGAGTTGAGGTCAGAAACAGCAGGGTTTCTGATGGAAAGGAGGAGCGAAGGAGTATGCTGAGCTTCCCCAACAGAGACACTCCCTACTAACTACTAAATTAGCCTACAGTCCAGAGTGGGAAGGTGACATAAAACTTCTGAACTTAGATGCTAAAGCTTTCCTCCAACCTCCATTAACATCACCATCTCAGAGCACTCTGTGACCCAAGGAAAGTTTAGAACCACCTTCATTTCAATTCTGAGGTCTTCTGTCTTCAGTTTTTAAAGCACAAGAGATTTCCAGGAACTCAAACCCCATTCAGAGAATGCAAGTGTTCTCCCAATCTCATTTTTTGCACTTTTGCCTCTAAGACCTTGGCCCAAACACAAATATTTGTCTCAGTTTGAATCCTCCGTGTGCCGGCTCCTAGACACTGCATTTTCAAGCTTCTAAGGCAATTAGAGGGTACTAAATTCTGAGCTAGACATGCTGCCTTTTTGGCTGTCATTCTTCTAAAGAAAGGGGGTGCTGAGTAAGAGTCCCTGAAGAAACAAAGGAAAGAGACACACAAACTCCCATGAAAAAGAAATAAATCTGTGCTTTAGAAGCCAAAGAGCAATCATCAAGGCAACCCGTCACTTCCGTGGACTCTTGAGATCTCGGCCTTATTGGTCTAAGCAGAGCGTTTCAGAGCCCAAGGAGTTTTACCACCATCTGGAACAGCTGTGGCAACAGAAAGATATTGACCTGCCCGGCGCTTTAATCCATGAGAGCTCCTTCAACAGTTCTATTTATCTATCTGAAAGGTTTAGCACAAAGGCATCGGCTGAAGCCGTGATGCAAGGGCAAGCTTGGGGCTGGGGCTGTGCAAAGCATGTGCCCTTGGGTGTGGCTTACAGCTGTGCCAGGCAGACAACTGCTGTGCAGACAGACATGAAATCATGACTCTAGATCTCACTTAGCACCTCAGCCAAAGGGTAACTCTACGGTCAACCAAAAGAGCACACTTTTGAGAACAGATATGACACTGCTGAGCACAGGGCCAAACATGGTGGCATAGCATCTGCCTAGCATTCAGAAACCCTAGATTCAATCTTCAGCACCACTAAAAAAAAAAAAAAGTGGGGGAGGGGGGAGAGAAAAGAAATCAACCAGGATAAGAACTGAGAATGAGGTAGCCCCTATCAACCAGACACTTAGTCAGCACTCCAGCTAGTACAGATTTTATAATACTGCATTTTCTCTGTTCTCTTTTATTTCTGCAGTGATTTGCATGTGTTTGATATTAACGATCATAAAGAACATGAAACATAATTAAAAGTGAAACAGAATACTGTTCTCTACCATAAAGTACCATAACACACCACACCACGTATTCCTTGCCTCCTCAACATCACTATGGCTATTCAGCCATAGCCATTCTGCTTGCCCTAAATCAAAATTCACACGTTTGTTCTGAGCTGAGGCACTAGGAGCACTTATTTGCACACTTCAATTTTTAAATCCGATTCAGACCCATCTATTTAAGTCTTGAGAACTGAGCTACATCTGACATCACACAATGGAGAAATGAGGGACACCCCTCCATAAACCACTAGAACATCTGCCAGTGCCTGACGGAGGAGTAGACGTATGATTGAGGCGGAGAGGAAACACTTCTATCTTGAGTTGGGACTGGCAGGATGGCTCAGTGGATAGAGGTGCTTGCTGTCAAACCTACCAATCCCGGAACCCAAGTGATGGAAGAAAAGAACCAACTGCCACAAGTTGTACACACACACACACACACACACACACACACACACACACACAAAGAGAAGAAGAGCTATTCATTTATTTATTTATTTGTTTATTGAACCAAGATCACGTTTTGCATTTTAAAGTATCTCCAATTCCCTGATGACCAAGATGTACTTATAAACATGTTCTGTTGTACTCTGTCCTTCTCCAGTCCTCTTAGCTAAAAAACATTTCACATCCAGGATTCCAGATTTCTTGCACTCATTAATTGAAGAGAAGAAAGAAAAGTTATTGTATCACCGGGGCTTAAAAGATAAAATGTTGCCTGTAAAAATAAATGTAGATTTTCTGTAGGGAGATTATGTTGTTCCATTGTAAATAATTGTTCCTGCATATGAGTTTATTAAAAAGTGCTTATTGGCCAAAGGCAGACAGGAAGTGTGGGCGGGGCTACCAGACTAAGACTACTCCAGGGACAGGGGAAACAGAGCAGAATGCCAGAGAGAAGTCAGAAAATGCAGAGGACAACTATGCTGCTCTGAGAAAAGGTACCGAGCCACATGGCTGAACAGGATAAGAGTCATGGGTTAGATTAAGGGTAAAGAGTCAGCAAGTTATATGTCTGGGCCTTAGGCTGATCAGCCTAAAACTATTGTAAGCATCTGTGTGTCTCTGTGGGTCTGTGGGTCTGTGGGTCTGCCAGTCTAAACCTTGAGACCAGGCCCAAAAGTCCGGGACAGAAACCTCTTATTACAGATTTTCTGAGTTTAAAAAGTTAAACAGATATTGTGGAATTAATAACATACACCTTCAATCCCATTGGTTGGGATGTGTAAGCAGGAAGACCTTGTATGTAGATGTCAGCCTGAGCTAAACAGAATGTTCGAGCTAAGCCTGGGTTTCATAGCACCGCACTGTCTTAAAACCAAACCAACACAAGAAAATACAACTTTTCAAAGAAAAAAAAACATACATTTAAAACTTAGAAAAACAGGCTGTGAGATAGCTTAAAGGTACAGCACTTGCCTAGCAAGTACAAGGCCCTAAGTTCAAATCCCAGTATGATAATAATAATAATAATAATAATAATAATAATAATAATAATAATACACATTTAAGAAAATCAAGAAATACATAAGAAGGAAAATTGAAATTACCCAAATTTCACAGTCCAGGCAAAACTGATATGAAGTTTTGGCACGGTAAAATTTTTTGGCACAGCCAAAATTTTTATACACAAACTTGTAACCATTTGTGATTGCACAGATATGGAATGTTCTAGAATTACAACTATATAAAATTGTTCAGATAGTGTTCTTAACACTTAGTGTTTTATTGTCAACAATTGCTATAGACATTTATGCACTGTCTTCCTGTAAAGTTTTATTAGTTGCAAAATATTCAGAGATACTAAAAAACCGGTTGTGAAGAAGCATTTATTTGTGCTTGTTAAGTAACCAATTACATAGTAGGCATGCATTAGTAATGTGTGAAATATGTCTGGCACCTTAAAAAAACAAGTTGAACTGCTAAGCCACTCAGCTTTTTATAAGCTTAAGTCAACTCATTTCAATCCTGTTCTACTCTATAAAGACATCGAACCCAGGCTGTAGCAGACTTATTCTCTCTAGAGCAAGTCAGAGAAGGATCTTAAAGAGAGGATCCCTTTAAATGGATCCAGGGAAACAGATCGTGGTAATTTTCAAAACATACAAAACCAGGTATCTAACATGGATGTACTGCTTTCAGAGGGCTCAGTATCCTGTGAAGGCCCAGTGACTCAAAAGTGACTGAAGCACACTCATTCCCCTCAAGGCCTTTGAGGGTTCTCCGTGTGATTTGGACTCAGCCCTGATATTCTGAATGCTTGAGTCCATCGAAAACCGGGTGTTGATCATCAACAGAACACAGGCAAAAAAGTCAGCAAAGGGAGGAACATAGTTCACATCCACGAAATATATTCTTTCTTTTTTTATCTTATATGTATATATACTTATACATGCTCAACAATTAATTTGCCTGCTATGATGTTGCTATATTTAAAAAACCCCATTAAGCTATGAGCATGCACTGGGGTAGACAGCATGGATACAAAAATGAAAAAGACATTTTTCATTGTTGTGAGCACACACCCATTTTTACTGTACGTTATAGATATATGACAAGCAATTACATTGGGAGAAAATATAAATAAACTATTCTGAACCCAAGAAACAGCCAGGTGGGAGTTTCGTGGTTAGCTCCAGGAAAAGCATGTGAGAAAGAAACTATGTGTAGTTGACCTTAATTGTCAACTTGATGAGATTTAGAATCACTATGGAAACAGTCGTATCTGTGAAGGGGTTTCTAAACTGGGTTAATTTAGGTGGAAAAACTTCTGCTAGATATGGTCAGCACGATTCCACGGGCTATGGTACTGGATTGAAGAAGGGATAAATGGAGGCTGGAGAGATGGTTCAGTTGTGAAGAGCTTCCATTCATTTTTCAAAGGACTGGAGTTGGGTTCCCAACTTCAGGCAGCTCACAACTACCTGTAACTTTGGCCTCCTCTGGAGCCTTCACATACCTGCACACATATACAGGTAATTTTTTTAAGTAAATTTTTTAAAGAGAGCATTCATCTTTCTTCACTTTCCTAACTGTGGATACAATGTGGCCAACTGTCTCATACCTTGACTTCACCAGCATGGAAGTCTTGGATATTTTGTCACAGTAAGGAGAAAATTAACTAAACAGCTGGTAGAGTAGGAAAGGCACGGGAGAGGTTAGAAGAGACATTCTAATTCAGGACTGGTAGAAGCACAAATTCAAAAGAAAGCAGGCTGTCTGCACCGTTCATGTGACTCTACATGTAAAATCCAGGCAGAGAGAACCAAGAAATGAAAGCAAAGGCGAGCAGACAGACCCATCAACCACAGGTGAGAAGAATCAACAGAATGGAGTGACTACTTCAGATGAAGTCCCTACTTCATACTTCATACATGAAAGGCATGCAGCAACATCACACATTGCTCATGTCAAATCATGTCTTCAACCTCTCCACAAAGGTGGACAAGTGTGTTCACTCAAAAGCCAGTCCTTCCATGAGGCTCTAGATTGGTCCATCCCTGTCCTAGGAAGGACGCTGGGACAAGGCTGAAGCATCTGTCCTCTCTGGATGAAGGGTTTGAGTACCTGGTACTTCCCCTCATAGCACCAACTTCCTCTTGCCTGATGTACCTCTACCAGCAAACTACTATGCTTTTGTCTATTCTGTTACAACAACCAGGACTAATGACACACAAGTGTAATCCCAGCTCTAGGAAGGCTGAAGCAGAAGGGTCTCAAGTTCAAGGCCGGCATGTGTTATATACAGCAAGGTCCCATTTCAAAAACAAACAAACAAAAAGTTTCATTTCATCCTATCCACACACATATAAACCCTGTCAGTAGGCATCAAAACTCTCAAATTCACAAAGAATGGGGTTTACTTCCCCCATAGAACCTGCAATAGAAAACAGTAGGACAAACCTTTGTTTTAACCCCAGGGAGATATACTAAAGGCTACAATGCCCCCAAAACAATAAGTGAATATTATTTGAACCTCTAACGTTGTAGCAATTTGATAACAGGGTAATAGCCAAGGAAGAAAATAAAAAACAAACAAAAAGCCAAGATGAAGGTTATGCCGCATGCCACCAGGCTCTTAAAACCGTGTGAGCTACTAGCATCTAGTTTTGCCCTCGGCTCACTGACTGCTTCTTCTCAGGCCCCTGTGATGAACTGTGTTATACTTCACATTTCAATTACATAGTCTTCCTTCTTTTCCCTACTTCATTATTGATTGCCAGAGCTCTAAATTCCCACTATAGAGGGCAGCTCCAGGTTATACCTACAACCTGGACCATGCTTTGAGCAAATCACAGCAATTCTCCTCAGCAATCTCAGGCAATTATATACATGCGAATCCAACTTTTATTTGCAATGGGGCAGGGGGCAGTATGTGTATGCATTCTGTGCACACATATATGCAGGTGGGCTTCCCCATGTGTGTGCATTTGGAGGCCAGATGTTGACATCAGTTGCTTATTGCGTTCCATCTTGAGAGTCTAACTATTCTGGCTAAACTGATGGAACAGCAAGTCCCCAGGATCCTCATGTCCCTGCCTCTCATGTCACAGAAGTAACAAATATGAACATGGCTTTTAGTTGAGTTCCGGTGGTTGAACTGAAAAACTGGTGATTACATAGCAAGCACTTCATTGACGGAGTCATCTCGTCCGCCTTCCGACCCTTTTTTCCTGTCAAACCCTCTACATACTCATTCAAACCAGCCATCCTTAATCTCCTCTTGTCTTTTGTTTTTATGACTAATCCAATAGGCAGGCAATCCCACTGGTTTATTGCTAAAAGATATCCTAAACCTGCCTACTCCTCTCCATCTTTCTTGCTAATGCTCTATTCGTAATCCCCATGACCACCACCATCATCTCTGTAGTGGGATTATGCTGTTACATTGTAAATAATTGTCCCATCTACTGGCTTAATAAAAATACTGATAAACTTAAGGCCAACAGGAAGTGTGGGTGGAGCTACCAGACTAAGAAAACTCTGGAAACAGGAAGAACAGAGAAGAAGTGCCACAGAGAAACCACAGAGACACCACAAGGAAATGCCACCAAGATACCAGAGAAACTAAAAGATGCAGAGGTCACCTCTGCTGCTCTGAGAAAAGGTACTGAGTCGCATGGCTGAACAGGGTAAGAATCATGGGTTAAGATGAAGGCGTTAGTAAGTTATATGCCTGGGCCCCAGGTCAATCAGCGTACAATTAATATTGTCTGCGTGTTTCAGTGGGACTATGGGACTGTGGGTCTGAATGTCTGGGCCACCAAGGCTAGGCCATAAAGTCCGGGCCATACTAGGCAGGAAAGTCCAGGCCAGAAACCTAATACAACAAACACATCTCTTTCCTGGACTCCTACCACATCCTTTACATGGGTTTGTATACCTTCTATTCACCTTTTTCTGCCCTGAGTATCAAAATGCAAGACCAACAATCAAGTGGAAACTGTATAAAGCCACCTTTGTGTTGATTTGCCTCTGAAGTTAGAATGAAATACCCTCCTCACATCAGGCTGTAAAGACCTTGGTGAAATTATTCTTGCCTCTTTCTCCGATTACGTTCAAGGCTCTCTTAATTGCCCTGCGTGTTGATCATTCTCTCATTTCCAGCTCCCTTAACCCAACAAGATGGCTGGCGTGTCTCTAGGACTTCCGGCAGACTACCTAGAACACTCATGCCTTCCATTCTTTCCTTCCGAATGCCTCTTCATCCTTTAGGCTTCTGCTTAAATGTCATCATGAGCAGGAATCTTATTCATCAACACTGCTTACAGTGTGTCTGCCCTTTTACTATCCACGACAGAGACGTGTTTGTTCCCATTGTTACACAACAGTTTGCAAGCATGTTATTTGTCTGTGTAAATGCATTGGTGGTCGTCAGCCCTGGAAAATAGGTTCTGTGGGAGCATAAACAGCGACCCATTGACTGAAAGAGAGTGATTAACCCGTGGATGAATGCCAAATTCTATCAGTTGGCAGGATAATGGGTCAAAATGGAGGACAAGATTGGACAATGGAAAAGAGATTCTAACAGAATGAAATGAGACAAGAAAGGAACTGGAACTTAATCAGTAACAGCAGAAAGTTATACAGAAAAGGTCTTTCTAAGGATTTTTGAAGACAAAAATCACAGAAGAAGCGAATCTGTTGAGATGGAGAACATTGATTCAGACTGAGGTAGGATGAAGCTGAGGTTCCACTCAGCTAGAGGAATACACCGAGAAACTCTCTGTTCTAACTTCCGACTTCAGTGAAAGTGTCTGACACAATCCAAACTTTGGAGTTTACCCTTATTATTAGTTATGATGTAAATACACATACATTAATATTTTTACAGTATAGGGCTTCCATGATACTCAGATTGCCTGGTCAAAACACCTAAATCTAAATTTATTGTTTACTAGTCAATGCAGCAGCCTAACTCTCCTCTCAAGTGCAGATCAACATAGAATGGAAGGAAGGCATCACAATAGCCTAGCAAGCTCCATGGTAGCACAATCTCCCACTTTCCCCCTCAAGGTTATCTCAAGCCTTCCTGGATACGGATGGCCCACTTCCTAACAATCATCAGTCCACCAGCTCCACATAGGCTGGATCCTCACAAAGCTGACTAATTAAGTGTTAGGTGCAATACCCATTCAGAATTTCTTCCTGAAAAATATCAAAACACAGGTTAGCATTGTCTTCCTAAAATATGACCAAAGAGTTAAAAAAAAAACAAAAAAAACTCTCATAATTTTCCCCTTATGGAGAGACCTCTCTTCCTCTCTTGTAGGAAGAAATAACTGACTGAGCAACATTTAACGCCACGTAAAGTAGTAAGCCAAAAAGGCAGGATTAACCTACAGTTTGAGTCATTAGCTACTTTTATGATAATCCATGGAAATCCGACCACACATGTTCTTGCTTTGTTCATATTGTCCCACAGCAAAATCCACCTTAACAAGAAAAGTTGACTTGCCAATAGGATGGCTGAAAACTTAAATATTTTCACATAAGTACATATTTATCTTTTTATGTTATGTGCATTGGTGTCTGGTCCCATGGAACTGGAGTCTCAGACAGCTATGAGCTGTCATGTGGGTACTGAGACTTGAACCCGGGTCCTCTGGAAGAGCCATCGGTGCTCTTAACCACTGAGCCATCTCTCTGCAGACCCAACACATATTTCCGTAGATTTCCATCCTACTTTGCTTTCCATTGCTGAGTTAAACACTGTAACCAAAGGCAACTTGTAGATGAAAGGGTTTCTTTCATTTTACAGCTTATAGTCCATCACCAAGGGAGTCAGGACAGGCAGGGACTCAAGGCAGAAACCTGGAGGCAAGGACTGAAGTAGAAACCAAGGAAAAGCACTGTTTACTGGCTTGCCCCCTGGACTCACTTCAGCTACCTTTTATAATCCTCCCAAGAACACCAGGTCACACTGCTCATGGTGGACAGGAAGCTGATGTGGGAATGTCTTTCTGTATGCTGTAAATATCAATCTTTAAATAAAGGAGCTGTTTTGGCCCATGACGGACACCATAGAAAAAGTAGGTGAGGGAATCAGAATAGTTAGGAAAGGAAGGGCGGAGTCAGAGACAGACCATGCCAGCCGCCAAAGAAGAAACATGTGAGGAACACAGGTGAGCCATGGGCCACGTGGTAGATAGATTAATGAGAATGGGTTGATTTAAGATGTAAGAGCTAGCTAGCAATGAGCCTAAGCCATAAGCCAAAAAGCATTAAGTTAATATAAGTGTCTGAATAATTTCTGGGGGCCTAATCAGCGGCGGGAGGCTAAGGGGTCTGGGGCTGCAGGTCTGTGGGTCTGGACCTCTGGCAGCCCAGGGCCAGAAAACCTCACTGTAACAGGAAGCTCCCACATCAATCATTCATAAGGAAAATGCCCCCTCCCATTGACTTGCCAATGGGCCAAGCTAACTAAGGCATTTTTCTCAGTTGAAATTCCCTCCTTCCAAATGATCCTAGTTCATGTCAAGTTGACAATCAATCAATCAATCAATCAATCAATCAATGCCATTAGCCAGCACATTACATTTTCTGCACCAACCTAAGCATTTGGAAGGGGCAGGGAATGGGAGGGGGCATTTACGTATGATAAAAGCCCACTAGGTGGGCTAGAAATAAAGTTAAGTGGGTGGGGGGCTTGTTATGATTCATCACTCATATAAAAAGCCAGGAGCCATGGTGTATGTTTGAAATCTCAGCACCAAGGATGTGAAAGCAGGAAGGTAAATGCCAGTCTATCAAAATCAATGAACTCCAAGTTTAGTGAGAGGCTCTGATTAAAAAAATAAATAAGGTGGAGATAAACTAAGGATGATCCATAACATCAACCTCTGACCTATGCACTAACACACATACACACATATACACACTCCCATACACAGATATACACACATATACACATGCACACACATATACATACACACACATGCACACACATATATACATACATACACATACACACACATATACACACATGCACACACACCACACACACACATACACACACATACACATATACACACAAATACACATACATACACATACACACACACATATACACACATGCACACACACCACACACACACACACTTACTTTGTGTTTGAGGTGATTAGCTCAGTGGGGATGCTTACAAAGGTATAATGAAGTAACCTCTCTGCGTGGACATGATCCTGTCAGTCTCACATAAACATTACAAATGGCTAACCACTTGAACGTCCATCATTCATTCACCCGGGGATTCAACCACTCGATAAATATAATTAGAGCTCTTGTGCCCCAGGCTCTGTAGAAATCTGAAAAACTAAACAAAACATTTCCTCTCTCTTAAAGTAAGGACATATTCTTGCAGAAAATAGAGAGATAGCTCAGAGGTTAAGAGCATTGGCTGCTTTTCCAGAGGTCCTGAGTTCAATTCCTAGCAGTCACATGGTGGCTCACAACCATCTGTAATGAGATCTGGCACCCTCTTTGGTATGCAGAAGTATTTGTAGACAGAACAGTGTATACATAATAAATAACCAAATCTTTAAAAAGGGTATAAAGTAATAATAGGCTATAATTAAGGACTTATAATGGGAAAGCACTATATATACCAAATACACAGGCAATTTGTGAAAATTATGTAAACAACTACCCCCAGATCCCAGCAGCCCCTTTTGAACGGGGCTGGCCACACCCCCCTCTGGCTCTCAGGACTCTAGAGACACATGTCTCCCAGCCTCCCAACCTTATCAGTTAACACCTGAATCTCACTATACCCCCAGATACATTCTATAGAAGAGGAAATTGAGAGCTCAAAAACAAGAGGGAGATGTTCTAGAAACTGAGAATGAGTGAAAAGCCCAACTCTAGGATCTATATTTTAGTGCTAAATAAAGTGGTCATGTGTAGGGGTATTGTGTTGTTTCATGGTTTAATAAAAAGAGCTGATTGGCCAAAGGCAGGCAGGAAGTGTAGGCGGGGCTACCAGACTAAGAAAATCTCTGAGAGCAGAGTGCCAGAAGAGCACCAGAGAGAAGCCAGAGGAAGCCAAGGACAACTATGCTGCTCTAAAGAAAGGTACCGAGCCGCATGGCTGAACAAGAGACATGGGTTAGATGAAGGGTAGAGAGCTAGCAAGTGATATGCCTGGGCCTGAGGCTGATCAGCCAAAAACTAATGAAAGCGTCTGTGTGTCTCTGTAGGACTGCGGGACTGCGGGTCTGCGGGTCTGCAGGTCTGTGGGTCCACGGGTCTGCAGACCTAAACTTTGAGGTTAGGCCCAAAAGTCTGGGCCAGAAACCTCGTACTACAGTCATGTATTTAATCATCAAAACAAACACATGAAAAAAAGATGGCATGAAAAATTGTAATAGTTTTGCAGCATTTATATACCTGGCAGTCAAAATGGCTTTGCTACATCAGTGAACCTATATAGTTCAAATGTTTTCAAAATTATTCTAAGAGTGAAATTCTAAACAGATGCATTAAGATATACCTTGCATCGAATATGCACATCTCTGCTTAAAGGTAGAAAAAAATGAAACTTCCTGTAGGCTATCAAGACATAATAAAATAACACAAGCGAAATAATTTTTCTTGGCACTCGCTCACATTTTTTAAGTCACTTGAAAGCTTCTAAACACTGAGCATCACAGAGCTTAGCTTGGAACTCAGCCCAAACAGCTGGTGCAACCAGCAGTCAGCAGGGGCAGCGGTGTCAAATACTTCTCCCTTCACTACCTAAGACATGAATGGCTCAGCCAACCTTGACCACACAAATTTAATCAGCCAGCAGGCACCGTGTAAACTGTCCATGGAAAGCAAGGAAAAAAAATCAGGCAAGTCCTTGCCTGCTTCTTTTTGGATGTATCCATACACTGAAAAGAGATTCTGCTCATTGTACTTTGCATCTTCCACACCAGGAGACCACACTAGTCAATAGCAGAGTCCCTGCAGCTATTAGTATAACTGGCTCAGTGATTAAGAGTCCCTTACACCACAAGCATAAGGACCTCTCTTCAGATCTCTAGCATCCACAGAGAAAGGAAGGTGTGATCATGAGCAAGCATATAACCCCAGGAATATGTGGGGAAGAGATAGTTGGGTTGCTAGAGCTTTGTGGCTATCAATCTCATTCTCTGTGCAATGGAGACACTCTCAGCATACTAAGGTTGAAAATGGTAAAGCGGGACATCAGACATCCTTGTCTGTCACACACATACAGAGAGAGATGTTTAAGAATCTAGGGTAAATGCTAACCCAAATGGAATTTAACACAGACACAGGAGTGATCCAACACTGTCCTCGGCAGATCAGGAGGCATGGTCATTGAATGACCAAATTATATTTGCTTGTCAACAACTGTAACCGGAAGCAGATGTCCAAAGAACCTACCACAAAGAAACTCAAACACGTGTGGCAGACATCATCTCTGGCTTGGCTAATAAAGAAAACATTTTAGTTTTAGTTATTCGTTAGGAGACACTCAAAACACATGGGAGAACAATGTAATGAACCCTCGTGCACTTCAGATTCCCATTAAATAATTATCAATCCTTAGTCGTGCTTACTTCACGTATAACCCCTCCCCCCCACTTATACTAGAGTTCTTTGAAGCAAATCCCAGACATCTCATGATTTCATCTGCACATGTTCCAACACGAATTCCTGACTGGTAAGAAAGCTACATATGTGATCTCAAACCCATGACTTTTTAGGGGAGGAATGCAGGAAACATGAGAGAATGGGGTGGAAAGGTAGGAAGGAAAGCCTGTGTGAAGCCTGGAATATTGTCTTCATGAAGACAATGAAGAGACCCAGAAATGAGGTTGAGGCTTAACAGGCAGGGTCACAAACAAGGGAAGATAATTTAAAAATACCCATGACATCCAGACAGGAGCTGAGGCTGAAGTCTAATGTTTCTAGAACGGTGGTCTATAGTTTCTATAGAAGAAATCACCTTTGCAATGACACTCAGAAAGGAGCAATGGTTCCACATGAGGGCTGAGGAGCCAGCTGTGCTCTCCTGTCACTCTACAGAGGAACTGTATGTTCTGGAACCCACAGAGACTGGCCAAGCATCTCTTCTCGGCCAGAACATCCTGGCCACACAGATCAGCTGACCTGGAGTCCTATCCCAGGGTAAGAGGAGCTGCTAACTCAGTCAGCTCCCTGCTGACTAAGGCAAAAGTTCTCCCAGCCTCCCTCACCAAAGTCTCTCTGGCTGGCTGCATGCAATGCCTGCCTGCTGAGAGATTCGGCGCCTGCCTGGGGTCAGTAGCAAAGTTTGATTTGAAGACTCGGCTTCATGTTCCCATGTTATAATCCCCAGAGTGTGTGATTTATACCAAATACACATAAATTCTGACTGCAAATGACATTGTGTGCCCCCACACACACACACAAACACAAGAAGGCAGAGTGACTGATAATTCAGAAGGAAAAAAAAAACGTCATGGAAATGGTATTTACTCTCAATCTTCCCCTCTCTTTTTCATCCTCTGCTCAGGGGGTTAATCTGTGACTGATGGTTGAAAAGGAACCCTATATCCGGTCAAGCTCCATAAATCTTCAAGTTTCCTCCATCAGAATCAGACTTGAGTCAAGGATGCTGAGGCCTCAGATGACCCCAGGGGATAAGGAATGGCTTTGGGATGCTAAGTCACAGCTCTGTGGGGGAGCCTTGGAGATCACCCCAGAGGGAAGTAGAGCCTCACGGCTTTCTCAGCAGAAGGCTTTCTCCAGCCAGCTCTCCCCAGAACAAAAACAACCCTGTCAGAAACTATAAACAGTCAGGAAAACATGCAGCCAGACAAAGCGAGGCCATTCAGTGGTCCCAGCATGGTCTCCTCCACTCCTCAGGATCATTGACTCAACAACTCTGATCTGTTGTAAAAATTGGCAGGAAGAAATCTCTGCAGAAGGAATGAAGATGACAATATCATTCGTTCGTTTTCATCTGGACCGTTTGTGGCTGAGTGTACCAGCAGAGCAGGTCAGACATTTAAAAACCAGCATGCACAAAGCAGGCATGGTAGCGCATGCCTTTAATCCCAGCACTCAAGAGGCAGAAGCAGGAGGATCTCTATGAGTTCCAAACCAGCCTCGTCAACCTAGCTGGTTTCAGGTCAGCCAGGGCTACAGAGTCAGGAATGTGACCTCTTGGAAAAAGAAAATCAAAGCAACGTTCTTCTAGTCGTTTTACGAGCTGACAGATAGAAAAGAAGTATTTCTGACCTGAGCTATTCCAGGAGGCAAAGGAATAAGGGACCGCCTTTCAGGTCACTTCCAAGAAGGACTTTCCAGGCAAGGCATGTGGCTCACAAATCCTGGGTGATAGCCCCAGCACTACCAGGCATAACACTACATAGCTGTGGCCTCAGCACTAGAGATACAGAGGCAGGGAGATTGCAAATTCAAAACCATCCTTAACTAATTTGGAGGAAGTTTGGAATACTTAAGACCTTTCTCAGTCAATCAGCCAGCCAACCAATCAGCCAATAGAACTTTCTTCACAACTGGTGGGGCATGTTTCGAATCCATCAACTCCCCTTCCTTCACTCTTCAGTGGGGGGTTGACCTGACTTCTATCCTGAACCTGCTCTCTCCCTGTGTTGCTCATCCCATCCTAGCCCAGAAGTGTCTGACTTCCAGCATCTCCTCTCTAAGTCTCTGGAGTCTTAACCTGAGTTTTTGCATCCTTCTGATGGTTCAGTTTCCAAGGTTAGACTTCCCTAACCTACTGTCATCTTTCTTCTCAAACAGATAGAGTTTACCCTTCATCCATCCACACTGGGGGTCCCCTTTGTCTACCCTCATCAGTGTAGTAGGGAACATGTACCCTCCCACCTTGATTTTAGGGTACAGGCCCTAGGATATGGCTTTGGGTCCAGCTTAAGATCTGAGGCACAGATGCATCTAGAAGTCTCATGCTATTGGATGGTGAGGATCACCAGATTAGGCATCACGGCATGGAATCGGTTCCCAGCCCTCCAAGGACTCAGCCACTGAATTTATCTTTTCCTGCACATGAGAGTTATTTCTCTGTATATCCCTTAATAAAATATCCATTCTTCATGGCACATGTTAGTCCTGCTTTACATCTCTCAATGCTCCTCAATTGCATCAGTTTCTAGTTTCTCCTAAGCCTGTTGCTGCAATGCAGTAGCCATGCCTGCACCATGAAAACACCTTTCAACATCTGCTCAAATAGCGCCCCTTCTCTTCTTTGACCCCGTGATCATTCTCCACATGACAGCTCCATGGTATAGGAGGGGCTTGCAGTAGAAATGAGAGAGAGAGAACAGTCAGAGGCATCTGGAAGAAGAGATTTTATGAACACGGCCAGCCAATTGGACATGGCTGGGTTATCTGTAAGAGAAGGGGAAATATCAGGGCATGGGGGATAGAAAAAGCATTGTGAAAACAGCAGAAGCAGGAATTTGGAAAATGTCTGGGTTAGAAGGATGAGTATCTGATGCAAGGAAGCCTGAGAAGTAGAGGGAGTTTAGGGCAAAGGAGGAGGTGAGAAGGGCTAGGATGCTAGCATGGCCTTTGAAATGTGTAACAGATACTTGTGATACCAAGGGAGCCTGAGGCCAGCATGAGCTGTGATAGGCTGATGGGCATCACAGGTCCCTTCTGCCAAAGGTAAAGGAAATGACTCCCTTTGGTGTGTAGACTGGCTCCTGCATCACAAAAGCCTGCTTGGAATCCTCTTATAGTCCAGGCTGAGCTCATTTCTGGATATTCAGACTGCCTTTTGGAGCTTGCTGAGAGAACTGGAATTTCCTTTGGCCCTGATACCTCTCACCTCATCTTCATCCTTCCCTTCTCTCTCCCACGGGGCCCTGACTTCTCCTAAACATTTAGCAATCTGTTGTACTGTTTTGAAGATACGGCTGCCATGCACTAAACTAGAAGCACCTTGAAGGTAAGAAACTATGGTGGTTTGAAAAAAAATGGCCCCCAGAGGGAGTGGCACTATTAAGAGGCGTGGCCTTGTTGGAGGAAGTGTGTCACTGTGGGGGCGGGCTTTGAGGTCGTTTTTGTTCCAGCTTCCCACAGTGTGGCTATCAGTCACTTTCCTGTGGTCTCTGAGTCAAGATGTAAGACACTCAGGCCCGGGACCACATATGCCTGCATGCTACCACACTCCTCACCATGATGATAATGGACTGAACCTCTGAAATTAGTGAGCCACCCCAATTAAATGTTTTCTTGATAGAGTTGCTATGGGCATGGTGTTTCTTCATAGCAATAAAACCCAAGTAAGACAGGGACCCAGTTTGTTTTATGATACAGTCACCAGAGCCTAATACAACTGAAATATGATTGCTGGCTATGAAAAGGAAAAAGAAAAAGAAAGGGGAAGTCACTTAGGGAGATGGAGAAGGGAAGAAGAAATGGGAGGAAAAAGGTAAGTGAAGGGGTTTCTCAGAAATGCCCTAAATTCTCCCCTTTTCTATTTCCTTTCTATCTAAATATTTTTCTTTCCTCAAATTTTAAGAACCTACTTTACAGATTCTTTTTTAAGTTTCCTTGTGGAAGTTTGGCCTGTACATGAATCTGTGTACCACATTCAGACAGTGCCCGCAGAGGCCGGAAGAGGGTAACTCCCCGAGACTGGAGTCACAGGTGGCTGTGAGCTAGGAATCAAACCCAGGTCCTCTGGAAAGGCAGCCAGCACTCTCAACTACTGAGCTACCTCTCCAACCCTCTCCTTACCAGTTCTTAAAAGGATGATAATTACTTATTTAGTGGCCCTGGACAAAGGTACTGTGATGGTGGGCACTCTCGACTTGACAAAACCTAGAATTAGCAGCAGACACATCTATCTGTAAGAGATTGTCTTAAGTGAATTAATATTGGAGGGCTCATCTTAATTGTGGCTATGGTCAGTCCCACATCAGGGGATCCTGAACTATATGAAATGAATAAGCCAAGAACACTGGTATCCAGGCATCCGATGCCCTCTGCTCCTGACTGTGGGTGAGCTTTAGCCACTTGCTTTAAGTTCTGATTGCCTTGATGTCTCTTCCAGGACGGATCATTATCTTGAACTTAATTTGCTTTTATGGAACATTTTTATTATAGCCACAAAAAAAAAAAAAAGACACTGAGCTAGGTGCACATTATAAAACAAGAAAAAGATATAAAAACTATAGAATATTCAGCATCCTAAGAAAAATCATGAATTCATCTGAGAGGAATCTGCAAGTAAAGGAACTGGGAGTTAAATAGAAGTTAAATAGGAGTTAAATTGAAGATGAGCAGAGAATTAAGATGTAGTAAATGCAAATTTGTAGAACAAGTTCTTAGTGTAGAAATGTTCAGGGACTGAGTACTTTGCTGCCTGGAGGTTGGCAAACACGAGCAGAACAGATGCCAACTTCTCCCTGGCATGGACACAGGCACTTATGCTCAGTGTTGCACACCAGCAAAGGAGTTCAGAACCAATGCAGGGTTTTTAAAATAAGTGTGCCAGCCCCTACGAGGTTTCACTTAAAGTGTTTCAAAAGGTCGATGAACTTAAAAATAAGGTGACTTTGAAAGAAGGGAGTTTATTTACTGGTTTATTTGTATTTTCCTATGTGGAAGAGAGAGAGAGAGAGAGAGAGAGAGAGAGAGAGAGAGAGAGAGAGAGAGAGAGAGAGAGAGAAAGCGTGCACAAGCAAGCGTGTACACACACAGGTGTCTTTGGAGACCAGAAGAAGGTATCAGATCCCCTGGAGCTGGAGTTACAGGAAGCTGTGAGTCACCTGCCTTCAGTGATAGGAACTGGAGTCAGGCCCTCTGAAAGAGCAGCAAGTGCTCTTAACCACTGAATTATCTCTCCTGTCTTCAAGAAGCACTTTACAGAGTCCAGCTGGACCTATAAAATGGTCCTTGGTATAGAAGTGTGTGGTGAAGAAATTACAGACACAGAGTTAGACCAGGGACAGGTGGCTAAGAGTCGGGAGGGCACTGAGTCCTCGATTTTATTTCCCCTAGACTTCTTATACCGAGCAAAGGGGAGGGGTCAAGTACCGACAAGTTTTCAAGCATAAAACACCTGGTAACTTCTCCGTTGGCCAAAGCATCCTATTATGCAGCCTTGCTGGGCAAAACATGCTCCTGCTCTGACCTTGAGTCAAGATGGAATCAGATCACACCAAGGAGTCTCTGTGGGCTCCTACAGGGAAGTGCAAAGAAGCCAGGCTCCAGATATTAAGATATAAGTGGACAAAAAGAAAATCCAGAACAGCAAAGACACATGATGAACTTGGCCCAAAGGCAACAGCCCCCCAAAATAGACTTTTCAAGTAATGAACACAAATGCAAATGACAGCTCCTTTTCCTTTTTCCCCCCGAAACCCAGAGATGCTACATTTCCTAAAGAGCAACTGGCAAAGGGAATTGCAAAAGTGGAAATGAAAGCCAGGTGAGAATCAAGGGCCAGCAGAACAAATATGCTGCTGATGGCAACAGGGAGCCAGCCAAGGTTGATGGCCTCAGCACAGTCAACACTCATTTAGAGCTTGGGCTTCTTTATTATAAAGCTTTAAAGAAAACCACAGACAACTCAGGAGCTAAGATCTGCCCTGGAACAAAGTTCTTAAAACCTGAAAGTAAGGCCAGGCAGTGATGGCGCATGCCTTAGGTCCCAGAACTTTGGAGGCAGAGGCAAGCAGATCTTTGGGTGTTCAAGGCCGGCCTAGTCTACATGATGAGCTCCAGGCCAGCCAGGGCTACATAGTGAGACCTTATCCCAGATAGATAGGAAGGAAGGGAGGGAGGGAGGGAGGGAGGGAGGGAGGGAGGGAGGGAGGAAGGAAGGACAGACAAGATAGGTGATAGAGTAAGCCTCCAGGTGCTATTGGTTTCTAGAATATTTTTTTAAATGTAGAAGCTTGCCCCACTCTCTGTCTCTCTGTCTCTGTCTCTTTCCTCAATGAGACATTGATTTAACAAGTTCAGAGTGTTCATTGTGAATATAAATTTTGTCTATATATTTTTATTAAATTTATTTATACTTGTGTATGCATGTGTGGGCATGTGTATGCATGTGTGGGTGTGTGTATGCATGTGTGGGTGTGTGTATGCATATATGAGCGTGTGTATGCATGGGTGGGCATATGTATAGACTAGAGGATATCATATGAGAGCCAGTTCCCTCCTTAGGCCTTTGAATCACAAAGATGGGACTCAAGTCATCAGATTTGGCAATAAGTACTTTTACCCACATTGCCATCTCACACGCACCGTGTCATCTCACACCCACCGCGTCATCTCAGTGGCCCTGAATATGCCTTTCTGGGTTTTTTGGGGTTTTTGTTTTGTTTTGGTTTTTTTTGTTGTTTTTTTTTTGTTTTTTGTTTTGTTTTGTTTTTTTGTTTTTTTGTTTTTTTGTTTTTTAATATAGGGGGACTGGAAATGTGGTTTCATGGTTAAGAATTGCTCTTGCAGGCTGGAGAGATGGCTCACGGGTTAAGAGTACTCGCTGCTCTTCCAGAAGCCCTGAGTTCAATTCCCAGAAACCACATGGTAGCTGGTGGCTCACCACCATCTATAATGAGATCTGGTGCCCTCTTTGGCATACAAGTTACATGCAGACAGAATGCAGTATAAAAAAAAAAAAAAAAAAAAAAAAAAAAAAAAAAAAAAAGAATTGTTCTTGCAGGGACCCTGGTTAAGTTCCAGGCATCCACATGTAAGGTGGCTTACAAGTTCCTCTATCTCCAGCTGCAAGGGATCCAAAGCACTCTTCTGGCCTGTGTAGGCATCTACATGTATTTATGAATATTCATGCATAGACATAAATACACACATAAATAATTAAAAAGTAAATCTTAAAAAAGAAAAGAAATACCAACTATCACCATGTCAGACTTATTGCAGTGGTTAGTTTTGATTGTCAACTTGACTGGATTAGTAATTGCCCAGGGCAGAGCTAGGACATTCTTAAATCCTAAATTAAATGAAATCCCTGGTACTTGGGGTGGGGTGGGGGGAGGAGGCAAGCAAGCAGGCAAACAAAATAAAAGGAGGGAGGGAGGGAGGGAGGGAAGGAAGGAGGGAGGGAAGGAAGGAGGGAAGGAGAGAGGGAGGGAGGGAGGGAGGGAGGGAGGGAGGGAGGGAGGGAGGGAGGGAGGGAAACGGTCAGGGTAAAACTGGGTATGTTGCTGTATGACTGTAATCCCAGGACTCTGGAAGTGACTCAGGAGAATCGAAAGTTAAAAGTCATAAAAGAAAAAAAAGGGACAGAAAATAAGGGGAAGAGAGAGGAGGGGAGGAGAAAAGAGAGATCTAGAGAATAACTGAGGTATACCTCTGAATATGTCAGTGGGGAAGTTTCTAGAGAGGATTAACTAAGAGGCACCAAGACTGTGAGCAGTATCATCCCGCGGACTATGGATCTGAAACTGAATAAAAAGTAGGAGAGGAAAAGCCAGCTATGTGACAGCGATCGTTTCTGCCTGGGGATGCAGCGTGACCAGCTGCCTCACATCCTGCTGTTAAGCCTTCTCTACCAGGATGGGTCTCCCTCAACCTCCCATAAGTTCTTCTGATCAGGTATATGGTGACAGAACTACCTAACACACTCCTGAAAATGAAACTGAGCTTTGGCCAAACTTGTGCATTCAGCAAGTCCTAGGTCACTCTGAGGCAGCTCCGTGTGCCAGAGCCACAGGATAGGACACCAGTTGTCTTGAGTTTATAAGGTTATATACTAACTTATATTAATATGTATATAGATGTAAATCATTTCTCTCTGATAGCAAAAAAAGTCCCCAATAATCACTTGGGGACCCTAAGAGGTTTTAACCAGTTTTGTATCTAACATGTCACTCGGAAACCAATTTTCTTTCCTTCACAGCTAATTTCTTACTTTATTCAATGTGTTAGTTATTTTTGTCCTTTCTGCAAGAAAATTTCTGGCCCCCCTCAAAAAAGGCTTAAAGAAGTAAGGGCCTATTTTATTTCACAGTTTGAGGGTTCAGTCATTCATGGCAGGGAAGTCACTATGACAGGAGAATACAGCGGCTGGTCACATGACATCCAGTTAGCAAGCAGAGAGAGATGAATATTGGTGCTCAGTTCACTTTCTCTTTTTCCTCAGGTCTGGGAGCTCAGCACACACTCAGGGTGGGTCTTCACGTCTCATCTAACCCTTTCTGGGAATACCTCATAGATATAACCAGAGGTATGTCTATTGGAGTGATTGTAAACTCCATTAAACTGGTGATCAATAGTAACCATCACATTCAGTTACCATGTTTCCAAATTAGATTCTGAAGCAAAAACCTGTTGGTGGAAGTTTCTGTCCTGTCTGCCAGTTCCTAAATAACTGACACAGAGGCTTAATATCCATTATAAATGCTTGGCAGATAGCTCAGGCTTATTACTAACCAGCTCTTACAACTTTAATTAACCCATTTCTGTTAATCTATGTATTGCCACATGGCTCATGGGTTTACCTGTCTTCTAGCACGTCTTGCTCCCTCTGTGTCTCCTGGCGACTCCAATGACCCCTCCCTTCTTCCAGCATCTCAGTTTGGCTAAATTCCATCTATAATTCCTGCCTGGCTACCAGCCAGTCAGTTCTTTATTAACCAGTGAGAGAAATATATATTCACAGTGTATAGAAGAGTTATTCCACAGCAAAAATTGTTGGTTCACCCATTTAATTTGTTAACAAAATCACATTAGGGCTGGAGAGATGGCTCGGTGGTTAAGTGCACATACTGCTCTTAAAGAGGACTCTCATTTGGTTCTCAGCACCCACAATGGGCAGCTCATAACTGCCTGCAACCCAGCTCCAAGGAATATGACACCTATTCTGTACTGTTCAGGCATCTGCACTCACATATACAGACATTCTCATACATAAACACAAACACATATACATGTAAATTTTAAAATTAAAAA
The DNA here is from genome assembly GCA_033318265.1 of Phyllotis vaccarum. Taxonomy (NCBI): domain Eukaryota; kingdom Metazoa; phylum Chordata; class Mammalia; order Rodentia; family Cricetidae; genus Phyllotis; species Phyllotis vaccarum. Next base: position 11,654,509 of record JARWLC010000008.1, read on the forward strand.
CTGCTTTTGATCACAGTTTGGAGCTAGGGATGGCTGCATATCTATCTAACCACAGAACTCAGGAAGTAGAGGCAGGTGGATCTCTGTGAGGTCAGCTAGATCTCTATAGTGAATTCCAGCCCAGTTAGAGCTGTATAGTAAGACCCTGTCTCAAACGGAATAAAACATAATTTTGGCCATGGCATGGGAAGGGATGTCAGCATTCCACCTCCCCAGATTCAGAAGATGAAACCCAGGACCATCTGCCTATGAGTGGCATTTCCCACAGTGGGCTGAGCATCAAGGAAATGTTCCACAGGCTTGTCCACCAGTCAATCTGATAGAGGCAATTCCTCAATCCAGATTCCCGCTGACCAAGTAACTTTTTTGGGGGCCAAGTTGACAAAATCTAATCAACAAACTATGCAACAGAAATCAAACATAATCCATAAAGTCTAAAGCATTCATAATGTGATCTTTTGCAGGAAAAGCTTATTAATCCCTATGCCAAGCACAATGACTCCCCACTGCGAGCAAAGGGTTGAACACTCAGAACAAGAGATAAACTTTTTAACTGCAGGCTTGAAACCTGGGGAAGGGTTTGCTGGCTACTCCTGGAAAAGATATTCCTTCCTGGTTTAAAGAAATGATACCAAGAACCAGAAGAAAAGAACCTTGCTTTTCCTCCTGCATTGTGTTGTGACCACATGGTATCGTGACATATAGGGCTACAGTAACACCCTGTGGTCAGAAAGAAAAGCTAAGGGAATCATGAAACCCTGGGATGGCATACAGAGCAAGGACATAGCTGAACCTCTGAATTGTGGTGGTTCAATTATCTTCAAAAGGAAGAAGTACTAAAAAAAAGATGATCATGACTGCTTCTGTCGATATCCAGTTGTATGTATTAGATAGAGGGATGGAAGACAGAAGACTCAGCAGCTGAGAGCATTTGCTGTTCTTACAAAGGTTCCATTTCCAAAACCAACATGGCGGCTCACAAACATCTGTATCTCCAGCCCCGGAATCTACTGCCCTCTTCTGGCCTCCAAGGGCACACTGCCTATGTATGGTGCATATACACATACAGACAAACACACACAGAAATAAAATAAGAATTACATCTTTAAACAAGAAAATAAAGACTCTAAAGTCTATCTATTATCCGCTACCAAAGAACCTTCATAGTTCTACCATAATAGAAGCTGAGGAGACAAAATGGTTTAGTTCCAACTGAGAAGTTCTTCACAACATTGTACCGACCCAGGCCCACTATCACCCATGTTTAAACCTTGGTTAAGAAAAAAAAAAAAAAAAACAAAAAAAAAAAACCACTAGGTATTTGAAATGGAGCCTATCAAATGCTTGCTTAAGTGCTCTGGTACCATAAGGTTGAAACCTCACACTTCCATTTTTCAGGCAAAGTCCCATATCTCCTGTTGGCCTTAGACTCCTGTTCAACTAAGATGACCTTTAACTTCTGAGCCTCCTGCCTCTATTTCCCAATTTCTACTGGCTTGTATCACCATACCAGTTTAGGGGCTTTTTGTTTGGGGGATTTTGTAGATGTTGGTTGTGTTTTTAATGCTGTCTAGAGATAAGCAAGCTTTATACCCACTGAGCTATATCCAGCCCTCGCATATAGCATGTAAAGGGTATTATTTTCAGCAATATAATTCCTGTAAAAATACCCTATTCACAAAATGCAATACTTCTTTCCATATATTCAAATTAGTTTCCCTTTATTTTATGAATTAAAGCTTATTTTTATAAATGTTTCCTTGAACTTACTTTTTGCCTTAAACAGAAATCTCCCTTGAGCTTTTTAGCTCTATGCTTAAGAAAGCTCATGAGACCAACAACCAGCTAGCTACAAGAGTGTAAGTAAGCCCCTCTCTCTGCACGGGAACATCTGTCCCAATCATTTCCTCTGGTACAGTTGGCTTCCGTGAGTAATAAAGTAATCACCGGAACCTGGACGTTTTCACCAGCCTCAAAGGCTGTCAAACACAGGCTTGGGGAGGGAAAAAGTTCTTCTGGCTAGAAACATAGAAATATCAGCCATGTCACAAAAGCTTCCTGATAATTCTTTTATTGCTTCAAATGGAACACAAAGAAATGGGGGGGGGGGATATTCTCAATTTTGTCTCTAGGAAATAAGAGTGCTGAACACAGCCCTTAAAACTCTAAGTATCTTGTTTTCATTTTTAGAACTGTGGGGCTCTAACCATTACCTACACAGAATTTCCTCGTTTACTCCAACAGCTAAAGAAAGGTGAAAGATATCTTTTTGTCTTCTTTAAATTCTAGGAAGTAACTGTCAACCTTGGCTACACAGAGAACCCATCCCACTCCACCCCAAGGAGCTTTAAGACATAATGATGCCTGGGTCAGTCCCTAGAGTTCTGATTAATAGTTGTACATAGGTCTAAGTATTCTGAGGTCTAAAATTTCCCCCAGGAGATCCTAATGCACAGTCAAGGTTGAGAACTGACCCAAGGTTAAGGCAAATAGAAGAAAATGTGACACCCAAGAGAAAGATAACTAATTGTATTCATACAAAGAGATGAGAGAGGATTAGGAAAGGTTCTTCCTACTGCCTAACTCCCAGAACTGATAGGAAATCAATTATCATCAACTAATAAGCAATTCAAATGTATAACTGTATAGACAGAAATGCGCATATAAAGACTGGCTCAGGGGTTAAGTGGCTGCTCTTGCAAAGGGCCCAGGTTCAATTCCTAATGCCTACAGGATAGCTCACAGCCATCTGTAACTCCAATTCAGGAGATTCAGCACCCTCTTCTGGCTTCTGTGAGTGCCAGGAATGCATGCGGTATACATATACACATGCAGGTAAAATGCTTATATGAATTAAATCGACAAACAAATAAACAATCATTTTTAAATGTACATATTGTCTGTTACTATTGCTGTGAGAAACACTATGAGCAAAGCAATTTGAGGAAGAAAGGGTTTATTTGGTTTATGCTTCTATATCACAGTTCATTACTGGAGGAAGTCAGGACAGGAATTCAAGCAGGGCAGGAACTCAGAGGCAAGAGCTGATACAAAGGCCATGGAGGAGTGCTGCTCACTGGCTTGCTCATCACGGCTTTTTCAGCCGGCTATCTTACAGAGCCCAGGGCCACCAGCTCAGGAACAGTCCAGCCCACATCAGTCATTACATAATGCCCCACAGGCTTGCCTACAGCCAGATCTTATGGAGGGATTTTCTCAGTTGAGGCTCCCTCCTCTCCTATGACTCTAGCATGTGTCAAGTTGACATAAAACTGGCCAGCAGACACACATAGGCATTTCAGATCAGTTAAGAAAGGTATTACATGGACAGAACAAAGAGACAAGGAAGTGATGTACTCTACCTCCTTCACTATAAACCTTACCCCTGGATGTCCACCTGTCTGCATACCTCCCACAGACAGCAGTGCCTATCAATTTTTCTTGACCTTGGTCTAGGGTTCGCTAAGTAGCACTGAGAGACAAATCTAGGCCACCACTTCTTCGGCTAAGTAAAGGTCTGTTTTTATTTTTGTTTTTTTTTTTTTAATAAAACACTAAAATTCATTTGCAGGTCATCTGCCTGCTTTCCCAGCAGAGCATAGGAAGTGCAACCCAAACCCTCTGGCCTAAAAACCCTGCAGCATTTCCTATACAGCCCTGTAGACAAAAGGTTTGCAGGTCATCTTTCTGGTCTGGAATGTAGTTTCTGATCAAGCAATTGCTGGACTGTCCTTTCATTCTCTCCCTACTGCTGTCCATCCCAGACATCTCCACCTTAACCTCAGCCAAACACCTCACCCTCACCCCCTCACTGCCTCCCCCAGCAATGGCACTCCCAGGATCTCAAGGACATTTCATGGACATTTTGTGGCTCTGGATGAAGCCTGTCACTCTGAAATAAACAGCTTCCAGGAAAATGAAAAAAAAAAGCAACAGGCACAAATGTTAATGTCAAGAAGCAAACAAGATGTGTATTTTTGCACGGCCGCTTCCCCAGAAACTAAATCACAGCTCACCTTCCATATTACCTGACTACATCTTTATTGTTTGCTTCCCTACCCTGCCAACCCTTTGTCCACGCTTACTCATTTGGGGCTGCAGACTGAACTGGGAGCTTTCTGTATGCTAAGCACTCTCTCAACACCAAGGAAAACCTCAGCACCAATTTATCCTTTTACTTCTACGTCTTGAAAAGTCCTGCCCTAGAGTAAGAGGGAGGGAGTCTGTTCACGGAGCACCCCTCCCTTCTTATTTGTTTTCATCTACTTCCAAAACATCCGTTTTTAATTTCACAAGAAGTTATTTTATGGCACTCAATGAGGACACTTCAATGTTTTAAAAGTTCTTTGACAGTGTGCGGGTATAATGCCCTGTAGCCATTTTTACCCCATCTTACTCTCTCACTCACAAACCCCTTCTTCTTCCCAACAATGACCCTCCTACTCTTCTATCTTTTATTTACCTTTTTTGATGGGGGTTACTTGTCTGTGGCCCACTGAGTTTAATGAGGGTTGATGGCATGAGAATGGACGAGGAGTTATTTGTAGGAGTGTGGGCAACTTACCAATGGCTGGACCACGGAAGAAAATGACTTCCCTTCCCCCAGAACTATTAACTAATAGAAACGAAACTCCCCTGTCAGGTCTCCAGACATTGCCTAATTTACCCTGGGGGCAACCCTGTACTCTCAGTTGAGAGCTACTGCAACATGGAAATTATTCCAAACACTGACTGGCCCAGTTACACCATCCCAACCTTCTGAATCCTCACCACCATCCCAGTGCTCTGGTCTGAACTTCATCAAAGATTATTATAGTAATCTACTCTCAATCAGTCCTTCTGCCAATCTCCCCACCCCAAGGGTCTCACTTGTCCTCCAAATTCAAGTCTCCTTCACCCACAACAGATGTGTGGATAACTCTCCCCCCCCAGATATCCTTTAACTTGACAACTTTCTCCTCTAGATGCTGAGGCTCCTCCAGGAGCCCTGTAGGAGATATTTCACTATCATTCCATGATCCCTCACCAACAAGGGCAGCCTGTGTGCAAAACCCAGCTCTATATCTCCGGATGTGGCTCTGATGGGCTGTGGAGCTTTCTGGAGGGATTTGTCAATGGTTGCATCATCATTTAAGCCCTCTTCCTGCCCAAAACTTCTTCCTCAGTTGCCCTTCAGAGTCTAATCCAAAAGCTCTTCTTCACTAAACCTCCTGTTAGCAGATCCCCTTCACTGGGCTCTGTTTTCTGAAGAGCACAGAGGTGGCTTTCTGATTTGCAAACATGACTCTGTCACTCCCTTACTAATGTATCTGTGCTCTCTGCCTATCACACCTACCAGGAGGGGCCCTGGGAATAGCATTTCATGCTGTGCTGGCCGTGCATGCCTCCCCTTTGGGGAGGAGGGGAGAAGGCCCTGCATCCGCTGACTGCCGTGATGTAAATATTTCCTCCAGTGTACATTCAAGCTGCCAATGGTTTAACTACCAGCTTACAAAATTACTGGCTATTTAATAACTGCCTCCCAAGAACCAGACACGAGCCAGCACCAGCATGCCACGGACAGCCCCCTGCCATTGTTCTTCTGGATTCAGCCAGGACAGAGCCTCGCAGTTCTCAGATGCCAGCCAGGACTGAGAGTCTCTGTCCTTACTGTTCCGCCTTTCATTTTATTTCACGGGCTTCCTTTCCCAGTCTGACTCATGCAGACCTTCTCAATGCTTTGGATTCAGTTCAAATGAACTCTCTGAATTTCAGGATTCACCTCCACCCATCCCATTTCCCTAAAAGGTTAAATGAAGCCCTCTTCCCCCTATGCCAGCTGTTCCTTACCTTTGGGCCATGACCCCTTTGGCAAACCTCTACCTCCAAAAGTATTTACGTTCATAATAGTAGCAAAATTACAGTCATGAGGTAGCAATGAAAAAAAATTTATGATTGGGGGGGTCACCACAACATGATAAACTGTGATAAAGGGTCGTAGCATTAGGAATGTTGAGAACCATTGTTCCATGCCCACATGTGTCAAAAGCATTTTCCAGGACTGTATTTCTCTTGTACTTCACTGAAGTTCTATTGTCTTGATCATAAGTACTCTTGTTTCTATATTAAATGTCTGCCAAACTTTCATTTTTTAAAATATATCCATGAGGGGCGGGAGAGGTGGTTCAATGGTTATTAACCATGCTCAGCTTAGATTCCCCAGCACCCTCATGGCAGCTAACCATTATTTGTAATTCCAGTCTCATAAGAGACAACTCAGTTATTGCCACACAAGCAAGAGAACCAGAGTTCAAGTCCCTGGAATGTATGTAAACGCTGAGTGGGCCTGGCAGTTCACTTGTAATTCCAGTCTTAGTGTGGAAATGGGATTCCCTAGAGCAAGATGGCTCCATAGACTAGCCTATTTGTGATCTCTGGGTTTGATTTAAAGACCTTGGCTTGAAGAATACTCTGGAAGAACAGTTGAAAATGATTCCCAACTTCAGCCTCAGGGCTCTTTGTGTACATGCAAATAAATGCACCATCACATACACGTGTCCCCATATACACTTGAATATGCATGCACACATAACAAAAAGGAAGGAAAAGAGGGAGGGAGGGGGAGGGAGGGACAGAAGGACACGGATGGAGGGAAGGATGGAGAAAGAGAGAGAGAGAAGAAAGGACCAAAAAATGTGTCAAATCTAGAGATGACTCAAAAGATAAACTGCTTACCACACAAGAGTGATGACTGGCATTTGGACCACCATTATCCACAAAAAAGTGGAGGAACACAGATAATCCCAGAACTTAGAGATGGAGACAGGGGAATCCTGGAGCAAATTGGCTAGCCAGATAAGCTGAACTGATGAGCTTCGGGTTCAGTGAGGGACTGTTCCTTAGGAAAGTGGAGAGTAAGGAGATATCAATAGCAACTTTCTGCCTCCACTCACACATTTACACATGTGACATATACCTGTACACGTGTTCACTCGCACACACATGCGCCTACACATACAGAGAGAGAGAGAGAATTTGGTGACCTTGTAATACTTCTGTCATGGAGTACACAATTCTTATACATATCCAAGGAAAGATTTGAATGTTCCAAATTTGAACGCTAGGCTTGAGCTCCTATTCTCTGTTTCCGACTGAATATTGCACAGAGGCAGCCCCAAGTGATGGCTGAGGCAGAACAGGCTGTCTATGGTTTCCTCTCACACCCAACGGCTCTTCATGGAGAGAGAAGCGGTTACAGAAACAAGAGCCGTTTCTGTGGCCTCACGAGGGGTACAGCTTCACCCCCTTCTTAGCTCCCAGCATTTGAAAAGCAACCTCTTTAAATGCTATTGGCTCCAAGTTCAGCCATTAATTTCCCAGGCTTCAACTGCAAGCCAAATGCTCACAATGGGTACCCCTCCTACTTGTAAATTCCTGCATCTTCAAAATCAGTTCAGATACAGTATGTGCCAGTCAGAGGCATCCGGAAAATGCTAACCAGACTTGCTTTTCCTTGAAAATCAAAAGTGCACAGCACAAGAATGAGTAATGAGGGGTGTATTAGGTCAAAGTGCATGGTATACTTAAACAAAAACATCTTTAGTAGCGCAGGGGCAGGAAGGTAGAATAAGAAATGTTCCCCACAGGCATAGGCTCATATAGTTGAACCTATGGTCCACTTTTCAAGAGCTTATGGGGAGGTGTGAACCTGCAGAAGGAAATGCATCATGGGCTGAGAGGCTTTGAGAATCCATAACCTCACCCAGTTTCTGGCTTATTCTCTTGTATCTGCTGTTGAAGATGTGAGCGCTAAGCTTCTAGCTCCTGACGCCATGCCTTCCTCTTGCTGCCATGCCTCCCTACCGTAACGGATGGACTCCTACCCTCTGGAACCATGAGCCAAAATAATAAACTCTTCTATCGGTGTTTTGTTACAACAGGGAAGTAACTAATCTTCCCAGTGTGTATATCTCAGTTAGGGTTACTACTGCTGTGATGAAACACCGTGACCAGCATCAACTCAGAGAGGAAAGGTTTATTTCTCTCACAGTTCCATATCACTGGTCATCATCCAAAGCAGTAAGGACAGAAGCACCAAGAGGGCCGGAACCTGGAGGCAGGAGCTGATGCACAGGCCATGGAGGGTCCGTGCTTACTGGCTCGCTTATCATGGCTTGCTCGATCGGCTCTCTTATGGAACCCAGAACCACCAGCCCACAGATAGCACCACCCACATTAAAATGAACCCTCTCCCATCAGTCATTAATGAAGAAAATGCCTTACAACTGAATCTAATGGAGGCATTCTCTCAAATGGAGTTTCCTCCTCTCACATAACATATGTGTCAAACTGAGAAAAAATTGCCCGGTACAATGTACAACAAATATACACTAATATAACTTAAAATGTGCCCCCAGAAAACCTTCATAAAAAAAATAATAACAGTGATTCCCTATGTAGCATATGCTTGCAGAATAACAAACAATTTGTCCCAAAACACTGCTCACACATAAATAATAGAAACACTGTATATACTATATAATGCATATCATATAACATATATTGTTCATATTAATGCTGTTTTCTGAGTACTAGTATTAGCTCTACTTTATGATTTAAAGGTACACAGCTAGTAAGGATGAAGGGTAGCCGGGCTCCAAATTCCATGCCCTTGATAACACTAACCAAAAAAGAAAAGCAGGTTTCTGTATATGTTTTAGGCACTGCCACCAAAGGACTAATGTCATTTTCAAAGACTGTATTCGAGGAGCACTGGCCTCTGTCCATCACCTTGACCTGACAGGAAGGACTGATAACAGCAACATTTAAGCCCCGCCGTCCCTACAAGACTTTCTATGCCCTCAATACTCAAGGGAGCATTTCTTTTAGCAACATCGGTGTGGGGAAAAGCCAGGATTCTAGGGACAGAATGAGACAACACAGAAAAGAAAAATCTATGCCTCTAGCAATGTAAATAAATTCTCTGTGCCACTGTGTGAAGGGTCCAGATGAGGGCAAGTACCCAGAGGACGCCGGGGCCTGCATACCATCAGCTCAACCCAGAAGAAAGGAGCCTCTCATTTCCTGAAGATGAACTCCCTTGTGAAGGTCCTGAGTGAAGCTCCAACTGAGATGAAGGTGTGAAAAGGAAATACTAGGAAGGGCAAATCACCGTGAGCAGGGCCAGGAGCAGGGCCAGGGTGGGCCTGGAAGCCATGCTGACTGGGACAAGGAGATCTGAAGAGACACAGACACCCAAGCCCAGGCTGGAAACAGGAAAGCCCATCCCTCATCAAGCCTGAGTCTCTTGTCACTGTAGACCAGCAAAACAACAGGATTTCTTGGACCAGGAAGGTGGCTCAGTAGTTAAAGAACTTCCTGGGCAAGCATGGGGTCTCCAGCTCAGATTCCCAGTGCCCAATAAATGCTAGAAGGTCCTCGTGGCCTGCCTTTGATTCCAGCCATGGGAGAGAGAGAAAAGCTGATTAACTAGTAGTGTGACACGTTCTGGGTTTGATTAAGAAACCCTGCCTCAATGAATAAAATTGGAGTGCCATCAAGACATCTTGACATCAACCTCAGGCTTCCATATGCACACACATGCAAGCAGGCATATATATACACACATATATATACACACACATGCACACCACATACCCATCAACAAAAATGCTATTTCTAAAGTAATAAGCTGAATTAGCTGACAAGAACAATACATGTCTTTTAGAAGGAATATATTATGAGAAGCAAATTGCTCAAACAAAGCTTTGTAATTTAGAGAGCTAAGTTTGAGTTTATAAACAATTCTACTGGGATATTTCCTTACATGCTGAGATAATAGAGTCATTGCTTGGTTTAAAGGGAGTGTATGGAGACTGGGGGCTCGAAATTGGAGACAGCAAAATATCTCAGAGCTACAGTGTTGGAAGGCTGAAGGTAGTTAAGGAAAAGTCCATGCAATGCCTGTGTTCCTTCCCTAAGAGCCACCTGTCCTCTGTCCACTATGCTCCAGATGCATCCTCTCAATATGGAGTTGCAGCAGGCTGGCCAGCCAAGTGACCTCCACCATCTGGTAGTTATTTCTTGGCGCAGACACAGGCTCCACTTCAGCAAAACTCCTTTGCCTGGAAGCCCTGTGTTGAGTACCTCAGCTCCTGCTTGCTCTTGCTATGCTGTTATTAACAGTCTCCCCTTTAGTTCACTATTGCTTACCCTGCAGAAAGCTTCCCCGGGGACCCACTGCTCTAATTCATCCTCTGTTCTTCTCTACCCTCTTCGAACACCTACCCTTTCACCAGTCTCCTTGCCATGATAACGTTCCAACTCCCAAAACCTACCTTTATGTATAATTCTTTTCTATATAGGGAACAAATTATTAGAAGTTGTATATATCACCCACATCATCACACCTGTTACAAATATGAAATTGATGAGTGCTTCAGAGAATTACATAATACAGTATCCCAAAAGAAAATCACCGAGAAATCTACCAATTGTGTTTTGGAAGCACCCTTTCCCCACTAAACACCAAATTCTTGTAATTATGCAGGGTGGGGAGGATTCATAAGTGTGTTGGCATCTGTGCAAAAGGGGATAAATACTAAAATAATAATGAACAAAAGCAGTGGATATTCAGAGGATGGCTCTCCAACATCCCAACCTAAGTTTGCACCCCACTGTGTTGTTAGCTAGCCCTGGATCTAGAAAATTCCTCATCCCTCTGAGCTTTGGTTTGCTCCTATGTAAAAGGGGAGAATGATGAGTTCCTAATCAGTTAGTCCTGAAGAATTCATTAGACTCAGACACATAGCAATTTAATGTAAATCCTACTCGGGAAACCAAGGGTACAAAATCAGCTCTGCTCTCAATGACTCAACCCATGTTACAGGGATATGAACCCAGCAACTCAATCCCCCCCAGCTTAGCCTAAGTTCCTATTTCTCCTCTGTCACTCACAAAACTTTGTTGACTAATGTGATCAAGGCTGTCTCCTTGGACCGGCACTCCCATTTCTTGAGAGAATGTTGGGGACTGTTGCTTAATAACCAACTCTCGATTACTGGCTTGATTATATCAACTTGATATTCTTAAAGTGATAGGCCCCCCTCCGGCACCCCAGTTTCTGTTAATCACCACGAGAAATGAAGGCAGCGAAGGTAAATATAACAGCCAAGGAGGAGCAGCTGGCAAGGCAGCATGCTCTGTACCCAAAATACCTTTGTTGCTGGGTAGAAAAAAAAATATTTTTCCTGGCTTCGACTTTTAACTCCTAAGGTATATAGATACCTTTGTAATGATTCCCTACACAATGTGACATGGTTCTTTTAATAATGTGAAATAAATCTGAACTAAAAAACCTGAGGTCGATATATTTATAAGTGAAACAAATAGTATTAATTCTTTAAATCATGGAAGAGAAGGCCTGACCAGGTTTACTTTTTAATAAACATGCAAAATATCATTCATCCAAATAGCCATCCATAAGAAGTACAGTCCGTGTGTACATCCCATCGGCACGATTACCACACGTACCAGCAGAGGCTCCTGTAATGTTGCTTATGGTTCAGGCTTCAGACACAGTTTAATTATTACATAAAGGGAAAGAGGATGCTTTGGGGGAGGTACTTGTGGTACAATAAATGTGTGTGTGTGTGTGTGTGTGTGTGTGTGTGTGTGTGTGTGTGTGTGTTAAGAAGGAGCTGAAAGACAAGGTCCAACCTTCGACTACCACCTGGGGGTTATGTGACCCCCAAACACACTGCTTTCATATCAGTATTCAACAGCCCCCCCCACTCTGTACCGCATAAAAGGTGGGGGGCGCAGCACTGCTCTGTTTCCTCAGGTTTATAATGCAAGGCAAACGGGATGCATGTCAGATTTCTACTCGTGATCTCTGAGAACTGCTCACAAATCACGGCGATGATGCCCACATTCCATCTTCACTTTTGCTTAGTGAGCCAGAATTAGCTCACTGACATCCCAGCTAAGGCTGAGCCAGCCCTTCTGCTTTTGAGGTCAGTAAGTAATCTAAGACTCAGAGACTTTTTCTCTCAGATGCCTCACTTCCCTGACTCAAGTTTCCTTCCTCTGTCCTGGGGAACTGGTGAGGTCTGTTACTCATGCACAGGTACTTTGGACTTCTCAAAAGACTTAAGAGATTCCTGAAACACTCTCATAGCAGACACAGACAGGACAGATTTGTGACTGCTGGATTGAACATGGGAGTCCCCTTCTGTGTTTGGGCAATCCCTCACTTTTTGAGGCAGACAACCTGCCACCTATTACGGAGGTCAACATGCTAGAAATTCACTTTCCCAGCATCCCTTAAGAGAGAGCGTGCACCCAGAACAATTATTGAAAAGTCAGATTCAGCCTCCAATGGTAGAACACTAGGAGGGTCAGCCTGGGATCGATTTTAGCAACTAACAAAGATGACAATACCTCCATCTGGTTTGGGAGGCTTGCCTGAAAACACTCCCATGTCTACTAACAGTGGTACAGGCAGACATGTGTACCCACCATGACAATAGTGGAGCCTGCACCAGACTCCTTAAGACTGTGTGTTCCTGGGCTTAGTTCCAGCTCTGCTGTCCCCCATTCGACTTCTCAGGCCTTCTGGAAGAGCCACCCAAGCTCTCTCATTGAGTGAGGTTTTTTCCGTCTATTTGGTTTTTGTTATTTTTTTTTTTCCTCAAAATCAGAAAAGTTTGTTTTCTGTAACTTCCTATAAGGGGCTTTCACCAACCCCTGAGAAATCATTCTTAAGGCCATGGAGTTAATCAGAAACAGAAGAGCATGCTGCTGAATCCAGAGATGTCTATATGGGTTATCACAAAAACATCATGGCATGGTTCAACTTCTCCATTCAGAATTTATATCAGAAAACCACAGAGACAGAAGGGGGGAAAAAATCAAAGTAACTAAATTGTAGTTTAAAAGCTCAAAAAGACAAATCTAGATTAGATTAAAAAATAGTATAGTGCCAGCTCTACTAAGATTTTCCATACAGACCTAGAATCAGATGTTACAAGAATTGTATGGACTTCCTAGCTTAAAAACTCCATGAGCCTTTGCCATCAGTCCTTCCCCCCTTTGGTATACTCAGGGTAGTACTGCAGAGCCATCCCCACTTAAGCCAAGGAATTAATAAACATCATAGCACACATCTCAGCCTCCTACTATATGCTTTCCCAGCCTCTTCACTCGGCCAACATGCATGTCCTTTGTTGTTAACCTCTAATCCCTCATCCTCCAAAACGACCTCGAATGCTGCTTCCTTTACAAAGTATTCATTCTCTTCCTCTCTGTGTGTGTGTGTGTGTGTGTGTGTTTAGAGATCAGAGGACAACTTGTAGGAATCAGTTCTCTCCTTCTACCTTGTGGATGGAGCAAGAGCCTTTACCTACCGGATGCATCTTGCCAGCCCCCTAGTGAAGCTTTCATAACACCCCTCCATAATTACTATTTTCTCCATTTTGCTGGATCTCAACTGTGGCTGCTGTGATGTCATTAACCCCCCTCCATCCACAATGGTTTGTGAACTATAGGAAAACGGATGTCTCACTTCAGGTTAAGGGAGGACAAGTGACAGTCAAGAGCAAGTTCAAAACTGGTCCTTATCCATCTTCCTTCAGTTACTATCTCACAGACTCCCGGGAGTAAGCACTCAAAATTCAGAGATTAATATGCTACGGAGAGGGCAGAGACTAGAGACTGCCACTGACACACATAGGTTGGCTAAGGCCCCTTAGCCTGGCCAAGAGGAAAGATGGAAATGGCACCTTACATTGCCACAGTTCATGGTTTGGTGAATCCAGTTCTAAATAAATTCAAAAGAGAGAAACTAGGAGAGAAGGGAGAGGCTCCGGATACTCTGGCACTGGAGCTAAGGCCAGATAAATGCACAAAATTTGAAGAAGAAAGAGAACTGTCATTCACGGAAAAGGCAATCATATAAGGGGGAGATGTGTGTGTGTGTGTGTGTGTGTGTGTGTGTGTGTGTGTGTGTGTGTGTGCAATAAAATAAGTGATTTTCTTTAAATGAGAGATCTGGAGAGATAGCTCACCAATTAAGATCACTAGCTGCTGTAGAAGAGGATCGGGGTTCAGCTCCTAGCACCCACATCTATTGCTCACAATTATTGGTAACTCCAATTCTAGGGAATCCAATGCCCTCTTCTGGCTTCCAAGGGCACTGCCTTGCACACTTGTGGTACACGTGAATACACTCAGTTATATACATAAAATAAACCTTTTCAAAGAAAAACACAAGACGCATCTTTTTAAAAAATGGAAATTAAAGAGTAGAAAATGAACTAAATACACATTTGATGGTTGAGGAAGAAAAAGACAATGAAGCAATTTAGAAAACCAAGCAGGGAAACCCTGAGGCTGGGAATTGAGCTATAGGATAGAGTAAAAAGTGTCAGATGTTAATAGATGCTTAGTAATGTTTGGATATTGCAAACAAATGGTCTTATTCCATTCTTGAGTCGAGTCTCTATGATTTTTATTATCATCATTGCCATTTCATGGAGGGGGGAGCTGAATTTATAAACATATATATATATAATATAAAAATTTCAACGTTGCACAGTTTACAAGTAGCAGAAATATATATATAATGTGTGCGGTTTGTCCTAAATGCAGCCTTAGGTAAGGACAAATAAATGAGACAGAGTAAGGCATCAGATGATTTAATGTCCCAGGCCCATTATGAACAGAGGTCAGGAAATTGGTAACAAAGCATAATTGTGAGGAAACTGAAGGCAAGAGGAAACACATTTTGCATTGGAGCTGTTACGTGCAAAGCGGTGGCAGAGGAAGAAGCAAAAAAAAAATGTTACTCAAGAAAAAGACTTCCAGGACTAAAGCTCCAAAGAGACGGAGGATCTCAGGGGACAGGTCTAAGGGTCACAGAGGACTGGACGCAGTGATGTGCTCATGGGGGGGGGGGGGGGCGGTCCTATCTCAAGAGAAAACCCATCTAGAAAAAGATCCACATTTGGGACATAGATGGAGAGACATGAAGGAGTGATGTGAGACTAATCAATGAATAGAAAAGTGAGGGCATCCTATCAACATAATAACTGAGTGGATCTCCGATAGATTAAGGTAGTCAGCACAATCCAAAGGAGTTATAAATTTTAAAATGTCATTTCCTCTCGCCACTAACAAGAGAGTCAGACAAATTCATGTGAAGCCAAGTGTCTTCACAAAGTGACGACAGAGCCACGCCCTCTACAGCACCAGTAAAAGCTAAGCTGGAAACAGTAACCAGGTGCCCTTCCAAACCATGGCCGTCTCGGTTAAAACCTGCTAAGGAGCCTGAAGCAGCAACAAGAACCTTTCACTCTGGGTATCAGTAAAATCGTGGGGGAAATCTATACTCTGACCCTCAGCTGGCAGCAGCAAGGAAGTCCCCTCTTCTACCTACTGGCTTAGTTCATTTTTCTGTTCCGGTGATAAAACATTAACCAAAAGCAACCTAGGGAAGGAAAGAGGTTATTTCCTACTACACTTCTAGCTAACAGTCTTTCACTGAGGTAAGTCAATGCAAAACCTCAGGCAGGAACCTGGAGGCCAACAGAGGCCCAGGAGAAAGCAAACACGGAGTGGGGCACAGTGGTTAAGAAGTACAGAGGTTCACATGTACATTTAGCAACACCTGATTATTTGGCCCCAGAGTAACTTCTTACCCTTTCCAAACCCCGCCCACCACACGCACACACCTTTTAAAGGAATCATTGGATAGCTTCCTGGAAGACATTAACAACATTTAAGTGAAATAGGGCGCGGGGTGCAGGATCAATGAGAAAGGAGACAGGTAAGAAGAAAGTACAACAGCAAATATGTATGAAACTCACGGCTTTGTATGCTAGCTTAAAAAATTAATTCCAATTGCAAGGGATCCAACACCTTCTTCTGGCCTCTTTAAGCACCAGACACATACACAATGCACATACAAACATGCAGGCAAAACACTCACACATAAAATAAAACTAAATGAAAAATAAAAGCTTTGCTAGCCATTTAACCAGCATTGATGACATAGCTTTCTTTCAAAAGAAAAAAAAGGAGGAAGAAAGGAAGGGAGGGAGGGAGAGGGAGGGAGGGAGGGAGGGAGGGAGGGAGGGAGGGAGGGAGGGAGGGAGGGAAGAAGGAGAAGAAAAGACAAAATAAATACTATTCCTTTTAAGAATTTTTAAGTGTCTAGGTATCCAATGAGTGTGGTCCTCATGATGCACAAGTCTACATGTTTGTGGGTGCCCCAGGAGGCCACAAGAAGTTATAAAATAATGTTGGATCCTCTTGATCTGGAGTTACTAAGGATTGTAAATTACCTATTGCATGAATCCTATTAAGTATTATAATAAAACCCAGAGCCAGATATTGGGGATAAGCTGAAATACCAGAAAGATGAGGAACAAGCCACAGCCACTTCTCACCCAGTGAATTCCTCAGGCCAAAAAGTAGGTCTTATCTCCAGGAGTTCTCAGACCCACTAAGCACACAGGCGAAAGGGCAGACCTTTTGCCTTCTGCTTTCTATTTCTTTCCAGCCCAGCTATTTTGCTTCCTCATTTAAGATTCCTAGAGCTAGGATTAAAGGTGGGTGTTATCAAAGGCTGGTTCTGTTTGGCCTTGAACTCACAGACATACAGAGGATCTCTGTTTCCCAAATTTCCCAGGATTAAGGGCATGCATGGGTCATCACTCCCTGACCTTCGTGGCTTGGCTCTGTCCTCTGATATTTCAGGCTATTTTTATTGAATATACCAACACAATTACTAGATGTGTATATCCAAACTCTAGTCTTCTGGAAGGACACTAATTACTTTAAACTATGAAGCATCTATCCATTCAGTTCCTGTCTTAGGGTTCCTATTCACGTGAAGAGACACCATGACCACAGCAACTCTTATAAAGGAAAGCCTTTAATGGGGGTGGCTTACAGTTCAGAGGTTTAGTCTGTTATCATCATGTCAGGACATGGCGCTGTGCAGGCAGACATGATGCTGAAGAAGGAGCTGAGAGTTCCACAGGCAGCAGAGGGAGACTGTGTTCCACACTGAGTGTAGCTTGAGCACAGGAAACCTCAAAGCCCACCCCCACAGTGACACACTTCCTCCAAGAAGGCTCCACCCACTCCAACAAGGCCACACCTCCTAATAGTGTCACTCCCTATGGGGGGGGGGCATTTTCTTTCAAACCACCACAGTTCCCCATTCCTGTTCTTCATAGCAACAGTAGCTATTTTATCTAGAAGTACTCAGGGGAATGTTGTCTTCTGAATTCAAACAATACAAAAACATATTAAAGGAAAATGAGAGAAAGCCAGACGTGGTGATACACAGCTGTAACCACAGCGCTTAGAGGGAGAAGCAGGAAAATGGCATGATTAAGGCCAGCCTGACCTCCTTAGAAAGACTTGTCTCAAGAAGGAGGGAAGTGCATGGAGAGTAAGGAAGGTAGAAATGGGAAAGTAAAAGGACACAGCACTGCCTGGCGGGATGAGAGAACACTGTTGCCTCTCCTCCACAGACTTATGACAGAACAGGGCATGGCATGAAAGAGGCACACAGAGCAAAATGGAAAAGAACACATGTAATGTCCACTGTGGGAAACCTTGGGGCTAAGACACTGCCATCTCAACTTACAGATTTTATCTTAGAGACAATCTGACCATCCCCAAAATGAAACAGCATGCCATCTTTGAGAAATCTTCATGACACCGTTGGAAGCTTCAGATCCTAGATATCTAGGAAGTTATAATATTCCTCTGACTGAAAACAAATGATTAGGGCCCTCAAAGTAGGTCAGCCAGTAAAAAGCACTTGCCACTCAAGTGTTAATAATATAATACCTGGGCTTGATTCCCCAGGATACTCATTAAAAAGAGAGAACTAAAAGTTGTTCTCTGGTCTCCATATATATATGATATAATCTCCATGTATATACATATATATATCATACTCATGATATATATGTATACATACAAATACACATATGTATATATATGTATATGTCATGGAACATGCACACACATGCACTTAAATAAATAAATTTAATAAAAAAGAGCAACCATTTCTTCTGATCTCTTGTACATACTGCTTTTAAGTTCAAACTAAATTTATCCCTCATGTTTTACTAGATGGGAAACATTACCTAAGATATTTAATATTCTATACTTCCCATTTATAAGCTCTTCAACTACAAAAACTGGGAACAATTTTATTTTTTTCTCTGTGAATTTTGTAGGAATGAAATGAGGTTACACATGTAAAATACACTTAACCGAAGGTCAGAGACAGAGCCAAACTCAGTAGCCAACAGGACAAGCAGAACTTTGCATGAGGGGAATGAGACCACGCAGCTGGCTACCAGCTAAACCGGATCAGAACCTGTGTGCCTGTTTATTGATTCTGGGCTTCCTATAGTCCCATAGTTCCGGATAAACTTATTTTCACAAGAAGACAGTTGTCACTATGTAATGTCATCCTAAAAATGTCCTTCCATCCCTGAGATGACACTGTTGCTGCTCCTGCTGCTGTTTGAGACAAGGCCTCCCTATATAGCCTTGGCTGGCCTGGAACTTGCTATGTAAACCAGGCTGGCCTTTAACTCATAAAAATCCACCTGCTTCTGCCTCCCCCCATGCTGGGACTGAAGATGTACACCAACACACCTGGTTCATCCTGATATCTAAAATAGATTACTTTATTTTAGGCTATTTTCCAGTTAAATGATGAAAATGCTTATAGATGGGTTCTTGATTTTAGTTATATTAGCTATACTACGTGTATTTATGAATTACCTTTGCCAAAATTCTCGAGATATCAGATAATGTTGTTAGAAATGTAATTCATAGCTACAATAAAATGTTATTCAAAAGGAATGAAGCATTGATCCAGGCGATCCCACATATGAACCCTGAAAGCCTTAAGGTAAGAAGAGCTAGATGCAGAAGGTAACATGTCATCGAATTCCATTCACTAAAATGTTCAAACTCCATAGAGACAGAGAGCAGATTCATAATTAGCAGAAACATGGAGGAAAGGAATGGGAACGCCTGATTAATGGCCCCTTTGGCACTGGTGAAAATGCTTTGAAACTCAATAGTGATATTGTTTGCTACTCCCTTCTGCATTACTAAAAGTGACCAGATTCTATGCTTTAGCATTATTAAAGAGGATGTATAATTTTATAACAGTACAGTACCCATATAGAGAGAAACAGATGCGTGAGATTCTACCCATATGACAAGAGGTTTACCAGTAAGAAAAAAACACTAGAAACAGGAGACTGGATTTCCCAAAACCACTTTAGTCAGCATTACATAAGGCTAGCCCTAGATAATGATAAAAATGTAATACTGATATATTTGCTGATCACCACTTTATACCAATTATTGGGAGGGGAAATTGTTAGATATGTGGAGAAGGGGTGGGAATTTTGATGTAAGACATAGTCTCACTGTGGCTTAGGTTGGCCTGGAACTCACTACATAGCCCAAGCTCAACTCAGACCCTTGGTGACTCTCCAAACTCATCTTCACAAGTGACTGGATAACAGGTATGAGCTACCATGCCCAGATCAACTTTATTTTAAAGGTAAAGTTATAAAGCAATCTTTTAAAAAAAAAATCTTTAAATTATTTAACGAACAGATGTTGGTATTTTTTTTTCATTAATGCTCATCAAATTCTCCTAACCATATCTCAATACTAACACTAACCATAACGCAGTTCTAACTCTTTAACACTTAACTCTAACCTTAACATCAACTCTAATACTAAACTAACTCTACTAAGCCCTAAACCTAACTATAACCCCTAATCTCTAACCACACCTATAACCCCAATCCTAATTCTAACCCTATTCACAAACCCCTAACCCTAACACTCTAGTCCTAAACCTATTTCCTACCCCCTAATCCCAACCCTATCTGATAACCCTAACCCTAAACCTATCCACAAAAGAAAAGCAGACTCCTCCGGAAAAACAGAATTAGCGCTCTTCTCTAGGAAGGAAGGGGTGAGGACAGACGCTCCAGGAAAAAAGGATGGAATCTAGATGACATGTGTTCATTTGCAATTCTCTTTCCAAAGTTCATTCTCTTAAAGAGTCATTTGCTGTCTAAGGAGCTAAGGCTGTTGGCAATGCATCTGTCTTTTTATTCCCTTTAAATCAGTTCCAAAGGCCGAAATACATTTTAGATCATTATTCTTTAACCTTTAGGAATGTCAGCGAGAAACCAACTCCTGAAGAGATGTGCCCTTTTTAGAAGACTTCACACACACACACACACACACACACACACACACACACACACAAACACAAACACAAACACACACACACACTTTATGGCCATATGATAGACACCATTCTTGCATTCTTGCATTAACTCCACGGTTTATCTTTTATCTTAGCAGACTGAGGACATTGACATTATATCTTATCTGTTTTAAGAAGCCAACCAAGGGATGCAGAGATGGCTCAGAGGTTGGGAGTACTGACTGATCTTCCAGAGGTCCTGAATGCAATTTCCAGCAACCACATGGTGGCTCACACCCATCTGTAATAAGATCTGGTGCCCTCTTCTGGTGTGCAAACATATATGGAGGCAGAATACTATATTACATAATAAATAAATAACTTTAAAAAAAAAAAAAAAGAATCCAACCAAATTAGATATATATAAATTCAGGTAGCTCTTTTCTTCCAAATTTTAGCCAAAAATAAGAGAAGCAGAAGTGACATCCTCAGGTCCAACTGGAATGTAAGAACAGTGAGATGGGAACCCTCTTTCACCCATTAACACACAGGCACCTTGAATCTGTGTTTCTGCATTTTCACGAAATTTCAATGTGTTCTTTGCATAGTTTAGCTTCGTCTGTGTCTTCCCACATTAAGCATTTCTCTAGAACCAGATAAAAAAGACTTTCCAGCCACAGAGGGGGACACTAAGGCCTGAGGAAGTTAGAAGATGAGATTACAGATCCAGCTAAGAGCACTTACTTTCAGAGAGGACTCAGGTTCAACCCCTGGCACCTAGATGTTGGTTTACAACCATCCACAAACTTCCCACACCCTCTTCTGAATTCCATGGTCATCATGCAGGAATGTGGTACATATTTGTAGGTCACATACATGCAGTCCAACACTCAGACACATGAAATAAAGAGATCTAAAATTAATTTTTAAAATACAGACAACTAGTCAATTTGTTTTTCTCCAGGTTGCTAAGTTTGTTGCTAAGAGCTAAGCAAAACTATGGATACAGACTTTGGAAATCTCAAATTAAAAAACAGTAACACAAATGTAATCTTCAATGCATTATGAAACCCGAAAGAGATCACCTTACATCTGGTTTTGCATTTCATAATCACCCTAAGTCCCTCCTGAACTTCTGTAAGACTTCCTAGACCTTCCTCTTCCCCCAGAGTAAGAGTGAAGAGTGATTTCAAAAGGGCCCAAAGGTCCCCAGGTCTAGAGCACAGTGACTGAGTTGCTTCTTCATGAAACCTCCAGAATGGCAGACATTCAAATGAGGCAACACCAATATGACCTCACAGAGGAAGTACACAGGGGAGAGCCAGCAAACTCCCTGGCTCTTGGCAGGCAGAAATGTCAAGTCAGTTCACCAAAAACACAAAAAGGAGAGTGGGAGACATGCTCGTATAAATGAAAGCTGTATAATCAGACCTCAAGGCAAGCCCTGTTGCAAAGGGGCAAGTGCAGATTGGTAAAAAGCCAGCAAAGTGCCATTATAAGCTGAATCATCAAACACTGGTTAGAGAAAGCCACATGCAATACCTAGCAGCCTGAACACATCTCTCTGCTCTAAAGCTTGGTATCTTTTCTTGATCTCTTGATAAAGTTAGCAATGGACTTGTCAACTCAGCCTGGCATTCTCCACAAAGAACTCAGAATATTAACAAAACCCTCTTTATAAGGGATGTAGAAGAACAGTTGAGTCCAAAATATTAAATTGTGCTAAGCTGCTGGAAGAAACCCCATCAGGCCCACTTTCATGGCCACAGCTCAGCACTACCCCTTATCTTTGACTGCTTTTCCTGGGGATCCCTCCATTCCAACCACACAGAACTTCAGGATTTTCTAGACTCTATGGCTATTTCATTCTATGTATGTATGAAGGGAGTCTGTTCTCACTATCTCTTCCCTTCTAACTCTCCATTCTGTCATTCACCTTGCAAGATCCCATCAGTTAATTGATTCTTTGGGGTTATCATTAAATCCCAAATGTCAACCTAGCCCTGAGGTTCTGACCTGCTGTCCTGAAGTACCACAGTCCCACAGTCCCACAGAAACACACAGATGCTTATATTAATTTTATGCTCATCAGCCTATGGCTCTGGCATATTGCCAGCTAGCTCTTGTTCTTAAATGAACCCATGATTCTTATCCTGTTAAGCCCTGTGGCTCAGTGCCTTTACTCAGAGCAGCATAGTTGTCCTTTGTAACTGCTGGCTTCTCTGGTGTCTCTGCAGCATCTCTTCCTGTTCCCAGAGTTTTCTTAGTCTGGTAGCACCGCCCACACTTCCTGTCTTCCTTCAGCCAATCAGTGTTTTTATTAAAACAGGAGGCAGGACAGTTATTTACAATGGAACAGAACACAATCCCATTACACTCTTTCTTCCTTACTTTTAAGCCCCAAGATTTAGCTTCTGCTTTTTCAGGAGGTATAGAAGCGTTTCTCAACAGGTCAAAGTCTCATCTAGCATCAACATGCTCCTGAGATCCAGAAATCTAGGTATAAACTTTAGAAGGCCTGTTTGGGGCCTCACCAATACCATGGCATTTTTACTGAATTTCTCTTGGCTAAATGGCTTCAACTCTAAAATGATCTGTCCTGCCCACATGGCTTCTAAGATATAAACATATGACTCCAAATTATTGTCTTTACATTTTATCTGGTATCTAAAACATAGTCTGTTTAGACAATTATTATATCACTGGACAGTCTTGCACTTGGCCATTCTGGCATCAGAAAACATCGGTGAGATTTTCTGTTTTATTGTCTTCTGTCACAGGCATGACCTTAGTTGACTGATCAATGATACTATTGGTGTGTGTGTGTGTGTGTGTGTGTGTGTGTGTGTGTGTGTGTGCGTGTGTTAGCACATGCACATGTATTCAGGTGTAAGCCATTGATGAACCTTGGATGTCATTCTTCAGGTGACATCATCATGGTTTTTGAAAAAGCATCTCTCACTGACCTAGAACTTGACAAGTGGTCTAAAATATCTGACCAGCAAATCCTAGATAAGGCCTGTCTCTATCACCTCCCCATCACTGGGATTACAAGCAGGCTTGGCTCTGTTACCTAGGTCTGGGGCTCAAACTCAGGACCTTTCAAGGCAAGTCATCTCTCCATCCCTATTAAGATTCTTTTTATGACTTTAATGGCCTCCTTATAAAGGTAACTGGAAACAGAATAAATACTTGTGTCTGTACCCACGGCCTCTTCTGCACACAGAGAATATGAGCCAATCTAAGGAAATACATCTTTTCAGTAACCAAGTCCTATTATTGATACTTTCAACTTCATAAGTAAGTTCTTACTCTTAATAACTCCTTATAAAATAAAGATATAAAACATGAGAGCTCACAGTACTGATAACACTTCATTTAATGTAAGTTTAACCATTAGGGCTGGAGAGATGGCTCAGAGAGCAAGTCACTTCTTGCTTTTGCAGGGGTCCTTGGTTCAGCACCCACATGGTGACTCACAACCACCCATCACCATAGTTCTAGGGGATCTATGGCTTTTTCAAGCATCCTTGGGCACCAGGCATACACATGGAATACACACACGCACACACACACACACACACACACACACACAGAGAGAGAGAGAGAGAGAGAGAGAGAGAGAGAGAAACATATATAAAATAACAAAACTTTAAGACAATTTTAATAAAATAAAGAAAGAAATATAAGTCTAATTGGGCATAGTAGTTGTTTTCATTTTATTCCATGCATTTCCTTCCAGCCTGCCTATGTGTCAAGCCATTAGCTTGTCCTATCTTTCTTTCCCCAGCAACCCAGATGACCGGGTCTACAGCACTCCAAAGTAGACAGTGATGTGTGTGATAATTTATGTGCACATGATGAATACTTGATTTAGACCTAGCAAATCAAATAGCAAGTGCTCATTGAAGGATTTGTTTTGAAACACATAGAACTATAGGCCAGAGCACTGACCATTAGTAGCTCAGGATTGATTAAGTACAGAAACTACAAAGTTGGGCCAATATGATATCTTACTAGGCAAAAATTCCTGCTGAAGATCTTAGTTCAGTCCCTGAGATTCCCACACATTTGCCGTGGCATTAAATAAGTAAGTTAGAAAATGTAATAAACATTTTTTAAGAAGCTACAAAATCTTATCAGTTCAGGGCTAGTGGCTGTTTTCACCCATGTGCAACTGATGAGTGAACAAAATGTAGGTCCACAATGGAAGGCAGAGAGTAGACATGATCCCAGAGAAAGGCATTATAAGGGCTCTGTAGAGGAGAACTAAGCGGAAAGAGGGCAAGGTGGAGGTAGAGAGGCCCAGCTGTGCCTCTTACAACTCAATGAAATTCACACTAATGAAGACTCCTTCGCTTGATGCTAAAACCAAAACACACATAAATACACAACTTCATACGTTCATTTGTCATCATATTCCGGAAAGGTTTGGCCCTGCTCTCCCTCAGCAGGAGCAGCCATTCCATGAACGATATTGAGCTTCCTCTGGACCCTGTGACACCATAGGCATCTGATAGGCTATTCCTTCATCACATAATGACACTCTGTTTCCCCACTGTTTCAGCAAACTAGAGACATACACAGTAGCATGAACTTTAGAATTTAAGAGGATTTGGACTGGCCGTGTAGTTTGGTAGTAGAATGCTTGCCTAGAGTACTAAAGGTCCTAGGTTTAGTCAATAGCAGCTTCAAGTCCACTAACTAGATGATGGCAGACAGGCTATTTAGTTGATTTCCAATTTCCTTCCTTATGAAATGAGAATGTCGTCATCTACTTCCTGGGCTTATATAAACATAGGCGCTACCTCAAGTCTCTGGTGCTTAGTAAAAATAAAGTGCTTGTCTCCTTCCCTATTTTCTTCACGCTTAACTTTCTGCCTGGCTTTTTGGTTATTTGGTTCATCGATCCCAAGACCACTTCACACTCCACATTACAACTAATTTAAATATAGGTCTAACCAGGCACACTGGTTGCTTGCTTGCTGGCTTCCTTCCTTCCTTTTCCATGCATTTCCTTCCATTCTGCTTATTATGTCAGTTCATTTGTTCAGTCCTATCTCTGCCTCTTCCCCGATGTCCTGCTTTTATAGCACCTCGAAATGAACAACAGTACATGTGACGATTTTATGAGTTTTGGACTTCGTCTTCACATCCCTATGACATTCTCTAGGCTACCTATCTGGCACCCATATTTGCCATTAGCTGCCAATGGGACAGTAAATGGATGATGAACACTCATTCCAAAACAGAAACGTTCCTTCCCACTGACATTAGTATTCATCATGTCTCAAACGATTTCTTTCTTTACTGTCTCCTCCTGTGAAGTGGCTCCTGGTATTCTAATACATAACCATATGCTAATTATCCATATTATATTACAAAGATGAAGCTGCTTGTTAATTTAAATACAAGTACATATAACTCAAAAGGCCTTGTGCTGATTAATAGTCGAGGACTGGAGCTACAGCTGTATGGCAGTATCCTTGTCTCATATGTGCAAAGCCACACAGATCTTATCCCCAGCACCACAAACAAAAATTAATTGATATTGCAAAAGCTTGACAACACTTGTGTAGTCGTCTTTTTTTTTTTTAAGCCTTACAGGCATTTTTTTTTTTTAAAAAAAAAAAAAAAAAAAAAAAGAAGAAGTTTCTAGGTTACAGATGCTTGGACCTACTCTCGTTTCCTAAGCTCTGCTCCACTGAGCCTATGACTACTTTGTTATAATGGGAAGGAAGTCATCTCCCCCCAACCCATAAAGCTTTGCCCTATGTCTCTAGACCTCAAAGTTGCCTGTGGCAACCACTGAGAGTGATTCATTAGTCTCACTCCTAATAAATACTCAGTTTGGGGAATCAATTGCAACAGCGTGTGTGTTCACACGTGTGTGCTCATTTGTTTTCTAACTTTAACACATCCCAGTGTGAAAGCATCCAACCTCCATTGAACAAGATCCTTGCTTTATCTCCGTCTTCTCCTGAGAAGCACACTTCAAATTCTACTGTGCCAAATTAATGCCCTCCCTTACTGACAGGCTTCTCCATCTCCCACAAGCTTTATTGCATCAGGATCCTGAATCATTCCATTCTTTACCTTACCTGCTTATCACACCACATGGCATAAGTTTGTTGATATTTGTTTTCCAAGGTTATACACTGAGCTATGTCCCCCAAGATTTAATATGCTGAAATCCTAACTACCAACACCTCAGAATGTGACCTAACTGGAAAACAGGGTGGTTGCATGTAATTACTTGAGATGATGTCACCCTGGAATCGGGTGGGCCCCTGTTCCAGTATGACTAGCTTCCTTATAAAAAGAGACATTTTGAATACAGACACACAGACATGGGAGAATGCCATTTGACTTGAAGGGCAAAGATCTGGAGGGGTGAGTCTACATAGGAAGGCTTGCTAATAAACCACCAAAAGCTAGGAGAGAGGCACCAATCTCCCTCCTAGCCCTCAGAAAAAGCAAAACCTACTACCGGCTTGATGTCAGACTTCTAACCTCCAAATCTATGAAACATTAAATATCTAGTATTCAAAGCACCCACTGTGTGGTACTTTGTCCCAGCAGCCTTAACATACAAATGCATCCAACCAGACAACAGGCTTCTAGAGATCAGAAATGGGACTTAGTCTTTGTATCGCTCGAACAGTATACAAGGCGCACAGGACCAGGTCAGCTGGTTGATAATGCTGACCAAAAAAGATATAGTATCTAACCAAGAAAGGTATAGTCCTTCAATCCTAATACCCCTCAATGCTGACCAGATACTTTGTCCTTAGATATATCACATTAGAAAGACTATTGTCCAAGAGCTGGGAAGATGGTTCAGTTGGTAAAATACTTTTCACACAAGCTTGAGGACCAAGGTTCAGTGCCCAGAACCCACATGAAAAAAAGCCAGTTATAGTGGTTCACACATGTAATACCAATACTGGGGAGGCAGAGACAAGTTGGTCTCTGGAGCTGCTTGGCCAGATCACTTAGACCTGGGCCAGTAAACGAAGGCACATGCACATGACTGCGGGTGTTCAAGGAGGTCAGAGGCATCAGAGCCCGTGAAACTAGAGGTTGTAAGCCACCCAGCATGGGTGCTGTAACTTGAACTGCGATCTTTCTCAAGAGCATCAACTATTCTTAACCACTGGTCCTTCTCTCCAGCCCTAAGGCAGATAACTCTTGAAGAACAATATCTGAAGTTGATCTCTAGCCTACACACACACACACACACACACACACACACACACACACACACACAAGAGAACTCACATAAAAAGTACTGAAATTTGAAAATGAAAAAACATTCTAACTCAAATTTATATATATATGTGGGTGTGTATATATGTAAATATACATATATATAACCCTCTCAGGTTGGAGAGATGGCTCAGAGGTTAAGAGCACTGGATGCTCTCCCAGAGGTCCTGAGTTCAATTCCCAGTAACCACATGGTGGCTCACAACCATCTGTAATGAGATCTGATGCCCTTTTATGCCCTCTGGCAAACATGCAGGCAGAACACTGTATACATAATAAATAAATCTGTTTTTAAAAGTCTCTCAATTCTTTTCTGAAACCACTTTCAAAATTTAATCTGGAGCCTCCCCTACTTTCCCTATAAAAAACAGAAACTCATTCAAGGGCAAAATCTCACAGGGGATCATTTGGCAAGCCCCCTGAAAGAACCAATATGGCCAACTCATCCTGTATGCCTGTCTGGGTTGTACATTCTCTGTAACTGCTCAGGAAGATGAGGCAAACCAACGCTGTGGCTTGCACACTCCTGAATGGGAGTGGTTCATCTTAGCCCCTTAAATGTTCTGTTCTGACCTGAAATGAACAGAGTCCATGAAGAGGAAAAGCATGTCTAAGCATGGGTTCTTGAAGAAAAAGCCCATTTGGAGTCCCAGAGCAGAAGGTCACTACAGTTTGAAATTGAGCTCGTAAATGAAAATAATTCACTCTATCAGTTATAAAAAAATACCTTTCCGAACCATATTTTTTAGAAATTATATCTCACTTTATTCATCTACATGCAATATATAGATCTATAATTATACAGAAACAATTATAATTGTTTATTTCTAATATACAAAATTTCCAGGAAATATAGTTTAAAAGATAAATTATGTACATATATATGTCTGCCCTGAGAGAAGAAGTTTCGTAAGACAAAGAACTACTTAGAACTCCACTCTAAAGTGAGAATTCACAGGTATATTGTATGATTTTCCTCCTCTCTCAAATAATTCTAAAAAAGAAAGGCACAAAAAAATTGAAAGGGCAGGCTGGCATGTGAGTAGGTTATAAAAAATGAAAATTACATTGCAGCTGTACTCTGGAAAATATTCCCTAACCCAGCTAGACGCTGATTATTGAACCAACAGCTTGCGTATATAACTACAGTGTGCCTATAAACCTGCTTGATACGATATACTTGATTAACTATTAACCTCCAGACTTCCTGGAGTTTCCACAATCTGAAAGCACACCTGAAAAGCATGATATAGAATACATTCCACTTACAAACAGTACCGTTGTTTCTCTCGGTATAAAAAGGAAGTGCTTGGAAAAGACATGTGAGGTCTTTCTCCAGTGTTTTCCTGACCATTTCCTCTTGTCCATTTTCTTTTGCCTTTCATTCTTTCCAAAAACCTGCCCTGTCTATAATCAACGTTTGATTCCTGCCATTTAAATGTCAAGATCCCTCCCACCTCTGCTTTGGATCTGGGACTCAAATCCTCGTCAACCCAAAAGACCACATGAATATTCCCACACCAATGATGAAGACTTTCTCGGTCTCCTTGCTATCCGAAAGACTCCCCAGCTCTAGACAAATCTAACTCTAGCATTTTTATCTCCTCCTACGTAAAAATGCCTTTAAGGACTAAATGGGAAAGAACAGTGAAAGGAATTTGATTATGGAGAGATGATTATAGCAAACCTCAAACACAGACAGACACTCAATAAGCACTTGAGAAACAAATGAGAGCCAAGCATGGAACAAAGCATATTATATGCATAACTCTGCATTATTAACTTCCTAATAGCACCATGAATTAGTGTAGGTCTCTCTGCTGGGAAGGGGAAGACCTCTGAAGCTGGGGTTAAAGTAGATTTTTGCATGGTTTCCTAATGAATAAAAAGAATATAGCCAAGTGTAATTTTTTTACTTCCACCCTGCACAGCATTTTTTTTTTAAAAAAAGATTTATTTAGTTGCTCATTCATTCATTTATTTTTGCCTGCATGTATGAATGTGCACCATGAGCATGACATGCCCATGGAAACCAGAAGAGGGTACAAGGTACACTGGAGATGGAACTAGAGATAATGAGTGTGCATATGTGTGTGTGTGTGTGTGCGCGCACACACACGCTGGGAACTGAACCCATATCCTCTACAAGAGAAGCAAGTGCTCTAAACTGCTGAGTCATCTCCCTAGCATCACACTCACTTACCCACACCTCTTCTGGCAGCACAGTGTCTTAAACACACAACTTTACAATTTAAAAAAAAAAAAAAAAAAATTGATGTGTCAAATTGGTCCAAACAAATCTATGACCTGAGTCTCCTCTTTAGATATGTGCAAAGTCTATGGGATTGCTCTGCATTTTGTTTTGTTTATCAAATGGCAAAGTGGGTATGGAGTATAGGAAAGGGTCAATTAGAAAGGAAGTCTATGGCAGGCAATGGTGGCACATGCCTTTAGTCCTAGCACTCAGGAGGCAGAGATAGGTGGATTTCTGTGAGTTCAAGACCAGTCTGGTCTACAAAGTGAGTTCCGGGACAGCCTTAGCTGATACACAAAGAAACCCTAGCTTAAAAAAAAAAAAAAAAAAAAGGTGAGTCTTCAATTCGTCATTCTCAAATACCTCCAGAAAAGCTGTTTCTGTATGTCCGTTGATTTTTATGAGCCTACTCACAACGATTCTTCAGAATCTAGCCTCCCTCTTATGCCTAACTCATATCATCTCATTTGTGATTAGAGAGAGAAAATAAAGGAAGAGAATAAACAAGCAGATCTTCTGTGCCCAAAGCTTGATGGATGGGTATAGCAGCTTTGCTTTGGAGGAAGAAAAGATGAGAAGGAAGTCATTGATTTGGA
Organism: Phyllotis vaccarum; assembly: GCA_033318265.1. NCBI lineage: Eukaryota > Metazoa > Chordata > Mammalia > Rodentia > Cricetidae > Phyllotis > Phyllotis vaccarum. The sequence continues at coordinate 11,684,882 of JARWLC010000008.1, forward strand.
AGGAGATTCTTAGCCAGACATGGCAGGACACATCTGTCATCCCAACACTCGGTGGGGGACTGAGGGTGAGATAGATGCAGGAGAATTGCTATGTATAGATAGTTTAGAAGTAGCTTAGACTATATAGGGAGAATTGTCTCAAATAATTAAGTAAGTAATAAATAAATATCCATTCCAAAATTCTTCTAGCTCCTCAACTACACAAATGTAATCTCAGGTTCTTTCACACTGTCCAGTACAAGAGGAAAACAATAGAGATGGGGGTTCACTCATAATTTCAAGGAAATGGCGCTTGATATATTTACATAGAAATGACCAGGAAGAAAGGAAATAAATAACTAAGCCATAAAGGCTGGCTGTGTTCTGGTTTGAAGCAGTATCACTTACACACGTAAGGACACACACAAGGTTTGAGTCTTCTCGGTTTCTCGGTAGTACAGACTCCCATCCGTGAACAGAACCATTTGTCACCAGTATTTTAGCACAGACTTCCAGGGGGCACTCATCAATACCCGTCAGCACATCATTGTAATTGGCCTCCTTCAACCAAATGGAAATGCATGCTTGGAACTCAACCTAAGCAGCCAGAATGACTCAGACTCAGCAACCTATGCTCAACAGTCACTCAAGGGACATGTCGAAAGGAACTTATAAAAAGCTAGACGCAGGTCCCCCTCAGGCATGCCCAAATCTGGCTGAGCTCCTATGGACTCTAACTAGATTTTCTATCTGCTGCCTTTCTCTTTGTGCAAAGGGTTTCATAAATGTATCTTGGTGGAGCAGCTAAAGTGGAATAGAGGAGCTCGGGTAACTCTGGTTGAGCTTAACTAAAACCTCTGCTCTGCCACTGTCAGTCTATGCTCTTAACCTCTGTGGCCTGTTTTCCATCTACAAAATGGGATATCACCTCACTGAGCAAGAGGGTAATCATAGGCGTCATGAAATCCGGTGTCAGAAACAGAAAGAACTCCCAGCAGCGCCCCCTTCTGGACTCTTTGGAACTCACACCTCCACTGTAGGTCACTTAGTCAACTTAGGTTAATAAACCTAGTCTCATCCCCAAACGGCTCTGGCCTCCTGTGCATTTCTCCTTCCTTCACCTTCAGAGCCTTTATGTCAACTGTCCATCTTCCACATACACAGTACATATGACTTAAGTGTCTCTATAAGCTAATGGATACTCACAACACAATCAAGGAGCTTCCATTAGACAAGCCACTAGGGTTAGGGATAAACTAAGAGACCATTCCAACACGTTCAGGAGATGAAAGCCAGAAACCTCTCTGTGTAGCACAAAGAACGTTCTAGCATGGAAGAAGACGTCCATCTTCATAAAAAGGAATCGATGCAGCCCCTGAACCAGGTCATGATGAAAGCCACCAAAGCCAGACAAGAGCCATATCGTGAGGGTGACTCTGAATGCACTTTCAAAACAACGCATGGGATCGAGAGGAGGAGGGTTGAGAATATGGGGAGAAAAATAATGAATGGACAACTTCTCGAGAAGAGGAGAGCAAGAAGTGCAGAGCCAACAGGAAGCACACAAAGAAGGGGAAGCCCTGGTAGACTGAAGAAAAGGAGTGGTTGGTTTGGGTAGAAATGAGCAATGACCTAAATTCTCAGAGCTTGGAAAAATGCTACTCAAACATTTCCCGTAGACTGGGCCTAAGAGATGGCCAGAGGAAGGGCAGACCAGTGGTGATCCGGGTTAACAGCGTCCCATTAAAGTCAAATAGGAATATAATCTGGGAGCCCTGTCGTAATAAGACTTAGCTGACTCTTATTCCTAATCTGAGTAAAGTCGGAGCAATTTTTTTCAGAAAAGGACACACTGTAAATATTTTGTACTTGGTGGGACATGGAATCTCTGTTAGATCTACCCAATGGCAGTATTGCAGAGCAAACATTAGCCACAGAAACTAAGCAATCACAGCTGTATTACAACATGACTTTACTTGCGGACACTGGATTTGAATGTTATATATCATTCATGTGACATGAAATCTCATTTTGTGGTTATTTGCAATGGTTAAAAACTGGTAATGAAAACCAAAATATAGTAAAACAGAAGCAACTACCTCTTCCCCTTACGTGTGTTGGCTTATTATTTATTTCTCTACTTATTTATTTTCTAAATGTGATTTCATATAGCCAAGGCCAGTCTCAAACTTGCTATGTAGCTGTAGGTGACTTTGAACTTCTGATCCACCTGCCTCAGCTTCCTAAGTGATGGAATTAGAGGTGTTCACAACCACTCCCATGTAATGCAGTACTGGGGATCAAACTAAGCAAGACCTCTTCCAATTGGGTTTCCTCGCCAACCCAGGGAGAATTGTTTGCAATGTCCTAGCCCGAGGTCAGATAATCACAATTGAAAGAAATGTATTATATATTTCAAAATAACTGGACCAGCAAAGTCTAAAGGTCCTCCATACACAGACATAGAAAGAAATGACAGTTACCTAAATTTAATAACCACTCACTGATGTTTATTAAATTATTGAATGTTAGGTACCAATCTAAAAAAATTTAAATTAGGGTTGGGAAATAGCTCTGCTATCTGATTGTATAGCATGCACGAGACCCTCGGTTAGATCCTTGGCAGAACCAAAAATGAGCAAGGAATCTGGTTTAGCTCTTAGTATTTGGCAACAGAGGCTCTAGTTTTCTAGGTGCTAGTTATAAGCCTGGTAAATGGTGTAAAACAGACCTGGTTTGGCCTCCTGCCTCCTCCATTTCCCATCATTCCATGGGGGAAAGCATATCACCATTAATTTACTCACTTGTAAACCAAGGATACAAGTATTTGCCCATAGGGTTTATGTGATATTTTAAAAACTTATACATGAAAAGTGCCTAGAGTGGCAATGTTGGTGGGGGAGCAGGGTTGGGCAGGGCTGGTGGTGACAATGTTTTGGAATGATGTAATGAAAGGATCCACATCTAAGCCTGAGCGCATGACTTCCTTGAGTCTCTTCTTCAATATGGAAAGAGTGGGTCTGTTGTCTGTACAGCAAACTGCTTGGACAGGTTTAGGGAGACAAAATAGTCTTAGGAAACAATATCCAAGCAGGCAGTGGTAGTCAAGGAGGAAGTGAAGAGACACACAGTATTGGGTGGTTATGGTCAAGGAGGAAGTGAAGAGACACACAGTATTGGGTGGTTATGTTCAATGGTCTGTTTTATTAGAGGGAAGCCTGGTGTTAACTTTTGCTCAGTTGCCTCTGATAACCCTTCAAAGGCTCCATAGACTTAGAAACTGAAAGTAACAAAGAACGTGAAGACATTCATTTCCACCCTACCGACTATGCTCTTTTGGACCCACTCATCTTGGGCCACACATTAAGCACCTTCTCTTACCACTGAGCAACATTCTCAACATACCATTTTCCCTTTTGTTTGCTTGTGTGTTTGTATATGTGTATGTTGTACGTGTGTGTGCATGCTACACAAGGGCAAGACGTGTCTGTAAGAGTGCAGGTGGCCACACCTATGCACCTACTCAGAGTAGGAGGGCAGGTATATCATTACACTTCACCTTATATTACCTTAAGACAAGATCTCTCTCTAGACTAGAAGACAACCATTTCAGCTGTGCTGGCTGGCCATGGAGCTCTAGAATTCACCTGTACTAGGGACAGGGGCACACATAATCCTGCCCAGTTTTTAACATGGGTGCTGGGGATTTGAACTCAAGTCCTCAGGGTTGCAGAATAAGCACTCTTAACCACTAAGCCATCTCCCTAGCCCCTCCACACATTTTTAAAACAAAAAGGTAACAAAGGACCATGCAACCTTCAAGTCTGTTTAACGGGCTATGTAAGAGGAATGACACCTCTTCAGCCACGATTTCTATGCTTTTTTTTTTTTTTTTTTTTTTTGCAACTTCCAAATGATCAAGCAAAGAGATAATGAGACTTTGAATGCAAACAATGAAGAGTAAAGGCAACTGTGTTTATAGTTTAATTACCCCAAACCTTTTAGGGGAGAAATAACAACTATCCTTACTGATGAAAATTAGTTTCAGAATATATCTAATAACACCGATTATTGATAAACACAATAGAACACTGAAAGAGTTACAGAAGCAAAGATACATTTGAAGGTTATCTACTCAGCAAGATCTTTCAAAGGAGATAGCCCATAAAAGGCAAACAGTAATTATAGAGCTTAAAGCTCATAGCTGTACTCTGCAGGCAACTGGCAATCAGACTGAGAACATTTGCAAAATATCTTTTGGCAGAGAATTGGTAAAAAAAAAAAAAAAAAAAAAAAAAAAAAAAAAAAAAAAATCCTACCACCATGATTCATGGATCACCATTTCTTGGGCAAAAAAAATAATAATAATAAGCTCTTATGATTGGATCATCAGCCCCCCACCACAAGCCTGTTCCCCACAAAGCAAACAAAATGAAAAATGTAAAGTAAACTACATTGCAACGGAGGGAGAGGAGTGTAAATGTAGATGTCAAGGTTGGTGCATAGTTCAGTGAAAAGAACTCTGGGTGAAGAACCAGGAGATTTGCATTCACCTGTGGCTGTAATGGCTGCATCAATGCATTGATTCTAAGGCCACGGTCTGCTCATTTGAAGAAGGACAAGCCTGTGCTGGAAACTCCTTTCTTATTCTTAAAGCTCATCAGGTAGTACCAGAATGAGTAAGCAGGCAGGGTTACTAAGGGTAAACTAAGCTAAGAATATATCACACCTGCCTGGCACATAACTTGTGAGGTTAATTGTTTTAACGAAGCAAACTTAAATCAACTGTTCCTTGGGATTAGCCCTGTAATTAAAAACTTAAAAAATCCATTACTTTCTATCAGTATCCACAAAACAACCAGGTGCTACATAAAAATCACTTATAAAACTAAGGAAAAACTGCTTTTCTTTGTAGAGGTAATTAAAACTCCAGACACGCCCAGAAAAAGGTAATTTTTCAGTCTGGAACTCAAAGCAGATCATTATATTTTTCTCATTATTTTTATGTCAATCTGGACAGTTATCAACAGTGTAAACAAAACGAGTTTACACTATAAAACATGTGAAATATACCCAAGACATTTTGGTCAAAATAAAATTAGAACTCACATCAAGGACTAAAATCGTTTCATTGCATAGAACCCAACGCCCAACCCATGATTATCTAACCTCTACAGACTTGGGATTTTCTGGCCTAACTTTAAAAATAATTTTATCTTTATGTAAAGACTTAAACATTTAACGATAAGAAATGAAGCAGTCAAGAGAAGTAAACATTCTCAATTTATTACTTTAAAAATGTAAGAATTGAATATAAGTATCTTTGATCAAATTGGCAAAGGTTTTGTTTGTTTGTTTTTTACAAATTAAACTCAAGAGAAGAAAAAGTATGATCTTTCTGGAGAGTGACACGTTTGGCAATCCTTACCATAATGCTTGAAAAGAAAAGAGCGGAAACCCCCAAATAGCACTGGAGAACTAAGAGAGTTCAGGTCTCTGTAGAACATCTTAGTCACATCCATACAAGCCCGTTGACCCAGAACTTCCAAATCTAGAAATCATCCTAAAGAAACAGTTGGACATGTAGGTATATCAACCACATGGTAGGGCAAGTCCCATGCCCAAAAGTAGTTACCCAGCACAAAATGGACACCATGTTGTGTGTGTGTGTGTGTGTGTGTGTGTGTGTGTGTGTGTGTACACACACTTTTTGTTGTCGATGATTTCTTGGTCCTTTCGTTTGATTGACCTTTCCTGCAGTTTGTCGTGTTGACTTTGCTTTGTTTCTATTATTTCTTTTAGAGAGAGAAACCTAGAAGTTGGATGAGTAGAGAGGTGGGAAGGATCTGGGAGGAGTCGTGGGAGGTGGGGAAAAAAATACAATCAAAATATATCACATGAAAATACTCTTTAATACAAAGTTTAAGAAGAAGGAAAGAAAGAAGTGGACAGATGTGCAATAACCTATGTCCAAGGGATTCCTTGCTGTGTTGTGTCACTGCAAAGTAAGATGGGAACTATGTGAAAGTCTACGGCTGGCTGGGTATATTGCTGCGTCCTTACAAGTTAAAATTCAAAAGACTGAGACTACTGTGGGAAGACAGCCAAGAACCACGACAGAGTTTAAGAAGAATATCCCATACAGTAAAATAACACATTTAAGACTGTGTATACAAAGATAGTCATCAAAAGTGAAGACTAATTATCTCTGGGTAGTTTAAGGTGAAGCGTGTGTGTCTGCGTGATTTTTGAGACTGGGTCATACTATGCCGTCCTAGCTGGCCTAGTTGTTGACCAGTGTGTTCTTGAAATAAAGGAGAGCCACCTGTCTCTGCCTCCTTAGTTCCAGGAATAAAGATGTGCAGCTAGCTCTAGTTGTATATTCTTCTTATCACCAATTTCTCTGTGATTTAAAGTTTTTCAATGAATAGGGACCATTTATATAATAATGATAGTAAAAGTTGAAAATATTTTTGAAATATGGAGAAAAGTATAGAGGGATGGGGGGAAGTAGACAGTCACAATCTGCAGTGACACCCTGGAATTCAGTCTATTGGCATTGTATGCCTGAGAACATGTAGCAATATGCATGATACTAAAATAAGCAGGCATTGAAATTCTATTTAAGCAAATGCAAAGGAATTGGATATTGCAGACGTAGAAATACATTGACTCTGGCACACTTAATATACTGGTAAGTGAAATACAAAGCAGCCTAATAGATACTAGTGGTAGACATATTTTTCATTTTCACATATATATGTACAAACCAAAAATCTGAAAGAGCATATATCACAATATATTCTGCAGTGATTAGTCATTTTTATTTTCCTTTTTTATTGAATATTCCTACAATAAAAAGTACTATTCTTGTACATTTTAAAGTTTTAAAAATACTTCTTGTAGAGTTTTTAAAATTTTAACAGATGGGGCAGTTCTTTAAAAATTATATTAATCTGCGAAAAATAAAAAGATGTGAATTCCAACTCCTGTATCTGGGAGGAGCTGCATCACCAACACATACATGCATACATACACACGCATACACACCACACACACACACACATGCACACACACAGACAAACACACACACACACATGCACACACACACCCCACTTAGCTAACATGCATCATGTTAAAAAGAACTGAAGGCAACATTAACACAAAGCAAGCAGGAGGCCCAAGGTGCCTATTCTGACTGGGTGTCCTTAGAGGACAGAGTTAGAAAACACACTGGCTCAGGTTACAGGCTCAGCATGACAAGTCCATCTGATACAACCCAACAAAGGCGTGTGCGCTGAATGAGAAATGTACACATCTGGTTCCCCAGAATGGAGTGAATTACAGAAACAGAGATTAACTCAGTAGGGTTGAGAACTTCCCTGATATCCCTAGTGCCTTCTGAAGTATGCCTTGTAAGCATTTCTTACATGACTTACTCATGACTACATTCAACTAAAATAAGCTCATATTGTTTTTTTCAAGGTGAACAGGAAGAGAAGTGAGAAAGACCGGACTCTTAAAGGGTCAAATATATACATACATTCAGGTAAACAGAAGATGCTAGGCTTCCCTTCCTCTTTCTCCCTCCCTCCCTCTCTTTCTCCCTCCCTCAGAAGACCATTCTGGCTTATAACAATACTTTTCTCGCCCGGGTAATGTAGATGACACATTTTTCCTGTGACTTGCCTTCCTGTAATGTGCAGGAATTCCTGCACTCACTGGTACCCTTCCTGTTAACTTACATTTCAGATTTCCTCAAAAGGCACACTACTGCTTTAATATTTGAAAAATGTCAGCTCAACCCCAGACAGCTAATATAAACAAGCTGAGAAACACACCACCAAAACTCATAACTGTGGAAAACAGAATCTCTTTTTAAGAAAATTCTTTCTCGGAATCTCACTGTTAGTGAGGCTAGGGAGAAGGCGCCCAGTCCTTGCAGCTCCTGAGCAGTCTGTAATTCTTTGCCTCTGCTATGCCTTAAATTAGAGGTCTGTAAAACTGAATTATAGTGATCTAGAAAGTTCATAAAGGTTTGTGAATTGAACATGTTGTTAAATTCTTCAATACTGTGAGATTGTACCCACCTCTTACCTCTCCTCCCGTTTCATTTGGCTAAAGTATTAGAAAAAAGTGTGGAACCAAGAAGGGATAAAAAAAAAAAAAAGAGTGCTTTTGGCCATTTAAAAGAGCCTGGCTGTACTAGGCCAAGTCCACATAAAAAGTCCAGGCCAAGACTCTTTGGCCATTTCTAAAATGATTGCCCACATCTTTCTACCAATAATTTTCCTTTTGGACAAAAACCTTATGTTCATACCAGATATAGCTTGCAAGCAGGATTCAGTTGAGAGGGCAAAAGTGGAAACCGTCTTAAAGAACAACCAACCCCTGCTCCATGATCGAGAGTGGGAAAGGACTACATAACTACCCGTGTTGGCTTCCAAAATAAAATAAATAAATGAATAAATAGATAAATAAATGACCTGCCGAAAACGACCAAAATCTAAGCAGGGAGGAAGTTAATTTAGAACCCAAGGTCCAAAGCAAGTGGGAAGGAATACAGTCCTTCTTCAGGCAACTTCCTGACAACTCATAAGTAAAAGAATCATTGTAGCCTCCACACTCCAGTAGCCCCAATTTCTCTTTAACGGCTGGGCTTTTAAAAACTTTTTAATTACATTTTCATGTATTTATTCTCTGTGTTAATGGGCTCTGCATGGTACACGTGTGGAAGTCAGAGGACAACTTGGAGGCACTTCCTTTCACCACTTGGGTTTGGAGGTGGAATTAAGGTAGCCAGTCTTGGTGGCAGGCACCTGTATCCACCGAGCCATCCCATTAGCCCAAGGTGTTAACACATGTCACAAAAATTTTCTACATTCTTGCTTTCTCAAACCAGATGGTAATTCTTGAAGAGAACACTTCATTTTAAATATTCATGTGTAGCTCAAAATTCTATACACATTTGCATACATGCAAATCTATATGTGCACGCACATATATAATATGCATGTGTGTATACAGACATAAGCTTGTATATCATTTGTACACATTTTAAGCTGAATTGAGTGAATGAGCGAATGTTTACCAAATATCTTGTGAACTCTTAGTTTTCTGCTCAATTACAAGATTTTGACTTTTCCCTAAGGAACATCTACACCTTAAAAAAAATGCCCATTTCTAGGTTCATCAGCACACTTCTGAAATAGTTTAAATATTTCATACTTCCCTAATATTAAACACAAAACAAAATCCAACAACCATAAGCAATCTTGCTTTAAACTCTGAAGAACATCCCTTCCTTCTTAGGACCAGACACATCATGTTCATCAGGTAGAATTAAATTGTATCACAACTCGAAGAAGAAGAAGGAGGAGGAGGAGGAGGAGGAGGAGGAGGAGGAGGAGAAGGAAGAGTGGCAAAAGCTTATTGGATACATTAACGTCACCAGATCTTACTCCAGGGGTGCACCCAGGTAGTCTAGCTCAGCAGCTAGTGCACCTCTTCATTTTGGGACGTTTTCGGATGTCATATGATTTCTCTATGGTAAGGAAGATTGCTGCCGAACAGGTCAGTAAAGGTCTCTCCCACAAGCACCAAAGCACCCCTTCAGTTCTGACCCCATGCCAGAACTTTTTAATTCCCTCCACAGAACATCAGTAAATCTGCAAAATACAGCCTTGCAAAAAAAAAAAGTTTTTAATTAAATAAATTTGAAAAGTAAAAAAGAAGAAAGGCAAACATAGTCCTGAACCTCTGACCTGTTACAGAACTTTTGACCAAATCTTTGCAGTTACACACTTACAAGATTTCATTGTTGTTGTCAGTGAGACGGTATGGTCGTCTCGTGGTGATGCAATACTTTAAAATATGGTTACCCCCTAAAATCCTCCCCCAGGTGCAAAAGCATCTTCCAAACAGCCAAACATATTTTAAGTCTTCGCCACTGCACGGGACGGATAAAAGTGTAAAATATCGGGAGAGCAAGGCTTGCCTACGTTTAAAAAAAAAAAAAAAAAAAATATGCTGCTCTCCACACTCACCTTTACTTCTCTTAAACATCAAGAGTTGTCTAATGTCTAAAGCAAAATCAATACAAACTTAGCAGAATACTGGCACCGCCGTGGCTCATTCCCCCAAAGAATACAAGATCACATTAATTTCCTCGTAGTTTAACTCGTTTTACCTTTCATCTCCACCTCGAGACTTTTCGAAAGTTTGGATTCCTGTTGCACACAAAATTACTTAGAATGTGCGTGCATACTAAAGAAATGTACGATTATATAAAGCATTGCACATTTAGACGCTACCAACCTGCTATCTCTCTCCTGACTGTGCAAAAGGCAAAAAGGCTCAGTAATCCTAGCAGAAGAATGCAAATAATGTCAATGCACAGCTGAACTGCAAGCCCAGCCTTACAGGAACTCTCTGTGTCTGCAAAAAAAAAGACACACACTAAACAGGAAATGCAACTGAGCTGTGGAAAACCTCAAACTTAAAAATGCAATCGCCGGGAGAAAATTGCATCCATGCATTCATGAATGCATGCATAAGCCTTTGCATTTTTTGCAACTAATGCAAACAGGCTCTTACCTTTCGACTGAGACATTTTCCCCTTTTCTTTGATGGGGGAGGGGAGCACAAAAGACTTTGCCTTGCTTCTCTTCTGTAGCTAGTTTTGCAACAAAGATGCAAGCTGCAGGCGTGCAATCTTCATGCAAGTGGAGTTTCTCTTGATCGATGCAGCAGATGGACTTTCAGGGAGTCAAGATGGAATTGCACACCTTGCAAAACAGTCTGGAAAGTGATTTTTTTTTCCCTAGTTGCAACGTTAGGGAAGGCTGTGCTGCAGCTACATGATGGGCCAGGGCTGGCAGCTAAAAGCTCCAAACTTGGAACTGAGTATCTTAGTGCGCAGACGTCCTTCCTGCGAAGGACGCGAGGCCCGCTGGGTAATGTAGTTCTCCTCTAGAGTTCACGGGACTCTGATTTAAGGAAACGCTCTCCTGCCGGTGGCTGTTAGAGGTGACTGAGCACGACAGAGTTCTCACTCAGATAAACAAGTCGGACATACACTTTTTAGTAAGTGAAAGGTGTCAGGTGGTAAGGTCCACGAAAGGAGGCATTTTATTCTCCAAAAGCCCCCGATTCAACAGTTTAGAGAACTCAGGAGTGGCTAAGGAACTTTTGCTACACCTAGACTGAGGTCTAGTTGGGGGAATCAAGGCGTTGATTTTTTTTTTTTTTTTTTTTTTCCCAGCTCAGTATCTTTGTACTGTTCTGCCTGTAAACAGTTCGCCCTGACACCTCATTTCACAACAATTTGTCTTGAATGGAGATTTTGGTGGCGATCTGGCCCTTCAGAGATGATACAAAGTTTTATTTAGTCAGACAAGATCCTGGTCAGTTCTTTTCAAAAACAAAAACAAAACAGGCTGTAACTCAGTGTTGTGTAGGACTGGAAGAGAACTGGGAAGTTCTCGTTTCTTAGGGATTAGAAAGAAAATTTTGTTTCTTATATATCAAAGCCAATTTCAATCAAAATAGATATTTGATTTTTTTCCCCTCACCAGAGGCGTTAGGGATGAAGCGGAAAGTCCCTGGCCATGAGAAGAAAGGGTGAATGGTGGGTAACAGTACCCTTAAGTTGAATATCTTGACTGTTTTCCATACCATCAAGAGATGTTTGTTGGGAGCTCACAGTGTGCCAGGCATCTTCCCGGGGATTGGGATTTTCCCTTTTTCCTCTGTGCTCAAGGCTAAAGGGTGATGTGTATCCTGGTGAGGAAAAGCATCTCCCCTTTACTAGGAAGTCACAGATTAAAGCAATCCCTGGAAGGGGTGCAGAGGAAGTCACGGTATGTAGGCAGGGATCTCAGGCACCTGTGGCACCTAAAAGACCACCATCTGGATTGTTCTTTAGAGGCAAAAAGGGAAAGAATGAGGGTTTCCAGCTGCGGATCTGTAAACAAACCAGTGTGGGGAAAATGAGGGCCAAGTGCCCATTCCTGCATCGCTGAGGGAACCATGTTACCTTGTAAGCAAGAGGGGCGGCTCAGAATTAGCCTAGTGCGGGGGATTCTACCGCGCTTTAACTGTTTGAAAGTACTTAGAAGGAACTAAAAGGTTTTTTAAAAAGGGACCTTAACCAAAGTATTGTTTTAAGAATGTAAACTTTCCCCTCCGAGATATAGGTGGATTGGGTTTTGGAGAGGCTAGAGATAGGTCAGGTCATCTGTGGAAAGCCACCAGAGTCTCTTTGAAAGAAGATTTGTTCGTAATAGCTGCTAATAAAAATCTTTGGAATTGTATTAAGAATTCTAGGAAGCCAGGATCGTCTGAGTAATGCAGGAATCAGAGAGAAGGCCACCGTGTGTTAGCAAATCAACTCTTTTTTTCTCTCCCGGAAGTGCTGGAGATTGAATCTAGGGCCTCAGACATTCCAGGCATACACTCTTTATCACTGGGCCACAGCCTCTACCCTGTCTTTGTTGTTGGGTTTTATTTGTTTCATTTTTTTACATTTTAAATCAAGGTCTAGCTGGGTTATCCAGGTTGACTTCTGAACCCAGTCTGTAACTTTGGGTCCAATTTGTGATCCTCCTGCCTCTGCCCACCCTCCAACACAAGTTAGCAAATCGGGGATGGGGTGGGGAGCTAACACTACCTCCCCTGATGCCTTTTGCTGACATTGTCCTCTTTGACATGCTGCCTTATTTGACTGGCTTGGAATTCAATGTGTAGATTTTGCAGTAATTCTCCTGCCTCTGTGTTCCTGATGTGATGGGATTACAGGCGTGTCCCACAATATCTGGCTTTACTGACATTCAGGAAAATTAGTCAAGGTTCCACAAAGGGAGTTTCACATAGGGAGGGGCAGCATCTGCTTATAAGAGAGTAGTGGCTTTCTATTCAATGTATCTAGATGTAAGGGTTTTCTTTTACTGTCTCTGCCTTCCCAGCCTAACCCATGCCATGTCGTCCTGCCTTCCTCCTGCATATAGGCTAAGAGCTTCCTTCCTCAGCCTCTTTTCCTAACTTTCATTGAACCAGAACATGCATATGTTCTATTTCAATATGTGATCTATTTCAGCGCACCTCCACTTTCCTTTTTGAAACAATGATACGAACACCTCTGGGTTAGCTTGGTAGAGCTATCCTTAGCTCGGGCAAGACCTGTCCGTTTGTATTTCATGTCATCACTTATTCCTGCTAGTGATGAACCTAGTCTTATTTATAAAGAGTTCTCCTCTTTTGTTACAGTTATTTAGTGTGCAGATGTGTGTGTTCGCACGCACACATTTTTGCACACACAGAGCATACGTGAAGGTTATATGACAACTTAGCGGGAATCTACCATGTGGGTCCCCAGACTTGGTGCCAACTGCCTCTACCAAAACCATCTCAGCAGCTCTCAGCAGCCCTAGAAGAAAGAGCTCTAGTCTCACCTGGTGTGGTGCATGTTGCTACTGAGATTTGGCTTGCACTTTGTCAGAATAAACACAGATAAGACACAGCTGGTAGATGTAGTGCCTTCTGAAAATTAGTGTGCCGTTCACTCTCCACAGAAACAAAGAGATAGTCAACAGATGATGTGCATATGCAAGCACACATACACAAGACACCTCTTAACCATAAGCCTGCTGAACTATATATTATGAAATGACAGAGTGGACCATTTATCTTCTATATCCTAAATTCTGAGCAGGTCACTGGAATGATAAGGAATTCAAACTCTTTGAATGAGTTTGAAAAGGAAGTTCTCCCCTTGTTGCAAAAAGATGTCTTCCTCCTTGATTCCCTGCATGGTAAAGGAGCTACGTCCCTTGTTCTGCCAAACTGCAGCAGTGTGAGAAAGCAAGTGATTTCTGATAGTTCCTTTATAGGCACATCAAAGATTTATCTTGGGATTTTCTGGACTTCTGATCCTTCTAAAGTACAAATCTGACAGATTTTATTTATTTTCAGAACCAATATCCAAACTCATTGGCATAGCTCCATCAGCTCCTCGAGGCCTGAGCTCTGCATAATTCCCAACATCATTTCTCACTGACACCATACCCAGGAGAAGCAGGATTTCTGGCTTGAATATGTCGACCCTCTACCTGAAAGACCCTTTCATTATTTAATGGTTTGTCCTTGTGTTGTAGAATATTATTTTAAGACGCGTTACATTTGTTTATGCTGTGGAACATTTGTCTAGCGATACAAAAAGGTGTTGCAATCTTTTATGTTGCATTTGTTTGGCTTGTGAAGCTGCGTGACTTTCCCTGTCTAAAACACCTGATGGTCTAATGAAGGACTAAAGGTCCAACAGCAAGGAGGGAGAAAGGATAAGCGGGCCTGGCAGGCAGAGAGAATAAACAGGAGAAGTCTGGGAGGATAAGAGAAGGAGGAGAACATCAGGGGTCAGCCACACAGCCACACAGCCACACAGCCACACAGCCACACAGCCACACAGCCACACAGCCACAGAGCCACCCAGCCACAGAGCCACCCAGCCACAGAGCCACCGAGCCACACAGCCACAGAGCCACCCAGCCACAGAGCCACAGAGCCACCCAGCCACAGAGCCACAGAGCCACAGAGCTACCCAGCCACACAGCCACCCAGCCACCCAGCCACACAGCCACACAGCCACACAGCCACACAGCCACACAGCCACACAGCCACACAGCCACAAAACCACCAGCCACACAGCCACACAGCCACTCAGCCACTCAGCTACACAGCCACACAGCCAATCATGGAGTAAGCATAAAAGTAAGATATACAGAAATAGGAGAAAGGGAAAAGCCCAGAGCCAAAAGGTAAATGAGATAATTTAAAGTTGAGAAAAGCTGGCAAGAAACAAGTCAAGCTAAGACCAGGCATTTATGATTAAGAATAAGCCTCCATGTATGGTTTATTTGGTAGCTGAGTGGTGGGACCCCAAGGAGAGCAAAGAATAAAAACCAACTACATCCTTGAGCACTTCTCAAAATGCTTTCTGTATTAAGGGTATCTCTACTAGCATCCTCCATGTGAATTGGGTGCATTCCCTAATTCTGTCATACCTCGTATATGTAGATCACCTAAAACTCATCCAAGAGCTGACAAGGGATCCTTTATCTATGTGTCTCTGTAAGAGACCTGAGTGCTAGAGATCAGAGATTCTACCAATGTCTCTACTTCTTGGTGCCCAGGATAGCATTTAGCATGTCATATACTTCAAGTCCTGCTGCAATCATGCTCGATGTCCATGGGGTAAGGACCTGTAATCTTGACTAGCCTGGAATAACCAGATTCCAACAACAGAGTTAACACCTCAGAGGAACCCAGAACACCTTGGGGGAAAAAAACAACCCAGGCTGTCAGGTTGAAAGTGTGAAATTCTTGGAAGGAAGCCCTTAGGTTAGATCATACTGGTTTTTAGAATAGTTATTCTGGAGTTATGGGTTGGGTGGGGGAGGTGGTATCATAAATATAAGAATAATACATAGGCTATAACTTGGTAGCAACGGCTCTCTGTCAGCAGCTTACTTCCTGGGTATTTGGCAATGCCTGCTTTCTTGTAATGAAGAAGATGGATTGACATTGGCATCTAGTAGATAGAAATTAGATAGGCATTCCATGATACACAGGAAGTCCTGCCCTCAGCAAAAAAAAAGAAAAAGAAAAAACCAAACATAAAAACAGCATTGAGTATAAGAAATGCTCTTGCATAGCATAATTTACTCCCTGTTCTAAGTTAATTTAAACTAATGTTTAAACTAATGAGATTTGGTAAGATGCAATTATTTGGATTGTGAAATTTAAGATTATAACCATGACTACAGACATGAACTGTGTCTGCTGAAGCAAGTCATTTCACCTTTCTGTGATTCTTCTGGTCCCGATGTAAAACAAGGAGAGTTAACCTCAGGCCTGTGCTAGTTCTGACATTCCATGGCTCTGACCTAGCTCACGTCTATTGAAGTGGCTAGAGATTTAGGAAGAACTTTAAAAAAAAAAAAAAAAAAAAATCCGCTAAATATCTTTCTTTCTATCCGGTAGTTAAAAGGGCTACTGATCCCTTATTTGGCAAGACAAGGAGTGACCATCGTGACACAATGTTCCTATGACATTTTGCAATGTGACCTCAGAGGGAGCAGTGCTGATCTGAATGGGACAGGTCTGAATGTTTTCCAGATATATCTACTAGATACCAGGAGTAAGGAAACGGAAAGCTGTCATGTTAAGCTGTAAGTTAAAAAGTCAAATATGAAACATAACGGGGAGAAACCCACAGGGATTCATTTAGATGTTGGGTTGCCTTTGCACAGCATTTTCCAGGTTTATCTTTATTTCTGTAATTATGTACATATGTGTGGGTATGTGTCCATAAATACAGGTACCTATGGAGGCCAGAAGAGGGTGTCTGATCCCCATAAACTGGAGTTATAGGTAATCGTGAGCCAGCAAGCCTTCCTAACCACTGAGTCTTCTTCTTCCCTTCATAACCCACATACAAATTAATACATATTAAGTAATATGTGTGTATTACTTAAAGCATCCTAGAGAATGATGATTGCTAGCAGAAAATTTGGTTCAACTTTGCTGTCAGTGTCTTCCCCAAGATGACACAGCTATACCTGTTTGGCCTTATCTCTCACTCAGCAATCTACTCAATATAATATTCTTATTCTCTGAGGACGTTAATTTCTATGTCACTACTTTTATATATTTTAATCTATGGCTCTGTATTATTATGGGCTCCAATTTGGCCTTCAATTTCTGTGCTCTACTCTCTATTCAAAATTCAAAAAGTCATCTCTCCTATGAAGATGTTCTTGGTGATGTCATCACAATATCCTATTTTAAAATCGTCTTCATTTACTCTAACTCCACATGAGCTCTTTTTTTTACATGGGTTCTTATAATGCTTATATCTATCAAGACATATATTTACTAATATTTCACAGTAATCTTACTTGCATACAAATGTTACATTACTTAAAGATTTACTTTTTAGTTACATGTATGTATGTGTGATATTTGCTCTGTGCTAAATATCGCTACCACCCCTTATCACTTTCCTATCTCTCTCTCTGGTATGACAGACTGCTTTAACTCCTCAGGAACACACTTTGTGGACACCCTGGATTCCAAAGACTGCAATAATACCTTGACCCTTAGTACTAACACCCAACCCCTATGTCCAAATATTCATAATGCTTTGATTCTTTGTGGCACATAAGCATACCACGGCCTAGCCACTAGGTGGTCTAGGACTTATGCCTTAATGTTCCTTTTCCAAAGCTTGGGGTGGTACCTAGTGAAGAACCTTTGCCAGTTCTCATCTCCGAGTTTATAGCCACATGGCATGAGAAACGAGCAGTTCAGGTTATATCCCTCCTAGCAGCCCTGGGTACAACTGCTAGTGTCACCACCAGAGCCGTGGGACATCCCTAGCTTTGTACTATAAGTTTTCCTCACAGTTCATCAAGGGTCTCAAATGGGAGGCTCAGACCATTCCAACCCTGCAAGGCTTAAACAGACTTGCTGTAGTACTACAAAATCGGTGAGAATTAGATTTACTAACAGCAGAGAGAGGTGATCTTTGTATCTTCCTGGGGGTGGGGTGGAGGGGGAGAAATGTTGCTTTTTTTTTTTTTAACCAACCAGGTATAGTAAAAGATATGATCCAACAACTCCAGATGTATCTGCAAAAATGAAAGAAACAGCTTGATGCCTCTGGCCAGAGCATCACTTATAGTCAAATCCGGAACTGGATACTACCCTTCTTAACTCCTTTCTCCTTTTCTTAATCCTACTAATTGGACCCTGCCCTAAACTTCTTGCCTACATTTCCTTCAACAACAGATCCAAAAGATTTATAAACAGACTTTTAACCAGTTATTAGTACATAATTACCACTCCCTAGCTACAGAGCCAGAGACCTCTAACACCTGGTTACATTCTGATGATAAAGATCAGGATTGTCTCAAGAACCTCAATACCCAAATTCAGCAGGAAGTAGTCTAATTATAACACGCCCTCCCTTTCCAACCTTTGGTTGTTTATTAATAAACAAGAAGGGGGAATGTAGGGGGAAAAGGCCAGCCAAAGAAACACACCCTGACCCTGAAACCAAGACCAAAAACATACCCTGACCCTGAGACCAGAGCCTTTTTTAGGGCCAGTGAAAGAAATACAATTTGGCCCTGAAACTAGAGCCAAAGAAACATAGTCTGTCTCTGATCAACTAAACACAAAACCAACCAATGCCAGAGCAGGAAAACCAACCAATCCCTGAGCATGAAATCCAGCCAATATTTGAGCTTATCTAAGATGAGGGGTTGAAACCTGGCCAATTTCCCACCTTGAAAATCTTCACCCCGAAAAACTATGCCCCTAAGAACCCTAAGAAGCCCTTTATAAGCCCTACACATGTTCAGTTAGAAGCTGCCTTTTTCCACTCAGGCAGAGGCAGCCACACTCCTAGATTCCTCTCTTCCAATAAATATCTTGAATGAGATTTGGGTGAAGACCTCTTTCCTCCAGAATGAAGCAGAGCAGAGAAGTAACAACTTCGCTGGGGAAACTCTCCCCAGAGCAGAGTTGTTACACTGGTAAAACCTAAGAGTGACTTTGTGGTATTCCTTGGCTCCTGACTTCCAGGTTCTCTTTCCATCTGAGCTGCAATGTTTACAGTTCTCGTATGAGTTTATGTGCACTACGTGTGTGTAGTTACCCAGGGAGATCAGAAGAGGACCATCTCCTGGAGCTGAGCTTACAAGCTATTATGAGCCAACCAGTGTAGGTGCTGGGAAGCAAACCCATGTACTCTGCAAGAGCATTAAGTGTTCTTAAACAATAAACCATTTCTCCCAAATCTTATTTTTTCTGTGAGTGGTGAATTCCCTACACATTTCTAACCCCAATCTACTCCTTTGGCAAGATCTTTCTGCTTGTTTTTTGTTTTTGTTTAAAAATACAAACAAAAAATCTTTAACTCTTGGCTTATCTGAAGACGGTTTTATATTCACTGAGTCTTTCCAGGTTGCCATGGAGATAATATATACTCAGCTTATACTCATTCATCTGATGTGGTCATGTGTTCATTACCTAGATAATAGATCTTTTAGTTTAGATCAGCCATCTTTTTTAAAAGTTAAGGAAATACTTGAATAGGAATCTGTTAGAAGAAAAATTAATTTGTATCTATTTAAAATATTTTGGCTGGTATTTTAAGACTCCTATAATGATTCTAAAACTTAAAGCTACTATAAATTAACTTTCTTTTATAACTGGCAGTGCTGACAAGCTACTTAGTTCTAATATGACTAAATTCTTATTAAATTAAAATAAAAATGTATAATAAGAACATTGAATGCTTCTAAGAAACTCAGAAGTAATGTAGACCTCCAATATAACATAATTTTTAACCTTTGACCCCAAATCATAGAATTCTAGATAGGAATGTTAACATGAGCTGACTGACAGTTACAGTTTCTAGAAAGGTAAGAGGGAAAATTATTCTACTCTGCCATAATACTCTATAAATGTTTCAGGGCATTATCTATGTGGACAGAGCCCCACAGAGATTTCCAGTGCTGTTCAAGAAACAAAATTGAGACCCCCATCTCATCAAAACTTCTGCAATATAGTTTTTCTCTCTCCTGCCCTTAATGCCTGCTCTATCTCTCTTTCCCTATCTGCATGGAAATACATATACACATGTACATGTAAATATATACATGTATATACACATGTGTTTATCTACATAATTTTCTCCTGATACAGTACTATTGTGTAGCAGTTTCCTCCAAGATAAAATATATCACCTTGGAGGGAAGCTTGTTAAGATGCAAGATGTTCTACAAGCAGGGTTGGGGAGGGTGGAGGGTGGAGAGGAGAATGTAAAACATCTCATGTTTCAGAAAAACTTCCAAAGACTTAGGCTATTCTAAAGGGAAGTGAAACATTCTAACCTTCAGGGAAACTCCTAAAGTTCAGGAATTTAGCAACTCAAAAGTTTCAGGAAGTTCCTGAAACTGATCAAACTCACAGTACCCCTTTCCCTCCCAAGCAAATATAAGCTTTAAGAACTTCTGTGAGAGTTTCAGACTAACCAAACTGCTTGGAAAAAATACTGTCAAACCTATAAGCTTCCCAAAGTTGTGTGATGAGCTCCAGGTTTCCAGCTTTGATGAGCCATTATCCATGTTGGGTTGGATTTATAGTGGTGCAGTTATCTTTGAGTTATTTCCACTCCTGAAAAATGACACCTCAGCCATACTTCTGTGAGTAACTCCAATAAAATTCAGTTCATCAACTTGGCCTTTGGTGATATCATGTTGTTCTGCTGTTGACTCCTATCTAAGTGAGTCCAGTGTTTGTTTACATCTCCATAGGGAATAGTATCACACAACAAACATTTACTAATTTCTTGCTAGATTCTAAGTCCTGCTCTGTTTGACTTCAGAAGCATATGAAGAACCCATGGTTTTGTTTAAAATGATAATAATGTATAAATCTGGGGTTCCTATTACATATAAATTTGGTTCTCCTTTGTAGCATACCAAATTAATTCCACACTTAATTAGTCACTAATTTGTATTATATAAGACAGTTGAAAAGAAACTGTACACTGTACAAAAGAAATTTAAACTGTGAGTCCTCTGCAAGAATATCCAGCCCCACTCCAGTCCCATTTGGGTAACTGTTGATATGAGCTCTAAAATGTATCCTTTTAAAAACTAAGGGGAATTTGGTAACATTTTAAGTCATTTTATTATCATCTAATGATAGAAGCTCACCTCATGACCAAGCAAGTCCATACAAAGTCTGTCTATCTTCTTTAATACTCTGTTCCTTGGACAAGACACTGACAATTCTCTAAATACCGTAGTTTATGAAGATGTGTTGGAAACACTGCTATAGGACATAGTGTCATGCCCTTCAAGCCTCCTTGATCTGTTTATGTTGATATTAATAGACAGTTCTGGGCTCCATTCACAGACACAAACTATTCCGGTCATGCTGACCTGATGCACTTTGTAAAAAACTATTAAGTATTCTGGGAAAATTCTTACGTAGATGACATATTAAAGATATAGGGGAAAAAAAGTACAAATTGTCCACAGAAAGTGAAGCTGTTTGAAGTACAGTTGTACAGAAATAGCATGCCTTTTTTTTTTTGTAAAATCACTTCCTTTGAATTAATATCCAAAGGGTATATTTTATAATTGATAGTGTATGTTTATGATAGGAAAAACTAAACATGGCACTGGTTTTTTCCATTTTACTACCCTTTTAAAAGATCCAGTTTGTGTTTATGAAGTGTTTTGCCTGAAGAATGCATGCATACCACATGTGCCTGGTACCCACAGAGGCCAGAAGAGGGATTGGAAACGGAGTAGAAGGGGCAGATATGTGCATGTTAATGTGGGTACCCTTAGCCACCAGTGGCATCACATCCCCCACTGGGGCTGATGTTGCAGGCGGTGATAAGCCACCTAATATGGATGCTGGGAACGGAATCATGGTCATCTAGAAGATCAACCAGTTCTCTTAACCACTGAATCATCTTTCCAACTCCTCCACTTCTTTAAGATTTGTCCATTAATAATTTTATTTATAGACCAAAGTAAAAAAAAATGAATGCAGTTTATTAGTAATATGTCATATAACTGAGTAATATTACATAAATATTTTGAAGTATAAAATATTTCTCAGGCGCTACTTGAAAATGCAAGAACATTTGATTAAAGTGGTCTTTATTCCACCATAAAATGTAAGGTCAATAACATAACCTAGATATTAGGTGCATCCACAGTTCTGTCTATACTATAAGCAGCAACATAGCAGGCCATATTCCATTCTACAGGGGCCTGTCCTGAAGCCTCTTTACAGGACTCTTACCTGATTGCCTTCAGAAGAGCCAGGAAGAGAAGCTAAGAACCATTTTGCTGAAGGCAACTGGAGATTTCAATTTTATAAATCCTTGTTGTTTCTGTTAAAAACAAATATGAATAAGAAAATGCGTTTGTTAACCTCTTAGGAGTTTATTGCCAAATTGCTTGATATTGTAGATAAAATAGTGTTATAGACACTGAATACCATCTGATACAGTGCATAAACTTTAAAATGTTTGTGACACTTTCAAAGGCAAGTAATGGACTTTTTTCTTATGCTTTTCTTAAATTTATTCTTGTAAGATAAAAGTTTAGGAAGCTCCTTATGCAAATTGTCAGTATGCATTGAGATTTTAATGTCCAAATGGTTCTTTATGAAAAATATACATGTTTTAAATCTTTTGATAACATTCAGTATAGGATCATCTAACAGTAGTTATTTAAACATGTCATGTATGGTGCCACATGCCTATAGTCATGGCACTAAGGAGTTAGAGAGAGGTGTTCAAAGCCAGCCTAGACATCATAGCAAGACTGAGGCTAGTGTCTGATCTTCACAATGGAATTCTCTAAAAAAATAAAATTAAAAAAAAAATGCTGTATAAAAAGTTTCAAGCCCATTTTTGGGTATTGTTAATGGTGTGTGTATGTGCTAGTAGTGATGGTGTGAATATGCACACATAAGTGTAAGTGCCCTTTGAGGTTAGAGGTAGCAGGTATCAGGTCTCCTAGATCTGAGACTGCAGACAGTTAGGAGTCATCTGGCATGGTAGCTAGAGAACCAGACTCTGGTCCTTTGCAAGAGTAGTATATGCTCTTAACCACTGAGCCATATCTTCAGCTCCCTAAAATCCATTTTAAAAATAAAGACTCAATATGTGTTGCATGAAAAATTATTCTGATGTCTTCTGGGTATTTTTTTCTCCCTCAGATATTCAATTTTAAACAGGAAGGGAATTTAATAAATAAAGCATAAGCTTATGTTGAATTTTCATCTCTTAAATTATGGTTGCTATGACTTTAGGCTCAGCAAATCATCTTTCTATGCTTTGATTTATGGCACCTTTGAAAAGTTGTTAGTAATGGAGCCTAGCTCGCAGGGTGACAAGATTCCATCGATCAGTGTACATTCAAAACACTAAGAAAAGTACCTGGTACTTCTGTGCTCCAAAAACCGTATTGAGAGTTTTCCAATTTGTTTTTATCTTAGTTGTTTGCTTTATGTACACGAGTGCACATCTGCATGTATGTCTGTGTACCTGATAGAGCACCTTCAGAGGCCAGAGGAGGCCATTGGATCCCCTCAAACTGAGTTACAGGCAGTCATGAGCCACCATCTAAGTGCTGGGAACCAAACACAGGTCTTCTTCAACAGAAGCAAGTGAGCCATTTTCTCCAGCCCTGATAATGAGGATTTTAATTCTATCTGTTGTGCTGTTCCCAAGCACAGGCTTTTTTTCTAGAGAATGAACACACTGTATTTGATATAGGATGTATGAATTTGTACCCAATCAAGTAAAAAGAAGAGAAACAATTTTATTTTAAAACCAAAGGGAAGAAAACTGTGAGATTAGAGCATAACTACCAATGTGAGGAAATATGAATAGAAATTTTTAGTGGAATGGGAAGAAAAAGAATTTTTTTGTTGTTGTTGTTAGCAAATCAAAACACCGTTGGAGGCTTGCTTAGAGGAAATGGAGGCCATCTGGAGAAAATTTTATCCCATAGGGTGGAATTGATTTTATAAAAACAGGGAATAGCTAGGACTAATGAATCACATAGGTCTTGGGCCATGGGGTGTCAGGCGTGAGTAAAGCAAACAGCAGGGGCCATGGTTGTTACAGAGAGACTGGAAAAGTTGCCCAGAGCCCCATCGGCAGTGTTTCAAATGTAGTTTTCTCCATGAAGGAATAACATAATGGCATTACTTGGGTTCTTTGCGATCACCTGATAGCATTAGGACCTTAACTCTATGTGCTTTTTCCACTTTATCTACCTATAGGTTTCTTTTCTTTTTCTTATTAAATGTATTCTTTAACATTTTCATTCATGTATAAAGAGCATTCCAATTCATGTTCCCTCCCACCCCATTAGTCCCCCTGCCCCAAACCCCTTGACCATATTCATGTCTGTATTTTCTTTTGTGATCTATTGAGCTTGAGTCATGGCCATCTGTTATAAGCAGAAGTCCCTCCCACCAACAGGTGCTTGGTGGGTATCTAGTGAGCACACAACCAAAGACAGTGATTTCTCCCTCTCCCCAAATCTTTCAGTAAGAACATTTCAGCAGAGTGGGGCCCATCTACATATACCTTACAGCCATTGCTTTAGCCTCTATCCTTCCCTGTAGCCATTGCTGAGGGTCGTTACCTTTTTGATAATTTATTGACTAATTAGCTCAGCACAAAAACTTATGTTAAGCATATTTTAAGATCTTCAAGATGGGTTTCTTTTAGTTTCTTACTTAATTTACCTGAAGGATAAACAGTAAAGGGATGTTTTATCATTAGTCAAAATGTTAATCCTTTCATTAAAGATCAATTGGGTCTGTATTTAAAGTAATTGTTGAAAGTGATGCATAGTATGTTTGGGATTTAAAGGAGAAAAAGCAGAGAGAAAGCCGGATGGTTTTCTTCCTAGCTAAATACTTTATTTTCCATTGCAATGATTTAAAAACCTTTGTGGAAGTTGGATGTGGTGGCATATATTTGTTATTTCATCACTAGGGTAGCTGAGACAGCTGGGCTATGAAGTATGAAACCAGCCTGGGCTACATAGCAATACCCTGTGTCTATGTGGAAACTTTTCTGTACCGAAAAGTCGAGTTATTAAATGACCTTCTACAAAATCATCAAAGGTCCAAAAGCTTAGAAAGAATTATACTGAAGTTTTTATGTATTCAAAAATTCCAAAAGCCCAGCCTATTATAAACAGACCATACATGCAACCACAATTTTCTGAAATGGTATTAGCATTTTCTGTAGCTACTCTGACTTCCAAAGCTGAGTTTCTTACTTCAGAGAAAAGGCGTATCATTTAACCATTTTTTAAATTTGCTCAGATCAACTTATATTGGTAATGGCCAGTGTTTGTGTTGAGGAGACAAGAGAAAAAGTTTAAGATTTCATTTTTTTACGATGAAATTCCACCAAAGAAAATTTTCTGCAGGGTTAAGTACCCATTAACACACTTAAAAAATAATAAGTCATTTATTTATATTTTGCATGCATTGGTGTTTGGCCTGCATGCATGTCTGTGTGAGGGTGTTGGATCCTGGCATTACAGCCAGTTGTGAACTGCCTTATTGAACTGCACCTAGAAATCAAATTGCTGGGAATTGAACCAGGGTCCTTTGAAAGAGCAGTCTTTATTCTTAAGCACTGAGCAATCTCTCCAGTGCCGATAACCCCCCCCCCACCTTTAAAAAAATAAACGGAGCCTTCCTTGTCTCTTGAAAATGGTACTTAAAAAATAAGTCATGAGGAAGGCTGGCGAAATGGTTCAGTGGTTAAGAGCACTGGCTGTTCTTGCAGAGAACTTGAATTTGGCTCCCACCACCCATGCCAGGTAGCTCTCTACTCCCTGTAACTTTAGCTCCAGGGGATGTGACACTTTTTTTTTTTTTTTTTTTTTGGCTTCCACAGGTACCTGCACACAGAAACACAAAAAATAAAATTAAAATTTTTTAAAAAATAATAATTCGTGGGGGAAATGAAGAGCTGGAGAATAACGCTCCTCTGTGGTGGGGTGATATTCCAGTTTGCTTTCCATCAGTTTTATATCTTGCTTCGGATGTACAATGACAAGTATAAAATAATTTCTCAAGCTGCTGTGTGCAAACGCTCTTGGTTCTTTTTCTGTATTCATTGGAACAGACAATTTATGTGGTGCACTTGAACTACTCCCAGAACAAAGACCAATTTCCCCGAAGGTTATGAGCACACTTGAGTTTTAGAAATACGAAGGGGAAAAAAAAATATTTTCCTGTTGTCACATTTACATAATGAAATGTGCCAGATTTATAGAGTCCCCAGGATGGGCCTCAGGAAGCATGCCTACTGCTTGTATCGATTTTATTTGGAGACTCACAGAGTGGTGCCAGTTCATAAGCAACACTGGCAGCAGTCATTAACAGGGAGTATTTCCGAGGGTGGAGGGCTGAGAGAATGGGAGCCTTAGCTCTGAACATGGGTGCCTTCCCTTCTTGGGAAAGGCGGTATTCTATTGATCTGTTTATCTTCCTAGCTCTAAGTTTGGGGATCAGTCTGTGACTGCAGTCAACCAACCACCTGTTTCTTCAAATGGAAGTGAGAAGGTCGCATAAGGACAATGCATTAATCCTTTTGGCCTCTGATCGCCATTTGCTTGTTTTGTTTTCCTAAGAAGAGATGAGTAGTAGGGCTCTGAGCAGAACTGCCTTCCATTTGAATCCCTCACGTGACTCCACCCAGGCTTTCAGCAAGCTGTCCAAGCACAGAGTAGTAACGTAGGGGATTCCAAAGTTCAGAGTCAGCCCAAGCCTTGGCTCCCTCTGCCTTTCTCCGGGAATGTTTACTCAGTGACGCTGGTTATATTGCACCAATGGTATCTTCCAGGAAAACTGAGTCCCTCAACACAGGTAGGAGCAGCGTTCGTGTTTAAAGTGTTCATAACCGCCCGGTGAATAATCGAATGGGCAGATGCACGTATTACAAGAAGCACAGCTGCTGCACCGTTTTCTTTTTCTTCTCAAGAAAATGAACCTGCAAGCGCAGAGACTGTTCTGTCTGCTGCACAAACTTCCCCGGAAGTTCCCCCATGGTTGGGGGCGCAGTCCTGCCTAAACTTGCTTCTGTCACATTCCACACCCAGGGCAGAGTTCTGCATGTGGGAACACCATGCCCTTGCCCAGGACCTTGTTATGTAACAGCCATAAATGCTCTCATGTGCCTGTGTACAAGCCAAAACGAAGAAGACGGGAGTGCAAAACTTAGCTTTGAAGCCAGCCATGGTGACACATACCTGCAGTGCCAGAGGCCAGATGGCTGAGGCAGAAGGATCATGAATTTGAGGACAGCCTAGGCTACACAGTAAGACCCTTATCTCCAAATAAGTCAACGACCACAGATAACGTGAAAGTAAGCCTTGATTTCATTTCTACCCCAAAGGAAAGCATTGGGGGCATCCTCACAGTCTATAAGCTCTGGCGTAAAGGTGCATTTACCTGCTTTACTGAACACCATAAAATCACTTTAAGATCACAGAGGGTGACTGAGACAGAAAAGGGGGAAGGCATTTATAAACATTGTTTCAGTCCTGAGTTGCAGAAAATTAAGGCTGGTTTAAAGTTTTTAATAATTTGCTTTATTAACTGATAATTGGATTCTCGCTGTTATAAAGCCCAACATGCTCGTTCAGGTATATCCAGCTATTGGAGTCATTGTATTCTGAGACTGGCTGGAATAAGGGGGTAAAGCGGGTGGG
The DNA here is from genome assembly GCA_033318265.1 of Phyllotis vaccarum. Classification (NCBI taxonomy): domain Eukaryota; kingdom Metazoa; phylum Chordata; class Mammalia; order Rodentia; family Cricetidae; genus Phyllotis; species Phyllotis vaccarum. Next base: position 11,712,208 of record JARWLC010000008.1, read on the forward strand.
AAGCAAGGACCTTCAGGGAAACTTGCCTGCTTTGAAGTCAGCTGAAGTAAGGTCTGAGTATAGCTTCACAGATTGTCCAGCAGACTGAGAGGAAAAATATGGTGATAGAGATTTGACAGCTGACCTCTTCCATTCTTCCACTGATTTAAATGCTGTCTCATTTGTTCATTCACTCACCCGTTTGCTCGTTCTATCTGTTTTGCAAGGAAGAGCAGAATAGGGGTGAGAAAGAGCCCGTATAGCTCATCATCTCTTTCTTCTCTAGAGGTGTGCTTTTGTGTTGTAGGTAAAAAAAGACCTTTAACTGTAAAAAAAAAAAAAAAAAGAAAGAAAGAAAGAAAAAACATCTTTTGATAGCTGCATTTAAATGCTTGACAATCTCAGCCATCAGTTTTTCTTGAAGATGCATTTGGGGGTTTGGCATGTAGCTCAATTAATCCCCATCACGGAAAGGGGGAGGGGGAAGAGGAAAAGAAAGATGGAAAGAAGGGAGGGAGGGAAGGAAGAAGGAAGACACCATGTTTTGGAAATCTAAACAGCTGTTAGCGCCTTTGGTTTAAAAAAAATAAAAAATAAAGAAAGGCCTTAATGAAAAACTAAAAGTACAATGAAGCCCACCCTCGCAGACACTAGCAAATATAAACACAAGTAAAAGAAGCCTCAGCACTCTGGAGGAGTAGACAGGAGGATCGGAAGTTCAAGGCCAGCCTGGCTGACAAAATAAGACCTTGTCTGAAAACAAACAAAAAATGAAGAATAAAAGTACCGGTAAAGATAGAGCAGTGGGATCCCTTGAGTGTTGTGGCTGAGAATGAACATGGGTGTAATCACTGCAGGAAGCATGAAAGAAGTTTCTCCCCATTAAAGAGAGAATTCTCATGTATCATATGATCTGTCAAGTCTAGTTCTAAGTTGATACTTAACTGAAAGCAAAATCTTGAAGAATATTTGCATATCTGTAGTGTATCAAATTCAAATTATGGGGGGTGCTAAATATTAACCTATAAAAATGGATAGAGAAAACAGGGTGTTTATATACAATATTACTTAACCTCTAAAAAGAATAAATTCCTGATGTAGGCTACCATGTGTTTAAATCTTGATGGTATTTTTGCTATGTGGGATAAACCAGTTACAAAAATACTGTGCTATCTGTGCTATTCTGTGGTATCGTCACCATGCTGAAATAAAAATAGAAAATAAAATGGTGGGGAGAAGTTATTGTTCAGTTGGAATAACATTTTATTTTTGCAAGAACAAAAGTTTATAGAGAACAGTAACACATACAACAGCAGGCATATTGTGGAGGTTTGTATTAAAGCTCATATATTTCAATGGTGAAAGTTAGTGGAACTGTTTGGGAAGGATCAGGAGGTGTGGGCTTGTTGGAGCATGTATGTCATTGGGGGTGGGTGGGCTTTGAGGTTTCAAAAGCCTGTGCTGTTCCCAGCTAGCTCTCTGCCTCATGCCTGTGGATCAAGTTCTCAGCTACTGCTCCAACACCATGTCTACCTCATTGCCTCCATGATGGCCATGGACTCTAATTCTCTGGAATTGTAATCCCCTAAATTAAATGTTTTCCTTTTATAAGTTGTTATAGTCATAGTTGTTTTTTTTTTTTTTTCACGGCAATAGGAAAGCAAATAAAACACATATAAATAACACTGCCGTACTGGATATCTACAGTGAGGAATCGAAGAGTGATATATGCGTGTGCTTTGCTTTTTCTCCTTTTCATTCAGCACAGGACTTCAGCCGATGGGCTGGCACCATCCACAATGGGCAGTTCTTTCTACATCAGCTAATCTAACCTATATAACTCCTCAGTGGAATATCCAGAAACCTGTATCCCAGGTGATTCTTGAGCTCACCAAGTTGACAGTCAGCACTAACCGCCGTACACCTCTCATGGTTTCTTATTTATGCAGAGTGAAAACTAAATTGCTCTCAGTGGCCCCAAAGCAGCCCACGGGAATCATGGTCCTGGCCACACCAGTCTCTTTGAAAATCCTTGAAATCTATGCACAATGGAGTGTCAAGGCTTTCATATCAACTACTTCTGCTTATGACCTTTCCCTTATCTAGACATTCTTATAGCTTGCTTCTTCATTATCCAAATCTGTGTTCTTCTGTCATAGCGAGATTTTCTTTGACTATACAGTTTAAAGGCACACCCAAACCAGTCCCTGGTTTGTGTGTGTTTTAAAAAATATTTATCTGTATGCATGTATGTCTTTGTATGTATTCCACATACATGCAAGTACCCTTCAGGTGTCAGAGAGTTGTAGCTTCTGGAGCTAGAGTTAATAGGCAGTTGTTAACTACCTGATATGGGTCCTGAAAACAGCACCTTCACAAGAGCAGTACATGCTCTTAACCACTGAGCCATCTCTCCAGCTCCTGTGTATTCACTTTGTTCTAGACAAGCAAGATGAAACAAAAGTGAATGCAATATGGTACCCACCTTTAAGGATCTTGTAATCTCAAGACACACAAAATAAATAAATGAAGAAAGCAGAAAGAGATGTAAAGCATAGCAGGGGTGGGGAGGGATGAAGAAATGTGTGAGTTTGAGGGGAGGCACCTGGCTGAAGGCGAAGTAGAGATAGGAAAGGATGCTCCTTGAGGCACCTTTTCTGACTATTCATCTCCCATCTGTTATCTGCATAGCTTCTGCTATACAAATGTTGACTAAGGGGTGATGTTGAGCCTTGCTTCAGTAGTTCTTTATTCTATATGCTTCTAACTGCAGAGTGGACTCATACTACATGGCATGGTAAGGTAGGTCCCACTAATCCTAGTTTCCTGCCCAGACTCGATCATGGCCATTCTCTTGCAAAGAGCCCTTGTCTCTGAATAGATTGGTACTAGTAAGGTGTATATTTGTCTATTCAAGTATCTTTTTTTAATCTTAGGTTTGTTAATGTGTGTGAATGTTTTGCCTATATGTGTGTGTATGCACAATGTGCATACCTAGTCACCTGGGAAGTCAGATGCTTTCAATGCTCAGAAACTGAAGCTATAGATGGTTGTAAATCACCGTGTAATTTGGATCTTATAAGTACTCCTAACCCATTAATAAGCCATTTCTCCAGCCCCATCCAAGAATTTTTAAAGATAGATACCAAATCAAGTAAACAAGAATGATGTTATGACCAAGACTCAAGTGACCAGAATACACGATACAAATTTGTATCTCTCTATACGACTGTTTCTATTTACTCAAAAATGGCCCAATATTAGGTTAACTATTCAAATTAGTATTCAATTCAATAATTCAGTAATTGGAAGTCTAAGAGTCAAGCATTGTCCTAGTCTTAAGACCCATTCAAAATAAGTTCTGTTTTCTCCACTAAAGGAAAAAATGAGCTCTGCATGGTGGTGCATGTCTTTAATCCCAGCACCGGAAGCAGGCAGATTTCTGTGAGTTCAAAGTCAGACTGGTCTACAAAGTAAATTCTGGGATAGCCAAGGCTTTGTAGAGAGACTCTGTCTTAAATAAACAAATAAGCACAAACAAAATCAGGAAGAAAATGTGAGAAAAGGAAAAGAAAACTAAAGATGGAGTTTAGGACAGATTGTTTCACTAGGAAGACACAAGGTCTAAGCCTAGTTCTTTCCAAAGCCAAAGATTTTTTATTTTAAGTACATTGTAGTAGTTCGAATGTAATTGACCCCCATAAGATCGTAGTGGCACTATTAGGATGTGTGGCTTTGTCAGAGTGGATGTGGCCTTGTTAAAGGAAATGCGTCATTGTGGGGGACAGGCTTTGAGGTTACCTATGCTCAGGAGACTACCAGTCTTTCAATTGACTTCCTGTTGCCAGCTAGATGGAAGACTCTCAGGTCCTTCTCCAGCTCCATGTCTGACTGCATGTTACCATGCTTCCTGTCGTGATAATAATGGACTTGAATCTCTGAAACTGTAAACTGCCATTTCAATTAAATGTTTTCCTGTATAAGAGTTGTTGTATTGGGCTGGATTGGAAAGATGAATGAGCAGGCTGGAGAGATGGCTCAGTGGTTAACAACACTGACTGCTCTAGAGGGCTCAATTCCCAGCACCCACATGGCAGCTAACGACTGTCTGTAATTCCAAGAGCTGACACTCCCAAACAGCCTACATGCACGCAAAACATCAATGCACATAAAATGAATAAATAAAATAAATGAATTATTAAAAACAAAAAGTTGCCATGGTCATGGTGTCTCTTCACAGCAACATATATGAACGTCTGGATGTTTGCTATGTCTGTGCACTTCTTACCTCAGAGGTAAAAAGAGGGCATTGAAGCCTGTGAAATGGAAGTTAACCGTTTCTGAGGTGCTGTGTGGATGCAGGGAATCTAACCTGAGTCTTCTGCAAGAGCAGCTAGCCAGTGGTCTTCATCACTGAGCCACCTCTCCTCTCCCACCCCTCATTCTTAACACTACTAAGTATTTTTGCCTGTGTGATTCTTAGCGCCAAGATTTCATTACAAAGACACAAAGACACATGTCTTTGAATTGAAGAAAACCTTTTGCACCAAAGATATAGGTATTTTAATGATAATCTGCACAGCAGGAATTATGGTCCACCAGGAATATTTGTCTGATCTGTAATTGTATTCTCAACTCATTGAAATTAATAAATCAGCTGGTAACAGTTTGAGTTCAGCATGTGGGCTAGGGCAGGTGCACAGCAGGCATGGTATCTAATTGCAGAATGTGCTTTTGTAAAAACAGAATAGTTGAAAAACTGCTATCAGCAATTCCTGAATTCCAAGAAGCAGCTGACAGGCCTTTGAAAAATCCCCTGGGTCTGATGGATTTCGTTTTATATAAAAATGCAAAGCAACTGAATTTCTTGTAACTGAATTCCTTAATTGTACACAGTTTGTATTGCTTATTTCTTAAAGTTAATTTTTTTTCTTGCAACTCTGCAGAAATATTAGTGAATATGAGTAAAGAAAGGAAGGTGATATAGAAAAGAAATACTTTGGTCTAAAGGAAAATGTCAAAAACTCATCTAAATCAGATGAGTTGGTCTCCATTTTTGGAAATGTGTGGTTTTTCCATTTTTATTTGTTAAATAATATTGTAATTAACTCTTTGGAGAATATAATGCTAAATGTTTTGATAATATTCACTCCCCTTCTTCCTCCTGGACACCCCTCATTTCCTCACCCTCCAGGGAGTCCAATTGATGCTGAGGAATATCCTGGTTGTGGGGCCAACTGTAGGGCATGGCTGACCTACCAGGGTTCATGCCCTTAAGAAAACTGACTCTTCTTCTCTCAGGAGCCATCAACTGCCAGTTGATCCTTAGAGGTGGAGGTTCATGTCTACCTGACTCTTACACTGGGATTTTCTCATGTTTGCTACATTACTCTTAAATTACACCTATTAAATTTTACATACCCCATACATGTACATATACACAAGGGCAATATATAAAAACTATGAGCATTTAAATGCTATGTTTTTAACCTTAAACATCAGGGCAGGTACCACTAATACATATTCAATCAATCTTTTTTTGCATATGTTCAGATAAAAGATGGGTGCTGCTGGACTGCTCACAAGAAAGATAAAATGCTCTTTCCTAAACATAATTATGAATGCTACTGTAATTAAAATACTAAGCTTTTTGAATTATGTAAAAGACCAAAAAAAATGGAAAAAAAGGAAGTGAAATTGGTTCACTTCACAGGTTTCTTCACCACAGAAGAACTCATTTCCTAAAATTTGTTTGTAAGGTTAACTTAAAGAAGAAAAGCATAGGTATAAAAGAAAACATTAGAATCATTCTGCCGTTTGGTTTGGCATTTTTTTTTTCATTAGTTTGTCTGCGGTGCTGGGAATACATCCATGACTTTCATCTTGTTAGGAAACTCAGTTTTAAATACAATGTACTTCAATTGTGGTCTCCGTGGAGCATCTTCTGTGAAAGGCTGACATGTTCTTCCTCCCGTTTCTCATTGTGAGCGAGTGGCTTTTTAACGCTATCTTGTCTGTTGCATTGGCATCCCTTTCCTTGACTGTAATCTTCACAGTGTGACTGTGTGACTCTCCCGTTCAGATCGATTCAAAGTTAATACCACACTTTCACTTCTTGTTTCTCTGTTCCTAAATTCTTTTCTTTTTTTGAGACATCTGAATTTTGTTGTCTAGCGTTCAGAAGGGCTCATAATTGCTTCTCTTACGTAATTTCATGCTTGAGCATATGGCCTTACAGACAGAATGTCCTAGCAAACTCGATAGAATATTCTTTGAGGTTTCTTCCCATCTCATAGATGTTAAGACTTCAGTGTGCACACAAATTACCTAAGTAAGACTTTACAGGCTGAGTCATCTCTCTAGTTCTCTCTCTCTCTCTCCTTCCTTCCTTCTTTTAACTTGCAAGTAAATTGCTAATAACAATTCAGACATCTGGTTTTGGTTGGTCTCCTCCTCCCATTCCTGTCCACCACCCCCCCCCCCATCCCATTACACTTTTCTCCCTTCCTTTTAGAGACACCTATTCTCCCCTCCCACCTTCTCTCTCAAGTCTCTTTTTTAAGTTCCCTCTGGGGGGCCCCTGTTCTGATCTGTGTGTGACTCCTACTTCATTACAAATGTAACAAAATGCAGGCATTGAAAAAATAGAAGAAAGATCTCCTAATGGGAGCTCTCCAAAAACAAAACAAAAACCCCCAAAAGTTTGAGGGACTGCTGGCCACAGGTTTCTGCTGGATTCTTGAGGTTAAACTCTACAGCCTCTGATTACAAGCCTCAAGGTCTTCCATCAGGAATTTCCTCACCTCCCATGGCCTCAGGGATGAAGACTCCTTTACTTCCTTAAAGTCTGGGCTCAAGTCTCACTTTCTCTGGCCCTACTGACTTCCACCTCTTCTCAGCTTGGTGTTTTTGTTTTTCCCCAGAGCATCTGTATGTTTCCAATACATCCAGTCATTATTGTTCCTTTGTATCAGCGTCTCCCCCTCTGTGCTTCATTCCCATCTGAGGTGAGGAAGCCTTTTCTATCAGACAGCATCTGCTATGTGGTATTTCATCCTCGTGAGTGGAATTTGTTTACTTTCCTTGCTCTGCAAGAGGCAGAGGCTCCCAAAGAAATCCTTTGTGGGTCTTTCTGCTGCCAACTCTGTTCTTCTCAGGCTCCTCAATAACCCGTGTCACGTATTTTGATGGAAGCAGTCTTGCACCTAGAAAACCTGTTCACCCCAACTGTATCTTTAACTGTAGCTTTGTTCAATGGGGCAATATAGAAACACGTATCTCAATATATGTGAATATATAATATATTATATAGAGAAAAACATACATTAATATATAAAGATATATACTATATATTCTTATTTTCTCCATATTATTTTGATGGTGAATTAGGCTAGGAGGGGAAAAAAATAAGAATTTAAAAGCCTGGAGATGTGGCTGGGTGGTAGAGTGCTTGCTTAATGACCACAAAGGCTTGGGGTCCATCCCTGGCACAGCATAAACCAGGTGTGATGGCACACACCTGCAATTCCAGTGCTCGGAGATGCAAGCTGTAGGAACAGTAAGTAGTTCAAGATCATCAGCTGCAACGTGAGTTGAGCCTGCCAGCCCTAAGTAAAACCCTATTGCAAAAAGGGAAGTTCAATGATTTTTTTAACTGAATTTTTGATAGTTTTTTTGTACACCGATAAGCCTCTCCGCAGGAGCAACAATCCAAATCAGACCAAATAAGAAGAAGCCCAGGTTTAACGGGTACAGAGCAAAGCAATCCTGGAAAGGCAGGGGGGAGTCACATGGCAGATAGGCTACCTGGCCTTAAGTAACCTGTTAAGGGAGGTCTTGAGCAGCCCCAGGGAGGGGCTGACTTTTGGCAGGCTCCCCAGAGGCAGGGGTGTGGAACAGAGGGCAGCTGTAGGGGAGGAGCCACTGTTTGGTGGGGTTCGAGGGGGCGGGCCAGGGAGAGAGAGATATTGGGATCTCATTCCAGACTGAGGTAGAGCCTTCACCAGAACGTCTTAGACTCCTTAGGTATGGGGCTGCCGTTTTAAGTCTGACTGCTTCCTGCAGGCATGGGGCAATGAGGGAGAATTCAGAAGTCGGATACGCTCATATTCAGTGGAGGTGCATCCATCCTAGAGATCCCAGGTCCGGTTTCTTGAGAAGGTGGTGAAGGCAGGTTTCTGGGAAATATGGGGCCAATACGGAAGAGGTGAAGGTGTAAGAACCAGATGAAGGATGAGATATGCCCTTGAGTCTGGAGGGTGGCACCAGCACTGATGTTCCAGGAGCTTGGGGAAGTGGTGGCATGCCAAATCATGGGATGATGCGTTCCAGGAGCACGGGAACCATCCTACCTGCTATCATCTCCCTGGAGGCCGGAAGTGTCTGTAAAACAACAGGAACAGACTTAAATCTTGGTGTCATACCCAAAGGGTTAAAAATTTGCAGAAATTTAATAACTCTTGATGATAGGGTTTTGCACATCCACATCGACAAGCCTCTCCGCCAGCACAACAATCCAAATCAGGGCAAATTAGAAATAGCCCAGGCTTAACGGGTACAGAGCAAAGCAATCCTGGGTGACTCTTGGAAATGCAGGGGGAGAATCACAAAGCAGATTTGGCTACCTGGTCTTAAGTAACGTGTAGGTGTGGTCTAATTTTTATTTATTTTTAATTAAAAGATATGTTTGCATTTGCCTTTCTCCTGGTAATTTCTGCCATGATGCAGAAACCATTAGTATGAATTAATTTTTAGTAAGATGGTGATTTCTGTAAGAAGCAAAGCTATCCTATAAACGTCAGGACCTCTATTATATATCAAGGTTTGCTTGAACCTATCTAGAATGATGCCAGCTGTCTCATAGATTTCAGAACTACTTAGTCTAAAATCAAAACACATCTTACAATTGATAATTATCATAATTGTGTCTCGACACATTGCCAAATGATTAATATATGCCATGTTACTTTATCCCCAAAGTATCTTAGTGATTTAGGCAAATTAAAGAACTTTATTTTCATGGCTGGGGGTTGAACTCAAGGCTTCACACAAGCCAAGCAAGTGCTCTACTACCGAGCTTCATGTCCAGGCTAGGGATAGTTTTTAAAAGACTAAAATGGTGACTCTATTACAAGCATAAAATAAACATATGTCCCAGATTTTATTAATTCATTATTTAATTGTTTCAAAGGAAAAATTTATAAACCATTTCTGTGCATCTGGAGTGAATTTATAAATACCCGAGCAGGAAGGTGTCGCACGAATAAATGAGACTCAGGGATAGATCTCTGAAGAAGTTGGAGATATTAGGGAGAATCAACACCACAGTCAGATCTTACCCAGCTGTCTTCCAGCTTCCTCAGCCTGGCTTCCCTTGGAATGGCTTCTGCTTCTGTGTTTCTATCCGGTCTTAAGTACCCTTTTGTAAATTAAGGCGTGGCCCCACCACTGCCTGCTCAGGGGCCTGGAATTCCTTCTATAATCTAAAGTGACCTCAACTCAGTTGGGATTAAGGATGTAGGTCACCACTACCAGGATACTCCCTGTGCTGGGATTAAAGGTTTGAATCACCACTCTCTGATTCTCCTAGACTGACTGTGGTTAGATCTCTGGAACTTCTAGAACTTCTATTAACCCCCCACATAGACTGTGGGTAGATTCCCTCTGATATCTCCAAAACTTCTGAAACTTTTATTGAATCCCTACAGGAAGGTAATATTAGCAGCATAAACTTTAATATACCTTCAAAGTACCCTTTGTTTTATTAAAAATCTTTTTTTTTTCTAAAAAAAAAAAAAGGACTTATTATGTATACAACATTCAGCCTCCATGTATGCTTACAAGCCAGTAGAAGGCACCAGATCTCATTATAGATGGCTGTGAGCCACCATGTGGGTGCTGGGAATTGAACTTGGGACTTCTGGAAGAGTAGCTACTGCTCTTAATTTCTGAGTCATCTTTCTAGCCCCCTAAAAAAAATTTTTTTTGATAAATATAAATATGTTGGTAGAGATCAGAAATAGTCCTATCTGTCATCTCCCCCCCCCCCTTTTCTGAAACAAGGTTTTTCATGTAGCTTTGGAGCCTGTCCTGGAAATCACTCTGTAGACCAGGATGGCCTTTAATTCTCAGAGATCTGACTGCCTCTGCCTCCAGAGTGCTGGGATTAAAGGCATATGACACCACGACCCTGTCTATCTGCCATACATCTAACAAAAAGTGATAGTCTCAGAAGAATTCCAGCTTAAACTTTTGAACATAGGCTCCCCAACCTGGAGCTGTGTATCCCCAGCTATCTGTCTACTTTCTTTTCTTCTTGGCTGATTGAGAAACAGTTGCTAGGCAGGAAATTCTGTCAGGGTCCATGGCCAGCTTGTTATTGTACTATCTCCCTTAATATGCATACCACACAATAAATATCCTGCCCTCTCATCATAAAGAAAAGGAAGTCAGCCCTCCCAAATGCTCTCTCAGATCTTTAAAACCATTGCTAACTACAAAGCCTCTGAGAGTTGGCAATCCCCTAAATCTCCCAAGACAATGACCATATAAGCTTCCAATGAGGGTGCTTGAGCAGTTACAAGAAACTGAAGGGAAAATGAACCTCACTGTACCATGTACCAACAGCTTAAAGTATGGATATTATAGCTTTAGGACCACAAAGATAGAACTAGTCAAGTGATTTCCCCAATAAATGCAGCAACACCCCCAAGAAACTCTAGTGTGGTCCTCACTATGAGGTCCCTGAACTGCTTTATACCATGTATGCTTTAAAAACAAACAAACAGACAAAGAAAAATTGGTTCTCTTCTAAATGAGTCATTTGTTTGCTGGCCTTCTGTGCCTATACATTTTTTTTCACTTTTTTATGGCATTATATTTATTTGGGGGGAATACATGTATGGCATGGCATGTGTGTGGAAATCTGAGGACACACTGTGAATATCAGTTCTCTGGTCATGTTTGTCCCAGGGATTGAACTCAGGTTGTCAGGCTTGGTGGCAAGCACCTTTATTCACTGAGCCACTTTGCTGGCTCCTAGTTGTATGTGTTTCAATGCTGATGATAGAATGGAAGGTTTTGTACATACTAGACAAGTGCCTCCCTAAAGCTGATCTTGAAATAAAGTGAGTAACCATAGAATATTGGGATGTGATCCATATTACAGACCAAAGCTCCCGTTTTATAGAGAAGAGCCCAAGGTGAAGCAGTTTGCCTCACATCAGAAATCTGGCTTGTTAGCCGACCTGAGAGATGAGCAGAGTAAATTAGGCTTTTCTCCTTAAGTATTAATAAGCAGGAAGAAACAAAAATGTAAAACTCATGTATTAAAATTACCTTTAAACGTATTACCCTTGATGAATTACCCTTCTAAGATAAAAATGAATGGAAATAACAGTTAGGTAACTACCATCTCTGAGGTCCTAACGTAAAGCAAGACCAGAAGCTGTGTTGGTTTCAGGAACCCTGTGTATCATGAATTCTCATTATTTAATTATCCAATTAGAATCATTTTAAATTATGAATATGTTTTTCAGCTGTAAGTTTGTGCAGAGATAATGGTTTGATTTAATATATATGCAAGGAGAGACACAGTCATCAGCTGGCATTCTCTTTTTAATTAAGTCAAAATATTACTCTGCTTAAAGAAACATGATCAAGGAAGTTCAGTTACGGATGTGAAAACTGGTTTTGTATAATTAGGGGGTGACATTTAATCCAACAGAGTGCTACAAAACTTTGACTAAAAGTTTAATGGTGAGCTAGGCCCACTGGATCAGGCCTTTAATCCCAGCACTCAGGCAGCAGAGGCAGATAGATCTCTCCGGGTTCAAAGCCAGCCTGGTTTACGTAGTGAAATCCAGACCAGCTAGGTCTATGTAGTGAAATCCTGTTTCAAAAAACAAACAAAGAAGAAATTGCCATCGTGTTCAGATTTGGCTCCTATGTAACAATTTTTTTTTTTTTTTGTATTAGAAGCAAATCATTTTTTCTCACTTAAGCTGCTGAACTGAAATACAACACATCAATTGATATGTATATGTCCTAAGATGCTAGAAAGTCCTAGAGGATCTAACGTGCTCATTCAGGTGTTTTTGTTTTTTGGTTTTTTTTTGTTTGTTTGTTTTCTGTTTGTTTGTTTGATTTTTTTTTTTTTTTTGGTTTTGTTTTGGTTGAATTTTATGTGCATTGGTGTTTTGCCGTGGGTGTTGGGTCCTCTAGAACTGGAGTTACAGACAGTTGTGAGCTGCCATGTGGGTGCTGGGAATTGAACCCAGGAACTCGGGAAGAGCCGACGGTGCTCTTAATCACTAAGCCATCTCTCCAGCCTGGTTATTCAGTTTTATATAGCAAATATAATGAGGAAAACACCTGGGCCAGACAGTAGAAGTAGCTCTGTTGTTCAAACTTATTCCTGCTATGCCCCTTGTTCTCTTTGAGAAACATCCAATTGGGGGAGAACATTTCTTCTTTGATTGTAGTAGTCTTTGATCAGCTGCAGTACTGGAGAAAGGTCACTTAACTTTCATTGAGCTTAGCCCAAAGGCCCAGAAGCAATGGCTCAAATGACCTCAAGGCTACTGCACATCTGATGAACAGGGAAACCGGGTGCCGCAATCTCTTTGGAACAGTGTGTCTATTTTTGAGATAGCGTGTGCTTGGCTTGAAGAAATCCTTTCTGCTAGCAAGGGCACAGACGTTTCCAACAGTAGGCAATAGTCTCTCCAGGTAGATCTTGTACTGGAAAAAAAAAAAAGCAAAACAAACACTGTGGTGATATATTTTATTTTTAATAAAACCAGTCTAGAATATCAGAGAAGAGATCCACCCCCAGTCAAGCCAGGAGGGTCAGAGTGTGGTACCTCACACCTTTAATCTCAGTAAGCACGGGGGAAAGACCAGGGGTGACCTTTGCCTTTAATCCCATAACTCCAGAGACAGAGATCTTTCTGTGTTTCTGTGAGTTCAAGGCTAACTACCAAACTGTAGTATCTCACACCTTTAATCCTAACTCTAGAATATGATGCAGACTTGAACCCAGAAGTGAAACAACTGGGCAAAGAAGGTATTTAAGGCTAGTGTAGAAAGACAGAATTATTCTGTAAAATCAAGGAGGAGCCAGGCTGGGGACTCAGGAAGACAGTTTTTTACCTTGAGAAGTTTGCTGGGTGAGATTTGACTGTGGTCTGTTTCCTTTCTCTGATATTCCAGCTTTTCCTCCATATCTGGCTCTGAGGTTTCATTTAATAATTAGAATTCATGTTACAAAACACAAACAAATAACAATTACAAAAATGTGAGAGGATCTTTGTGCATGTCCATTCTTGAAAAGCTGCTTTCAAACTATCCTTGATAAGTTCCAGGGGTCTTTTCCAGAAAGACAACACATACACCTGGTTATATGAACAGGACACATCTGAGTATGTCCAAGCCATTGGCCCGTCATCCGTTATTGATAAAGTGCCTGATATTTTCTATGCAAAGTGGGCTTTGGTATATATTATATAGTCTTAGTCTGTGCATGCTTTAATAAGAAATTCCATAGGCTGGTTGGTTTAAATTATGACCATTTACTTCTTTTTTAAAGGCACATTGAGTGCAGTACCCAGAGAGACTGAAAGGGGGCATGAGACTGAAAGCCTCTGGAGCTGGAGCTTCTTACATAGGCCTATGATACTCCAGATGTGAATCTTATAGGTCAGACTCTGGTCCTCTGCAAGAAGTATGCATTCTTGCCCACTGGGTCTCCAATCCCTATATTTTTTATGTTATATATTTCTTCTCTCCACCATTAGAATTGTGTCTATTTGCCTTTCTGCTGCCTTTTAGCATATACCTAGTACAAGGTGGCTTAGTATACAATAGGTACTACATAAATATTTCGTTGAATAAATGAATGAATTAAATTAAAGTGAAGCGACTCAAGATGCCCTGGAAAACCTTACATTCCCTACTGTAGTTATAACAAGGTGGCAATGGTACAGCCCAATTTGAAGCTGTGATACTCTAAAGGGATATATTCACTCAGAAACAGAAGAGTCACATTTACCAGGACATAGATTTAATAACTAAGAAGTATGAACTGTAGCTGCTTTGGCCCCTACTCTGAGAGCTAATATTTTTTGTTTGTTTGTTTTTTAGGGTTCTGTTTGCTTGTTTGTTTGTGTTTTGAAACAAGGTTTCTTTGTGTTGTAGCCTTAGCTGACCACTTGGCTTGAAGGCTGTACCTTTTGAAGACCTCCTGGGTACAGGTAGGATTTTTTTTTTTTTCATGATACTCCTAAGCAGTGTTTTTGGTGGTTTCTGGAGCTTTACTGTTTCCAGGCACCTCGGGGTCACAAACTTCCTATCCAGTCAAGACCATAAGTGATGTTTCTGAAGCTCAGGAGTAACTTGGCCCTGAGCATTGCCATGTTTCAGGTATAACTTTGAGTCTCAGCAGAACTCATTTCAAAATAGACACTGGTAAGCAAATGTGGCTAAACAATGGCTCCCTTTCAACCACTGATATATATCAGGTACTCATTTCATATGAGCTCTTGGTGTTGGGAGTGTGAGTAACAGCAAACACTTTTTCTATAGGGAGAGCATTCTGCTCCAGGTGCTCAACTCATCTGCAGACTTTTACATGTTCTCCAACTCAGAAGCCACACTTGGTCATGTGACTTGCAGGACAGTTTAGCCAGCAGAGGATTCATACCTATAACCTATAGGGCTTTCTAGACTTGAACTTGGTCATATAGCACTGACATACCCCCTGGTTCAGACAGGAATGAAGATGGCCCTCATAGGTGTCCTGAAGGTAACCACAGATAATCTCTGGCCTGGCTATGTCATCTCTTTCTCCTCCAGGAGAGGAAAACACTTTCCACGCATTCAGATCTCACGGTCCATGGGATGGATGACGATATAACCCTCATCAGAAAAGATGTGGGGCATGGGTCTTACATCAAAGTCTTTTTTCTGCTGAAAAATGCAGGGCACTGCCCCCTTCCTGAGTTCTCCATCAAGAGGGCAGAGATGACCCATGCATACCCATGTCACAAGTGGCAGTGCAGGTGTCTTGATGCTGTACAGCCTGATCCGATTTTTAAATATTTATTCTCAGATGGAAGTGCTGTTCTAACAATGCCTCAGGACAGTCCCGTGTGGCTACCGAGACCTCAGTTTTGACTGAATTGTGGTATCTGTTCTTGTTGCCATAGTGGAAGAGGACAGCGTGGCTAAGAATAAAATATCATTTCTTAAAAAAAAGTTGTTAAAAAGGGGGTGGTGGTGGTGAGGTGGCTTAGCACTTAAGAGCAGGTTATCGTGTCACATGGAGGTCCTGTGTTTGGTTTTCAATACCTACTTGGAGAATCACAACTACCGGTAAACGCAGTTTCTGAGGCCCGGACACCCTCTCCTGGCTGCCATGAGCATTACATGTGTGTTCATGGACATTGCAGGTACATAGACAGACAAAACATGCACATAAAATAAAAATAAGTATATCTCCTACTGTTGAAACAAATTTCTGACTTTATAGACTTTTATTATATTGACATGATTTTAAATTGTAATAATAAATTAAATTGTTTGTATGTTTATATATATATATATATATATATATATATATATATATATATATATATTATATAACAGTGAGGTTTTTGGACCCTGGCCAGAAGTCCAGACCCACACACCTGCAATCCCAGGCATCTAGCTGCCTGCCACTACTTAGCCCCCCCCCCCAATGACTCTGACACTTATATTAATTTCGTTCTGTTTGTCCTATGGCTTAAGCACATTGCTAGCTAGGTAATTCATCTTAATTCAACCCATATTCATTAATCCGTCCAGCCACGTGGACTGTGGCTCACCTGTGCTCCTTACATGGTGCTTCCTTGGACAGCTGGGTCATCTCTGTCTGACCCTGCCCCCCTTCTCCTACCTATGCTCTGATTCCCCACCTACTTTGTCTATGGAGTTGGCTATGGCCAAAACAATTCTTTATTCACAGCATATAGAAAGATATCCCACATCATGTGTATGTCTATATATTTGTTTTAACATAGGCTGTTAGTTCTTTATGTTTTATTTTAATTTTTTTCCTTTATTTTTATATTAGGAATGTGCCTGCATGTTTATCTGTGCACTACATGCTTGCCTGGTGTCCTCAGAGGCAAAAAGGAGGCATTGGATTTCCCTGGAGCTGAAGTTATAGATAGTTGTGAACTGCCATGTGGATCCTAGGAACTGAGCCTTGGGTCATCTGGAGGAGTAGCCAGTACTCTTCTGAACCACCTTTCCAGCCTGTATTATGTGTTTTTTTTTTTTTTTTTTTTTTTTTAAGATTTGTTTTTAGTTTTAATTACATGTCAATCACATGTGTGGGAGAGAGTGTACATGTCAATGGAACGGCCATGTACTGCAAAAGTGGACACAGGATCCCCTGAAGCTGGAATTGTGATCTGTCCAACATGAGTGGTAGGAAACTGAATCAGGTCTTCTAGAACAGTCTGTGCTCTTTGCTACTGGGTTATCTCCCCAGCCCTCTATTTATGGCTTCAGATTATGGTGATTTGACCACAGAGAGATGAAATTATACTCTGAAGAGACATTCTGTCATTGGATAGTAGGCAGTTTCTGGGAAGGTGATACTTGTTGTATGGGACATAATGAGTTTGAGATGTTAGAGGGCTTCTGGAGGCTCTCAGTGATAGAATTCTTGCCTAGCATATGAAAGGCTCTGAGGTTAATCTCTAGCACCGCAAAAATAAACAAACCAATAAACAATTCCTCAGGAATTGAGTGAGCAGCGAACATTTGGGATATATTATTAGTCTTGAAAAATGTGTCAGGGCAGTAACAGTACAGATTTATAAATTGTCTTTATTGAGGGCATGGTTGAGACTGTAAATAGATGAATGAATTAAGTTAGCATAAGAATAAAGAAATATATTTCAAAATTATATTGTTGTTATAGTTACACATGGGTATTACTAATTTGTTCCCCAAAAGGCATGATTTGTCAATGTTTTGAAAGTGTAAAAGCCTAAAAAAGCCATCACCATAGCATGCTCATGTTGGAGTTCAGTACCACAATGTACAAAGTGTTTTGGTAGGGACTAGGAAAATAACTCACTACTTAAAATGTTTACCTTGCAAAAGAGTTCAATCTCCAGAACCTACATAAATATCCAGGCAAAGTGGCCTGTACCTGTAATCTCAGCTGTGGGAAGGGAGGTGAATACAGAAGATCCCACGGGCTCACTGGCCAATCATCTTAGACAAAATGATCAGCTTCAGGCCAATGAGAAACTTTGTATTCAAGAAAGCTGATGGTGTTGCTGAGAATGACACCAGAGGTCATGCTCTGGCCTCTACACACACATGCATACAAATAACTTAAAATATGTTCTGGTGGATCCATAGACCAGGCTCAAAGAATTATGTCAGTCTCACTATCCTTCTATCTGTTTCAAACTTCTCATGCATTCGATTGTAATATGCTGTAGGTGGAGTGTACTCAGAAGGCACCAATACAGGATAGATATTTATTAAAATATAAACCAACACTCATGGTACAGGTAACAGTTTATAGTAGCACCTGAACAGGGACTGGAGTCTGGAACCGTGGAAGAGTGATGGACAGAAGATGGATTCCGATCCTGTCTCCCCAACAGCCAGGAACCAGGAAGAGAGCGTCTCGTGTTCCAGAAGCCCCTTTTCAATGGGGTTTCCATGCCCCCTTCAGGGGCCCGGGACCCTGGATAAGTGTCTTTTGACCTTATCAGCTGACACCTGAATCCCACTACAATGTGCTTGGATTTCTTCCTTTGTTAAAATTTATTCATTATGTATACAGTGTTTTGTCTGCGCACCAGAAGAGGGCACCAGATCCTATTATAAATGGCTGTGAGCCACCATGTGGGAATTGAACTCAGGCCCCCTGGAAGAGCAGAGCTCTTAACTCTGAGCCATCTCTCCAGCCCCCTGTGCTTGGATTTGTGTGTGTGTGCATTGATCTATTATTTTGCCTGACCTAGATGAGTGTTACTCCATGATTTACCTCAGTGTTCTTCTGGAAGTCTACTGGGTAAGAGTCTGCTTTTGCTACTAGTTTATAGTTTTATATGGGAGGTGATATGTCCACCCATCTTGCCAACATCTACAGAATAACACATACAGTGACTCAGTCTAGTACAAGGAACATCTAGGTCATCAGTAATTCTTTCACAAAGCTTCAGGGAGAGCATACATTCTAGAACATGTAGAATCCGATTGTAGTTCTATGTTTTGGTGTTTAAGTACAGCGTATAGGATAGAACCTAACATATATTAGGTGTTCAGTGAATACATGTAACAGAAATGAACAGAGGTCTGTACAAAGATGATAACAGTCTTTGCTCTTTCACTTAGATTATCTCCATTCCTGTAAGTATAAAATTGGACCTACTCAGTGTGCTGAGCATAAGAATCCAAAAGACAGAGTCATAGCACAAGTATAGCACTATAATGAATGCTCTCGAAACACTCGAATAACAATTTTGTTGGTAGGTGTAGTGCTAGAGATTTGACGAACCCCAGAACCGCATGCAAATACACTACTGCCGAGCCACACTCCCAGTACAAAGAATATTATTGCAAACCTAAGATTTTTAGCTCCAGAGCTGTTCTTTTCAAGAAGAGAATCACAGCTGTAGCTTCAGGATTGGAACCAGAATAAATAACAAACAGCAAGGTGAGACTATGCAGAGCCAAAGTACTTAGTCTCTCACGCTTATCTTCATCAACTTTGCCCAAACGTAAGACGGTACGCCTGGATGTAAGGGAGTCTTTAAAGGGTCATTTGCCTTGTCCTCTATAATTTGTTTCCAGGAAACTGATAAATGATACAGCTCTGAGTCTGCAAACTACCACAGAAAGGATCCATGTTCCATCTTCCAGATGAAGCCTAAAAATGAAGTAAATCAATTACAGGAACTTTTCTTACCCAGAACAGTGCAATAGTGTTCAGGATCTGAGCAGTTCATCTTAACCTAGAATTATCTAGGAAGAGAATCTCAATTAAGGAGTTGGCTAGGTCAAATCGGCCAGTGGCCATATTTAGGGGGGGGGGTATTGTTTTGTTTGTGAGTCTATATAGAAGAGTGGGCAGCGCCATTCCCTAAGCAGTTGATCCTGACCTGTATAAGTGAGATATGTGCAAGCAGCATCTTTAAATCTCTTGCCGCATTTCTTTGACTATGAAGCAAGTTCCTTGATCAGAGGTAGCGTTGTGTGGAATGATGGGCAGGCCCATCTTCAAGTTCCTGCCTTTGCTTCTGTCACCGAAGAACTGTGACCTGGAATTGTAAGCTAAATGAATCCTTTCTCCCTAAAGTTGCTTCTGGTTAAGGCCTTTTATCACAGCCCTAGAGATGACACCAGAAGAGTCCTCTCAGTGTTTAAAGGAAAGACTGTCTCTGGACTTATTTGTAATGAAAATGAACTTGAAGTGCCAAAGAGATAGACATGTGGGGCTGGGGAGATGCTCAGTGGTTAAGAGCATTTGTTTCTCTTACAAAGGACCTGGGTTCAGTTCCCAGAACCATACGGCACCTCACAACAATTCTAACTCTACCAAGGGATTCCATACCCACTTCTGATCTCCATAGGCAGCAGACACGTTACATGGTACACATTCATGCATGCAAGCAAAACATTTATATATAAAATACATCTTTTTTTTTTAATGGTAGACATGATGAGTCAGCTTCAGAAGATAAAAGCAGAGACATATTGCAAAATCAATACAAGTGACAAATGTCTCAATGATGCCAGTGGAAGACAGAGGCTTAAAATGGCCTGAAATCTTCCCAGCAATGACCCTGTGAGCCCCCTCCTCTCAGCCATTCATCTCACTCCAGCCTGAACTATAGATGTGTCCAGCAACCCCTCGACTACTGTAACAAATGCCTTAAATAGGTTAGAACAATGCTTCTCTACCTGTGGATCTTGACCTCCTTGGGGGCTGCATATCTGATTTCTTGCATATCAGATATTTACATTACAAGCGTAATAGTAGCAAAATTACAGTTATGAGGTAGTAACGGAATAATTATATGGTTGGGGGGGGGGTCACCACAACATGCGGAACTGTAGTAAAGGAGTTGCAGCATTAGGAAAGCTGAGAACCATTGGTTTAGAGGAAGATTTTTTCAGCTCATGATTCCTGGAGCTCCACTGCACGATGGACTCTGGACTGGTGAGGTAGGGCTCCATGGCAAGAGAGGGCACAATGAAGCAGATCTTCTGAACTCATGGTGTCTGAGAAACAGAGAGAGATAGGAAGGCAGAGCCCCCCAAACAGCCTCTCATGACCTGCTTCTCTAACTTGAAAAGTTCTCCTTCCCTCCCAACAAAGCCATCAGTCTGTGAAATCACAAATAAAGACTATGGTGAACACATCTAAACTTCCACAGTTCAGTACCGTCCTTTTTTCTCCATCACAGCCTGTACCACAAACAGGGGTGAAGTGGTAGAAGTTAATTACCAGGTCAGACAGAATATTTGGGCATTGCTTTGGGTTAAACTGTGTTGCCCTTAACTCTATAATTGGAGACCTAAGCCCCAATATGACTCTATTTGTTAATAGGGTTACTGGGAGATAATGGTATCAGACTTAACCCCAACCAAAGAGGACTTTGTTTTTATTTTAAAAAGGAATATATTTCTTATTCTCCTCTTGATGCCTGCCCAGGCAACCATCTACAAGCAGGAAGTGGTCTCATCAGATCATAAATCACCCAGATGTTTGATCTTCTAAGGCATCTAATCCACCCTATTTGGTTATAGCAGCAGACTAACAGAAACATTTAGACAGGATATAATATGTGTGACACATATTAATAAGTCAGTTTTGGAAAGGTATTACCAACAAAAGTTGTTCTAGAAGCTAAAGAGATAGCACAGAATACAGATCTCCCAGAAAGAACCTGAAATTCTTGTTTCGTTACTTAAGATCCATGTTAGTGGGACTCAGAGTTACCTATAACTTCATCTCTGAGGGATCTAATGTCCTTTTTTGGACCTCCCCGAGCACCCCTCCCCAACGCTTACACAAGTACATGAGCACACACACACACACACACACACACACACACACACAAATACATCTTTAAAATAAATAAATAAACACCATTCCATCAACACACAAGGAAGCTCCTCACCTTACACCCTTAACCCAACATTCTTGAGATAGAAATTACTACAAAAATAAATAAATAAATAAAAATAAAAAAATTTTTAAATTTTATCCTTTTAAGGGACTACTACACTTTTCCACCAGGGTTGTTACTAACATTGTGCGGGGGGGGGGGGGGGGGGGGTTCTCCACAAAATGTGAATATTCACGGCATAGATTCATTTGCAATTGAACGGTGACAGAGACTGTTGACGGTCATCACAAGGGCAAATGACAATGGTGTGTGTGGTGTGTGAGTCACTTTTCCATTCTGACTCTGTCTCTGCTCTCTCCATCTAGATTACTTTTGGGTGAGCCACACTCTGGTTCCCTGACTTTGCCCCGAGCTGGCACCAAGTCTGCAGGGATGAAAATATCTCTCACGTCAGTGCTCTTGCCTCATAACATTCTCAAGCTGTTTTCCCCATTTTAGCGTATCCAGGACCATTCTTTCCCACTGTATCCTCAGAAAGCTGCTTGGGTTTCAAGGGAACCTATGCCTGCTGACTTTTGATAACCGAACAAATAAAATTACCCACCTATTTTTGGCCAAAGCAAACAAAGAGGGTGCACCAATATCAAACAGAGAGAATTTCAAAAGTCAATTTTAAGAAAAGATTTACTTGGTTTTACTTGGGGGGCGGGGGTGGTATTAGTATTTTGTCTGCACATGCCGGTGGACCACCTTCATGCAGTACTCAAAGACACCAGAAGAGGGCAGTAGATTCCTCTGAACTGTAATTAGAGATTAAAAGCCATTCTTGTAGGCTTTGAGACTGTAAAGCAGGGCACTGCCAGAGCAACCAGTGCCCTTAGCTGCTGAGCCCTCTATCCTGCCTCACAAAAGTCATTCTTAATGGCGTTCTTTTCTCATGGAAAGCACAAGCAGGAATGTTCTCAGCCCAGAAGTTTTTTCCTATGGACTTTGAGTTGGCATCTTAATGTTATTTTTATATCCTGTCTGCTGGTTTTTGTTTGCTATATAAATAGAAAAAAGTCAAAACCAGTGAGCAACCAAGTTGAGGAGTTAGAATGGAAATGTGGCCAGTGAGGAGTGGGGAGGGTACAAAATAAAAATACTGTTTTTCCTCTCTTTGGTTCTTCAGAAAGCAGTCATAGCCAGCAGCGGAGGCACGTGCTTTTAATCCCAGCCCTTGGGAAGCAGAAACAGGAGGATTTGAGTTTTAGGACTAGGGCTAGATAGAGAAACGCTGTATCAGAGGGACTTTGGTTGGGGGTGTGTGTGAGTGGGTTTTGTCTAACATGTTTTAGACAGAACAGAGATGATGCTATTGGAGGTGTGTCATTTATTTGGAATTAAATTAGTTTCAAATTTAGTACCTTGCTGTGGTCATTGTAGCATGGGAAATGATGTCTGTCAGCTCTGTGGAAAATGATTTGACTTTATATTAGAAGGTAATACGGTTGAATGCAGCTTGGAAATGCTTTCACATGTCTTCTCATTGTAGACTTTTGAAAAAGAGGCTCAAACATACAACAAGGCACAGGATCTGGAGAGAGGTGACTCAGTGGCAGGAGCAGTTCTTCCAGGAGACCTGGGATCAGTCTCAGCATCCATATCATAAATCTTGTCCCAGGGCATCTGAAACTCTTTGTGGGCCTCTGTGGGCACCAGACACACAAGCAATGCACATGCATAAATGTAGGCAAATGCTCATATACATCAGGCACAAATAAAAGCATTTTAAAATCAGAAGAAAAAAAACCATGCTGATTCCTATAGAAGATCAGGCAGTTGGTAGGGCTTCTATTTTTGGTGACTCAAATGTGTCCCCTTTGGTAGATGGCGATTTTCTGTCACAATACCTCATCCAGGACGAAGGGAATTGAATGTATTGGCGTTTCACCATCAAAACAAAACTTCCTTTAAAATATAGAACTTGCACACAAGAATAGTAACTCAGCTTTAACAAGACTATTGAGTATGATAAGAATATTGGAAAATGTTCGAATGAGTAATTAGAGGTTAGCGACTGTGATCTAAAAGCAAAATGACAATCCGATGCGATGACCTTGTGACAGGGTGGGAGTCACCCACAGCGGCAATCGTAATTATCTCAGGCTTTGATAAGACTACTTTTAGTCTTAGAAAACAGCACACCCCGTCCACGATTTCAGGGGCAGGTTCTCGTGCATTGCTCCACCAAGGGAGCCACATTCTCAGTTCAGAATCACATATTCTATTTTTGATCTCTTTTGAGGCAGTATCTCATTGAGTATCCATAGCTGGCTTGGTACTCCCAGAGATCCATCTGTGTCTGATTCCCAAGGGCTGGAATTAAAGGCCGGTGTCACATGCCCGGCCTCAGAATTACACATTCTTAAAAGAATGACACAGCAATATACAAATAAGTAGTCACTTGACATTTTTAATGTGCGCATCGGACCTCATATGTAAAATTAATAACTATAGGCATCTATCAAAAATTAGGAAGTAAATTTTATCTGACTTTTTCATGTTACATTATCTTAATTTTGGGGAGTTAATAATAAGGCTATTACATGTTAATATTTATGTAGTTTCTTGAACATTTTAAACTAAATTTCTTAGTTCAGTGTTTATTCTTGCATATTAAGGCTTTCACTAGATATATATTGGTTCTTCTTATGAAGTTATGAAGAAAATTTATCTCCTATTTAAGACGTCTTGAGAGTAATTTCCTCAGTACTACTTTCTAGCCTACTAATCATCTCTTTCACTGCTTCATCCATCAGCTGAATTTTCCTTAATTTGCAAGAGAAATTCCATGATAATAGGAATTTGTCTTACCTGTGTCTCTAGAATTTGGAAGAATAACAGAATTTAGTGAATGTTCAAATATCTGTCACTTGTATGAATAAAATGACAAATATTATTATTTTTCAAACATTTCAATTTTTAATCTTTTAAGTTTTATTTTATTTCTTACACGTTTTCAATCATTTTATGGATTTTTATTTGGTCATCGCTTTCAAGTTATTTTACTTGTTTAAGAAACACACAAATTTAGAGAGCATTGATATTTCTGCCTGTTGCGTCTTCTTAGTCTACATTGTGACAAATTATTTCCTTGCATAGAATTCAGTTTTAAATTATTTATTCTTGTGTATTGCGAGGGATTTACTTGCACCCTGGGTTATGTAGCTATCTTTATCAAGAACGTTTATATTTGCCTTTGTAGATGCCCAATAATTTTTATATAAGCTTAGGAGTCTATTTTTACACAATAATGTAAAATTGGACTTTGATAGACTGATAGTTTGAAATTTTATGGGAATCATTACGCTACTGAGATTATTGGGTTTAAATATGGGATTCTCAGCAAATGCCTTAGGCTTCAGAAAGGTAAAGCTTTCTTAGGCTCCCACCTTCTTTACAAAAGAGCATTAGTTCAAGCTCCTTGTGTCTTCAGGGGTATGTCCTTTTGTCCAAATGGTACCAAGAGCTTAACTCCTACTCTTTATTAATGCGGCTTTGAATTTCTTTGTTATAGGTATCTAAAGGATGTGAATTTTTTTTTTTTTTTTTTAACTTCAGTTTCAGGCTTCAAAACATTCTACTCTCTGTATAGATATATCAGGGAGGAAGCAAGAGTGTGTCGCTTCTAGGTAGAAAGACAATCTGGTTTTGCTATTTTTACCAATATGTCATTCAGATCACCTAAAATACTATTGATCACCTGAATTTTTCTATTCTTTGACTTTTGGGTAGTAGGGTTTGACGAGATGGCTCAGTGGCTAAGTTATACTGTTTTTCCAGAGGACCTGAGTTCAGCTCATAGCACCCTTGTCAGATTACTCACGATAACCTACCTATAATATAACTTTAGCTCCAGGAGACCTGACATCCTTTTTTGGACTTTGCAAGCTTGGATGATAGTGTTATAGATATTATTATTAAAATCAGTTCCATAAATTACAGTTATATTTAATATTTAAAGATATATTGATGGCTAAGACATTACCTATACATAAGAGGCAAGCATTATGCAGAGATTGAGAAAGACTCATAAATAACCCCAACACAGAAAGTCCTTAAGTGCTGCAGAGATACATATAGCCCTTGAGAAGAATACATGTTTCATCTATTATTAAACAAATTGCAAAACTGTTTAAAGAATGAAGCAGAGTCAGAAGAAGGCATTTTCTAACTATTGTCCAGTTAACAGGTGGACACTTCCTGGTTAGTCAGGCTAATTGAAATGTACTTTGAAGAAGGATTGGAGTATCTAAGAGATAAGGGGAGAGTTTGTGAAGAAGGGGGGTCCCCTTTACAAGTAGAAACGAAAATATTCCCTTAGATAGGGCTCAGGGACACTGGGGAGCTCAAACAGGAAGGTCAGTCTCATTTTCCAGGTTCAGATCTCAAAAGGAGAGTAATACAAGCATGTAAAGGAAAATTCAGGCAATGCATGGGTGGGGGTGGGGTGGTATAAGGCAAAGGGATCAAAGGGTAGTTTAATTTTCTGATTTCTTCAGGCTATATTGATCCAAAGAGAAAGGATATTTTTGAGCTGATACTTAGAGGTGAATTTGTGAAGCAGAGTCACATAAGTTTGGGGTGGTTACTTCTTCCCAATGCTCAGATCCTTTGGTTTCCTTAGCTTTCGAGAAGGTAAAACCAAGTCAGCATTTTGTCTCTCAGGCATACAAGTACCACCTAGTGGCAAAAAAAGGAACCCACAAGAACAAGCTTAATAAAAGGAATGGAAAAAAACCCACATTCGCTTTTTTTTTTAAACCTTTTATCTATAGTTTTATTAACTTATAACTTATAACAATTAACTTATTAACTTTATTAACTTATAACTTATAACAGAAGACCACCTTCTAATCATTGGAAGATAAAGTTGCCTAAATCAACTACTTTGCCTGATTTTTGGACTAAGAGAATGAAAGATGATGGGTTGTGAGTAAAGAATTTGTAAACTCTCAAATATTTTTAAATTTCACCTGCGGAGCTTCACATCACATTTGTATTTTAGAAATAAACCTTAAAATAAGATCTCTTTGGGTTTGGAGAGGATGTCAAGAAAAATAAAAGTCAATGTAAATTTTTTAAAAAGTCAAGTAATGAAAACAAGATGTTCTTCCAGGATCTCTGTTTTGTCTAACTCTTACTTGGTTTCAGGTCTTGAGATAGGTGGTCCTCTGGACACGTCCTTTCTGGTGTGGATTCAGTCAATTTCTAATTGCACTTGATGCTGGTGACCATTTTCTATATGTTGATGCTGGTGACCATTTTCTATATGTTGATGCTGGTGACCATTTTCTATATGTTGATGCTGGTGACCATTTTCTATATGTGATGCTGATGACCATTTTCTATGTTGATGCTGGTGACCATTTTCTATATGTTGATGCTGGTGACCATTTTCTATATGTTGATGCTGGTGACCATTTTCTATGTTGATGCTGGTGACCATTTTCTATGATGATGCTGGTGACCATTTTCTATGTTGATGCTGGTGACCATTTTCTATGATGATGCTGGTGACCATTTTCTATGTTGATGCTGGTGACCATTTTCTATGTTGATGCTGGTGACCATTTTTTCTATGTTGATGCTGGTGACCATTTTCTATATGTTGATGCTGGTGACCATTTTTTAAGTGTCTTGATGCTCATGACCATTTTCTGTTGTTGTCACTTCCTGTCCCAAAGTACTTCTTCCAGTTTACTGTTTAACAGTTAGTACCAAGTTTGCTTCTTTCTCAATGTTCAGGGTGGTACCCAACATCAACCATTCTCTTCATAAATAACTTGCTGAAGGTGTAGGCAGCTTAATGAAGAGAGCAGCCATGATAGAAAGGTGCAAGGCACAAATATGGGAAGCCATCATCAGTCAGAAGAAAAAGAAAAACATTTCCAGGAAATTATTAGCAGAAATGTTTTTGTTCAGTGTGTATTGGCTTCCTGCCTGCTGTCCATTTGTTTGTAATTGAGGGTGCTTTTTCAGTGTTCAGTTACTTATCTCCTTTCTACTTCATGGATGAAAAAAAAATACAGGGCTTATTTTGTCATCAGAGATGAAATAAAGTGCTACATAGAAAACACACAGAACAGTGTGCAGCACAGTTGTGCTGCACAACTGTGTTTCATTATTTGACACAACTCATTTCCTGAACTCTCTGAAGCAGCCCAGACAGTCAGAGGTGGCAGATACTTTAGTAATAGTAATAGTAGTAGTAATAGTAATAGTAATAGTAATAGTAATAATAATAATAATAATAATAATAATAATAATAGTGAAGGCATGCCTCTTACAAAATTTCTGAGTCCACACAATTTGTGCAGGTTCATTGTTCTTCCTACTGTACCATGTTTCTTAGCTGAGGGCAGAAAAGCAAAGAAGTGGCTTTCGATTCTAAAAGATGACAGTGCACAGTGCAGAGGATGAAGAGCAGCTAAATAAGAATTACACGGGGCTGTACTGGAAAGATGGGCAAGCGGTCAGAAAGCGTGATGATCTTACAGGACATCTGAGTTTGTTCCCCAGTCAGTTGGCTCACAACTGTTTATAACCCTAGGTCCAGGGGGACCTAACAGCCTCTCAAAGGCTCTACTTGTCTTCTATTGCTATTGTAGCAAATTGCCATAACCTTAGTGATTGAAAACTATGCCACCCTATTGTTTTGCAGCTCTAAATTTTGAAGTCTAACACAAGGGGCTCTCCAGGATGGAATCAGATGTCCATGGGTTCTGCTCCTGTCTCAAAGCTTAGAGGAGGGCCTGGCTTTTTTTTTTTTTTTTTTTTTTTTTTTGCTGTTTCAGATTCTAGGGCCACCTGGGTTCCAGCCTCCAGCTAACAAGCAACCATGATGGATTAAGTTCCCATACTGATCCTCTCTGCTTTTCCCCTCCATAAGGATATATGTAAGAACCAGGACCACTTAAAGCTAAGGTTGCGCATTATTGCATGAACTCTAGTTAGCATATAATGAAAACCTGGAGCCAGATGTTGGGGAAAAGCTGGGATATCAGAAACAAGCCACAGCCACCCAGCCACCTCCTCAGGCCTGTCTCCCGGGATCCTGGAACTGAAAACCTCCGAGTCCACAGCTGAAAGAAAAGGGAATGTCTCTGGGAAAGCTGAAAACCTTCTTCCCCTGCTCCACCCAGCTCTCTTAACTTTCCCTTTCCACAAGTTCCTAAGGCGAGGATTAAAGGTGTGGGTCGCCTCTCCCTACCCTACCTGGCTTGGTTCTGTGGTTGCTTCTGATATTCCAGATTAATTTTATTAAATATACATCACCACAGGGCAGTTTCTCTTTTCTCTTCTTTTCTTTCTTTCCTTCTTTCTTTCTTTCTTTCTTTCCTTCTTTCTTTCCTTCTTTCTTTCTTTCTTTCTTTCTTTCTTTCCTTCCTTCCTTCCTTCTTTCCTTCCTTCCTTCCTTCCTTCCTTCTTTCTCTCTCTCTCTCTCTCTCTCTTTCTTTTTTTAAAGTTCTCTGTTTCTCTGTTTCATTAACTTCAGAACTTTGCCTCAGCTTCCTCTCTCTTTTAGGGACCTATGAATTATACCGAATCCACCCGGACAGTTGATGATAATCCCCCTTGTCTTAAGGCCAGCCTTTTTCCTAATCTTAACTCCACCTGCACTACGAACTTCACACAGAACGATACCTTACTCTGTTCCCAGAATTTGGGCATAAACATATTTGGTAATTCATTACTTTGCCTTTTATGTAGAGGTGTGTGTGGGGGGGGAGGTAGTGAATTTCCAGGAAACAGAGGCCGAGGAGGAAATGAAAGGCAAAGGGTGAGAATGAGCGCTTTCGATGGAAGCAGTGCAGCTGTGACTGTCCATACCCCTGGATGTTATTGTTTGTGTAGGAGTATTCACTCTGCCAATAGCTTGGGAGTACCGGCCTTAGGGGCATGACCATGTCTTCTTACGTGCCTTTTTAAATCTGAGGAGGGGGCGCCTGCACACTCTCAAGGGGTGATCGGACACTGCATGAGAACAGAGAACAGAGGAGGACCATGAAGCTGTTCGCTCAGTTCTGTATTCATGAGTGTATCTCCCCATTCCACATCTTAATAAATCCTAACTAGCCCTTAAACCGACTCATGTGGATTTCTTACAACGTTATTGATTCACACTAATCCTGGCAGAAAGCTGTGTCTGCTGGCTCATGCCTGTCGTTCTGTCTCCACAGAGTTACCATAGTAAAGGGTTTGGAGGCGGACACGGTTGTTAGGACTTGGAGGTTAAGCTACATAGTGAATCCTATCCTACAGTAGGACATGCTGCTTCACACATCAGCAGCAACAACATATTGACATACATGCATGAAGAAGGACATCTGGGTGCTCTCTACAAGGTACACAAAAATCCATACTGTTTTGTACCTGTGTAGTCTTATTGTTCAACTTGAATGTAGGCACTTCCGTGTATTTCAGTTAAATTTTGCCTCTAAGATTTTAGCTCAGAGTTCAACATTCAAAACAATTTCATTTCCTTTTTCTGTCTTTAACCATATTTTCAATGCTATATAGTTTTGGCTTCATTCTTGGATTCGATCAGAAAGAATTCTGTGTTTTTGCCTATGTAATTTGTGGGAAAAAAACAGAGAATGATTATCGACTAACATTAACTTTGTCTAGTTGTATTAATTACTTAATTTGGAGTCTTTCCCATAAAAAGATTATGAAAGATAAGAACTAAGTATTTTTCTGAAATTAACTCATGTCATGCTTATACAAATCTCACATTAACTCAAGGTCAAGTAGCAAAGATGTATAGCATGGTTTACTTTAGTATGTCTTGTTTCTAGGGACCAATGAATTTCTATTCTGAAAAATGTACTTTTCTGATCAGAAGTTTTCTACCATTTTAATTTTTTTTTTGTATGATCTGTTGTCTTTCGGGTTTCACAGTCTCTCAGAATTTACCAGCCTCAGGTGGGTCTTCAGTTACCTGTAAACAGCTGTGGGATGTAATTTGTGCCTGGAAACATGAGCTTATTTGGAAGATAAGTGTTTCCTTACTGGATGCTCACCTAGCTCAAGTTTCAGTCATCTTTCTGTGGCTCAGCTGTACCAATTCAAAGCCATCTCCTTTTCCAAAGTAGGAAAGGCAACTCACACGGAGACAAATCTCTCTTGACTTTCTTAAGTCAATTGCTAACTCTGTGCTTATAAAGGCCTAGGAGGTTGTGTCTTCTTCTCCACTTTCTGTATGTTCTCCTCATTAAACCGGTCTTCTATCTTTTCTTCTTGGAGTCACCTGATACTTCTAGCTCTTGACAATTTCTTCTATATAATTTCACAGTGAAGTAAATATTATCTTCGTGGTTTGCTGGGTCTTGCGTGATTGCTTTTGTTGGTTTCTGAGATGGTTTTCACTGGTTAATATATTGTTTTCTATCTCAGCAGCTCAAGACAACCTCTTCCCTAGCTTTCTGGGGTCTGGAATTATGTAAGTTCCTTTTTTTTTATCTCTAAAAACTTGGATTAATTTATTATTTAGAGACAGAATCTCCCTCCATACTCAGCTCACCTTGAACTTGGGACCCTCCTGTTTCATCTCTGGACTTCTGGGCTGAGCACATCTGCTTTTCTAATACCACATACTACCCAGCTTGGTAGCACAAACCTTTAACATTATCTTAGCCCTTGGGTGGTAGAAGGAGAGGGATCAGGAACTGAAGTCCAGATATGGTTACATCGGCTGTTTGAGGCCAGCCTGCCGTACATCAACAAACAACCAAAACCCAGACACTTGGCAAATACTTGTTGGGCGACCAAGTTTTAAACATCGCTTTGACTCTATAGTCTTCAAACAGCAGCCTGTCTGACAACCCCCGCCCCTGCCCCACAGCAAAAATGATGAAACACTCACTTTTTTCCTTGTGAAATGGGAAAAATTGAGAAAACAGGGACAGTGTTAACAGCAAGAACAATCAGAGTGAACAAATTGTCATCAGAACTCGTTCCTTTGGCTGCCTCTCTAGCAACCATCCACACCCATCCACAGCTGGAATGACAGCCAAGAATTCTGGTGTTACGGGTGCTTGATTCTCATTCTCTGAATGCCTCGTCTGAAGTTCTTGGTCATGCCTATGCTAGACCAAGGTTATCAATGTGAAATTCTTTGAAATTATATCGACTTTAGAGACCACACTACTTATCCTGGCACCTTTCTTAACTCCCATAAGGGACAAATCATAATGATGATGATGATGTTTATTAAAATTTACAAATGGTACATATGGTTTCCAACACACTGGTAATTGTGTTAAATACCATAAGAACAAAAAGTTGCTGTAATGGTGACTTAGTTACTGTATACTGCTGTGAGGAGACACGGTGAACAAAGCAGTTTATAAAAGGAAGCATTTAATTGGGGGTTTGCTTACAGTTTCAAAGGGTGAGTCTATGATCATCACGGTGGATAAGCATGGTAGCAGGCAGACAAGCTTGGCACTGGAGCAGTAGCTGAGGGCTCACTTCTAATCAAGTTGGAGGCAGAGAGAGAGAGAGAGGGAGGGAGGGAGGGAAGGAGGGAGGGAGGGAGGGAGGGAGGGAGGGAGGGAGGGAGGGAGGGAGGGAGGGAGGGAGGGAGGGAGGGACAGGAGGAGAGACTGAAGCTATTGTGGGCTTTTGAAAGCTTGATGCCTACTCTCAGTGTTAAACCTCTTCCAAGAAGGCCTTATCTCCCAATCCTTCCCAAAAGAGTTCCACCAGCAGGAAGCTAAACATTCAAATACACAACCTTAAAGGTGCCAGTCTTATTTAAACCACTACAAGTGAGTTAGCATTAATTTTAGAAAAAAATAGCCTAGAAAACCCATTTAAATAAGTCTTTGGTGTCTAGCAAGCAAGAAAAGTGACATACATAGCCACTGTTCATCAGGTTGTAGGTTAGTATTCTAGGCAGCAAGATTTATTGTCTTTTTCCACATTAAATATTGTTAAGAATTGTGGCCCAACTGTTCTTTTACTAGGTAGGTAGCTTTTTAAATAGCAAGCTGGAACTTCTATGACTTATGAACTCCCATGTGGTTCATTTGTCTATAAGGCCTATTAATGAGATGTGGGGATTTCAGTTGCCACCATGACAACCAAGGCGGGCACAAAGCTCGTTTCTATTTCCTAGCTACAGAAATGCAGAATGGGACTTTTTTTTTTTTTTTTTTTTTTTTTTCTCCAGCTGCTGTTTCAGTACCAAATCTAGTAGCTATAGAAATTTAGACGATCTGGCGACCAGCATGTTTACAAGATACAGTCTGATAAATAGCTTGCTCAGAGGCAGTAAAATATGTCACAGCCCACACATTAATCTGTAGCAATCTTTTTATTTTAAAAACAATCTTGATTGTGTTCTGTGTTATTCTCCCAAACCTATAATTTTGCTGTCCATCTTATAAGGTGTGTATGTGTGTGTGTGTGTGTGTGTGTGTGTGTGTGTATCTGTGTGTTTGTGCTGGAAGCCTAACTCCAGATGGTTCCGATTACCTGGGACGGATGTGTGAAGTCAGCCCAGAGAAGAAACTATGACCACCTGCTTCAAACAAGTGGCCCCCAGATAGCATCAACAGCTTTACAACCAAATTTGTTTCTTTATGTTTCTAACGATGGTTACAATAATTGCTAGCTT